>JAPDNY010000010.1:17030942-18230942 GCA_029375565.1 Gekko gecko
TGGAGGAGACAAATGGAGAAGTTGGAAGCAGAAACAAAAGGCAGTTTCCCTCACCCTTAACCACTAGCAATAGTATTCGCCTGCCCAACTTCTGAGGTTTCTTCAAACTCGGTGCTCATACTCCCAAGCATATCTTCACATCCATTAGGACTAGGAATTTGGGATTTAAGTTAAAGGTGAGACAGCATGCTCCCATGCTAACTTTGTATGCACCAGCCCCGTAGCTAACAACTTTTTGCTCATGGGGGCAATGTTTTGCTGGGGGGGCCTGCCATTATATGCCTGTGAGGTACTGCCATGCCATGCTCATACTTCTAAATAATAACTAAATAATAAATACAAATGGTTTATTGCATATTATAGTCCTCACATATGTATTCTCAACAAAAAGTACTATAAATCCTTAGTATATTAATGCATTTTAGTGTATTTCTTTTTCTGAATAGTATATTAGAATACTGAATGTATGCAACAAATATTAGGATGTCCCCTTCCTCTTGGCGGGGGGGAGGAAGGCCACATGGTGAGGGAAAGGAGATGAAGAAGGGGACAGAGGGCTGGTCCAGGATGCAGGCAAGGCAAGTTTCCAGGCTGCTGCTGCTGCAGGGGAAAAGGCTTGGACTTGGAGAGGATTACCCATCACTGACCCTGCCAGCACCGCTGGCCTTGGAAGGACAGCCGCAGGGGGTGGAGAGAAAAAGGCTGACCCGCACAACCTGCCCCCGAAGCGGTGAGGAGAGGAGCCCCACCCTGCTGGTCTCCAGCAGCAGAGGCTGGGCAGGGGAGAAAACAGGGCTGACTGTGGCAGGGAGGGAGGCAGTCAGGCAGCCAGGAGGGAGGCGTGGTGGGTGGCAGGTGTCCTCGCTCAGCAACCCTCCACTCTGACCTCCCAGCAACAGCAAGGACGGCTGGGGGATCAGCAGGCGGCACGGAGTCACCAGCTGCTGGGCTGAGGGCAGTG
Source organism: Gekko gecko (assembly GCA_029375565.1). Lineage (NCBI taxonomy): Eukaryota > Metazoa > Chordata > Lepidosauria > Squamata > Gekkonidae > Gekko > Gekko gecko. The sequence goes on from JAPDNY010000010.1 coordinate 17,031,904, forward strand.
ACGCCAGTGGGGGGAGGGAGGCAGAGCTGAAGATTGGAGAGGGGCCCATAAAAACCATGGGGGGTGGGCCCCATGGGCCCTGCGGTAGCTACCGGCCTGGCATGCACACAGCCATAATCTTTGAATTTAAGTAACTCTGAGGCTGTTTAGCTGTTCCCTGACATCAAATTAGACACCTGAGTTTGCTGCATGCTAGTGAACTGACCATCAAAAGATCAGTTCAGCCTACCTCTCTAAACTAGGCATGAAAATAACTATTTTATCAGCATCATGCATTTTCAGGCACGAGATCGAGTTAATTCACAAGCTGCACGGCACTCGTGAGACGGTGTTGAAATGTCTCGTACGTTTCCCAGTTTTTTACTCTCCCGGAAGAAATGCATTAAAATAGTAATAATAATTATCACCTGCATTTTAAGCTTCTTTTGTTGTTTAACACAAAGGATTAGCTTCCCTTCTAATACAAGTACCATGTTAAGGAGTGTGATACTGAGAGGAAAAAAAGAAGAAGAGAAAATGTTTCCAAAACGAATAATTAAAACATTAGCTTGCACAAAGGAAGATCTCAAAGTTAACATGTATTCATTATTTTCCTTTTCTTCTAAAATTCAACCACAGCAAACGCTTCAAATAACAGAAGTGAAATATAAGCAAAGAAGGAATGTGAAGCTTGGTTTCCGAATCATATCACAACGCTTCCACACTGGTGTGAGTTCAGACACACTTAGGATAACCATCTTTAGAATCCACTGACCCACGACTCCTGTGTAGATTCTCTCAGGAATTTTCAAATTGCTTTCAGGAATGGAAGTGATATTGCCGGACTTGGTGAGGTTACAAAAAGTCAATTTGGTACAAAAGGATACTGGAATGCAGAAATCCTGTGCATTTACAGAACTGTGACAGATCAATGTGGAATTGTGATCTAAGGTCTAGCCATCTCTTTGACATAACAGTGCATTTTTATTGAATAGAAGAGAAACAGCATTAGAATATTTCAGCCTCATTTTATATTGTTTTGTGTGTTTCACTTTCCTGAGATGTAATATCTGTTATAGAGGGAAGGTGGCATGGTATAGCCCAATCTTGCCAGATCTTGGAAGCTAAGTGGGGTTGGTACTCGGATGGGGGACCACCAAGGAAGACTCTGCAGAAGAAGGCAATAGGAAACCAGCTCTGCTTCTCATTTTCCTTGAAAGTCGCCATAAGCCAGCTGTGACTTGACAGTGCTTCACATGCACAATAGCTGTCAACGGCACAATTTGACTGGAATGAGAGGAACAGTAGGTGAACACAGAAACAGGCAATGTACATGTCGACATAGCATCTTCTGCCCACCCCCCGAAACAACATACCCTTGAAACTTCTTAAAGCTGTGTTCTTGTCAACCTGCTCCAGATCTCAGACTTTATTTCTCTTTCACCATCTAGAGTTATTTAAAATCAGGATCCTTTCACTGTACAGCAGGCCAAAGAGACAGTCACAGCCAAACAGCATGATGTGGTGATGACTATATTAACATTTTGTGCTTTCCCCTGAAAATGTCAGAAGTTATGAATATAGTAACTTTGGCAACAGCAAGGCAATATTTGTTTTCTGTGATGCTTTTTTCTAAAAAACACACAATCTTTATAAGGTTTTATCAGGGTACACTGCATCTCTCTAGGCCTCTGATATTAGGAAACAAATCTTAAATTGATTTGATCTCTTTCATATATTTTGCAGAATTTATAAAAGGCTCTGTATAGACAGATTCCCCCCCCTAATATACTCTGCATTATGTTCCATTGCTTCCTGATTTATTCATGGCCCGTAACAATTGAGTGATTATTTTAAGTTATTTATTGCTTAATCAATTGCTCTCAAGAAACAGCAGGGCACTCTAAAAAATGTAATGCTTTCATTTGAAAGGAAAGGAAAAGGATGCCTCTGTTGTGCCCATTAGTATTTGGGTATCAAATGGAGCCCTCCTTTATTGGATTTCCTAGCTTCATCTGTCAAAATTTGCTTCCCTGAGGTTTCGGTTTCGGCGCTGCGAATGGCGGCCGCCTCTCGGGACGCTCCCGGAGGCGGTTAGCCCACATGCAGTCAGGGGGGTCTTCGCGTATGCGAAAGACCCTAGTGAGCCTTAGGCAAAGGCTCCGAACCGGGGGCGCTTGGGGAGTAGCCTCTTTGCCGGCAGACAGCCGGGAAATTGAGGCTTTCTCCCTGCCCCAATTGGCCCCACTGCGTTGTGCCCGCAATGGGACTTAGCGGCGCCACCGAATTCCAGGAGTGAAGACAGCGTTACGATTTAATATAAAAAGAAGAAGTGGCATCGAACTGTGAGTTGAAGATCGATTTTGAAGCGTGAATTCGAGCCCCCCGTAAGCGTTTAAGCGTATGGGAGGAGGGAGGAATCCCCACCCCTTTTGAGAAGCAAGATTTGCAAAGGGAGCGCGAGGGGGGCAGAGCAGAAAACAGTGTTGGTGAAAGTACCGTTGGAGTTGTATAAAAGAATATGATCCTATTAGCTTCCTTGGGGATGCGGCACAAACTTTATAAAAGTAAATAATAAATCAAAATGTTGACTACGGGGAAAGTCCTGCAGATACCGGAAGAGATGAGAGGAGGGACTTCCGGCCCGGGTAGCCCCCCAAGAGCTAGCTGTCAATCAACAGGACCTGCGCCCTCTACTGGAGCAAATACAGAAAATCAATGAAACTTTGCTTAAAGTGGAAAGTGTTTTGATTAGTCGACAGGGGAAATTGGAGGAAATAGAACAGAAATCGGATTTGATTCTAAGTTTTCAGGGCGTGAAAGAAGAAGAGAAAGAGGATCTCGGATTTACCTCGATAAATGTTTTGGCACCCCTAACTGGCAGTGAAGCGAAAGAATTAAAAGAAGAGGTGGACATGGCTCTCAAAGCCTATTCCGCTTTTATAAAAGAAGATACTCTGCCAGTAGAAGGGGATGTTGAATACAGCAGGCAATATACCAGAGATCCGATTCCATGTGCAGTAATTATGGCGCCCTGGGAATTTGAAGGCCGGAAACATAAGGAAAAAGAGAAAAGAAAGAAGATGGATTACACCTTTAAAAAGCAAAAATCTTTGAAGAGACACGCCAGTTTGGAGGAAGACGCAGCATTTAAAATTGGCAGAGAAGAAGACGGCAGCCCAGGGGAAGGGGGCGACGGATTGGAAGACATCAAAGTTGAAAAGGACTCAATCTACAACTGGAAGAGACCTAAAAAGAAGACATTTTAAGGACTGTTCGTGTACCATCTACAAGGAGCTGTTTGATTACTAACCCCAATGGACTTTACTAACTGTATTAACAGAGTGATTTTGGACTTTGTAAAGTTTAAAAGAAGATCTTCGAATCGCGATAGATGCCAAAAATGGTATTGATTACTAACTAAAATTAACCTTTATTAACAGAGAAAACTTCACTCCATCTTTTTCTTTCTCCAGCTGTCTACCCTTCCCTTTTCTTATAAAAAGAATAAAATTCTCTCCTTTTTAGGAGAGTTTTACCAAAAAAAAAAAAAAAAAAATTGCTTCCCTGAGATGTAGGATCCTGCAATACTGGGCAGTCCCCCCCCACATCTGCCACCTTTATCACCTTTCTGGAACTTTTCAGAACTGTGACACTGTGCCAGCTGTTTTTTCTGGCTCTGTTCCAATGCCTTGGACCTCAAATGCAGAGATTTAATTGGTGAAGCTTTTTCCATCTCTTATTTTCATTCTGGGAAGTTGTGTCAGAATATATCAGGGGTCCCCAACCTTTCTGAGCCTGCAGACATGTTGAAGAAGAAGAAGAGGAGTTTGGATTTATACCCCGCCCTTCACTGCCCAAAGGTGTCTCAGAGCGGCTTACAAACTCATTTCCCTTCCCCTCCCCACAACAGACACCCTGTGAGGTAGGTGGGGCTGAGAACTTCTGACAGACACTGTCCTTGAGAGAACAGCTGTGCCAGAGTTTGTGACTGACCCAAGGTCACATCAGCAGGTGCAAGTGGAGGAGTGGGGAATCAAACCCGGTTCTCCCAGATTAGAGTCCGCGCACTTAACCACTACACCAAACTATTCCAAACTGGTTTGGAATTCGGATACCATATGGTAGGCTCAGTCACAAAATGGCTGCCTCAGGAGGCAGAGCCTTCCATAAAATGGCTGCCATAGCTTACTGTCAGTCACACACTGAAGATTTCTGTTGTGCTGTAGTGGCAGCTGCTGCCAAGGCAACATAGCCAACCAAATCTCCAATGGCCATTCAGAAGCCTGGTTGGGTAAAAGCCCCGCCTGGCCCTAACCACTCTCTAAAAACACATGGAGGGTACTAGGAAAGGGGTTAGTGGGCAGGCGCATAGCCATAGTTGGGCATTTGGGGTGGTGGCCAACCACTGATTAACCCTGCCCCACCTGGGAGGATGCCAGTCCCCCCCAGACTGTTCACTCTTGGTGCGACTTGCCCCATAGTGGTGGAGAGGCTGGAGAAGGGAAGGGAAGCTGCCCTGTCACTTCTGGTCAGTTTCACTCCTTAAAAATCAGCTATTAGGATTAACAGATGTTAAGTTGAACAGTTGATGGGAGGGGAAGAAGAAGAAGAGGAGATTAGATTTATACTCCGCCCTTCACTCGGAGTCTCAGAGTGGCTTACAACCTCCTTTCCCTTCCCCTCCCCACAACAGACACCCTGGGAGGTAGGTGGGGCTGAGAGAGCTCTGACAGAAACTGCTCTTTTTCAAGAACAGCTCTGACAGAACTATGGCTTGCCCAAGGTCACAGTAGCAGCTGTGAGTGGAGGAGTGGGGAATCAAACCTGGTTCTCCCAGATTAGAGTCCGCGCACTTAACCACTACACCAAACTGGAATGAAATTGACCAGAAGGGGCAGGGTGGCTTCCCTTCCCCAGCCCTCCATGGACATGGGTGTGTGTGTGAGAGGCTGGGGAAGGAGAGAGAGAGAGACAACCTTCTCTCTCTCCCTCTCTCTCCTTTGCTATCCCCCACCCACACTAATCTAATTAAGTCCCTTGCTCCCGCTCCCCTGCCCCAACGCCCCAGCCCCTGTCCCACCAGCCAAAAATTTCTGGCTACGGGGCTGTTGGTGGGATGCTATGGTACCTATGCACACCACGTTGGGGCCCTGGGAATCTACAGTGTCTAGAAGAAGCCGAATGAGCAGGGAATAGCAAATGGGAAAGCCAGTCAGTTAGGGATGTAAGCCGCTAAATGCTCTGTGCGCCTCCCCAGAATGCAACTCTCAGGCTCACTTCCTGCTTCTTTCCACTCTTTTCTTCAGGTCAGCCATGTAGGTGGAAGCTCAGAATCTCTCTCTCTCAATGAAATTTCCTAAATAAATACTTTGCTCTCTTTAACCAAGCATGTATCCTAGTACAGTTCTTTAGGAATAAAACCCACCCTGCCCACAAGTTTCACCAGACTGATTTGTGCTGGTCAAGCTGCTGTGTTAAATAGTGGGTTCCATGGAGGAACAGACCCCAAGTATAGTGATCAGTTCTCTTTGTTAGTGATTTCAGCAAGGAGAAGAAAGACTGAAAATCCCTGGCAGAAGCCTGGTTTTTAAGCATGCAAGACACCACACCCCGAACACACCCCACTCCCAACAATAGGCTATTTATATTGGACCAATTGTTTCTCTATTGGTCTGTTCTAGGATCCTTGTTTCTCTATTGGTCTGTTCTAGGATCCTTGTTTCTCTATTGGTCCATTATAGGATCCTAGCCAGCTATTGTTTGTGGATGCAAGCTCAACCCCACCCCAGGAGTACTTGAGGCTGACTCATCCTTAGTACACAACATGCTGTTAAAAGCAAAGTGGGAAATACCACCCCCTCGGAGGCGCTGGAACAATCCAGATGCAGATCCACAAACTGCATCTTTTTCTCCACTTCTTGAAGGGGGGCGCTGAGTAGTGGGGTTTTTCCTGAAAGGGGGTGGTAGGCCAAATAAGTTTGGGAACCTCTGGAGCAACACCCCCCACCCACCCACACACACACATACTGGTAGGCCTAAGCATGGTTCCAGCACAGTCTACTTTCAAAACCTTTGTCCCTTTTTGCACCGAAAAGAGTCGACAACAGAGGCTGGCTGGCTGGCAGAGAGCAATGATGGCCGGGCCCTTCTTGCTGTCTCCAGACTGCTGACTCTCGCTGGCTGAGCCTTTGGTCCATTAGCGGGACCGAGGATTTGCTGCTTAATCCAAACCAATATCAGTATTGCTGAATCCCGTTGAAACCGTTTTGCTGAGATAGGCCCTCGAAGAATTTAAGGGAATTACTGAGCACCCAGGTACGGTATTTGGGGATGAATGTAAGATTACAATTTGGAAATTAGCACAAGAATGGATCGGGGATTTAAGGCTCAGAATACTTCCGGATTCATTCAGCTGGCTTTACAAAAGAGAACCAGAGTACGCCCTCCCCATCCTTTTTTAAAAAAATTCCTTCCCAAGAACAGTACAATGTCAGCATCAATTGCTTAATTATATACTGCATAATATTTAATCATGCACCAATTCTTTCTTTCCTTCCTTCCTTCCTTCCTTTTTTTTGGGGGGACAGGGAGAGATCTTCCATCCCCTTAGTTCTGAGACTGGCACTGAGAAACTAGAACAAGCAGCCTATTTGAATAAGGAATGTCGAGTTATAAATCTCGTATCATCTATCACTTGTTTATCTTTTAAAAGATATTATGGAGTAATAACATATGGATGCCTCTTGCCTGTAGAAGAAACAGCCACTGACGCTAAGAACTGCTTTGGGGGACCTCAGATCCATCCCATGTAAAATGTAATCATTTCACATTCTAATATTGAATATTGATTTGGGGATTCTTTGTATGTTGTTGTTACTATTATTATTATTACAAATGCAACCTGGTATATCAAATCAAATATAATCAAAATCAAATATTCAGTGATGTAATGAAAAGGACATTGTTTAATGACTTTGGGGAGGGGGGGATTCCTGCCTCTCTCCTCTTCTCAGACCACCCAAGGGGTCTCTTGCTCAAGAACACACAGATGTTGCTGGACAACTCACTGCTTTTATGCATTAAGGTCAACAATATACATAGGTGTGGATTTCACCTGGAATTTCTGGAGGTGCAAGGGGGTGGGTGGGTTCTGCTGATTCCTGACTCACATGGTAGACCTCTCAGTTTGGTGTAGTTGTTAAGTGTGCGGACTCTAATCTGGGAGAACCAGGTTTCATTCCCCACTTTTCCACTCTGAGACTCAAAGTGAAGGGTGAGGTATAAATCCAATCTCCTCCTCCTCCTCCTCCTCCTCCTCCTCCTCCTCCTCCTCCTCCTCCTCCTCCTCCTCCTCCTCCTCCTCCTCCTCCTCCTCCTCCTCCTCCTCCTCCTCCTCCTTCTTCTTCTTCTTCTTCTTCTTCTTCTTCTTCTTCTTCTTCTTCTTCTTCTTCTTCTTCTTCTTCTTCCTCTTCTTCCTCTTCTTCTTCTTCTTCTTCCTCTTCTCATTCCACCCAAGCTATTCCTGGATAGCCCTGGGGTTGCCAACCTCCAGGTGATTTCCAGAAGACCAGTTTGTCTGGGTCCTTTGGAGGATGGACTCTATGGCATTACACCTGATTAGAACCGTGTTAGATTCCCCACTCCTCCACTCACAGCTGCTGGATGACCTTGGGCAAACCATAGTTCTGGCAGAGCTGTTCTTGAAAAAAGAGCAGTTTCTGTTAGAGCTCTCCCGCCTACCTCACAGGCAATGCTGCCTCTAAGCTGTGGAGTCTTGTGAGCAAAAGTTCCGCTTTGTGAGCTACTGGCATCAAAATTGTGAGTGAGCAATTTGGCTACTGCATAAATTAGTTTGTGAAGACAAAAACCTGTGAGCCAGAGGCTAAAAAACTGAGCTAGCTCACACTAACTCAGCTTAGAGGGAACAATGCTCATAGGGTGTCTGTTGTGGGGAGGGGGAGGGAAAGGATTTTGTAAGCCGCTCTGAGACTCCAAGTGAAGGGCGGGGTTTAAATCCAATCTCTTCTCTTCTTCTTCTTGATAAGAAGATACCTGTGTTTCTGCAAAAGTCTCACATGCTTCCTATAATGTGCACTTCTACCCTGAGAGATTGTCATAATTAAACTGGCCCATATATGAAAAACACATCAACATTGTAATTCCCTTGGGTGTTGAAAAATAGGCTGACAGTTGGACTTGTGTCGATAACATTGCAATAGCAACACAGAGTTGGCCTAAGAGAAGCACAAAATTCTCGCTCGGGCACTGCCAACAGGGCAACCAACCATTGGGTAGCTTTGGGTGTTCTTCTCCCTCTCCACATAGGGTGATTCTGCACTGGCTTTTCCCTCCGTTGTTTTAGCAAACCCACATTGGGACAGAAATTCCCCTCTGCATTGCATGCCGCTTTCACTTCTTTCATAATCAGATTTTACGGTACCTTCTGCCAGTGTTCCCTCTAAGCTGAGTTAGTGTGAGCTAGCTCACAGTTTTTGAGCCTCCAGCTCACACATGTTTGTCTTTGCTTGGGAAGGAGGGCTCCAGAGCAAACTAATTTATGCAGTGGCCAAATCCATTGCTCACAACTTTAATGCAAGTAGCTCACAAAGAAGATTTTTTTGCTCAGAAGACTCCACAGCTTAGAGGGAGCATTGCCTTCTGCATAGATTTATGGCAATTCAGGAGTTACTTTACAGGAGTTACATTGCCCCACAGCAGGGTGTTGTTTGTAGAAAAAGCCCAGCAGGAACTCATTAGCATAATAGGCCATACCCAACAACAGAAACTAATTAGCAGATTAGGCCACACCCATGACAGCACAGCTCCCTCCCAAGATCGGCTTCCCCAGGTGCCCCACTGCTGGACCTCCTGATGGCACCTGGTATTTTTGGCTATTGTGTGACAGAGTGTTGGACTAGATGGGCCATTGGCCTGATTCAACATTGGTTTCTCTTATGTTCTTATGTTCTTAAGGCAGTTTCTGGATCGGCTTCCCCAGGCAGCTGGGGAACCTGAGGAGGAAGATTGGCAGCTGCGGGGTACCTGGGGAACCTGAGATGGGGAGGCAGTTTAAACTCCCTTTCCTCCCTGGATTGGATTGGCTTCCCCAGGAACCCTGTGGCTTACAAAGTGCCTGGGGAAGCCAATCCAAGGAAAGGAAGGCAGTTTCTGGATCGGCTTCCCCAAGCAGGAGAGGCAGTTTAAACTGCCTTCCCTCCCTGGATCAGCTTGGCTTCCCCAGGCACCCCGTGGCTTGCAAAGTGCCTGGGGAACCCAAGGGGGGAAGGAGGCTGTAGGCATGGCCAACTCGGAAGCCAACCGGAACTGTTCCAGTACGTTCCTGCCCCAAAATAGCCCTGCCTCATGGTACTTGAATGTGGTTTTGAGCGGCACCTTTTCCTCAGTGTTGAGAAAATGTGGAGTGAATATCAGATGCAGAATAACCCGTAGTCTCCCTCACACAGCTCTGAGAGGCCAACACTGCAGTCCCAGAAAGAGCTGCTCTGATCTAAGACCATTTGGTATTCTGGCATACCTGTGCACAGGGGGTCAGGTTCTGAGCTGCTTGAGGGAAAGATGGTCTGCAAATGAACAATATTGCCTGTTACATTTACAGATTGCTACAATTAAGCCAGTTTGGTGTAGTGGTTAGGAGCATGGAATCTAATCTGGGAGAACCAGGTTTGATTCCCTGTTCCTCCATGTGCAGCTGCTGGTGTGACCTTGGGTCAGTCATGGCTCTTTCAAAGCTGTTCTCTCAAGAGCAGTTTTTGAAAGGGCTCTCTCAGCCCCACCTACCCCACAGGGTGCCTGTTGTGTGGAGGGGAAGGGAAAGGAGATTGTAAGCCACTCTGAGACTCCTTCGGGTAGTGAAGGGTGGGGTATAAATCCAATCTCCTCCTCCTCTTCCTCCTCTTCTTCTTCTTTTGAATATAATGTCTGCTATCCAGTTATTACAAATAAATGAAATAGTACAATCCCTATAAGAAGTCATCAGATTGGCTCCAGCAGTAGATTTCTGCTAAGAGGAAGAGAGGCAATTTTCCCCAGTTCCCCCCATTTACTGCAGACTCCCAAGTCACCCCTCACGCTGTTTCTTAGGATCCTTTGTTCCCCCAGGAACAATAGCGGGGACATTTGGGAATGAGGGGTAGGGGTGCAAGATAGTCACATTCTGTTGATAAATCTCTTCTGTTAATGAAATTTACCACTGGATCTGAGCCTTCCCATTTGGCAAGAAAGCATTTCTTTTGATAGCTGTCAAGAAACTGGCTCTTCCCTACCCATTTGTTGGCCATTCAAAATCTTTGATTCAGGCTTTTGAACCTAGTAAGTTACAGATGGCCTTTGATTTCAATAGCCTGGTAAAAGAGACATTATCTTGGATCCACTGGTAATTTCTAGAACAGAAGACATTTCCCTCAGTGGAGTGTAAATTTCCCCCTCCCAACAGCTCAAATGCTGCTGGGGGATGGAAAGCCACCCCAAGGAACAGCATGAGGAAGGAGTCAAATGTCTGCTGTGGATGGAGACAATCAACAAAAATTCTCCCTCTTCCACCAGGGAATCCAAGACATTAAGTCAAATATTCCCCCCCCCTATATAACAGGTTGAGTCCAGACTAGAATTTTGCTTATGGGAGACATGATTTCTGCCAATTCCTCATTCAGAACTCTAGTTTGCCTCTCATGCCATTACAGGGGGTTCCCTGTAACCCCAGGTGCAGCGTGCCAGGGAGATCAATGGATCATAGTTAGTGTAAGGAGGAGAACCAGAAATGTTCTGTTCTATGGATGGAAGTGCCTTCTCTCAGTGGAAAATTTAGCCTGGGTCCAATTCAGCAAGGAAGTCAAGCACGCTCAGGTTGAGAATGGCAGAGCAACTCCCTTGGTGTGCCAAAATCACAGTCTTCTTGGGTTTCCAGCATAAAATCAGTGGGATCTCTTGAAAGGAGACACCTGAAAACTCTACAGCAGGGTTCCCTCTAAGGTGCTTTAGCCTGCACTAGCACACATATTTTCATTTTAGCACAGGGGTCCCAGGCTCTGAGGAGTGGGCAGTCCCTCCCTCCTGCTTAGCAGCCTCCTGCTGCACTATAAAGGGCACCCACTCCAGGCAGCCCTCATTCTGGCCAGGTGGCGCGATCTGGGAACTGCTGTCCTGCCAACTACCAAGGTGCTGCTGCCAAAGCCCAGGCTGCCTTTCTGTGAATGCTGCTGCACCCAGCCATCCTGCAGTCCTTGTCCAGGGCCTACAAAACGGAGTGCTTCTGCCAGGCTTTCATGTAGGGTGCTGCCTTAACATCATGACCCTGGCCCTAACATTAACATCAATATCACCACCAACTGGAGAACTAACAGCCTGGCAGGAGCCTGGAATAGGGTGTAGGTAGCCATTCAAATGCTGATAGAACGTTGCCATCTCTTATTATAGTTATGTGTTGTGTAGTTATGGTTTTATATTGTAATCTAACTTAACTTTGCTTTTTGGAGTTTTAATGTATACATACATACACACACAAACATATATATATGTTTGTTAGCTGCCCTGAGCCTGCCATGGTGGGGAGGGCAGGATATGAATGATGGTGATGGTGATGGTGATGGTGTGGCCTGGTGCTCCTCCCTGGGCCTCCCATACCTCCAGCAGACCCCTCACTGGGTGAATGGAGGTGCAAGAGGGGGAGCAGAGCTGGGCCCAAGTGCTGGCGGGACAGTTCTTGCCTCATGGGGTGGCTTGGGGCTGTACTCCAGAGCTGTTGGGGATAGGGGATCGGGGGGGGGTGGAGAAGGGCTCCCAAGCTGGCAGGTAGGCATGGGGTGGTTTCTTCATTCCAAAATTCATTTTTTAAAAAAGGACCATAGAGATTTTATGCGATCCACTGAGCAACAGTCCAGACGTGTTCCATTGAACTAGGTGTTCCAGTCCGCAGGTGGGACCTAAGGATCCCCCATAACTACAGCTCATCTCCAGACTACAGAGATCAGTTCCCCTGGAGAAAATGGTTGCTTTGGAGGGTGGACTCTGTGGCATCATTCCCCACTGAGGTCCCAGTTCTCCCCAAACTCCACCTCAAAATCTCCAGGAGTTTCCCAACCGGGAGCTGACAACCATGCCTTCCACCCCTGTCTGGTGATGAGGGAGGACCTAGCAGCCCTACACTGCATAGATTTCACTGTCCACGAAAGGCCTACCCTTGGCAACTAGATTTTTTTTTTTTTTTTTTTGGCCATCAAGTCACAGTTGACTTATGATGACCCCAAGAGACATTCAGAGGCAGTTTGCCATCACCTGCCTCCACATCTCGACCCTGCTATTCTTTGGTGGTCTCCCATCCAAACATTAGCCAGGGCCAACCCTGTTTAGCTTCTGAGATCTGATGAGATTGAGCCTATCCAGTTCAGGGCCGCTATTAGATACAGTTATTATATTATATATATATACATTTCTACTACAGAGTGGGTAATTTTCAAAATACCTAGTTCCTGTGTTGTTGCGCTATATCAGTTCATGTTATGACATGGAAGATTTTGAGTCTCTCTGCTGAAGGAGCAAATTGCTCTAACAAGGGAATAGCCCCTCTCCTCATGGATTCTCAGCAAAATCAATGGCTTCTGATGATTCCTGAAGAACCGCCGCAAACTTATGAAATATTTATGTGAAAACACATCCTGTCTGTGGTGGTTCTAGTCTGTGACTCCAACATATGGTTTATAAATTGAGACAGGTGTGGGAGAACAGGTGTTCAGTGCAACGGAAGGATAGGTTTAGAGTTTATCATGAGGAAACAAATGGGGGGAAATGTGATAAAGTTGACTTCGAGGGCAACATGCCAATTTGATGACAGAACCATGCTCGTTCTTCACAGGGGCACATTTGGGCATTCACGGTTTCATAGGAAAGTGACTTCTTTTGCAAATTCAAACATATGGCACGAAGCAATTGCAAGAGGGTCCTGTTGTGCTGGTCTGTGAGGTAACAGTTGCCGTATCTCTGTTTAAAGATATTATCTAAATAATAAGTGTGCTTGTACTGCTGAGGGCAAGAAAATATTGGGACAAGAATCCAATAAAAGGGGGGGAAATAACAATTTCTACCACGGTGTCCAGATTGCACCCAGGTTTGTTGCTAAAGATGTACAAAATCTGTCCCTTTGTTTTTGCAGATGTTTCTGTCTTCCTGCACGTGTATTAGCATTTTGGGATACTTAGCCACAAAACCAGATTTTATCTTCTATTCTCACTTATGTCTAGAGTTGCCAGGTTCCCCCTAGCCACCAGCAGGGGATACAAGGGTAGGGTCGCCTGGTCCAAGTTGGGGAACTCCTGGGGATCTGGAGGTGGTGCCTGTGAGGACAGGGGCCTCTAGAGATGAGCCATAATTCTGGGGGTATCCCCAGGTCCCATCTGGAGATTGGCATCCCTATCTATGTCTGGGGTACTGTATTGTAGCTGAATGCACCATTAAATCTGTCAAGTCCTGGACACAATTACTCCCACAAACACCTTTGTAGCAGCAAGATTTGTTTATTAGGAGACAGAGAGATTCCAAGCATGGACAGCTTCTGTGACAGAACTGGGTTCCAGATGCCAGTCCCCCATTATAATAAAAGCAGGAAAACCCACAGATGTCAAATGACCCATCATTGCTCTTATTCAGCCTGCCACATATCTGCCTCTGCCCCTGTGACCGCCCCTAGCACCTGCAAGCTAATGGTTACATTATCTAGAAGCTCCACAAACTACAAGGTCACACAGAATGGTGAGACCATACTCATCCCAAGATGTTTACAGCATACTTGGGAGGCCCCTACATGAGAACTGTTACATGGTAGTACTAACGAAGCAAAGCAGACAGCCATACCCAGTCTCCCCCCCGCCCCCATTCCCAGCAGAGAAGGTAAACAGGAATGGAAAGGAGCAAGGCTACATAAGAACTGTAGAAATACATGTGAATCCATATGGAAATACTTGAAAAGCGAGGCCTGAGCTTGACAAAGTCTTAAGTCTTCCCAAATTTTGGGTTCAGTAATGATCCTCTCTTTGCAACAAAGCTTCCAGAAGTAAGACAATAAACAATGACTGAAGGCAAAGTGATGTCACAGGTAAGAGCCAATGTTATGTATCGTATTTACATAAATGGCCTGAGCTTGAATCCTATCTAAGTCTGGTATTGAAAACAGCACAATCTGATTGACTACTCTGCATAGCAGACCAATCAGGACATTAGAAAGGTTCTGGAGGGAGATGACTTCATTGGTTGTTATGTTACTGTTCTGATTGGTTATTAATGCAACAAGGGGCGTGGTTAGGCCTGCCCGGATCATTTAAAAAGAGAGCCTGTTGCTCTCGTGTTTTTGTGTTTGTTCCTATCTTGTTCAATAAAGCTGAATCACTTATTAGAGCTGCTGCCTTAAGTCTCATACTTAACAGCCAAGCAGGTAAAAGAGGTTGGGGCAGATATTAAATACATAAAACTAGGTAAAGGCAATGAAATCTGCCAGAATTTGCTTCTCCTTTCTCCAACTTGTATGCAATATATCTGTCCTTAGATTCAGCAGCTCTCTCTTGCCCACTCAATACCACACTCGACCCCCCTATAACTCCCCAATTTTTTTGTCCCCATCCTTCTCACTCTCACAGCTTTTCAAACAACTTCTGTAATTTTACAGCCACACCCGGATCAAGGTCCATAACACCAGCTGTTCTGCTGGATCCCAATATGGTGGTTTCATGTTAGAGTCCCTCGGGGGGGGGATTCCTTGGAGCATAGCACCATTAGCTCTAACCTGACGAGCTCTAGCCTCGTCAGATCTCAGAAGTCAAGGGACTTCCGGTTTTTGGTGCAGCGATGGTGGTCGCTCTCTCCAATGCTCGGGGGAGCGACTCGCACACCAGCAGTGAGGAAGGAAGCCACTGACGTGGTTTCCCCACAGAACCCTAGGGTAGGGCTCCAAGCCATAGGGCTTTCGAGGGGTAGCCTCTTTGACAGCACAAAGCCAGAGAATTGAGGCGCTCCTCTGCCCTGACGGTCCCACCGCTGTGTGGCCACATGGCACTAGCTGGGTTGACTGGATCAAGCGCTGGAGATCGAGCAATTGATGAAGATACAAGCGAGGTTGAAAGTGGCTGACAAAGTGAATTTGAAGTAACCAAGTTTTGAAATCCCCCCCTATACCAGTAAACAAAGAGAGGAGGGGCCCCTCCCACGAGTGTGTTAGAGAAGTGGAAAAAGAGAGGGGGGAAGGGAAAAATCAAGCGTTTGAACTGTTTTGACAGACTTACCAGAGCGGATTCAAATCGAAAGCAATTTTCAGAGGTTGCAAATCAGCAGTTGGCTTTTGTAAACAGTCAGCAAAGATGTCGGGTGTAGGGAGGAAAGGAGCGAAACCGAAACTTACAGGTGGCCAAAGTCCAAGACTGGAAGAAGAGGGAGTGGATGTCATGAGACTCCTAGTGGAAATGTTCAAGCTGGTGATGGATCAACTTACTGGTATTAACCAGCAGTTAACCACATTGAATCAAAACTTCACAGTGCAACAGCTCCAGCTGGTGGAAACGGTTAAAAGGACAGAGCAAACGGTGGAAGTAGTGAAAGAGATGCACACCGAAAACAAGGTTTTGAAGAAGCGGATGGACGAATTAGTGAATAAGCAAAAGCATCAGGAAAATAGACTGTTGTTTCTACAAATGGAAAAGGCAACTATGATCCTCAGATTTCAGGGAGTGCCTGAATCACCGAATGAGGATTTGAAGAAGCTACTCAGTGATCTCATTGCACCAGTAACAGCCTTGAAAGTGGAAGATATTATGAGTGATATGAAAGCAGCGTATAGGGTATATTACATTTACACCAAAAAAATAGCCTGCCTGGATTCTCAAGAAGACAAATGAGGGATGCAATATTAAAAACAACATCAGCAACTCCACTGAAACTCGGGAATACATCTATCAAAACTTTAAAAGACATTCCATTTGAAATTCACCAAAAAAGAAAGAGCTACAAGGACTTAATCCTTTTTCTTCAAACTAATCAAATCACATATAAATGGGCAGTGCCAGAAGGGGTCATCTTTAAGCTCCACAAAAAAAGAGAGAAGATTGACTCTGTGTATAAAGCCAAGGAGTTCCTGAAATGCCAACTGGGAGCCAAAGAAGATGGTGAAACTGGTTCAAGTGGCTCCACACCCTCGGAGATGGACGAAGACTTGGCCACAGAAGAAGGCGCTGCTGCCCGCAAGACAACTTATGGTCTTAGAGATAGAAAGCCTAAGTAAAGGCAGAAGGACTCTGTAAATTGCCTTTAAGAAGCGAGCTATGGGAGATGCTCTGGAATTCTCTCATAACAAGTAATTTACTAATGATTTAGCAGAGATAGACTGGAACTCACAATTTGCATTGTTTATTAACAGTAATGTACTAACATAGATTCTAAAATCTCTTGGGATTTTAGTTTAGTGTGGGTTTGCTTTTCTTTCTCCTTAGTTGTTGTTTCCCCTCCCCTTTTTCTTTGTAGTTTTAGTTGTACATTTAAAAAGCAATAAAAAATCCCCTTTGGGGGGCCAAAAAAAAAAAAATCTCAGAAGTCAAGGAGGGTTACCTCTGGTTAGGACTTGGATGGGAGACCGCAAAGACATTCCAGGGTCACTCCGCAGAGGCAGGCAATGGCAAACCACCTCTCTTAGTCTCTTGCCTTGAAAAATCAATGAGGGGTCACCATAAGTCAGCTGCTACTTGAAGGCACTTCACACACATGCATGGCAAGTTTAAGGTATGTGACAGAAGACGTGAGATGCTCAGAGCTTTATTCATCCGTGGGGTCATGACATCGAGGGGTGCTATGTACCCTATTGGGCAACACGTGTATCTGTGTATTTGTGCCAATGGGTAAAATATGAACTTCTTGAGACCATTTCTGGTCAAGGAAACACCACCAGGGGACGTTTAAAAGTCCCTGCCTCCCCCCCGTACCTCAGTCACAATCCAGACTGAGCCCCCCACATGGCTCACTGTTGAAGAAGGAAAAAAGCTGACAGTTCCGTTCACAAAACTCCCAGGGTCTTGCACAGTTCAACCCAGAATGTCCCAGAAGATTGAAATGGCCCCCCTCTGATTTCTGAGTGTATAGATACCACTAACAGAAATCCTATCTGTTACATCATGGGCTGCTGGGAATTTCTTGATGTTCCTGTTTTTTTTGTTTTTTTTTTTAATGGTAGTTATTTTAACACGATCCCTTAAGGTAAAAGCTTTTGCTTCGCTTTCACTTTTCACTTTGGTGTAGTGGTTTGGTGTAGTGGTTAAGTGTGTGGACTTTAATCTGGGAGAACCAGGTTTGATTTCCCCACGCCTCCACTTGCACCTGCTGGATGACCTTGGGCAAGCCATAGTTCTGTCAGAGCTGTTCTCTCAAGGACAGTTCTGTCAGAGATCTCTCAGCCCCACCTACCTCACAGGTTGTGTCTGTTGTGGGAAAGGAAAGGGAAAAGAGTTTGTAAGCTGCTCTGAGACTTTGAGTGAAGGGCGGTGTATAAATCCAATCTCCTCCTCCTCCTTCACTTTTGTTGTTGCTTGCCATCCCTATGGCCTAGCAGGGCCCAGACCAGGCCTAGCTTACATTCTAGTAAACTGTTCCATTTTGGTACCAGGTGCCGTGGAGTTATTACACTACCCATCTAGAGTCATCATTAGTGTCTCTGATGTCAGTGCTTATCATTCAAATGGATGACTAAGCACCAGGAAGGGCAACCGGGAAAGGCAGCTTTTATTCACAGGGTTCCTGTGTTTGTCTTTTCATCATCGTACTGTCTGCAGAACAATGGTGCTCCACAGAAGAAGAAGAAACCCCATCATAATTGCATATTTGTGTTCGACCAGAAACTCTGGTGGGGAAAATGGCAAATCAGATCACAATGTGAAAACAGTGTATATTTTCCATTCATTATACACAGGATGTTTACTGGCATCTGTAACCAGGACATTAAGAGCCATTGAGTAGAGGCAGCAGTTTTCCCATTTATGAATGTCATTTTGTACAATCCCGTTTAACATCTGCATGTAGCTCGACGAGCATTTTAAAGAATATCACTAAAATCTACTGGAGCCACCTTTCTTTCTATTTTGCATGGAACGCAGACTTTATCGGAACTACAAGAACTGGCTGGCATTACGAGAGAGTTTTGTGTAGCCATTTGGTGCAGTGGTTAGGAGCACAGACTCTAATCTGGGAGAACCGGGTTTGATTCCCCACTCCTACACTCACAGCTACTGGTGCGACCTTGGACCAGTCACAAGTTCTTTCAGAGCTGTTCTCACATAAACAGTTCTCAAAAGAGCTCTCTCAACCCCACTGACCTCACAGGGTGTCTGTTGTGGGGAGGGGAAGGAAAGGAGATTGTAAGCCACTCCGAGACTCCTTCAGGTAATGAAGGGCAGGGTATAAATCCCATCTCTTTTTCTTTCCTTCTTCTTCTTGGATGAACATATTCTCGTCACGGGAACTAAAGCAGGGGTCTGCAATATGGCACCCATGGGCACTACCATGCCTGCCAACACCACTCCTGATACCCACAAAGTGTTTTCAGAAAGTGGGTGAGGCCAGCTGGAGCTTTTGCCCATCAAGGCTTTTGATTGGTTGCCCTTGGGCTTCTCTCTCCCTCCCACTGTGGAATTGGGGAGGAGACAGCATGTGGCCTGGGAAAAGACAGCTCAGAGGGCATTTAATTGCCTTTTGAGTTCCCTTCCACAGGGCAAGAAAGCTTACAAGTGCACTCAAGAGTGGCACCTTCAATACATCTCCAAAAAGCCCCTTTTCTGCTACCCCAGTTCTGCGGTATAGCACCTAGGTCATGGTGAGTCTTTCAAAAGCATTCCCATGAGCCTTTGGGAAACATGCAGATTAATTCAAAATTCCTTGAACTCCTGGCCATTTTGACAGGTACAGGTTCAGGAGTGTATAGAATGGATCCTGTGCAAGCTAGAGGTATCAAAGTCGCAGGGGGCCTCCCCCAGATGCTCCTCTACATGCCCTACAAGTTGT
Organism: Gekko gecko; assembly: GCA_029375565.1. NCBI lineage: Eukaryota > Metazoa > Chordata > Lepidosauria > Squamata > Gekkonidae > Gekko > Gekko gecko. The sequence continues at coordinate 17,050,924 of JAPDNY010000010.1, forward strand.
CACTTTGAAGTTATGTAAACATTTAGATTGAGCAGAGACAGTCTGTCTGGAAATGTCTCTGCTCATGAACCAGCACAAACTTCCCCAGACAGCTTGAAAGCTTGTGGAAAGTTTGTGCCAGTCACCCTGCCATGACATCACGAAGCATGACCAAGTCAAAATTTGTAACAAACTTTAGTTCATGAGCTGGTTCATGCACATCCTTAATGATTTCTCGAAGTTCACTTCTGAGTTTCCATCCTTATTCTATTTCCCAGACTTTTTTTTTCTGTGCGGATACCTATTCCCACCAACAGGGGCCTCACTCTCCCCCAACAGCTTTTCCTACATAGTCAGTAGACTTCCTGGGTTTGTAGAAAAATCCAAAAAGTGAGGAAATCCCTTCAGGGACAGTTGAATCCCCCCCCCCAAAGCCTTTTGAAATGGCCTCTGCAGGGACCTGACTCCAGGCATCAACTGTGAGAGATTAGAACGTTGGGGGGGGGAGGCTTCTAACTGGCTCTGTCAGTAAAGGGTGGGGGAAGGGCCCTTTCTTTCCAGACCTCTTTCGGCCTTGGAGGGAGGGAGGGAGGGGGCCTTGGGCCAGGCTGGGGGATTCCTAGAGGTTTTGTGGTGGAGTGCAAGGAGGGCAGGATTTGGGGAAGGGAGAGGCCTCAGCTGGGTATCATGCCACAGAATCTACCCTCCAAAGCAGCCATTTTCTTCAGGGAGACAGATCTCTGTTGTTCACTGATCTCTGGAGTTCACCCTCCAGGCCCCACTTGGAGGTTGCCAACCCTAGGCCTGGCAGCAGTCTAAGGTTGCCAGGTCCCCCCATGGGCACTGGCAGGGGGATGGGGGTAGTGGGGTTGCCAGCTCCAGATCTGGAAACTCCTGGAGATTTGGGGATGGAGCCTAGGGAGGACAGGGACCTCAGTGGGGTACAATGCCCTAGAGTCCACCCTCCAAAGCATCCATTTTCTCCAGGGGAAGTTATCTCAGTAGTCTGGAGCTGAGCACTAATTCCAGGGGATCCCCAGATCCTACCTGGAGGCTGGCATCCCTAGGCAGCACCCTCTGGGTAACTTGATACCACCTAATTTGCATGACTCAACTTGGCCTGGCTGCTTGCTGCTGTTCAGCAGCCACCCTATGAAAGCCAGCAGTGGTACAGCAGTTAGAGTCTCAGAGTAGGGTCTGCAAGACCCAGGTTCAGATCCCCATATTGCGGTGGAAGCTGACCAGTCACATACTTTTGGACCAGTCACATACTTTCAGCATAATCAACCTCACAGGGTTGTTGTGCATATAAAAAGGAGGTGAGAATAATGTAAGCTGCTTTGGTTCCCACTGTGGAGAAAGACTATAATTTTCCTTGGTAGAAGCTGTGGGGGAGGGGGTGGAGACGAAAAGCTGAAGACAGATAAAGGCAGATAAAGGTTAAGTTGGCTGTTGGGTGGGAAGGAAATAGGGTTGCCAACTCTGGATTGGGAAACTCCTGAACATTTAAGGGGTGGATCCTGGGGATGGTGGGGTTTGAGGAGGGGAGGAACTTCAGACCAGTATAATGCCATAGACTCCATCTTCCAAACCAGCCATTTCCTCCATGAGAACTACCATTGCCAGCCTCTGGGTGAGGGCTGGAGATCACCCAGAATTACAACTATTGTCTGGGTGACAGAGATCAGTTCCCCTGGATAAAATGGCTGCTTTGGAAGGTTGAGTCTATGGCTCCACCCCCAGAAGGGAGAAAGAGTGTGAGATAGGTAAGGGTAGAGGGGAGGAAGCAAAGGTGTGAGGAATGGGAAGACCATCCCGCAAGTTTCTTGCGGGTCTCCACTTGTACATATCTATTTGCCACCTACAAACCTCCTGTGAGTGGCAAAAACTAGAACATGGTCCCGATACTTATATGATGGTGTTTGTCCTTCCACATCTGCATTCCACTGGATCTTTCTGGGTGTATTTTGGGCTCTCCAGAGGGAAGCCTGATGGTCTGGGAATGAGGCTGTGGTCACATGGCAAGCTTATCCCAATTTGTTCCCAATATAGATTTGATTGGGAATATTTTTTTTCAGGTTGGGATGACCACATACCCTCCCCGAACCACTTGCATCGTGCAACGAAGCTCCAGGCACCGTTCAGATAGCTGCACTGCCACTTGAATGGCACACCTTGTTGTTTTTTTTTTTAAAAAAAAAATTGGCTTTGCACATGGCCAAATCATCGCTCCCACTGGGACTTGCCGAACTCCCTTGTTCTTACAGCCCCCCCCCCCCCAGCAAACAAAATTAACCGGCAACATACAACTGAGCGCTGGAGTCTATATGTGTGCTTGAACATTTATATATCGAATTTATTCAGCGCAGGATTGCTCATGCACACAACAACGGAAGCTTGTAAAAAAAATGCAAGAAGGATGACCTAATGGCGATCATTATGAAAGATGGCTGCCCAGATTGGCAAAATTGCAGATTCAAAGCACAAATATCCAGAAAGTACTTAATTTTCCAGGTGTAGGAAAACTCGCTAGGGAACCGGGAGGATTGTGCGAGTGAGCCCACTTTGGTATGGGAGATGGATGTGGGCGTCTGATCAGCAATTTTAAATGCAAGAGGGAACAGCGGTGAAACCTGATCAAAATGACCGTGTGACCACAGCCTTATTCTCCTGAAAAGCCCACCAAGGAGAGTACAACTGGCAGGTGGTCATTGCCAAGATAAGGCCCCACCTGTAAATTATCAGCAAAGTTGAGTAATGCAGGGGAAATAGGAAAATAGTAAATCAAGCTACACCCTCGAGGGGAAAAATGTATAATCTCTAAATTTGGTTTGCCTTCCAGCCCATTGTAAGTTACAGATTCTTTTCATAATACTATTCTGGCAGTTGCTAAATTTTTCACCTATGTAATCAAATTTAATAGATAGTCAGACCTGGACAACTTGGTGCTTTAGTTGCTACGGTTGTATTTGTCGCTATTATCATCATTACTGCTGTTAACACTATCATTGCCTCTTGTTGCTGTCTTGCTGTTGAACTGCTGACAAAATGAAACAAAACAAAACAAGGGTGTTTGTAAGGTGGAGGAATGAGCCAGTGTGTTGGAGAGATGCCAGGTTCAAATCCCCAGCAGTGTCATGGAAGCTTGCTGGGTGACCTTGGACCAGTTAAACACTATCTTCCTAACCTAACTTACCAGGTTGTTGCACAGATAAAATGGAGAAGGAGAGATCAATGTAAGTTCCTTTGGGTCCCCACTGAGGAGGGAGGGAGGGAGGGAAGGAGGAAGGCTATAGTAAATCTCATGGGCTCTCAGAACAGAAGCCCTCCTCCCACCACCTCAAGGCAGTTTACAAGTCACAATTTAAAGCCCACCCACCACCTCAAAGGCAGTTTACAAGTCACAATTTAAAGCAAACAATCCCCTTCCATCTGAAAAAGATTACAGCCATCTATATCTCACTAAAAATCCCTTATATCACCTTCTAAACATTTCTAGAGATGGAGTCCCTTTCACATCCTATGGCAACCTGTTCCATAGACCTGGAGGGCACGGGGCACAAGGTGGAGTGAATGCCAAGTGAGCTACCTGAACGGAGGGACAACAGGTGGTAACCTGAGGACCATAAGTAATTCATGGGGATACCCAAACACAGCCCAAATAATAAGAAATACCAGACTGTGAATGGGGTCATTTTGGAAACCCCGTGTGCAGCTTATTTTTTTATTATTATTTTGTCTGAGGGGGCAGCACTCATCTTTGGGGGGCATTGCCCCCCAAATGCCCCCTGTGGCTACAGTCATGGGTCCTCTTGCTTATGCATTCACTATTTTCTATTTTTGTCCTCTTCAGATTCAAGATTCTGAGCATACTTGGTTGACCATTAGGGTGCAGCATGGATTAAGCGGCCTTAAGGCCATGTAAATGGTTACTAGGTCTCCTACATCCAAGTTCAATGTGGTAAAAATAAAATAAAGGCATATCGGAGGTGATCTGGCATAAAAGAATACTGTGAGAATAAAAATAGTATAAAATGTCATGGAGAGCATGGTTAGCATACAGCAGATCCAATAATCCAGATATAGTGAAATTTGTAAAAATGCCAATTTCAGTCCCATTAGATATTAGCTGTCTTCAGCTTTCCATAGGGTTTTCAACATATGACATTATTAGAAGTGGTTTACCATTGCTGCCTTCTATGCAGTACTAACCAGAGTTGGCTGAAGTGTCGCTGCCATTGTCTATGATAGATCCTTCATCAGTGTCACCCTCCACTACTGCTGCTGCCCAGGAAGCCACAACCCTCAGTTTGCAAGACTTGAAGAAGGCTGTTAACACATGAAGCCAGTTTGATGTGAGAGCCAGTTTGGTAGGTGTACGGACTCTAATCTGGGAGAACTGGGTTTGATTCCCCACTACTCCACACACAGCTGCTGAATGACCTTGGACAAGCCATAGTTCTGACAACAGCTGTTCTTGAAAGAGCAGTTCTTGAAAGAGCTCTCTCAGCCCCACCTACCTACCTCACAGGGTGTCTGTTGTGGGGAGAGGAAGGGAAAGGAGTTTGTAAGCCACTCTGAGACTCCGAGTGAAGAGTGGGGTATAAATCCTATCTCCTCCTCCTCTTCCTCCTCCTCTGCTTCTTCTTCTGAATCAGACCTCTGACAGCACTTAACACCCACATGTACGTTGGCTAGATATTTTTATTGAAAATCTTAGTACTTTTTCTTCCTGTATTCCTTTAACAAAATCATTAGGAATATCCCCAGAAAAGGGCAAGGCATCACTTGCTATGAAAGCTATGTGGCTTCTTAACAATAAGGCAAAAATCAGCTGGCAATGGTGAAATTAGACTCTGCTAATTGTGAATGTGACCTCCTTTTTTATTGAGTTTCTCTATTTGCGCATGAGCTGCATTAAAAAAAAATCCCTAAGGACTATTCCTTTTAAGATTTGACAGTTTAGCACAATGTTAACATTTTAATTTACGTTGGAGAACGGTGTCTTCGAAATAGTCTGTATTATTTAAACTTAAAATGTCAAGCTAATTTTTTTCCAGTTAATGCAAAAGACAGATTCCTAAGTAGAACTAAAGAACATAATTTGTTAGCTTATTTAACTAATATAGAATGTCCTTTCCAGTTCACAGCCCCCTTTTTTTAAAAAAAAACACCCTCAGTTACCACTTACATCCCCCGGTGTTCTTCACAGGAAAAAAAAAAAGACTGTAAAACAAGAAGAAATCCAAACATATGGAGACTAGCTGCTCTTTATTTTACCTTATAAATTATTTTTAAAAAATTACTTTTCATGAAATCTCTCCTTCCCCAAAACCTTTCCATCCATGCTTCTTGGGGCGTATCTTTCTATACTACTATCTTAAACTAGTCTAACATACATTCCATTTTTTCAGGTAACTCTGGAAACTATCTTTGTGAAAGGGACTAGTCATTTTTAGGAGACAATTCTCCACTTTCTAATCAATCTACTACTCCTAGAAGTCTTAGGAGGGAAACATGATGAAACTGGCACAAAACCCAATACACATTGGCAATGCTCCCTCTAAGCTGTGAAGTCTTATGAGCGAAAATTCTACTTTGCGAGCTACTGGCATTAAAATTGTGAGTGAGCAATTTGGCTACTGCATGAATTAGTTTGCTCTGGAGCCCTGCTTCCTGAGCTAAGACAAAAATGTTTGAGCTGGAGGCTAAAAAACTGTGAGCTAGCTCACACTAACTCAGCTTAGAGGGAACACTGCACATTGGTAGTGCAGACATGTCCTTAAGAGGTGTCAGTAAGGTATGTTGAAGGGAAAACACAGATATGTACCATTTTACTAGTGGAACGGAGCTGTGGTGGCTCAAGTGGTTAAGACGCTGAACTGCAGGCTGTGGAAGGTCAGTAGTTCAGCAGTTCAAGACCCGAGAGTGCCGCATGATGGGGTGAGCTCCCGTCTCTAGTTCCAGCTCCTGCCAACCTAGCAGTTCGAAAGCAAGAAATTGCAAGTAGATAAATAGGGACCACTTCGGTGGGAAGGTAACAGCGTTCCGTGCGCCTTGGTGTTTAGTCATGCCGGCCACATGACCACGGAAACGTCTTCGGACAGCGCTGGCTCTTCGGCTTGGAAACGGAGATGAGCACCGTAACCCTAGAGTCGGATTCGACTGGCTTTCGAGCAAGGGAAACCTTTACTAGTGGAACGTATTGCTTTATGTTTTACTTTGTCTACTTTGGAGGTAAGAAGGGTGAGTGGAGGACTTGGGGTGAGTCAACAGGTGCTCCAATACTACGGAACTTGCTTCTCTGAGCTTTCTAGTTGTCCTCCGAGGCAGGTCAAGACAGAATGCTTCTGGTCACTTTTTACAATGTGAACAAGGGTTGAGTATGATCAAGATGGGTCGCCATGCTTGTCTGTAGGAGTAGAAAAGAAAAAGAGTCCAGGAGCACCTTCAAGACTAACAAAATCTGTGGCAGGGGAGGAGCTTTCCTGAGTCACTGCTCACTTCTTCAGATGAGGCTCTTCACTGAGGCTTTTGCCCTGTTGGGTATAGCCCAACTGAGAGCCACTGTGGTGTAGAGATTAAACTGATGGACTAAGCCTGGAGAGACCCAGGTCAGGATCCCCACCAATCACAAAACTTACTGGCTAACTTTGGGCCAGTCGTTTTCTCTCAGCATTAGGTTGTTGTGAGGATAAAATGCCGGAACCAAGGGTGTCACCTAGAGCTGCTTGGGGAAAGGACAGGGTACAAATGTACTACCAAAACACATGCTGTTCATATTATACATTGCCATGCTGAAGCAAATGCACTTCAGCGGTTCTAGGATGTCTTTTGAGACTTCTAATTTTTTGTAAATAGCGATGTAAACATGGCTTTAAGACAGCCGATTAGGGTTTCCAGATCCCCTTATCTTGCCAGTTAGGGGCCTTTGGAAGGCATTGGGGGGGGACATCGCACCCCCTATGATGTTTGGGGCTGCTCCCAGCTTAACTGGAAGTGGCCAAAACTGGAAGTCCCGCCCCCGACGCAGCCATTTCACAGCCAGTTTTGCTCCTTCCCTGCTTCTGATTTGGGGGAGCGAAACTGATCACTGAAAAGTCTTGCAACTGGCTGCAAGCCTTTTCAGCTATCAGTCCCCCCCCCATTAGAAGCAGGGAATAGCAAAACTGGCCTTGGAATGGCTGCATTGGGGGCGGCACTTCTGGTTTTTCAAAAAAGGCTGGAAGTGGCCTGAAAAACATTATTTTGGGGTGGGATTTCCCCCTGCTGGGCAGCTGGCCAGCGGTAGGAATGCCCACTCTAAATCCAGGGAGTCTCTGTGCAGACTGGGGTGCTGGGACCTCTATAACCTATAAATCGCTTCCGGTGAGGAAATGGCACTTGGTTAGTCAGCCAGCAGGGACAACAGTTCAGAAAAAGATCCTGGTAGTCATGGAGTGCAGAATGTGTAGCAAAAGCTCTCAAGCCAACTGGAAATGATCCTGCCCCCTCTGTTTCAGCCTCTCCTTTTGAGGTTTTCACTCGTGGAGACTAACGCTGAGACATGGTAACTCTAGTTGTGACCACAGAGTGAGGAGGAAACAGTATGGTCCTTTCAAACCCTAGAACTCTTCACTTGGCCTGGTTACATAGGTTTCTGAGTATTTGACTCCCCCCCCACACCCTGGTGTGGCTCCCTGCTGTTGTTTCAGGTACATTTTACTTTTCTCTGTGCCTGTTTATCCTCCATCTCACTGACAACTTGGTTGTTTAGCAGTCTGCCATCTCTGCAACATGCCTATCTGAGCTTCTGCTCATCCCTGGATGAAGTTCTCAGCTCAAACCAGCCCCCAAGTTTAGTGCCCATGAGGGACTGATGCTGCTCAATATGCAGTGCGGATCCCGATTCTATCAGGCCTTCCACTTCAACTTTCCTTGGGCTTGGCTTCGAGCCTGAAAGACTGAAATCTAGAATGTTTCAGGATCCAGTCCTTATAGTCATTGAGACTGGATATTTTTGATATCCATCTACATAGGGGGAAGAATCCTTTCCCACACTTCCATGGGTCCTGTTCGCGACAGAATGAACATTCTAATATTTTAGCGGAAACATTTTAATTAGCATCTGAGAATACACATTTGCTCTTCGCTACGCAAATATCAGGCTTCATAAAGAATTAGGGCAATTAAGGAAGGTGCACATTTGCCGTCTCTTTGGAATTCTCCCGTATGGTTCCAATTAATCCTTGCAAATTGTCTAGCAGCAAGCTAGTAGCAATTGCAAATGCTTTTCAGCAGGTCCATTTGTTAAGACCAAGTTAGTCGCCTTGCTCTCTGTGTTGTGTCTGTCTCCATGGACTTGCAAGAGGGATATGCCCGATCTCAGAGAAGGTTATCTGGATAAGACCCAGTTCACATTGTGCTGCCTGTCTAGTGACTGTGTGGGGGCATCTTCATGCCGCAAATAAATTATATGGTAAATAGAGAGAAGGAGCTGCGGTGGCTCAAGTGGTTAAGACGCTGAACTGCAGGCTGTGGAAGGTCAGTAGTTCAGCAGTTCGAGACCCGAGACTGCCGCATGATGGAATGAGCTCCCGTCTCTAGTTCCAGCTCCTGCCAACCTAGCAGTTCGAAAGCAAGAAATTGCAAGTAGATAAATAGGTACCACTTCGGTGGGAAGGTAACAGCGTTCCGTGCACCTTGGTGTTTAGTCATGCCGGCCACATGACCACGGAAACGTCTTCGGACAGCGCTGGCTCTTCGGCTTTGAAACGGAGATGAGCACCGCAACCCTAGAGTCGGATTCGACTGGCTTTCGAGCAAGGGAACCTTTACCTTTACCTAAATAGAGAGAGAGAATCACAGAAACATCTGTGCCAAATAGGAATGAACCATGATAGCCTTACTACTCAACAGTACTTACAAATACAAATGTATTTGCACTTGTATTTGTAAGTACTGTTGAGTAGTAAGGCTATCACGGTTTAGAAGAAGAAGAGACTGGATTTATACCCTGCCCTTCACTCAGAGTCTCAGAGTGGCTTACAAACTCCTTTCCTTTCCCCTCCCCACAACAGGCACCCTGTGAGGTAGGTGGGGCTGAGAGAGCTCTGAGAGAACTCCCCTTTCAAGAACAGCTTTGACAGAATTGTGGCTTGCCCAAGATCATCCAGCAGCTGCAAGTGGAGGAGCGGGGAATCAAACCTGGTTCTCCCAAATTAGAGTCTGTGCACTTAACAACTACACTAAACTGGTCAAAAATAGAATTTTCACTCACAAGACTTCACCGTTTAGAGGGATCATGGCCCATAGGTGAAATGCTACATTTCCAACATACCCCATAGAAACCAGTGAGCATTGCACTAAATGAATGGCAGCCTCTAGAAACCAGCAACTGTATTATTAAGGCATCCCTTTCCATGGTGCAACACCAAGAGGATTTTACAGTGTCCTGATGCATCAGATTTCTGGGGTTTTTTATCCCTGTTCTACATCCCTGGCTGCTGCTGGCCAAAAGAGGAGGACAGGAAAACTCCACCAGGTATAAGGGAAGGGGAAGCTCAATGTGCAATTACTGCTTTCTCCGGCATTGACATATTCAGTTTGACGTTTTAGGCAGGCCTAACTTCTCTTCATCATGGCCCAACATGTTAGAAATAAATGAGACATGCAACATTCTAGGTCTCCACTCAGACAACGGTACAACTGGATGGCATTTCAGCAGGGGCCTTATCGTGTATCATATTCGGTAGACTATAATGATTAATCTTGAGACTAGGTACTGCACAGCAGTAGTAGAAGAGTATGATTTATACCCCTCTTTTCTCTACCTGAAGTAGTCTCAAATCAGCTTACAGTAATTTCCCCTTCCTCTCTCCACAACAGACACCTTTGTGAGGGAGGTGGGGCTGAGAGAGTTCTGAGAGAACTGAGACCGGCACAAGATCCCCCAGCAGGCTTCTTGTGGAGGAGGAGTGGGGAGTTAGACCTGGGTCTCCAGATTAGAGTCCACAGAACCACCACGCCGCACAAGGTACTCCATGAGGTTTAGTCTGCATATGTGCTCAGTGCTGGTATCTGTTTACTGTCTAGCGTTGCTTGACACGGTTTTGTCATTTCCCACTTTAATTATTTCACGGCAGCTTGGTGCCTTCCCTCCTTCTTTGAAAAGAGCCAATATTGACTAACACCTCCATCAACTCACCTGTCATAATTTGCAGCATGAGAGGTACTTCTGAATCCTTTTTTTCATTTTTTTTTTAAAGAACCATAATTACCTTGGTCAATATATTTTCTGCTCAGCAAAAATATATCTCCGTTAGGTGAATTGCCACTGCTTTCACTCTGGAGTACAGCACCCCCCCCCCACCCTTGTGTTTTCTCTATTTCATTGTAAACAAGTTATAGTTCACCTCTCTTTTTAGGTCGTAAATCCCCGGTGCCCTTTCTTTTCTGGGTTACGCTCCATTCTCAAAGTCAATGGTATACTTTATTAGGTAACATAACGCTGGCATTTCACCCTGGATTCAAAATGAGGAGCAAGCACCACTTTAGAGAGAAATAATCTCACCGCTGTCGATTTATATCCCATCCCCTCCGCGAGACAACCCAGCAACCAGTTTGTCTTCAGCATTAGGACAGCTCCACACTTATAGGCCTTTATAGATGGTTCATAACATAACTCCCAAGTCATTTGGGGGAGGATGAGGGGATCTTGTGTTCTAGCTTATCAAACATTTCCCGTTTTGATTCTGTGATTAATTGACCTGACTCAGTTGCTTGAGGTAATCTAAATCTTTACAAGCATGATGACATGGCTTCTTTGGAGGACAGCCCGGCCACGATTCTCTTGGGTCGGTTGGTTGGCAGGTGAGAACGTGCTTTCCATAACGGAGCACACAATACCCCTGCTATTGCACCTGAAAGTCTATTTGATTGCTATGCTATGTGCAGCTGCAAAATGGTCCATAGCTGTTGCTTGGAAGAACTCTAAAACTCCATCTTTATCTAATTGGTACCATCGTGTTTGGGAGATGTACATTATGGAAAAGATTTTAGACAGTAAGTCTACAAATGACAAGTGTAATAACCCTGTAATGTCTACTTTTATTCAAACTTGGTTTCCAGCCATAGAGTTTGTCAATGAGTCATTTCTAAATAGATCTTAGCTATTTGTTCAAATGTATTTGATCACTTCAGATGTTTACGTATCTTAACTGTTTGGATAGCATATTGTAATTTTTGGTATTTTATGTATCTTACGTAAAGGTTTCCCTTGCTCGAAAGCCAGTCAAATCCGACTCTAGGGGGTAGTGCTCATCTCTGTTTCCAAGCCGAAGAGCCAGGGCTGTCCGAAGATGTTTCCACAGTCATGTGACTGGCATGACTAGACACCGAGGCACACAGAATGCTATTACCTTCCCACTAAAGTGGTACCTATTTATCTACTTGCAATTTCTTGCTTTCAGACTGCTAGGTTGGCAGGAGCTGGGACCAGAGACAGGAGCTCACTCCATCATGCGGCACTAGGGTCTAGAACTACTGAGCTACTGACCTTCCGGTCTGCAGCTAAGCGTCTTAACCACTGAGCCACCGCAGGCCCTTTGTTAATGATATAGAAATATGCAAAAAGAGAGAGTAAAGTATATAGCAGTGGTCCCTAACATGTTACCAATACCATTCCTAATACCCATGAAGTCTTTCCAGAAAATTAGTGGAGCCAGGTAGAGCTCTTGCCCAGCACAGCTTCTGATAAGCCATTGGAGTTCTGATTGGCTGTGCAGACTAAATTAATGTTGCTTTGGCAGCATTGGCTCTATTCTCTCTCTCCCTCCTCTCTCTCTCTCCCTCTCTCTCTCTCTCTGTGTCCTCCTCCCTCTTCTTCCCTGCATTTAGATTTCCTATGGGGGTGTGTATGGCTCCACCACCAATGGCAGCCATTTTGTGGTTGTGCCCACCAACCTGTGTCAGAATGCCAGAGTCAATATATTTGACAGCAGTGAGAATATATGAGGCCCATGGGCTTCAAAAAGGTTGGAGACCCCGGTATATAGCATGTGACCGAGGAACAGTCAATGGGTTGGATCAGTTCCACCAATGGTGGTGCCTTCCTCTGGCTCAAGTTAAGGGTAAAGCTGGTGGGGGACCTCTGGTGTATAGCATGTGACCGAGGAACAGTCAATGGCTGGAACCATTCCACCAATGGTGGTGCCTTCCTATGGCTCAAGATAAGGGTAAAGCTGGTGGGGGACCCCTGGTGTATAGCATGTGACCAAAGAACAGTCAAAGGGTTGGAACCATTCCATCAATGGTGGTGCCTTCCTGTGGCTCAAGGTAAGGTTAAAGCTGGTGGGGGACCCTGGTGTACAGCATGTGACCAAAGAACAGTCAAAGGGTTGGAACCATTTCATCAGTGGTGGTGCCTTCCTGTGGCTCAAGGTAAGGTTAAAGCTGGTGGGGGACCCATGGTGTATAGCATGTGGCCAAAGAACAGTCAAAGGGTTGGAACCATTCCACAAATGGTGGTGCCTTCCTCTGGCTCAAGGTAAGGGTAAAGCCAGAGTGGTTTTCCATTGCCTTTCTCCATGCAGCAACCTTGGTCCTCCTTGATGGTCTCTCACCCAAGTATTAACTGATGTTAGCCTGATTGCTCTTAGTTATTATTAATAATAGGGGGAATATGCATAGTTATTAATAGGCAATCGGCTATGGGAGTGAACACCAGTGTATACAGAAGTCCCGCCCTTCCAGAAAGTATCAGCAACAGACATGGATACTTTATGAGGTTGAAAATAAAGCCTTTTACTGGAAATCTTCTTCACAAGCAAACAATACACTGTCTCACACACAATTACTCAAGTCTAGGAAAATAAAGAGAGATTCACAGCACAGTTGCATGAGCAGGAATTTGTTGGTGGGGTGATATTTACCTGTCCTTGCCGTGTAGAACGTTCCTCTGGAAGAATGGAGGGGAAGAGTGGAAGAAGCAAGTAACACGTGGAAACTCAGGCAGCAAACCTAGAGTTTAAAGATGGAGGCAGAGGATTGGGATAGCAAGCTGGTCATAAGACGGTCAAAGCTTAGATAGGGGTCATAGAGTAGAAGAGAGCAGCATGTGGTCAGGCATCCCCTTATATGCAGGAGGGTGGGGGCTGGCCATAACCTCTTAGTCACACCTCCTGGTTAGTCCATCCCTGAAAACATACTATTGGCTGGAAGGTATAGGGGAGGGGGAGCTGAGGAGTGGTCAATATTGAGAGCTAGAAACTGTCTGGCACCTGGAAGTAGGCAGGATGAGTCACCGAGCCAAGGCCATTGTTCTCTTGATGGCATTAGCCAGGCTCCTGATTAGTTGCTAGGCAACAATGAATAGTCTCTCTCTGGCTTACATGAGGTTTTGCAGGTGAGGGGGAGGGAAAGAGGTTGCCTGCATGTGTTGGAGGAAACTCCTAATGGCGACTTTGAAGTTCTTTGTCTTCATGCTTTGGCATGGCACATTGTTGTGCTTGGTGCATACTGGGGAACTGGTTCATTTTTCCTCAGAAAAAGGCTTGGTAACGTTGGTTGGCCACTGGAGCAGTTTTTAAGACAAGGAGGGTGTCCTTAGCTTAAGGTGCAATCTCATCTGGCATCATATTGAGTCACCATGCTGTACAGTCCCTCTAGCATACTTTTGCATAGTTCATATTTTATTGCAGTCCATAGAAAGCATTCAGAAGCCTTGCAGGGCAACACTGAGGCCAGCCCTCTAATGAGATTGTGCTAGGCTGGGTGATTCAGGCTGCTCTTGCACAAGGTGCCTTCGCCCAATTCTCTGCTAGTGGAGGAAGACACTCCCATTAGTGTAAGAAGAGAAGAAGAAGAGATTAGATTTATACCCCACCCTTCACTTGGAGTCTCAGAGTGGCTTACAAACTCCTTTCCCTTCCCCTCCCCACAACAGACACCCTGTGAGGTAGGCGGGGCTGAGAGAGCTCTGACAGAAACTGCTCTTTTTCAAGAACAGCTGTGCCAGAGCTTGTGACTGAACCAAGGTCACATCAACAGGTGCAAGTGGAGAAGTGGGGAGCCAAACCCGGTTCTCCCAGATTAGAGTCCGCACACTTAACCACTACACCAAACTGGCTCTGTGGGATCCAACCCATTGCTCATGGTATTCTCCTAAATGTCAGTACTTTAGAGTTTACGTTTCCATGCAGTCTTCTGCTTCCTAGTTGGAGCATTTTGTATAAAGCTTAGTAGCTTTTTATCTCTCCATTTCTTTCAATGGTCCTCTGCATCACAAGGAGGCCATTGACTGGTTCTCAAAGGACACAATAAGCCTTGCTGGGCTTGTATGCCTGAGGAACAAACTTCAGGAAATGAAGCTAATGTTTTCTACAATGTCTGATTTTACAATTTATAATTGACGCAACCAGCAGCCAGTTTATAACACCTTTAAGACTATCAAGATATATCTAAACCATTTAATTCAGAAGTCATCATCTTATGGTTATTATCCCAGAATTCTTATCTGAAAATCAGAAACTCTCATATACAGGAATGACCAGTGCCTGCCCCCCACCATCTTCTTGGATGAAACACAAGTGGGGTGAGCCAATCATGGCACAGTGTGGAACAGCTGGCCAGCCAAGGGCAAGCTCACTAGCCAGGTCTGGCAGCAGCCACCCTCCATGCTCAGTTTGGCCCAGCACAAGCTCCCCACCCGCCCACCCTCTTCTGCACCACTTGGGATTAGCTGGTCATCATTTTGCAGGGCTAAGCAGAAATTTTGGGGGCCTCTCTCAGATTGGCCATGAGGGGGCCTTTTTCGCCTGCTTCACATGCATGGCCGGATCGCCCATTGGGCGAACTAGGCGCTCGCCTAGGGCGCGCCGGCCTCAGGGGCGCCAAATGGTGCCCTGCTCCCCCCCCAAAAGCCCCCCGCCGCCACCCTAACCGGGCACCCCTCCGCAAAAAAGCGCCCGGTTAGGGCGCAAGTCGCCCTCCCTGGGGGGGGGGAGGAGGAGGAGGAAGTGGCAGGCGGCGGCCAGCAGGGTCTCCCTGCTGCCACCGCCGTGGAAAAGCGCCCACCGAGGGCGCAAGTCGCCCTCCCCTCCTCCCTGGGGGGAGGAGGAGGAGGAAGTGGCAGGCGGCGGCCAGCAGGGTTTCCCTGCTGCCGTCGCCGCGGAAAAGCGCCCACCGAGGGCGCAAGTCGCCCTCCCCTCCTCCCTGAGGGGGAGGAGGAGGAGGAGGAAGCGGCCGGCGGCGGCCAGCAGGGTCTCCCTGCTGCCGTCGCCGCGGAAAAGCGCCCACCGAGGGTGCAAGTCGCCCTCCCCCTCCTCCGTGGGGGGGAGGAGGAGGAGGAGGAGGAAGCGGCTGGCGGCGGCTAGCAGGGTCTCCCTGCTGCCGCCACCGCAGAAAAGCGCCCACCGAGGGTGCAAGTCGCCCTCTCCCTCCTCCCTGGGGGGGGAAGAGGAGGAGGAGGAAGCGGCCTGCGGCGGCCAGCCAAAGCACAACTTGCCCGCCCTCCCCCTCCTTCCTGGGGGGGGAGAGGGGGCGGCATGGCTGGGTCTCCAGGCCTAACCGGGAGGTTGGGATCTGCCCCCGCCTAGGGCGCAGAAATACCTGGAGCCGGCCCTGTTCACATGGTCAAAGAGGGTGAGGTTTAAATAGGCCTGACATAGCTGGTTAGGCCCTAACTGGGATGGTGGGAAAAGCACGGGTTGAGGGGATTTGGAATTGGCAAGCACCCTGAGATAACAGCAATAGGGGGGGTCCTCATACTGGGTGCCTACGGGCTGTGCAGTCAGGGTGACTCAGTTGGGGGCCCCTTCGGGGTGGCGGAGCATATGACAAGCCTTAGGGCTTTGCAGCCGTGGGCTGGAATGTGCCCTTCATTCCCCTCTACGCACTGGTATGTGGACCGTGATAACTAAGGTCCCGGACCTGGCTTGGAGCCAGGGCGGGTTTGCCCTATTAGTAGGCTTGCTATGCAGGTCCAAGGCAAACCGTGCTTACGGATAAATAAAATTCCCAGTTTAACCCATAACTTGTGTTGTGTTGTGTTTCATTCAAGGGGTGGGCAGGCAAATAAAATTTCAGAGTTTTTAGGTGCAAATGCCTTTCGGATTTCCATTGCAGATCACTATGCTGGGAACACTTCATACATGCCTGCATATCAACTCCTTTCTGCTTTCCTGGTTACTCAATATTTGGTGGACAGGTCTGTCAATGGCTGTTACAGATAATTGAGGTGTATAATGCTAAGGTGGTCGCCCAAATTTTATATGGGTCAGAAATCTGGATTGCTGGTGTGGATGAGAAATTGGATTCCTATTTAAATTCATTTCTTAGGAGAATCACTGGAACTCCATGGTGTGTTGCTGGGACTGCCCTTTGTATGGAATTGGCCCAACCCTCGCTTGAAGCACGTGCTTGGAGAAGGGCATTTAAGCTGAGATTTAAGTTATCCGACCCAAGTTACCATCCCCAGGCTGGCTTTCTTTGTCTTATCTTAAAGGATTTGGCACCTAACCCCTGGTTGTCCCTTCTTGCTTGTAAACTTAGGGCACTGGGAGTTCCAATTTCCTCACCCACTGAAGAGCTCGTAACTTCTCAGCTAATGGAAACTCTGAAGATACTTAAGCAGCTGGATTGGGCCAGCACAGTGGCTAGGGCTAGACGTACCTGCTCACCTCTGGCCCTGGGGCTGCCTCCACCAGAGAAACTCCCTGACTTTCACTCAACGCTTCCAATCCCATCCCATCGTCACGCCTTTTTAATGGCCCACCTAAATGCATTCCCAACTATGGTAACTCTGGGCAGATTCGGAGGATTACCTTATTCAGATCACCTCTGCCCTTGCAATTCAGGCGAAATTGAAACTTTAGATCATCTTATGTTTCGCTTCCCCCATTGGACTCAGGATAGAGGGACATACATTACTCCTATCCTTATCAAGATGAATCTTCCTCTGTATTCCTGGGTGCTATCAGTATTATTATGTGATTCAAACGCTGATGGACTGATAATAGCAAATGTGGCTCAGTTTCTGGCCAAGGTAGCTGCTTTTAAAAAGACATTGAAAGCTTCATCATCACCGATATTATCCTTATAAGCATTGGATGATTTTAGTCAGTCTGCTCCGCCCCAAGTTTAGTCAGGTGATTTTAACTTCTGGGCCTAAGCCTGGGTTTTATTCATTGTTAATATAATCATTTTATGCTGCATTTTCTTTCTTTCCTTCCCCTTTTCCGGATCAAGACTTTGGTCGTACAGACCCGAAATAAATTGAATAATGGGACATCCATGCTCACAGGAAGTGTACCACGAGGCCTAAGGCAATGGTTAAAAAAATAACAAGGGGAAATTGGTTGTAAGGTTATCTCAGCTGCAGATCTCAAAGCCCAGAAGAACTAGAATGCTGGGTTGGAAGAGACCAGATCACAGGACCACCTAGGTATGAGAATGTGTGTAGTGATAATGGACTCTACTGCTGAGAGGACTGGAAAGGGAATTTACAAATAGTTCTATCATCTATCTGTCTGTCTGTCTGTTTGTCTGTCTATCTGTCATCTATCTATATATCTATCATCATCATCATCATCATCATCATCATCATCATCATCATCATCTATCTAGTACTGCTCATACAGCTATCACCATAAGCAGAAATTAGAACAGAACGAATATTTTAAAAGACCTTAGTATTATTTCTCTTATATTTCATTATTGCACCTATAGCCAGTTTGGTGTTGTGGTTAAGTGTGCACACTCTAATCTGGGAGAACCAGGTTTGATTCCCCACTCCTCCACTTGCACCTGCTGGATGACCTTGGGCAAGTCATAGTTCTGTCAGAGCTGTTCTCTCAAGGACAGTTCTGTCAGAGCTCTCTCAGTCCCACCGACCTCACAGGATGTCTGTTGTGGGGAAGTGAAGGGAAAGGGGTTTGTAAGCTGGTCTGAGACTCCTTTGGGCAATGAAGGGTATAGATCCAATCTCTTTTTCTTCTTCTTTTTTTATGAATTTTGCCACTGAGAGGGTAACATGATCATTTGTATCCAATGGTAGCCATGAAACATGGGCTTGCACATTTAGGATTCCCATATCTTAAAGGGGAGATTAAATTAGCCCTCAGCTCATTGAATATAGGGCACTCCATAATCATATGTTTGATGGTTTTATCATATGAGCATCTGCATGTTCTATTAGAGTATGATACTTTATTATAGCTGCCCTCCAAAACCGCCAAAGGAAGAATGTTCATTCTTGCCAAAATAAAAGTTCTTCTCAGTTTTGGGACTGTCAATTGATAAAAATATTTCGGCAGTTGCATCGGGAGGGCAGTTCCCAAATGGGGTGCTGAACGTATCTTGCATGCCCTAATAGACATACTTGTAACATCCAACTTCCTTACACATTTTTAAATTTGTCTTCTAATGTCTTTAGTTTCTGTATTCTTAATCATATCATTTGTTATTCCTTGGCATTTTATTTTATTTTCCAATAGTTGATCCCATTGGCTACAATGTTCACAAAAAGTTCTTGTAGTTGTCTGCTCTGACAACTGCTACTACAGTTAATGTTGTTGTTGTTGTTCAGTTGCACAGTCAAGTCCGACTCTTTGCGACCCCATGGACCAGATCACGCCAGGCCCTCCTGTCTTCCACTGTCCTCTGAAGTTTGCTCAATTTCATGTTCGTTGCATCGATGACACTGTCTAACCATCTCATCCTTTGCCATCCCCTTCTTCTTTGACCTTCAATCTTTCCCAGCATCAGGGTCCAGTTAATGGTGGCCTTTGAATACACAATGAAACTTCCTCATGTTGGGGGGGAGAACCATTCTCTTTCAAAATTTCTCAGAAACACAAACATTTGTTATGCTTAAGCGAAGACAGCAAATGGCTATTCCACACTGTAACGGCCAGCCCCATCAATAAGGAAAACAAAATAATGCATCTTGTTCCTATTATGTCTCTCAATTTGATTCGCTTAACAAAATTGTGGGTCGCTGACACAATTGTGGCTGAAATGATGCTTCCGTATTCTAGCACAGATGGGTTTTAATCTATTGTCCTCTGTTTGTACAGAAACCTAATCCCCTAAACTGGCACAAGGGAAACTAACAAAACTACTGGAACAAAAAAAGAGAGAAAAGAACAAGACATCTTTGCTGCTCTTTTTTAAAAACTTTCTTCTTTTCTGCACACAACATTAAGGAAAGCTATATTCAACAGGGATGCTGAAAGAAGAAGAGAGAAGTCAAATCCTGTTAGCAAACAGGGCCATTTTGGATTGTCTCCACCGGGGAAAAAAGTATCCAACCCATGTTTCCCTACTTAATACCGATAAACAGCTTAGTGGAAGAATAATGCTTTTCTGAATCACACATACTGTTAAGAAATGTTTCCTGTTGGAGAAATCATACACAAAGGTTATGTCTTTCCCTGCAAGTTGAGTTTTCCACTGAGTTAGAGCACAGATTGCAGACAGTGTGCCTGGTGGTACACAATGGAGCACAAAGGTTTTATAAAATCAGAGCCCTGGCTACAATCCAAGTTGGTGTGTTATGTTGTAAGCGAACAGGCCAGAAGGAAGGAAACTCTTTGCTGCCAACATGGAGTGATCGAGGTAGAGTTGCCAATCAGCCAGAATTTACTGGCCTGACCAGAACTAAAATATAGAAAGCCATAAAAAAAAATCTAGCTGGGGGAAAAAAAAATCCAACTAACTATCTTATTATTCATTCAAGTTTACACTTGAAGAAGAAATGGAAAGCTTTATGCAAGTGTCCAGGAAGAAACTGATCACACACCTCAACAAGATGTGCTGATAATCATAGGTGACTAGAATACAAAAGTAAAGAAACAAAGCAGAATTTTTAAAAAGTACAAATCTGTGGGTTCCAAATCAAATCAAGCCTGAACTCTCCTGAGAAGCTAAGATGCATGGAAATGTGAAAGGTGGCTGCAGTCAGAAAAATGCCTATGAGAAGATGAGACTCACTGGAAAATGCCATAGTGCTGGGGAAAGCTGAAGGCAGCAGGAAAACAGGAAGGCCCAGCATGAGATGGATCGACTCTATAAAGGGAGAAGAGAAGAAGAGATTGGTTGTATACCCTGCCCTTCACTTGTAGTCTCAGAGAGGCTTATAATCTCCTTTCCCTTCCCCTCCCCACAACCTTGTGAGGTAGGTGGGGCTGAGAGAGCTCTTTTGAGAACTGCTTGTGAGAGAACAGCTCTGAAATAACTTGTGACTGACCCAAGGTCACACCAGCAGCTGCATGTGGAGGAGTGGGGAATCAAACCCAGTTCCCCCAGACCAGAGTCTGCACTCCTAACCATTACACCAAACTGGCTTTCAGGAAGAGAAACAGAACCCTTTGGTCCTCAGTTAGGGCTGCAGTTAGTAACTATGGAAATCCAGGGAGATTTAGGGAGATTTAGAAAACTGCTCGTGAGATAACAGCTCTGAAAGAACTTGTAGCTGACCCAAGGTCACACCAGCAGCTGCATGTGGAGGAGTGGGGAATCAAATCTAGTTCTCCCGGATTAGTGTCTGCGCCACTTTGCAAGACCTGAGCAAGGCTGTTAACGACAGGATGCTTTGGAGGTAATTAATTCATAGGGTCGCCATAAATTGGAAGTGACTTCATGGCGCTTAACACACACACACACAACTATTTTTATTCTCAGTATACATACACAAGCCAGGTTGTCAGGGCAGTTTGAGCTTAATCCCTGAGCATTCACAGAGTGGAACATGGTGGCTAAGATCTGCTGTGCCACACATAGCGAAGGCTGCACACTGTTCATGCATATTGATATCTTCCTGCCCCGTAGAGCTTTGCCTTTTATTATGGGGATTGTGGGAGTCATTTTATCTGGTGTACAGCTGGGTTACCCAGATCACAGGTTTGGAAAACAGGTGGGAAACTTTTTTCTAGTCAGGGAATATTTGGTTGATCCAGGCTGAGAATGGGTAGCTCCCAGCTTGCAGAAGGAAAATAACAAATGTCAGCATGCACTCTCTGGCGAAGCAGTCTAGCTATTCCAGCCAGTCATTTGTCATCGTTTTACTAGTTCGCACAGAATGTGATCGAGGAGTGCCATTCAGTTGTCAAACCAGCCTTGGATCAGCAAGCCCTTTGGGATACCCCATCCTCGGTATGTTCTGCCGAGAAAGGTGAGAAAGTCTCTGAACAGAAACCTGGCACGTCCTTTCTGTTCAGCCAGATGGTATCTGAATCGCCTATTAAAATTTTTAGACTCTGCTCTTTTGCTCATTCTCTTCTTTTACATTTGTAAGAACATCACACACACACACAAAAAGGGGCCCTTTTTGTCAGCCATCAGGATATGTCTGTCTGTCTGCCTTTCTATGGCAGTCTTATTAAGGCTGGGGAGTTTCTGCTTCTTTACAGCTATGCACAGATAGCTGTAGAAAAGGGGGTCGCTTCCTCTCTCTGGCCTTGCGTCTATTACATTAAAAAAAAAAAAAAAACACTGGGATATTCTTGTGTTTTATGTTACTTCTTCTCTAAATAGTCTTTATGCAACAGTGATCATACAAAAAAATGTCCCCCAAAGATGGGCATGATTAATTTGTAACAATCATGCATGTCTTTATAAATATATATTAATCACGTTCATACACACACACACACACACACAAACACACACATGTGTGTGTGCGCGCATAGTGTTCCCTGTAAGCTGATTTAGTCTGAGCTAGCTCATACTTTTTTTTATCCGCCAGCTCACACATATTTGTCTTAGTTCAGGAAGGAGGGCTCCAAAGCAAACTAATTTATGCAGCAGCCAAATCACTTCCTCACAACATTAATGCCAGTAGCTCACAAAGTAGAATATTTGCTCACAAGACTTCACAGCTTAGAGGGAGCATTGCATGTGTGTTTGTCATATGTGTATGCGTATTTCATTTCATTTCATTCATTGATTCATTCATTCAAAGACATCTGCACGGCACATAGGCTTTTAGACAAAACAATAGAAATACACAAGAAAAAGGAACATTCCATGCTTTTGGGAAAAGTAAATATTGAACACATGATGAAAAATGTCAAATTAAAACGGCCAGAGAATTACTGCCTATTTAACTGAATTCGTGGCAGTAGCTCAGATTTTTAGTGCAGCTGAGATATATTTGGCAACTGCTAGAAAGATGTGATTTTCATTTCATTATACATCAGTGCGGAAGGTGATGGAAGAAGATGAGGAATCGGGTACATGAGACTGGTTAAGGTGTGTACCAGAAGATTCAATGCTTGTCCTGATGCTATCCATCAGTGGCTATTAGCCACAAGGTATAAACAGGAACTCTCAGTCTGGGGCAAGTGATGCACTGTATTCTTGGTGCTGGGAGGGGCACCAGTGGGAGGGCTTCTAGTGTCCTGGCCCCACTGCTGGACCTCATGATGGCACCTGGTGTTTTTAGCTATTGTGTGACAGAGTGTTGGACTGGATGGCCATTGGCCTGATCCAACATTGGCTTCTCTTATGTTCTTATTCAGTATTCATATGAGATCCTTAAATGAGGTCATCTAGAGGTTTGGGTGTGGGTTGTCATCAGCATGTTGATGGCTCCTGTGATGAAATGACTTTTCAACCAAGTATCTGTGTAACTTTGCAGGGCTCTTTTTGTAGCAGGAACTCCTTTGCATATTAGTCGACACATCCCTAATGTATCCAATCCTCCAAGAGCTTACAGAGCTCTTCTTACAGGGGCTACTGTAAGCTCTTGGAGGATTGGCTAGATTAGGGGTGTGTCACCTAATATGCAAAGGAGTTCCTGCTACAAAAAGAGTTCTGTGTGTAAGCATTTTTTATTTTGCTTTATTAGTCTTGAAACTCAAACTGAGAAACAGGCTGGTCCTGCCCACAGTTTGGTGTAGTGGTTAAGTGCACGGACTCTAATCTGGGAGAACCGGGTTTGATTCCCCACTTGTCCACTTGCACCTGCTGGATGACCCGGGGCAAGCCATAGTTCTGTCAGAGCTATTCTTGAAAAAGAGCAGTTTCTGTCAGAGCTCTCTCAGCCCCACCTACCTCACAGGGTGTCTGTTGTGGGGAGGGGAAGAGAAAGGAGTTTATAAGCCGCTCTGAGACTCCCTCGGGTAGTGAAGGGCAGGGTATACATTGAATCTCTTCTTCTTCTTCTTCTTCTTCTTCTTCTTCTTCTTCTTCTTCTTCTTCTTCTTCTTCTTCTTCTTCTTCTTCTTCTTCTTCTTCTTCTTCTTCTTCTTCTTCTTCTTCTTCTTCTTCTTCCTATTCCAAGTGGTAGAGAAGGCACAATAAATGACCTGTAGGCTAACTAATAAGACAACCCAAGAAGGCATAATAAAGACACTCAGCCTGAAAATGGGGGGGGGCTTGTGGGAAGGGGGGGCTTGTGGGAAGGAGAAGATTGGTTCTAAGAAGGAAGATATGCTAGGTGCTCAAGGGAAGCCATTTTTCCCGAGGCAGCCATTCTTTGGGGGATTTATTCTGAGGCAGTCATTCAGGAAAGACATGCTTTAGAGTCCAGTCATTCACTGGCATGTGATCTGATGATAGATGACTAAACAGATGGAAAAGGTAACTAGGGCTGCAGTCACACGCACCAGTTGAAGCAGAGGGGAAGCGAAGCTATTCCCTCCAGAGGAATTTGACATGCAGTTGCGAGTTCACACAGCCCTTTGAAGCTGTGGGTGCAACCCGTCACTGCGAGATCAGACACAACTGTGGATGAGTTGGAGGGGTTTTTCCCATTTGTTTCCCTTGCACATAAATGAGAAATTACACCTCTGCACTGAGGTCCCCCTATGGAGTATGCAATGAGGCACATACCACGGGGGGGGGCATGGTACAGATTTGGGATGGCCTGATCAGACCATCCCAACAGAATTTGAGCATGCTTGAGCAATCAGACGGGAAAGTCCACCCGTGGCCCACCTTATCCAGATACGGACTTTCCCCAGTGTATTTTAACGCCACTTCCATGGCGGAGCAGCACAGGTTGCTGATGACTGCAGGACGCTTCCCAGATGTTGCTGTCTGATCACTCCCTTTAGATCCATTAGGCATTTGCACCTATGTCGGATCTAAAGAAGTGTGTGATCGCAGCCCCCGATGATTTTAATTGGAACAACTAACCTGGAACTATTAAGTTGGTGGGTGGCAAGTGACAAATCACAGCCAATCTATGGTAACCCATAAATTGGCAAGAGACAGACAGAAGTGGTTGGTTGTTACTAGCCTCTTTGTAACAACCCTGGACTCCCTTGGTGGTCTCCATCCAAGTACTAACTAGGGCTGACCCTAATGAGCTTCCGAAATTCAATAAGATCGGGCTAATCTGGGCCATCCAGGTCAGGGACCATTGAGTTACTTTTACCTCTATCACATAGAGATAAATTTAATTTGGGAAGGAGGATTGTGGGATTAAACCTATTTGATTTCCCACATGACCATATATTTATTGGGTCACCATAAGTTAGAAGTGACTTGATGGCACATAACACAGGCATGCTCAGATGCTGTAGTATCATGTAGTTCAATTGTACTTTAAAAAATTCCGCATTTCTGGTTTGCATATATACTTAATTCTCCGTGCCCCCATTCTGGAATTGTTGGGTCTTTGCAGTCATGAAACTGCCTCATGCTTGCATCATGCTTACCAAAATATATGAGAAATGGGGAAGCCCTATTTAACCGAGAACTCCTCCAGCTTGGCTAATACAAGGCAGAGATTCAAACTGTTTAGAAAGAATTTGGCTCAGGCTGACAGGCTGAAATTCTATTAGAGGCTTGTGGTAGTAAAAAAGAACAAGGGGAACAGGGAAAAGCTGGAAGTGGAATAAATGAAACTGGGATATGCCGGAGAGATCAGGCATCTCCTTGCCAAGGTCTAGCAGTTTAAGACCAAATGCAACTGTGTGAATCCCTCATTCCCAGTGGTAAAAGCAAGGGCCTAAGGGCTTTAATCTGACCTGCGGCTCTGAGGGGCTGTCATTTCAGACCCAGAGTAGTCTATCTGGGCACAGAAACCTTTATGGAAAATCCATTCCACATTTTCTTTGCAACTTTTTTTGAGCTGCAATGTATTTCATTCTGACTAGGCCTGGGGGGGGGACTTGCAATGCTCAGCCATTTCATGTTTTCCTCGGCTCAGGACGCTTTTTTATTTTTAGTTTTTATTTTTAGTTTCTGCTGTGATCCCTGTGCTTTTTTCTTGATGTTTTATTTTAAAAATTACATTGCCAAATCCCACTATCCTCCCACCTTTTTGCTTTGGGCAGGCATCTTTTAAGGATGTGGAGGGGAGATCTGGGAGGTGTCAGTTATCAAAGACTGTTAAACAAAATATGGCAAGATCGTTACTGTTTTAAGCAAGTTTGTATTTAAGTTTTAAAAACCCTTTAATTGTGCTTGTCTGTGTCCTTTATAAAGTTAATATCTTCGCTACCTGGTGTTATGTTTTATGACATGCATGGCCTGGCCTGACAAAGTCCCATTTATGTCAGAGCTAGCCCTTGTAACAAATGAGTTTGACAACCCTGGCCTAAGGGGTCATTTTCTTCCACAGAACCCAGCTATATATTTCATTAAATAAGCTTTATACGCTGCCATCTCTGCCATGTGCTGCTGCCTAGCTTCTGTAATCAAATGATGGAGAGAATAAACTGAAACTGAATCCTAACAAGATGGGGTGGCAGCTGGTCAGTAACATTTCTGCTTTGGAGGAGGTCTTGCTAGGGATGCCAGCCTCCAGGTGGGACCTGGGAATCCCCTGAAATTACAGCTCATCTCCAGGCTACAGAGATCAGTCCCCCTGGAGAAAATTAAGAACATAAGAGAAGCCAATGTTGAATCAGGCCAGTGGCCCATCTAGTCCAACACTCTGTCACACAGTGGCCAAAAATACCAGGTGCCATCAGGAGGTCCAGCAGTGGGGCCAGGATACTAGAAGCCCTCCCACTGCTGCCCCCCCCAGCACCAAGAATAGAGTGCATCACCTGCCCCAGACTGATTGTTCCTATCTATACCTTGTGGCTAATAGCCACTGATGGACCTCTGCTCCATATGTTGATCTAATTCCCTCTTGAAACTGTCTATGCTTGTAGCTGCCACCACCTCCTCTGCTTGATTGATGCTTTGGATGATGGAGTCTATGGCACTGTACCCCACTGAGGTCTCTGTCCTCCCCAGGCTCAACCCCCACTTCTCCAGGAGTTTCCCAACTTGGATCTGGCAATCCTACCCCTATCGCCACCAGTAGCCAAGGGGGACTGGGCAACCATAGATCTTGCTCCTCACATTAGATGGGGTCCAGCTTTCTTTCATGGATACTGTGAAGACCTTGGGAGTCCTACAGGCCCCAGCTCTATTAGTGAAGAAACAAGTTGTGCAGTGGCCAAAAGTGAGTTTTGCCAACTACATTTAGCTCATATGCTTTCCCTCCTTTTTAAAGACTGCTGATCCAGGCATGTTGATCCATGCAACAGTAACCTTGAGTATTGAATATGCTCTATGTGGGGCTGCCCCAAGATGACTCAGAAAAGATAGTATCCTGTTTGTTGTTAGGGGCAGATTACAGAGATTACATCAGACCCACTTTGCCTATTGGTTTCTGAGTTCCTGGGGCACAAACACTTGGCCCTCTCAGTATAAGCCAGTGCAGTAGCTTTGATCAGCTCAGCAATGACTTTTGGTCATGCCAACCCCTGCAACAGTAAGCTCTACTGCTGACCACTCGCTGGCTATTTTCAGCAACTGATTCTGTGTTACAGATATCATAGGTAATAGAGTACCATAGGAATTTCATCGCAGGAACATCAAAACCTTAGCAAATTAGAAGACCTACATCACCCTTGCAGTGTCAGAGGGCTTGCAAAATGGAACTCTTTAGAAGAACCTGATCTGTGTCATAGGTAAGAAGGTGTCATGGTGTAGCCTGATCTTGTCAGATCACGAAAGCTAGATGTCAGGTAGTCCTGCCATATTGATGGATGTCATGTACATGGAATGCGGGAGGAGTGCAGCTGCCTCCTCTCCCCTGCCTCATACTTGTGTCTTGTTTCCTATCTAAAAACCCGACCTTGGGTCTCAGACAGCTGAATCCCAGATCCTGGGAAAGTTAATGGGTCTTTGGTTGTTTTCTTTAATTGCCTGCCCAGGCTTGCCATGTATGCAAATTATAATCATTGGCTTTTGCTACTGGGGGGGGGCATTTGAATGCAGTATAACCTAGTATGCTTTGCTGTAACAAGTCATTACTGACACAGAGCTTGTACACGTGTCTCTAGAACTGTTTCATTAAACACTGTCTTCTGAAGAAGCCCTGTGTTGCATGATCTGTCTGGAGAACCTGACACTAATCAGGGTCCATACTAGGATGGGAGACCACCAAGGAAGGCTCTGCAGAAGAAGGCAATGACAAATCACCTTTGCATGTCTTGAAGGCTCCTTGCTGGGGTCGCCATAAGTTGCTTGTGACTTGACATTACATACATAAGTACACAGTGTACCTCACGGGATTGTAATTGTGAGGATAAAGGTGGGGTATGAATACCTGAATCTGACCCTGCAATACAGGTTTTCAGTACGCTCTGTAGCCCAATTTAGAAAATCCTCAGGTAAACTCCAGGAGATATGGTTCTTCATTCTCCTCAATCGGTTAATTAGAAGGTACACAAAACACACATCCCAGAACACATGTCCGTAGAAACAGTTAAAAATGTAGGGACAGCTTAGAAGGAATCCTCTGCTTTTGCCTCATCTACTGTTTTTCCTCTCGAAATTCCAAACACAGACACACAAGACTTGGTCGATTCAGTAAATTAGTGAAAGGGGGAGGCAGGTCTTGCAAGAAGGTTAGATTTCCTGAGCCATTTTGAGCCAAGATGGAATTCAGAGAAGGTGGGAGGCCCTTGAGTCATAAGGACGCAGGGTTTCTGAAGTGAGGGAGTTCATTCTCAAAGCATATTTTCTGAAATTTGCCTCTGTTCTGAATACGAATGTGGATTGCCACCTACTTATTTCTAAGCATCTTAAAACACCATGAAAATACCTAATGACAGGAGATCTTTCACGGCTCCGAACAAAATCTGCAAAAGTTATTTTCTTTTAAATTATCGGCAAAAAGAGCAAATGGGGGCTCTTCTTAGAGTAGCTGCATCTAAACGTGTGCCATTAAACATAATTTATCCATCCCAACACCAGACCTTAAAAGCCTGCACATTAATGTAATGTGTCACTTAATTAAGGGAGGCAGGGAAAGACTCACAGATTATAGCCACTGGAGCTGTCAAGCATCCTAGCAGGAGGGGGAAAAGAAATAAGAGAAGAAATAACATCATAAGTGGAGGGAATATTTCCCAATGGTCCCATTGGATGGGGTCATCCTCGCGGGGGTCTCTTCATTCCAACTCCAATGTACCGTTCAAGTACTGATGATTTTGGAAACTTCACACATCTTAGATTTCCATACTACTCTCCCCCAAATGCCTTGCCATCAATGACAATAGTTTTGTTTTTTGTTTTTTTACGTTAAATATGTGATCATGGGAGAGACTTGAGAACAATATATTTCGATCTGTCACAACAATCTCGCCCCAACAAAAAGAACGTCTTCATAACCCATTCTCCATTCAGATATTGTTTTATGTTTACCCAAGGAAACTTAAAAAAAAAAAAAAACAACCCTCATTAAAAATCACCTTGAAACATTTTAATGAGTCGGTGCCTGCTCAGACTTTGACAGGAAGTCAGTTTACTGAAGAGCAGTAAGAAGATATGCCCATTTCACTGATCTTCAGTTGTGACTGCTGCTTCTACTCTGTTGGATGTTTTCAGTTCCAAAAAGCTTCCTTTTTCATTTTTATTCAATACCATTTATATTACATACACACACATGGACACAAATATATGAATGCTAACACTGCGTTCCAAATACCTTCAAAATCAAACTCTTTTTTGAGAGATCTGGCTATTTTCACTCATGAAAAGGCCCATAACTTCCAACAGATTTGATATAACTCAATTACGGTGGACTATTAAGAAATTATCATTATCAAACCCTGCTCTGCATATTTCACTTAATTATCACTCAAAAGCTGCTTTCCCTTGGTATGCAAAAGAGATTATTCAAAATCCAAAACTACTGTTATCTCTCACCACCATTGCAGATATCACAGAGAGAGGAATGTAACCACAAGGGAAATATCTGTTCTTGGAAGCTGGAAAAGTAATCTAGTGTGCATTGAGTAGTTTCTGTTGCTGTCTGAATACAGTTCCTCAAAAGCATTGATGAGAATGCTTTACCCTATAAATGATCGGCACAGAATGCTACCTTTTTCGAAGGTCCGGCATCCTGTTCCTAGTTGGCTTGCTGTCTCTGGAATGTCATAGGCAAAGTGGGAAGGCGAAGGCTCGTCCACTGCTGTCTTCAGCACGGGGTATTTAGAGGTGTACCAGCCTCTCTTAGGCTCAGTCATAGAACATCTCAGTCATGGCTCAGTCATAGAACATCTGCTTTTCACACAAAAGAACCCAGGTTCAGTCCCTAGCATTTCTAGTTAAAAGGATCAAATTATAGGTAATGTGAAAGACCTCACCCTCAGGCCTCGGAGCTTTTTATCTCAGGAACTCCAGAGTCATATTTGCTGCTGCATGATGGTGTGAACAAGAGAGCAGAGTGCGCCAAAAAAATCTGTATGAGTTTTGCAGTTATGATGCTGGTCTAGATTTGTTGCTTGGCATTCTCCAGGGCTGCTTCATCACGGAGGGCTTTCTCCACATCTGCTTCCTGTTTTTGTTTGTTTGTTTCTGAACATGATGTTGTGCATTAATCTGCCCTTTCTCCAGGTCTTCCCGGTGTGGCAGCCTAAGAGGATATTGGAGGAGAGCAAGCATGGGGTTGCCATATGTACTAAAAAAAAAAAAAAAAATACAACCTTGAATGTAAGACAGCCCCTTTAAAGTTTTATAGACGTACAAAAAATATGAGCAGACCTAACAGTAACTAGTATGCCAACAAAAGATGAACCGTTAGTATCCAGTTTAGTTTATTGTAATCAGCCATTGGCCATTAAAGGTAAAGGTTCCCTTGCTCGAAAGCCAGTCGAATCCGACTCTAGGGTTGCGGTGCTCATCTCCGTTTCAAAGCCGAAGAGCCAGCGCTGTCCGAAGACGTTTCCGTGGTCATGTGGCCGGCATGACTAAACACCAAGGCGCACGGAACGCTGTTACCTTCCCACCGAAGTGGTACCTATTTATCTACTTACAATTTCTTGCTTTCGAACTGCTAGGTTGGCAGGAGCTGGAACTAGAGATGGGAGCTCACCCCGTCATGCGGCACTCTCGGGTCTTGAACTGCTGAACTACTGACCTTCCACAGCCTGCAGTTCAGTGTCTTAACCACTTGAGCCACTGCAGCTCCACCATTGGCCATTACAAGATTACAAAATACAAATTGTGAACAAACTATAGTTAATATTAGAATATACAAAAGTACCAGAAATCAATAACAAATTATGACTAATTTAATACAGTAGCCTGAATAATGTCCTTTCCCATTGCCACCTTGGAATGTATATTCTTTGCAGCAAGGGCTACTGTTTTTTGATGGTGTTATTGGGGGGGGGGGTTAGTCTTGCATTTGAGTGAATACTGTCTTGTGCTTTTGACTGGGAAACACAGCCTCAGTGTGGAGCCCCTGTCCTCCTTACGGTACTGTGACTAAAACTATATATATAGTTACGGTTATCTCATTTGGGATGGTTATCTCATTCATCACACCTTTGCTTCCTCTGCTCACCCCCTACCTCTCTCACACTATTTCTCCCCTCTGCCCCCCTTTTCTTACTCTATTTCTGCTCCATGCATAGGTATCCATACATTTTGGCAATTATGATAAGGATATATAAAGGTTTCCCTTGTTCAAAAGCTAGTCGAATCTGAATCTAGAGGGCGGTGCTCATCTCCATTTCCAAGCCAAAGAGCCAGAGCTGTCTGAAGACATTTCTGTGGTCATGTGGCCGGCATGACTAGATGCCGAGGTGCATGGAATGCTGTTACCTTCCCACCGAAGCGGTACCTATTTATCTACTTGCAATTTCTTGCTTTCGAACTGCTAGGTTGGCAGGAGCTGGGGCCAGAGATGGGAGCTCATTCTGTCATACGGCACTAGGGTCTCAAACTGCCGAACTACAGACCTTCCGGTCTGCAGCTCAGTGTCTTAACCTCTAAGGTAACATGGCACTCAACTTGTATATGCTGAGGAGTAAAACTGACACCATACTGCCACCTGCCATCTACCCCCAGCCCAGCTGACACCAAAGCCACTAAGACTTCCTATGTGGTCACACAGCAAGCTTATCTTGATTTGTTCCCACTGTAGATTTGATCGGAAATATTTTTGGGGGGTTGGGATGATTGCACATCCCTCCCCCAGCCACTTGCTTTGTGCAAGGACACACCAGTTACCATCCAGACAGCTTGGAGTTTTTTTTAGGGAACCAAGAGGATCGTGCGAGTGAGCCCACTTCAGTATGGGAGATGGATTCAGCTGTCTGATCAGCAATTTTAAATGCAAGAGGGAACAGCGGTGAAGCCCAATCAAAATGACCATGTGACTACAGCCTTCATTTACTGGCCTACCAGCCTTTGGCCTTACTTAAAATAAAGCCCCCCTAAGGTAATTTCTGATGACATTATAGAGGTTCCTCTGCCCTGTCTTGGTAGACCTCCCTCCAAACTATGTCTGCTCTTTTAGAAACCAAACAGGAGCACACAGAATTAAAATACAAACCGAATGCAATTATTTTACTGGGAAAGGAAATAAATAGTGGATGTTAAACACAAGCAGGGATGTTCAACACAAGCAGGGAAAATACCAGCAACTCTTAAGTTGCTTCCGAATAAAAGTTAGGGGGACTTCTCCCTCAGGTTTCCTAACTTTTCCTAGAACTACATTTCAATTGCAATCTGGCAGACCTCACCGTCATGGAGCTTTCTCTACACTAGAAAGTCTACAAGAGAGAAGGTTAAACAGCGTGCCCCAGCCTTTGCTAATACATTGACCCAATCTTCTTCCCTTTGAAGAGACTCTAGGATAGAGCATAATTCCCAGCCTGTCTAGGTAACAGCTAAGCCCAATTCATTTAAAAAAACAAACAACAGTTAAATTGTCTTTTCGTGCTCACTACCTCCCCCAATCCTGTCTTCCTCTGAGAGTTCCAGAGGGTCCGATTGGTCATTCATTGCTGCTTTCTCTGCCTTGCTAACAGGGTTCAAATGCAATTGGTAGATGGGGACAAAAGAGGATGGAGCCATCTCTGTCCATCACACTGTCCTCAGTGTGTTCTTTCTCAAACGTGCATTACTCCAGTCTTTTAGAAAAGAATGTGGTCCAAGTATGTTACCATGGTGTCCAGACATTTCTGGACAGGAAGGTATGCATTTTCACATCAGGTGCTGTAGAAATGACTGATTTGTTTTTTTAAAAAGCCCCCCCCCCCAAGATCTGTAGTGGTTTGGCAGGGAAATTGCAGCTATAAAAGGCTGATGACAAAAAAAAAAGTACACAAAAAACTTCTCTGTAGACACTTAAGGTGTGATCACACTGGCAGCTTGGTGCAATATGGTGCTGCCTCTAATTGTCCTGGTTTAAAATGTTGCAAGGCATATCATCCAGACTGCACACCCTGCTGTGGGTTACCCACGCACCCATCCCATGGTCAAGCATCCACATTACTTCAGTGCTTCAGCCACAGAGTGTGTTGCCCAGTTGTCATTTTTTAAAAATGTAGGTGGGTGCATACGCATATGCACTTGTGTGCATATGCACACATAGGCAAAAACTCCACCACCACCCCAGTGTCAGAAAGGAATCTGCAGGTTCAGGCCACCAATCTGTTCTGCACACGCTCCCCCGCATTCTCTGCCCATGCACGATGATTACGTAGGGAACCAAAAACACCACTTGTGATGTGGGGCCTGTTTAACCCAGCTCAGAGTCATCCTGCTATGGGGTGAACAGGCCAGAGGAATGCCTGACAGATGTGGCTGTGTGACTGTACCCATTTAATCTCGAGGGCAGGGGTGGGTGTGTCAGGCCAAACTCCTTGTGCAATCACACTCTTAGCTGCCATTGCAAATGCCTTTAAATTTGCAGTGGCGGTGAAAACAACATTGAGGGCTCTTCTCTGTTCTCATTTTCTTCATTTATGTGCTCCTATTGCTTGGGGGGGTCTGTTCTGCAAGTGTTTTGCTCCTTCCAGTGGTTGATTCGGTATTACATCACTTTATGTCCAGGATAACCCCTCCCCCAAAAAAACCCTGCAGTTTAAATCTGCAGGAAGATATGCCAGATATAAAATGATGTGATATTGAATCGACCACTAGATGAAGCAAAACATGTGCAGAACAAAAAACAAACAAACAAACCCTGAAGCAACAAGGGCACACGAGCTAGGAAAATGAGACTCCTTACTGTGTGGACAGAGCCCAAAACTGTCTCCCTGATTGCAACCGCTTGAGGAAAAACTCAGCTGACTCAAAATAACTCTCACGATAGTTCTCATTTTATTCTCACAAGCAGACCTTGAGGTTGGCTGGGTGGGAATAATGACAACTTTTCCAGTGAGGGTCTTCAATGAGTAGAAATTTGAAACTCAGATCATCCTGGACCACATCAAACAACCAGAAAGCCAGTTTGGTGTAGTGGTTAGGAGCGTGGACTCTAATCTGGGAGAACTGGGTTTGATTTCTCACTTCTTCACATGCAGCTGTTGGTGTGACCTTGGGTCAGTTACAGGTTCTTTCAGAGCCATTCTCTCATGAGCAGTTCTTGAAAACACTCTCTCAGCCCCACTTACCTCACAGGGTGTTTGTTGTGGGGAGGGGAAAGGAAACAAGATTATAAGCCACTCTGAGACTCCTTTGGGTAGTGAAGGGTAAGATATAAATTCAATCTCCTCCTCCTCCTCCTCTTCTTCTTCTTCTTCATCATCCCTGTTTCACATTGGTTCTTCGGTATCAGGATAATGCACTGAAGTAAGTCTTTTCTTCCTGTTTTATCTGGCCATTTTAGCATGAACAAATTAAAAAGAGATAAAAAGCTACTCTGGTAATTGTACTTTAGGAAATAAGGGAAGGTGTTCTGCTTAATGATATAGCGATTTATGGAATTTAGGAAGCCCGTGAATCCACAGTTAAAATTAAACGCAAGAATGAGATCTGTAGAGAGAAGGATTAGCTGCGTGGGAAATGATTATTGGGTCTTTAGAGGGATCAAGAAAAATATATGACAAAAGAAAGAGCTTCTTGCAAAGGTTAACAGTCTATATAATTGCGATGAAAGTTCAAACTAAGTAACTGCCACACCAGAATGGTCGTGGTGTATTAGGACAGTAGCAGTGATTTTGGTTATGTATCAGCTATGAGCAAGAGAGGGTGACATATCCTAGCACATGCTTTTATATGTTTCCTTTCTGGGGAATTTTTGAGACCAGAAGAAATCAGTCTTATTGAAGGTAGGGTTTTCTTATCCTCATTTTTGAGGAGTCCTAATTCCTCACCTTATGAGAAGACAAGAGTCATTGGAAAAGATAATCATTCTAGAAGAAGAGAAGAAGAGATTGGATTTATATCTCACCCTTCACATGGAGTCTCAGAGTGGCTTACAAACTCCTTTCCCTTCCCCTCCTCACAACAAACACCCTGTGAGGTAGGTGGGGTTGAGAGAGCTCTTCCAAGAACTGGTCTTTGAACAATAGCTCTGACAGAACTATGGCTTGCCCAAGATCATCCAGTAGCTGCAAGTGGAGGAGTGGGTAATCAAACCCGGTACTCCCAGATTTGAGTCCATGCACTTATCCACTACACCAAACTGGAAGTTGAAGACCCAACAGGAGATGGATTCTAAAATGGAAGCCACGGCCCTAACTTTGCAAGACCTGAGCAAAGCTGTTAACAATAGGGCTGAGTTCAGACTGGCAATTTGCCCCGGTAGGGACCTGGGCCAGCGACGATTCAATTCCGGAGTAAATTGGGCATTCACACAGGCACATCTGCCTGGCGTCCCCCACCCGTAGCCAACCCATGCTGTTGTGTTTCACCGCTGGATTAAAAAGATACCTCATAAAACTGGTAGCAAATCTGAAAGCCCGCATGTGTCGCGTGTTTCTCCGCTTTCGGGAAGTCTGAACGCGCAGCTGAAAAGTTGGGAGCAACCCACGTTGGGCAGAAGGCAGCAGTGATATGATTGGCCGTGCTCCACTCTACTGCCCAATGCGGTGCCGGCACTGCAGGGTCCTCCCCCAATTGGCAAAATGCACTTATGCACATGAGCACATGAGCGCATGTGCACTCATGTGCACATACACCCATACACCCACAGCTGAATTAATGGGGAAATGCTGAATACAGTGTGCCCCCTGGCGTGGCAGTCTGAACGCTCCCACCTGGATCCGCCCCGTATTTTCCGGCAGCGGCCCAGGCTGTGTGAACGGGAAAACCCGGAACAGTTTATTCCGGGGCTTTTTTGCCATGACTGGCTACCAGAGCAAACTGCCAGTCTGAACTCAGCCTAGGAATTTTGAGAGCTTCAGTGCCAGTACAATCAGCAGCTGTACTTACCTTGATCAAACTTCTTGCTGAAATGTGAGTTGGGCCTCCTCCTTGGATCTCCTTGATGTTGCTTTTCCAATATTATTTTTGCTCCTCCATAGTTAGTCAACTCAGCCTTCTTAATTGATAGGAACCTGGCATGTATCCCACAGTGCCATGGCTGGGTCACTGAAGTGACCTGTTTTTCAGGTACAGACTATTCAGATTGTCCCCTCTAAATCCAGACAGCTATTCTGTCATTAACACCCAATGAGCTGCACTGTCGTAAAATAAGATTGCTACCCGTACACAGGATGTGAGCTGTACTAGCAGGTAATCAAGCATCTCTGGTTTCTATGGTCTTATATGATTAGAAATGACATTGGTTGGAATCATATGAACATAAGAAACTTCTGTATGAGGAATCAGAATGTTAACCCAGTACCAGCTGCTCTGAGATACCAGGGATCGATCATGACAGGCATACCATATGTCCAGTTACTGAAGTATATATACAATCCTCTGGTCATGAAGAAATGGCAAATATATCCCTCTCGTAAATATCAGCCCTGTGTTTTGCAAAGGATTGGACTAAATAAGAATTCTAAATAGTCCTTCTATCTCTATCTACAATTATTATGTGGTCTACAGTCTTGGATCTAGTAGATGTACATAAATTACCCAACTGCACTAAGTTCATCAGGATACCAAATGACCTTTTGAATAGTCATAAACTCTTAACTTCAGTTCCCCAAGTCTATAAAATGGAGTAGACTCAACACACAGTCGGATCACTTTTGCCAGCTACATACATCTGGTTTATATGACCTCTACCTCTTTGCCATATGGTCTAAAAGGGCTTTTCAATGTGTGGATTTTTTTTCAACAAGTAACAAAGTGAAATCTACTCCTCCCCATCCTCTTCCTTGCAACATTCAGACATTAAGTGAAATACTGGGGAGGGGGCAACTATGCATTGAATTGTCCAAGTAGCATTCAGATTTATTTATAAAATACAATAATTTCCTTTCTTTATACAGTCCCAAAGAAATACACAGTGACAGCCTATATTAAATGAATTCCAAAAACAGCATTGTATGGGCAACGGAAAATGCAGAAATCCACATCACACTCAGATATTGTCACTGTACCTAATGGTGACGCCCTGACCCCTATGTGGAGAGCAAAAGTCTTGCAGTCAAGCCAAGGATAAAGGGGAAATGAAGTTCTTCTTAAGAAGTGGGAAACCATAGAAAGGCAGAAAAACCTTCTATTCCCAATTTTACCTGAAAATTGTAAGGAACATTCTGAAACATGCTGTGGTTGCCAAGGCAACAAAAAAAATTGCACTTGAAATCCCGTATGGTTATCTCACAAGAATTCAACTGCCATTTTGTTTTCTGGATACCAAATAATCGCCTGTCTCATGTTGTGCTACAGGGAATAGCTATAAAGTTTAGCCTCTTCTCTCAAACATTGGGCACCAAGAAAATTAAAAGGGAACAGCTAGGTACACCGAAAAAAATTACATTCCCAATTTTATGCAAAAGTATAAAAGAAAAGAGATGGGGGATAAGGAGACAGATGGGTCATTACTTCTCATGTGGTTTCTCATGGGTTACCCATATATTATAAATTTATTGCTTAAGATAGAATCAGAACTGCAAAAAAAATATCTGAGACTTTAAAACAATGAAATGAGTTAAAGTGAAACAAAAATGCCCAAGTAAATAAGATCAGTTTGGGCAGCACACTCAAGGACAAGCAATGTAGTGGCATAGAAGGCCTTCCTTTGGTAGCTGATTCGTAACAACAGAGCCACCACCAATAAAGTCCCGTCTGTATGTTCTGTTAGGGCTTAACCTTGTGAAACCCCTCAGGGGGGGGCACCACAAGACCATTGTGGTGGTAAGTCAGATAAGGCTTTCGTACACTAAATGTGTCATGTGCCTAGTTAATAATTAATCATTATGAATAAGTGACAGTGTTCCCTGACTTCTGAAATAGAAATGTTCTTGGGTTTGGGCACAAATTACATCTTAATTTTGGAGGTGTGACACTTTCTCAGCATTCCCTGGAGCAGCTCACAATACCAATCTTTTTGATTGGGGAAGAGGGAATCATTTTTAAAAACATTCTGTTTGTAGGTTCCCTAATTGACTGGGGGGGGAGTAACACTCTGATCACTGACAGATGGTGTTCCAAGTTTAGCAGGCCAGATCGGAGAACAGTTCCTGTTTACATCAGGGAAAGAGCAGAAAGTCTCTTGTCATGCAAGATAACTACAATTATTAAAATGATCATGTATGAAAGATCTCAAAATTTGGCTGCCTATATTACTTTCATTGTTGGGAGATGCTGGAGCTAAAGACCGAATGGTTCTTTGAATTTTCGGTTGCTGCGTTCATTGGTTTGTAAAGAACTCTGCCTGTTTGATAACAAGTGCTGCCACTAAAAACTCATCCCCCATGCTGAACTCTCCCCTTCCGCATCTCTTCAGTGTAGTAAAATGTAGCTCATATCTTGAAATCATGTTGTGTATTTTTTTCCCAACCCCCCCCCCCCGAGATACCAATGACAAAATGCGGGGAGCATGGAAATCCACAACATGATGGCCAAAGGACACATAAGAAAGTTTTATGGCACCTTAAGGAGGAGAAAAACTCAGCACGGCACTGGTGTTTCAAAGAATTTATCACAATGTGAAATTCTGTCCTCTAAGTATAATAAACATAGGCCATAAATCAGTTAAAATTTGTGGTGCACATAGAGATGACTAGAGTCCGGGTTGCTTTACTGTGGCAAGAGGCTCTCTACGGTATAGAGAGGTTCTTTATAGTCATTTCAGGGTTTTATTTTTCAGAGTAATAGAAGCCAAACAGTCCCTTACTTGTATGTTTTTGGACATTGCAGTAACAAAGTCTATATGTATACAATACAAGATTATTTGCATCTTTACCTATGCATATATTGTATCATAAGGATTTAACTCATGTATAAACTGTACCTCCACATTGCTGCAGAGATTACTGTCTTGGGTTGCAGTCACACACACCAGAAAAAATGGGGGAGAAGCGAGGCTATTTCTTCCGGAGGAATTTGACCTGCAGTTGCATGATCACACCTCCCTTTGAAGCTGCGGGTGAAGTCCATCAGTGTGTAATCAGACACAACAAGGGATGTGCATTCGGTTTGTCTGAACCGAATGCACCCCCGAAAATGGCCCATTCAGGCCCCTTTCGGGCTGCTGAGGGACTATTCAGATTCTCTGATCTGAATGGGCTTTCCGCTGAATTGCCACCGAAATTCAGCAGCAATTCGGCCCCATTCTATCCTATGGGCCATAGAAGTCAATGGTGAAAACTTAGGGTATATTCTGGGGGCTGGAGGGGAAGGTGTTTGAGGGAGAGGCTCCAAAATTTCAGAGTCACTGCTGGAGCCTCTTCCCAAGATACCCACCAAGTTTCAAGAACATTGTATCAGGGGGTCCAATTCTACGGTCCCTCAAACAGGTTGTCCCATCCCCTCCATTGTTCTCTATAGTGGGGGGGAAAGTTATTTTTTTAAAATGGTGCTGTTAGAGGCTCTGGGGAGGAGAGGGTTTGAGGGAGAGGCTCCAAATTTTCAGGTTAGCTTCGGTAGCCTCTCCCCACATAAGTCCCAATGTTCCAAAGCACTTGGACCAGTGGGCCCAATTCTATGAGCACCCAAACAGGTTACCCCCATTACCTCCATTGTTTTCAATGGGGAAACCCAACCAGCAGCACTTAAGGCAAGCAAGCACGCAGCACCCAGCAGTCAGACTCTCCCAGAAAATCTAAGGGAAAGTGAACTGTCTTGGGAGATGCTTGTTTGCCATGAGAACAAGTGGCACACTCCAGAACAAGCGGCACTGTGGCAGTGCAAGCATGCCACAGTGCCACACAGAAACCCCAAAAGACCAATAGGAACAACATTTCTGCAGGCCCTGCCCTGTAGAAATTGATGGTGCAACCACATTGGACCACTCACACCACACACACTTAGAAAAGAATGTTTATAGCACTGGAAAAAATGCAGAAAAGGGCAACTACAATGATAAGAGACCCAGACTCAACAGACCCAGACTTACTATCGATTTAGTATAGTATATTAGGTTTATATACTGCTCTCCCCACAAGCTGGCTTGGGGCATTTGCTTAGTTTCAACAAGATCATGGACCTTCCAATGAGTAATGTACAGAGGTAAGTCCTCCTTTGAACTTCTGGCTCACTTCTCTACAAAGAAATCATTCTTATGAGCAATTTATTCACATGAATCATTCTACACATGGGAATGAGTAGGTTCTGCCAAAATCACTGCAAATCACCTGTGGCAGGACTGCAATAAAGAGCATGTGCAGAAATGGGCTAAGGGGTGGCAGCTAGGTTGCTCCAGATTCTTCTCAATTCAAAACATGGCCAGTATATCACAAAACAATAAGGTGCCAAATGGGGAAGAAGAAGAAGAAGAGGAGGAGGAGGAGGTGGAGGAGGAGGAAGAGATTGGATTTATACCCCACCCTTCACTACCTGAAGAAGTCTCAGAGTGGTTTACAATCTCCTTTCCCTTCCCCTCCCCACAACAGACACCCTGTGGGGCCAAGAGAGCTTTCTTGAGAACCGTCCTTGAGAGAACAGCTGTGAAAAAACTTATGACTGACCCAAGGTCACACCAGCAGCTGCATGTGGAGGAGTGGGGAATCAAACCTGGTTCTCCCAGATTAGAATCTGCACTCCTAACCACTACACCAAACAGCTCATTTGCTTCTGATAGCTGATTACTTCAAAAGGATGTACTACTACCTGTTCATATTTCCTCGATTCAAAATATATTCTGCGGCAAATGAAGATATCGAGAACTATTAAGCCTGAGCTAGAAAACAAGTATGAAGAGGTTCTGTAATTGATGGCTTTATCATGTTTAATAGGTATCGGATAGCCAAAGGATATTGATGAAGCTGAACAAACAGTTCTTCAAATCATGCATGGAAAACTGCATAATCCCCCTATTAGCCAGCAGCTCTAAATCTAATTTTGAATAAATTGGAAAGAATTATTAGATGACAAACTATCTTATTAATGTTTCCCCTTTGCTGTAACACTACTCCCACTTGCTGAGGTTGCTGCCTATAAACAACTTGGAGCTTCCCTTTAGATTTAAACAAGTATTTCTGCATTTACTGCAATAATAGTGGGTGAGTAAAGAAAGCAAATGAAAGTAAGTTCTCCCTTGTATGATATTGCTCTTTACACAAGTTAGAAAGTTGTGTGATCTATGCAGAATTGTCGGTACGTTCGTGTGTATTTGCTTTTTTTAAGAACCAGGATCAAGTACGGTTACCACTTTTAAAACAAAGAAAGATCAAGAATGATGACGTGGAAAATCAATACGGTAAGAAAAAGTATTATGATCACAGGTGGCTATATGCTATTGGTGGAAAGTGTCATCAAGTTGAAGGTGACTTATGGTAAATCCCACAAGGTTTTCCATTAAAGCAGAGAACGGAGGTGGTTTGCTCTTGTCTGTCTCTGCATAGCAAGCCTGGATTTCCTTGGTGGCCTCCCATCCAAACACTATCCAGGGCTGCCCCTGCTTCATCTCCAAGAGCTGAGGAGATCGGGTTAGCCTGGGCTTCCCATCTCAGGGCATTTGTTATGAGAGGAGTAAAATTGCAGAATATTCACATGAAGAAGCTTACTCTGAGATGCTAAGTGAAGGGCAGGGTATAAATCCAGTCTCTTCCTCCTCCTCCTTTTAAGAATATTAACTTTGATGGACTAGTAGTTACCTGATTAAGTACAGGGCATCTACAGTAGCTCCTGTAAGAAGACATCTATAAGCTCTTGGAGGACTGGCTACATTAAGGGGGGGTATTGCCTAATATGCAAAGGAGTTCCTGCTACAAAAAGAGCCCTGCTCTTAGAGTATATAGGTGTAATCTCCTTGAATGGGATCCCTCTCTTTGGCTTAACCTGGGAGCTCTGACATCTCCTGTCTTGTTTTGTCCTCTCACTTCACACGACCTTCTATGGAGACCCCTGTCTCTGCAGGTCTCTCCCATAGAGACAAGACTCCCACACACATGATGCCAGACAAGCTGTCCATTTGGGATAGGGAAAGTACTCTTTAGATGAGGCTTCTTTTTTCTCCTTTGACTCCAACCAGAGCTCCCTCTAAGCAGTGAGCAAGAATTCCACTTTGTGAGCTCCTGGCATTAAAGTTGTGAGCGAGCGATTTGGCTCCTGCATAAACGAGTTTGCTCTGGAGCCCCTCCTTCCTGAGCCAAGACAAAAATGTGTGAGCCGGAGGCTAGAAAACTGTGAGCTAGCTCACACTAACTCGGCTTAGACCCCAACCTGAATGTGAGCTGGATCCCCTGCTACAGACAGACTAACACAGCTAGCCATCTTGATCTATCTACATGGATAAATGTAAGTTTACCTTTTTTTTGCAATATAATTCCTGGGAGATTTATTTACCACGCTCAGGATCACTCACACTTGTATCTCTGGGCAAACTCTGCTATATTAACCAAATATCCCAATACTATCATACCGAAAGTGCTGTTTTGCTCTGAAGTCATCTGCAGTTATGGAGCCACTTTTAATCTAAGTGTGCCGTAAAGCAACTGAAGAGGAGTGTTCAGTCGAAACACATCCATTGAATTCCATTTTTGCTGGGAATTGTGTTATGTGCTTGTGAATATATAAGGACACAGAATTTTATGATACATAATTGTAGAACACTGTCGTTGCATTGAGATTGGCTGCACCTGAACAAGTGATATCTGTACTAGGATTTTTATGTGTATGGAATAAAAAGTCATCACTAGACTTTAAGGGCAGAGTAAGACGTTAAAAAGTTCAGGAGAGGGGAAAAAAAAAGATCTGGCTTGAAAATAGTGAGCTCTTGATACCTGAACTGTTTTACTATATCACATTTTAATTTAAGTTAATATTTCCTTTAAAAAAATTGCCTTATTTTTCAGCAACTCAGGCATTCATTCTGAGATACTTCTTTTCCAAGGACTCGTGGGCACTCAATGAAACTGCTGAGCAGTCAGGTTAGGACAGAGAAAAGGAAGTACTTCTTCACCCAAAGAGTGATGGACACATGGGATTCACTGCCACAGGAGGTGGTGGCGGCTACAAGCATGGACGGCTTCAAGAGGGAATTGGATAAACATATGGAGCAGAGGTCCATCAGTGGCTATTAGCCACAAGGTATAGATAGGAACTCTCAGTCTGGGGCAGGTGATGCACTCTATTCTTGGTGCTGGGGGGGCAGCAGTGGGAGGGCTTCTAGCACCCTGGCCCCACTGCTAGACCTCCTGATGGCACCTGGTATTTTTGGACACTATGTGACAGTGTGTTGGACTGGATGGGCCATTGGCCTGATCCAACATTGGCTTCTCTTATGTTCTTATCTTCTTCTTCTTCTTCTTCTTT
Source organism: Gekko gecko (assembly GCA_029375565.1). NCBI lineage: Eukaryota > Metazoa > Chordata > Lepidosauria > Squamata > Gekkonidae > Gekko > Gekko gecko. Next base: position 17,093,950 of record JAPDNY010000010.1, read on the forward strand.
TTTTTTTTTTGCTTAAGTCCTCTTATTTTATTAGTATACAGATTTATGTTCTTAAACAAATGAATAAAACATGGCAGAAGCCAAGCCTTGAGCTCTGGCCCCTTCTTCCTCTACGGCTGCCAGGTTGCCACTGGCCACTAGCATGGTATGGGGGTATGGGGTTGCCAGATCAAGGTTGGGGAGCTCCAAGAGATTTGGGGATGGAGTAAATATGGAGGAAGAATCAAACATATATATATGATTTTGTATATGTGACCCAGACAAAATGCATTCTATCTACAAGGAGACTTTACATTGGACTGCACCCTCATACCTACTATGGGGCCACCTCTCTCATTACAACTCTCTGTGGTCCTCTTGCAGGCACCTGGCCCCAGGATGGCTCAGTTAGCTGTCACCATGGGAAGGGCTGTCTCAGTTGTGGCCCCTACCCTGTGGAATGCACTTTTGGATGGCACCCATGCCCTGCTGGACTTGTTTTGTCTCTGCAAGACCTGTGAAGAATTGTTTAGGTTGGCCTTTGGAGAGTAATCACAAGTTTGGGCTGTTTGAACAGTGGTATGGTGATAGCCACAAATTTGAATACTGTAATATTAATATTTTATATTTGTTATTGGTTTTTATGTTGTAAGTCACCATGAGACCCTTTGGGTGAGAGGCAACTGAAAAATCTAATTTATAAATAAAATCTAATAAATAAACAGACAATACTTGTCAGATGAATTCATATTCTTCATCATCTCTTGGAATCCATTCATACTGGCCAGGCAACATATGAAACACATCTGTCTATATTATCAATTTGTGCACATTCCCAATGTAGATCACACCCACTGGTGCACAGTACCTAGAATTACCTCCTCCAAGTGAAGGGTGGGGTATAAATCCAATCTCCTCTTCCTCCTCCTCCTTCTGCAACTAGTAGGTCCTGGATTCTCTGCCAAAGAAATTATTTGTACTGTAAACAAAAATGAACTTCTATTCTCAGTGGCCCCATAATGGGGCAGTCCCCCCAACATTATTTTGAGGACTGAAGTTTCTTTAAGAAATGCTTTAAGAAAAACTTGGGGTGGCTTCTGCAGAGATCGTTTCCATAAAAATTATCAGGTTCACGAAGTTTAAGTTCCAGGTGAGATACCTGTATCTCTGTTCTCTATTTCTTTGGTTGATTGGGCCATTTATGGCTATTGGATTATTTACTTAATGTGTCCAGGTTTTCCAAGATGGGGATTTTCCAGGTGATGATCTGGAGATCCCTGTCCCTGGAGTCACCAAAAGCCTGATGACTCTGCATGTAATGTAACCAGAGGAGAAGCCTTTCCAGGATTTAATTCAGAAGTTTCCCCCACTTTAATTGAAAGCAGGGCTATATCACTATGAACCAATTCAGAGCCATAGGCTTGGATCTTGGGAAATGCCCGTGGAAAACAATGACAGTCCAGGATCTTTTGCTAATCATGGGATCCTTTCCTCCAAACTGTTTCCAACCCGGGGAAGTTTATTCCCAAGATTGAGACTCATGTGTAACAGGTTGGGTGATTGAGGTGGGGAAGGGAATAAGATTGCCCTTTTTGCCTGCTGCTTGAGAGAGACTTTGCTCATGGAAGACACAGAAAGGAATGATCCCCTGCCGTTCCCACAGAGAAGAAAGATAAGAAGAGGTGGTTTTTATATCTCACTTTTCTATGCCCTAATGAGTCTGAAAGTGGCTTATAATCACCTTGTTTTCTTCTCTTCATGACAGTCACCTTGTGAGGTAAGTGGGGCTGAGAGAGAGTTCTCAGAGTGGAAGGAGGAGGAGGAGGAGATTGGATTTATACCCCGCCCTTCATAACCCAAAGGAGTCTCGGAACATCTTACAATTTCCCTTCCCACAACAGACACCCTGTAAGGTAGATAGGGTCAAGAGAGCTCTTTCAAAGACTGCTCTTGAGAGAACAGTTCTGAGAGAGCTTGTGACTGACTCAAGGTCACACCAGCAGCTGCGTGTGGAGGAGTGGGGAATCAAACCCAGTTCTCCCAGATTAGAGACCACGCTCATAACAGCTACACCAAACTAGCTCTCAAACAGTGACCCAGCAGGCTTCCTTGTGGAGTAGTGGGGAATCAAACTTAGTTCTCCAGTTTAGATTCTACCACTCTTACCCACTATACCACACTGGTACTACAGCAGCTCTGACCAGTTCAGCTATTATTACACAAGCCCTCCAACCCTAGAAATAAACAGGATCAGAACTGACTCAGGGGGAGAGGAAGATCCCACAACTCTCACACCCACAACAGCAGGATCCAACCCAGAGTTCAGAGGAAATAGAGTTCTAGGTAAGGTTCTATGCCATCATCTAATACAGAGGGTCCAACTCATTTGTTTAGAGCGCCATATCTGACATAAATGAGACCTTGTTGGGCCAGGCCAGGTAGCAGGGATATAAACTTTATAAAGAACACAAATGCAAAGGGTTGTTTTTTTTTATTTAAAATAAAAGCATGCTTAAAACAGTAGCACTCTTGCAATATTTTGTTTATTTAATAGTGTCTGATAACTGATACCTCTAGCTCTGAATTATTGCATCAAAATGTCTGTGCTGTTGCAATCTTGAGTATGCTGTTCAGGTGTGTATCTGTAAGCTGCAAACCTATGATGATGCAGGAGCAGCAGAACTGGAAGAAGAAGCAGAAGACAGCCAGTTTCACTGCGGGCCTGATAGAAGCCCTCCAGGGGGCTGATCGGACCCCCGGGCCACATGTTTGACACCCCTGATCTAATAAATTAGCACCGTAATGCTATTGATTGTCTTGGGGAGGAAAGAGGAGACAGAAATGTGAAGACTTATTACTGGCTTGCCTGCCTACCCCATAGCAAACAAGCATTTTAATGACATTCCTTCTAGAAGCATAACTATATTCATGTGGAAAGCTGGAGGATGAGAAAGCCCTGGCATCCTGTCACCCAGATGCCTGTTAGAAATCCACTAGCTACAACAGGAAAGAATTTATAGACATTTATAATTAAAAGCAATACCATGCAGTAACGGAAGTGCCTAATGGAACACAAACAGAAGGGGAAAACATGCTTCATGCTTAGATTCCATTGTCAAAAATAAAGACACCTTTGCAAAAAGGAAAATAATTCATAGATCTTCAAAGAAGGATTTACCCACAGACATCAGTTCTTCAAGAAGATTTCATCCCATAAATTTGACCGCACATTGAGTGTTAAAGAGCTCTGACCTTTTACAAGAGACATAAATGTGCTTTAATAATCCCCTCTGAAAAATAGATGTAATTTAATTTATGGCATTTAAACACACACACACACACACACACACACACACACACACACAGTGCTTTCTCTGGGTGGCATTGCTATAAATCATAAGAAGAATTATTCTGCAGATTACACATTTGCCTTCTGGATCTTTCAGCAAACAAAGCCATACGAATAGACCTCTTCTTTAAAGAACTTATTCAAAGCCTCTGTGTTTTATTGGTGTTAATTCCAGAACATAACCCTCTCCTTTGGCAGTCTGACAGTTTTGGAGATTTCAAAGATCCATTAATTCTCCTTCCTCTAACCTCGCCTGTAACTCTTGATATTGTTGATGTACCATTAACTCAGTCATGAAGAGGCTTGCCAACAAGCCAAGGGGAGGAAGAAAAGGGGGGGACAAACAAACAGTCCAGCCTGCTGCTGGACCAGATTATCTTTAGTTGCAAAATCAGCAGCTAAACTTTTATTTTTGGTAGCATGAAGATAAGCATTCCACAGCCTACAGAATGAGCTCCTCTTAAAGGCACAGGAGCAAGAGCCGGGGGTGGGGGGAGATTGCCAATGATGGTTTCTACTAGGGTTGCAAACCCTCTGATGAGGTGGGGTTTCCCCCCAGTTTCAGGGCCCACAATCCACTGCTGGCTGGCTGTCCAGCAGGGGGAGCCCCTGAAGAGTCCCATCACACCCGACATGCCCAACACAATGACGTCACCTCCAGGTGACATCATCAAGCTGGACACGTTGTTCTGGGGATGCTCTAGAATTTGGGCAAGAAATCTGTGATGACCATAGAGTTTTTACCTGAATACTAGAGCGTCCTCCCAACAACATACCCAGCGTGATGATGTCACTTCCATGGTGGGGTTTGTGTGTCAGTGAAGCTGAGAGCTACACCATAAGGTCACTCAAGGTGGAATGATCACAGCTGAGAGACCACATTAAGATGCATCCACCCGCTTTAGGGATCAGCAGCCACATCAACAGAAGAGAACAGCTTGTTCCAATGCTGATGGGACAGAGGAATCCTTGAAGGGTAGCTACTGGGCAGCAGCAGTAGTGGAAGGTGATACTGGTGAACAGGGTTGCCAGACCCCCCAGTGCAGGCGGGTGTCCCCCACTGTCAGCCCCTGCCCCTCACCACTGATCAGCTGGCTGGTGGGAGACTTACCAGGAGAAAAAGGAAGACCCAAGACATGTTGCCAGCATCACACTGGAAGTGACATCATCATGTCACTGACTTCTGGGCAATGTTCTGGGACTTGGGCAAAAACTCTATGGTTTTACCATAGAGTTTTTCCCCATACCAGAGTGTCACCCAGAAGTTGCTGTTATGATGATATCACTTCTTTTGTGATGCCAGTAACATGGCCTGGGCCTTTCTCTTTCTCCTGTTTAGTCCCCCCCATCCCCCACTGGCAACCCTATTGATAGAAGATCTTTCATAGACAATGGCAGGGCCACTTCAGCTAACCATGGCTAGTAATGTGCAGAAGAAGGCAATGGGTAAACCGCTTCTGACCAACTCTTACCTCAAAAAACCTATGATAAGGCAATTCCATTTTGAGATAAAAGCAACCCTGTGAACTTAGGCCAATCATGAGAGGGAGGGCAGGAAGGGTCGCATCAGTACTTAGTTTTTGTGGCCCTTTCTTACACGGCTAAGAAAATGCTGATCGCCACTTTGGGGTCAGGAAGCAATTTTTCTCCAAGCCAGTTTGGCCGGGGACCTTGGAGTGGTTTCTTTTCTTTTCTTTTTTTTGTCATCTTCTGGGCATGGAACAGTGCTCACTGGGGGTATGGAGGGGGAGGTACTTGTGAATTCCCTGCATTGTGCAGGGGGTTGGACTAGATGACCCTGGAGGTCCCTTCCAGGTCTATGATTCTATGAACTCTCCCTAGAGGCTAAAATGACTAAAACAAGTTTATCGCTCTATCATTATGAGAAGACACGAGTCACTGGAAAAGACAATCATCCCTTTACCTAGCATCTTAGTGGGGGCACTGCTTCAGCACGCCAAGATGTCAAAAGTCCAGGAAGAAAAAGAAGAAGAAGAGGGGGAGGAGGGGGGAGGAGGGGGAGATAGGATTTATATCCCGCCCTTCACTACTTAAAGGTGTCTCAGAGTGGCTTACAAACTCCTTTCCCTTCCTCTCCCCACCACAGACACCCTGTGAGGTAGGTGGGGCTGAGAGAGCTCTGACAGAAACTGCTCTTTTTCAAGAACAGCTCTTATCATAACTATGACTTGCCCAAGGTCATCCAGAAGGTGCAAGTGGAGGAGTGGGGAATCAAACACGATTGTCCCAGATTAGAGCCCGCACACTTAACCACTACACCAAACAGTCTGGGATAAGGAGTTTTCATAGCGCCTGGCATTAAGATGTCAGGTCCCTTGAGGACTACATTTCCCAGGGTGTACCCTGAGCACCTTTGGTTTAAACCCATGTAAGCAAACCTAAGCTCCTGAGGGGGAGAAAAGGTCAAAAGCAAAGAAGACATCAAGAAAGTCACTATTTCTCTCTGTAAAAGTTAGTGGAAATGACATTCATGGGGGAAAGCATGGGGGGGGAAGCTTTTTTTAAAAAAACAGTCTTGCAATCTCTCTTCACTATGCTCCATGGTCTAATCCAGGCCTCTCTAGAAGGCTCTAAACTAAGAACAACCATCGCCTCATCAGGCCTGCTGGTTTCCACATTTTCCTGCTGAGAATGTTTTCACTGCCTTAGCTAACAAAACCTTGCCTCTGGCCCCATCTAGCATGAAGTCACAGTGGCTCTGGCCTTATATCTCTTGCCCTGCTAAGAGTCAATAACCAGCAGTTGAACCTTTCAGACCGTAGGCTCCTGTGCTCCTGGTGCGCTGTGACCAAACAAAATCCCATTTTCTGCTTCGTGCATATTGCTGTTCTCTTAGTTCTTTTGTTGTTTTCAAAACCCAACAATGGGCAAGGCAATGTAAAGGCAGGGGAAGCCATCAATATTCTAATGGATATTGAATATATGCCTATGAATCTTTGAGGCCACCATGGTGTCTATGACACCAAAGTTTGAACGTAATTATATGAACACCTTCAGAGCTATATAACCTCTGGTATGAATGTGCTAATGGCTATCCCCATTTTTATTTCTGTATCATTCTGTAAGGCAGTTTGGTGTAGTTGTTAAGTGTGCGGACTCTAAACTGGGAGAACCAGGTTTAACTCCCCACTCCTCCACTTGCAGCTGCTGGGTGACCTTGGGCAAGCCATAGTTCTGTCAGAGCTGTTCTCTCAAGGACAGTTCTGGAAAGAGCTCTCTCAGCCCCACCTACTCCACAGGGTGTCTGTTGTGGGGAGGGGGAGGGAAAGGAATTTGTAAGCCGCTCTGAGATTCCAAGTAAAGGGTGGGGTCTAAATCCAATCTCCTCCTCCTCTTCTACTTCTACTTCTACTTCTTTTTCAGAGTTTTCCAACTCATTATCTAGATTTTAATGCATTCTCAGTCACAAGACAAGTTTGGTATTTTCATGCTGTTTACATTATTCTTTTGCTAGTCTTTAAGGTGCCACTGGTCTTAATTGTATCATATTAATTATAATCATCTCACGTATTTCATTCTTGTTTCATGCAAAATGCACACTTTTTCCTTTCCTTTTGCTCAGCAATCTCCTTGTACTTTCCAAATTGCCATTACACTAAGCACTTAGTGGTGGAATGTGGCTATCTCTCTACAAGGGGGAATGACAGCCCATAAAATCAATAGCCTTGTCATGCCAGATTTCTTCCCAAAGCAAGAAGAGCTGCCAGTTCCTCTTATCAAAATCTCAAGGGGAATTAAATTAGGTTGTTCAGTGCCCAGAAGTCCCAAAATGCAAGTCAAAGCCAGCTAAACAAGACTCCCTACGTGCACTTGTACACAAATAACTTACAAAACAGGACCTTGCCAGAGGTTTGCTTCTCTCTAAGCATTATAATGGAACTGAATTAGCATTTGGGGCAAAGACATGCCTAATGTAATTATGACATCACACAGCCAAATGACTTTCCCAAGTTACAGTCTTCAAAGAACATTTTCAGAGGTATCTGTTTATTTCCATATCGAATGGTAAATTCACGGGTTCCAATGCAGATGATGAAAGATTAAAGCCACATAACAGCAGAGCCCACATACAGGGTTAGACTTTCTACATAATGGACTCCACAAGTATGCCAAACAAACCAAAAAAAAAAACAACTTTTTGGCTGATTTCCCACTACAGCTGCCTCGGGGTTGCGCCGCCTGATTTTCCCCGCAGTTTTGTGATCCTGTTTTTTGAGGGGGAAATCGGGCGAAGCCGCGGGTCAAAATGCAGCCCCGCGGCTTTGGGTGTGAAATTGACGAATAGTATTGGGGCAAACGGTGGCGCAACCCCGAGGCAGCTGTAGTGGGACAGGATTAGATGGATCACTGGTCTGATCCAGCAGGGCTCTTCTGGTCTGATCCAGCAGGGCTCTTCTTATGCAACAAAGAGAAAAAAATATTTTAAACCCAGCTTAATGAAGGCTGAAACTGCTCCAGAAGCAATGCTTCACCAGCTGAATGTGACATCTGACCTAAATGATATACTTACAACATATTCCTTGCTGGCGATACATCTGGTGTACTTGCCACAAATGCCTATCATTGCATGCAATAATATGAAATGCAAAATTTTGCCACTGCAAAGTGTTCTGTCTCAGATGTCTGGAGGTTTCATATCCCATGAGTCATCTCAGACTTTTGAGGTAGACTCCTGAAGTGTCAAGGAGGAGGAGGAGGAGGAGGAGGAGGAGGAGGAGGAGATTGGATTTATACCCCACCCTTCACTTCCCAAAGGAGTCTCAGAGTATAATCTCCTTTCTCTTCCCCTCCCCACAACAGACACCTTGTGAGGTAGGTGGGGCTGAGAGAGCTCTTTCAAGAACTGCTCCTGAGGGTTTCAGTTTCAGCGTTGCGAATGGCGGCCGCGTCTCGGGACGCTCCCGGAGGCGGCTAGCCCACACGCAGTTAGGGGGGGTCTCCGCAGGTGCGGAAGACCCTAGTGAGCCTTAGGCAAAGGCTCCGAACCGGGGGCGCTTGGGGAGTAGCCTCTTTGCCGGCAGACAGCCGGGAAATTGAGGCTTTCTCCCCGCCCCAATCGGCCCCGCTGCGTCGTGCCCGTCATGGGACTTAGCAGCGCCACCGACTTCTAGGAGTGAAGACAGCGAGATGATTTAATTTTAAAAGAAGAAGTGGCATCGAATCGTGAGTGGAAGGTTTATTTTGAAGCGTGAATTTGAACCCCCGCAAGCGTTTAAGCGTATGGGAGGAGGGGAGGAGTCCCCACCCCTTTTGAGAAGCAAGATCTACAAAGGGAGCGCGGAGGGGGAAGAGAGAAAGAACTGTTGGTGAAAGTACCGTTGGGGTTGTTTAAAAGAATACGACCGTATTAACTTCCTGGGGGGATGCGGCACGAACTTTTTAAAAGTAAATAATAAAACAAAATGTCGACTACGGGGAGAGTCCTGCAGAGACCGGAAAAGATGAGAGGTGGGACTTCCGGTCCGAGTAGCCCCCCCCCAGAGCTTGCTGTCAATCAACAGGAAAATGAGATTCTGCGCCCTCTGCTGGAGCAAATGCAGAAAATCAATGAAACCTTGCTCAAAGTGGAATGTGTCTTCATCAGTCGACAGGAATTGATATCGGAAACATCAAGGAAGATGGCGGAATTCGAACAGCAAGCATGGATTTTAAGTTCTCAGGGCGTAAAAGAAGAAGAGAAAGAGGATCTCGGATTTAGTTTGACGAATGTATTGGCACACCTGACTGGCAGTGAAGCGAAAGATTTAAAAGAAGAGGTGGATATGGCTGTTAAAGCCAATTCTGCTTTTATAAAAGAAATTACTCTGCCAGTAGAAGGGGAGGTCAAGCAAAGCAAACAAGACATCGGAGATCAAATTTTTGCGAAGTGGTTATGGCGCCCGGGAAATCTGAAGCTCAGAAAAGAAAGAAGAAAGACTACATCCTTGAAATGCAAAGGCATCTGAAGAGACACACCGGCATGAGGGAAGACGCAGCACTCAAAATCATGAGAAGCAGCGAGGAAAACAGCAGCCCAGGGGAAGGAGGTGAAGGAGAGGAAGCCATCAAGGTTAAAAAGGACTTAGTCCATAACTGGAAGAGATTTAAAAAGAAGAGACCTTGAGGACTGTTTGTGTTGCATCTGTAAGGAGTTGTTTAACTACTAACCCCAATGGACTTTACTAACTGTATTAACAGAGTATTTCTGGACTTTGCAAAGTTAAAAAGAAGACCTTCCAACTATGATGGATGCCGAAAGATGGTATTAATTACTAACTAAAACTAACCCATTTTAACAGAGAAAACTTCACTCCATCTTTTTTTTCTTTCTCCATCTGTCTACCCCTTCCTTTTCTGATAAAAAGAATAAAATTCTCTCATTTTTAGGAGAGTTTTACCAAAAAAAAAAAGAACTGCTCCTGAGAGAACAGCTCTGAGAGAACTGGTGACTGACCTAAGGTCATTCCAGAAGTTGCATGTGAAGGAGTGGGGAATCAAACGTGGTTCTCCCAGATTAGAGTCCACACTCCTAACCACTACAACAAACTAGGAATTTCTGGGAGCTGACAGAGAATTTCTTGGAGGTCTCATTCTACAGGCTTGCCCTCCCTACTTGCACAGGAAAGGTGCTGCCATGGAAGTCCCATAAGACCAAACAAAGGAGAAAAGGTGCAGCCACACTGGACTCACCAACCAAAAGAAATTGTGTTAAGCCTCCCTGCAAGCAGTGCAAGCAAAGTCTGTAACAGCATAATTTCTCTGTCTCTGATATAGTTGCCACATACTAAAGGGGGGGGGAAGCAAAGTCTACCTTCCAACTATGGCACTGGGTAGCCCTTTTGAAGAAGGGACTGGTAGTGGTGGGTTGTTGTGCACAAGAGAGAGACCACAGTGCCAATCCGGGTCCTCCTGGTATATAAGCACCTCACACAGGGTATGTAATCATTGTAACATTCTGCTGCTTATTTAAAGCCAGCTCCTGGGTTCTATCTCTAGGCGCAGTTCTGCATTGGCATTTCCCTGCGTTGTTTTAGCAAACCCACCTTGGAACAGAAATTCCCCTCTGCATTGTATGCTGCTTTCACTTTCTTTGGTCATTGGATTTTATGGTACCTCCTGCAGAGATGTATAGCCATTTGGGGTGACTTTGCAATCAGTACAGAGTATATGAATAAGAACATAAGAGAGCCAATGTTGGATCAGGCCAATGGCCCATCCAGTCCAAAACTCTGTCACACAGTGGCCAAAAATACCAGGTGCCATCAGGAGGTCCAGCAGTGGGGCCAGGACACTAGAAGCCCTCCCACTGTTGACCCCTCCCCAAGCACCAAGAATACACTGCATTACTTGCCCCAGACTGAGAGTTCCTATCTATACCTTGTGGCCAATAGCCACTGATGGACCTCTGCCCCATGTTTCTCTAATTCCCTCTTGAAACTGTCCATGCTTGTAGCTGCCACCACCTCCTGTAGCAGTGAATTCCGTGTGTTAATCACTCTTTGGGTGGAGAAGGACTTCCTGTTATCTATTCTAACCCGACTGCTCAGAAATTTCATTGAGTGCCCACGAGTTCTTGTATTGTGAGAAAGGGAGAAAAGTACTTCTTTCTCGACCTACTCTATCCCATGCATAATCTTATTATGTGGTCTTGAGCTGCACCTTTTCCTCAGTGTTGAGAAAATGTGGAGTAAATGCCAGCTGCAGAATTGCCCTTGGTCACTCTCAGGCATGACCAAAAATGGTGGTCAGGAGAGTGCTGTGCAGACAGGAAAAGGAATAAGTTCTTGTTGGCTCCTAACAAATTCAATAGAACAAAGAAAAGAGGCTTCCAGCGGAAATATACAAGCTGTCTATAATCCAAAGTGCCTCAGAAAAGACAGAGCCTTGGTTCATGACTGACTGGGAAATTCAGCAGAGGCCTCGACATTTTTTTTACCTATGGCAATCCTTTGGAATAATAACCACATCCACAGACGAAATCAGAATTTATAGAGGCATATGGGCCAAGTGGATTCTAAAGCGTCTTTATTTTTCTTGGCACACCTCACCAAGTCTACACCTAATTTTCTAGATAATTCCAGTGACTGTGCTGGAACTACTTGGTGAGATGGTAATTAAGTTATAACTGATGATTATCCAGCTCTTTGGCTATGTTATCGTGATTGAGCAAAACCAGGGACTAGGTGAGATGTCACAGTGAAACAAGTAATTAAAAACGAAGCTGCTAAAAGTCCTATCTTGTAAAGAAAAAGTTACAAGGATGCAAGCAGCACACCTACGGCCTGAAATATTAAAGAGTCCCTGTGGGCAGTTTATGAACCATAGCGTTTCAAGTGTCTCCACCTACACAGGTCTTCATTTGCCAGGAATGTACATAATTAAAACTACATCTGGCTATTCCTGCTTGATTGCTTCTGCACATTGCTTTTGACTCCTACCCTAAATCAAAATGTGACAGCTTGACAGCAATAAATAAGTTTCAGACTTTTGGTTATAACTTCTTCTTTTTTTTAAAGTACTCATTAACGGTTTTTATTAGATGCTATATCTCTGATAATGCAGTGACTGGAACTATGGAATGATTTCAGACAATTCATCTGGCCATACGCGCCTATGGAGCCATGTTCAGTGTCTGTGATGCATCCCTTTAGAGAAGAGTGTTCATGGGAATTGGAGGAGTTGTGCATACATTTCTACATATTAACATCTAACTCGTATCAGATTACATTTATATGATGCGGCATGTAAACTGAATTGTCCCACCAGGGCAAAATGTCTGAACTGGCAAAAAATGTAGTGCCATGTCAGGTGGAAAGAATCTCAGACAAAAGAAGCATCTTCACAAATGTATCATTGATAACAGCCCTCATTAGGAGGGAGATAAAGCGCCAACAGATGGTACTTCGTGTTCCCCATTGGTTCAGAATTTCCAAATGTGGGCCTCCACACGTGCATGATCTCTGCATCTGGTACCCTCACACTGTCAGCTGCTGTGCACAGGTTTGCCCTCTCCAGTCCAGAGTAGCTGATGAGCAGGAAAAAAAATATGCAGAATAAGAAAATACGAGCAATTCCAGATAACGTGAACTAGTCACAGGATTTAGAACGGTCAGATTCCATTGTATGGGTTGTCTTGAAGCAACACTGGGTTCTCTGTTTTTGCATTTATTTATTTATTTATTTATTTATATCCCACTTTTCTCCCCAGTCAAAAGCAGCTTTTAGAACATCATTGGCTGATTCTGCACCCATCTGTTTTCTCCCCTGCCTTCCACTACCCAAAGGAGTCCCAGAGGAGCTTACAATCTCCTTTTCCCACCCTGTGAGGTATGTGGGGCTGAGAGAGCTTTTTGAGAACTGCTCTTGAGAGAACAGCTCTGAAAGAACTGTGGCTTGCCCAAGGTCACCCAGCAGCTGCATGTGGAGGTGTGGGGAATAGACCTGGTTCTCCCAGATTAGAGTCCACACTCTTAACCACTATACCAAACAAGCCCAAACAGTACAGTGTACCAGCGTTCCCATACTGTAATGTACTCAGTCCCGACCGCGTGGCATCTAGGGGCTCCACGTGGTCCTGCTAAACTTCGGAGCTTTGCTCCAGCAAACAATGGACTAAGTGGATCCTAGCTTGTACCAATCAGAGGGCTAGGTTTCCAGCTGAGAGCCCATGGAACTCGCAGCCACTGTAAATAGCCTATTACGGTGTAGAGGTGTGTTTTGGGGGTGGTTTTTCATAGAATATAATCCGGCCTGTGAGCCAGCAAAAGTTGTCTTGTTCTTCACTAAATAAAAGTATGAGAGCTGAAATCACTCGTCAGTCTCAGTACTTTTCACATACAAAACCTATTGCCGGGGGGGGAGGCAATGTATAAAACAGCTAGCACTGATAATGTCTTGAGTTATAAAGCTTCAAATGTCTTTGGCTTTACAAAAGGTGGGATATTATTGTCAAGCAGGGTTGGCCCTGGTTAGCACTTGGATGGGAGACCACCAAGGAAGATCAAGGTTGCTACACAGAGGCAGGGAACAGCTAACTCTGAATGTCTCTTGCCTTGAAAACCCTATGAGTTTGCCATAAAGTTGGCTGTGACTGGACTGCAATTTCCACAGCCATCAGGGATCAAGATATCACAGGACTGGGCAACGCTTGGCAATTTCATTTGGCACATGCTCCCCCCCTTCAAAAACAGCGTTTAGAAACATCTGCTTCCTCACTCATTTTCTCCGGCAGCCTTTTTCCTTTAAGACTTTTCGCAGGTCACAAGGGTATCACTCTGACCGAGACGAAAATAAGGTAAAAAAAATCAATTTCTGAAAACTGCTTTCCAGCATCTTCTGTTTAATCCATGTTATGCTTCGAAAAGTGTGAGGCTGCAGATTCTGTCTTGCTATCTTAAAGATTCTGACTTGCACTCCTCCCTCCATTCATGTCTCCAGTATGGACAGAAGGCATGAGAACACTGCACACCACTCTTTGTCTACAGTACAACAGATTTTCATTAGGCAAATGTTAGTCTTCTGTGTGCAGGCAAGTCAATTTGCATCTATTATGGAAAGTTAGCTCTTCTTCTTCTTCTTCTTCTTCTTCTTCTTCTTCTTCTTCTTCTTCTTCTTCTTCTTCTTCTTCCTATTTTTAAAAAGATCAGTTGGTATATGTTGGGGTTGCCACCTCTGGGGTGGGAAATACTTGGAGATTTTGGGGGTGAAGCCTGAGAAAAGTGGGTTTGGGGAGGGGAGGGACTTCAGTGGGGTAGAATGCCATGGTGTCCACCTTCCAAAGCAGCCCTTTTCTCCAGGTGAACTGATCTCTGTCACCCGGAGATCAGTTGTAATCCAAGGAGATCTCCAGCCATAGAGTTTGCCAGGTCTTACCTGCATCCCGGTGGGGGGCTCCAGCCTGGCTCCCAGGGTCACCATAGAGTTTTTACCCAAGTGCTAGAGTGTCCATTGCATGATGTGCCTGATGCGATGATGTCACCTCCAGGTGACGTTATTGTGCTGGCCACGTTGGACATGACAGGGCACATTGGGCACGACCCAGCTGGCTGGCAGCAGATTGGGGGCCCCAAAAGAGAGAAAAGGGAGAGGAGCAGACCCAGCCCCCAGCCAATGGCACGCAAGTACTCTTGAGTGGCTGATGGGCCAATGGCTGATGGAGCACACAGCACAGTGAATAGAAGAGTTGGAAAGTGTCAATACATTGGGCTTTTGTATATATAGGATAATTCTGACTTACTTGATAAAGATGAAGGGTGACAGCTACTGAATAAGGACATTTACAGGCAGATGGGGGAAAGAAGCTGGAAATGGTAGCTCTGAATATCAGGTCTCTGAGGCTGATTTCCCACAAGCCGCTGCTCCACGCTCGCTCTTCCATTTGCCCCGGTGGTACGTGTCGATTTCTGCATGGCCACATTTTGCCCCAAAGCTTCATGTGATTTCCCCCATGTCTACTCAATCCTCAAAAAACAGGATTGAGTAGAAGCAGGGGAAATTGTGCGAAGCTGTGGGGCAAAATGCAGCCACGCAGCACTTAGTGTGAAATTGACACGTGCCATCAGGGCAAAAGGAAGAGCGAGCACAGAGCAGCGGCTTGTGGGAAATCGGCCTGAAAGAAACATGACATTTCTATTCATTGGGTGATGCTGGTGTCCACCGAGAATGTGTTATCATGTAGTGCCTAAGTCATGAAAAGTGACACAGCTACATGAAATTGAGGATGCGTTAGTGGATTCAGGCTGCAATGTGTGGGAAAGGGGCATTAACTCTTCAACCCTGAACTGCTTATCCAATTTAAAATAGCCCCCGTTGGTTGCTTTAAGTCCTCATGCAGGAAAAAAAAACATAAAGTGCAAAATGGGTATCTGGCTCCCCTTTGGAGGTTTTCCACAGTTTCAAGTTTCCCCAATCCTGCACTTGTATTCCTTCACTGCTTTCCCTCATTTCTGCGGATGTTTTCACAGTCCCAGGTGTAAAAACACAGTTTGTTCCTTGTTGCTCCGCAGCATCAGACTTCCCTGTTTCCAGGAATTTCCGTGCTGTGCTGCAAGAGGGGGCAAACTGCGAGGAAGGGAGAGATCACCTGCAGAAATGAGGGAAAGCCACAGGTGAATAGAAGAGCAGGCAGGGGGAAACTTGATGCTGCGGAAGATGTCTTGGATTGGGAAAACAGCATAAGGGTAAAAGCCCTATGCCATAGTCCTAAATTCACCAGAGGTTCCCCCCATGGCTGTTTTGTGTGTATGAGTGTTTTGCAGATAACTTGCGCATGAGGAAACTGATTCTCATATACCAAGTGGTTTGGCCCTAATAAAAACAAATTAAAAATATAACACACAAAGAGAATATAGAATACTGCATAGTTAGACATTTGATAAACTGCATGACAATTCATAGCACAGCCCAGGACTCTTTTTGTAGCAGGAACTCCTTTATACACCCCTAATATAGCCAATTCTCCAAGAGCTTACAGAGCTCTTCTTACAGGGGCTACTGTAAACTCTTGGAAGATTGGCTACATTAAGGGTGTGTTGCCTAATATGTAAAGGAGTTCCTGCTACAAAAAGAGCCCTGGCACAGCCAATCCTCAACTGCATCATTTCAGAATGGAGACATGCATGTTTGCATTCCCCTCCCCCATATCCAACATCCCTTGCACAGAAAAATCAAGCATGTCAAAGAAGTTTCTAGCCTCCTCTAGCCTCTTAAAAGAAGGTATCAGGATAACCCTGTGTTGACAATCTTGCCCCTTGGAGCCTTACAGACGCAAAAAGGAAGACATACTGGTTACACTCGGAAGAAAGGTTTTAAGCCTCCGTATGAAGATTACTTCAACTTGCTACAAAATGGCTGATGGATGCAGAAATTTAGTCACGGTAATTCCAAGGTACGATTTCCCCCCTATCCAGTTCAGATTTATTAGTGCTAAAAAATGTTTCATTTTATTTTGCAGCACAATATATGCTGAGCATCACATTTTACCAAATTAATGAGGTCATGTATGCTATTGGTATTTTCATTTTTGCAGTCTAGCAGGAACAGTTAATTCACCATTATGCTTAGGTTGTCTAATACTTAAGCAGATCACATGCTTGTGTTTTGCCTGCATACATACATTTACTCAAAATATTTATTAGATACCTTTCCACTTAAAATTCTCTTACATGTACAGAGTTTTCAGCGTTTCCCACTGAATTCTGGGAACCAATTGGACAGGCTGGAATGTAAAACATCACAGAGAGGGGGCTAAGACTGACCCCCCTCCCCGATACTGGGGCTAGCAGAGGCAAATTTAGCTCCGTATTCCACAACATACCGCCTTACTGTCTGCCTGTCATATATCTGCCACCATATCACATACATGTGATGTAAATGCTTTATCTGTCAGGACCCTGGGGTGCCAGGTGGGTGTTTGGCCACCATATCTCTCAGGCAACCCCTTGGGTCTGGGCCTCAATTTAAACTGGGGCTCAGGGTCACTCTGGTAGCGTGCTTCCCTTATCCTGAGTCCCCTTCATTTACAGAGCCAGCCGGCTCAGCTTAGGAGAAGCAAGGAGGGCACATAAACAGTCTCTACTGCCCAAAGACTTGTTCAGACTCCTGGCTTATAAAACATAAAGGTTTATTCAAGAAAAGTAAAAACAGATAAAGGGGGAGTTGTGGAATAAAACGGACATTAGACAAAACTAACCCTAACTATCTAGCTACTATATACAGACGGTTTGTTGATCCTTTCTCCCTGAACGTCCGGCTCCCTCTGGCTTAGCCACTTGCTTCAGGGTTTACACAGAACTGCCAAGACTCACTTGCTTGCAGACACTGGCTGTCTTCTGAGCAGCTCCTGCACCCGGACTATACCTCACGGTGAGCAGTTCAGGAAGATTCCCGCCACAGTCTCTGGCTCTTCAAGGCCACGTGCAGCATTCCTGGCATTCGTCAAGTTGTCGAGAACTTCTGGTCTCACAGCTTCCTCCGAATGCGTAGATGTGTGCGTGTTCAGGCAAGTCCATCGGTTTCTCTGGTCTTTCTGGCCTTCTTGGACTGGATTCTTATTTTTCACTTCCCCAATCCCCGTCCTAGACTAATTAGAGATTGCTGCCTTGACCCAGCTGTCTCCCATTTGCTTAACTCACTGGATGTGCTGATCCTGACTAAACTTACAGGCATCTTATCCATGATGATTCTGCAAATCAGTATCTCTGGCATGACACTGCCACAGGGCTGCCAAGCTCAGGTGGTGGCTAGAGATCTCCTGGGATTACAGCTGATCTCCAGGTGAAAAAAGATCAGTCCACATGGTGAAAATGGCTGCTTTGGAAGGTGGACTCTATGGTGTCATCCCCCACTGAAGTTCCTCCCTTCCCCAGCCTCCTCAGTCTCAACCTCCCAAAATCTCCAGGTATTTCCCAACCCAGAGCTGGTAACCATAGCCGTCAGGAACTATCATGAGGTAACAATACTGAGGACTCTGATACGCCGCATTCTGTCAGGCCCCAGCGTGCCAGATTCTGAGGGCCAAAGGAGATGTGACCCGAGAAATCATGATTACGAACTATCACATGTAATTCATGGTTACGAAATATTGCATTTACCTGTGGGGATAAGGAAATTTGGGAGGGGGAGTGATGGAAGAAAAGAGTAACTCCATCATGTTGTTTTCCCTGATATAAATCACTAGCTTGGAGCTCCTGTTTGGTCCTTAGGTTACTTTTATGGTACCTATAGTGTTTTCCCCAGTTTCATGACGGGATTGAGACTGCAGCAGCATTATGTTCCTGGCCATCTTCTAAAAATATGGGAGGTCCTACTCTCAGATCTCTCTTATCATGTCTACTTTGGCCCTGGAAGATCCTGCCTCCAGGCAGCCATCTTGTATCTGGCCTTTGACCCACCCTGACCCAGCAAAGTTCTCTCTGGCTCCCACTTGAACACTCCTACTTTTATACTAATCCATACTTGACCTGGGATGTCAGAACCAGTTTGACTCACATCCTGTTCACCAGCTTTTTGTTAGTACAGGTCCCATAATCCCTTTCTATCAGTGAAAGGGGACTCTATCCAAATCCAGTTGGAGCCAACTCAGAGGGCCATTTTTTGGGCAGATGCTTTGATGACCCATTTGTGGCTATGTGGCAGGGTGCTTTAACTGTTTCTTCCTAACAGTACTGTAAGCATGCAGATCGCCCCCCACCCCCCATCTCTCAAGAGGGGTCATTTCAACCAGGAGTCTATAAACCAGGCATCTTGACATAAGTGAACACAAAGATGCATGCCAGAACTGGCAGGCCCCATAATCATACATAGGCAGTGACCCTGGGAAGCACACGAGATCTTGTTCTGACAGCTGCAACCCCCCCTACCCTGCCAACATCTGCATACTCTGGACAATGGACTTGCCTCACCCCAGAGCTACTTCTTTTCAGCCTCAATCCCTAATCCTATCAATCTCACCTCATCCTTCCTCCCCACATTTCCTTTATAATAAAAACTCATCCTCCTTTTCCACTACCCAGACCCAGGTGGCTCATCAAGCAATATTGTTTCCATTTTGATTAGTCTAAATTAGCAACCCATCAGTTCTTTGTACCACCGGAGAAGCAATCAGAAACCCAACTTAAATTGTATTTTGCATCCAGAAGAGAACCTCCGGTCTCTTTTGTTCATTCCTGGGAACTCTATACCCCATTTCCAAACTGCATTATTTTACCCCTGATTAATCTCATCAATGTTTTGTTCTGAGGAACCCCTCACTTTAGCAAGCCCTCTGGACACATTTTTGGGTATAACTAGCCCAGCACAGTTCCATTGTTGTATTTGTGTTGTTGTGGGTGCTTACCGACACACACACCCAGTATACTGGGTCCTTCCTCTCCACGAATCACTGTTCATTTTGCCATCTCTCCTTTATGGACTCTTCAACTTCTTCAGGAAAGGTAGCTATCACCTCACTCCCTGCTATTCTCCTGCTCCTGCCTTTGTTTCCCCAAAACTTTGTATGTGTGTATGCTTTCTGTGTGCTTCTTGTATATTAGTTTCCTTATTTTCCATTCAATAAAACATTCTCTATTTTACCTTTGTATTAGTTACTGAGAGCTCTCTTAAAGGGAAAGAGGTATACATAGGTACTAGATTCTCGCTAGAAACCCACCTCTCACTGAGGCCTTCCATTTTGCTAAATTCCCCTAGATACTGAAGGCAGCAATTCAGCTTCTTAAATCTATGCTGGTAGGGGTAATGATACAGTACCACCACACAATCAGCTTTGCATCCCGATGCCCTTCTTTGCAACATCCGTTCCACATTCTGAATGAGATTGTAAGGGCTCAGGAGGTCCAGCAGTGGGGCCAGGACACTAGAAGCCCTCTCACTGTTATCCCCCCCAAGCACCAAGAATCCACAGCATCCCTTGCCCCAGACTGAGAGTTCCTATCTATGCCTTGTGAATAATAGCCACTGATGGACCTCTGATGGAACAGAGGTCCATCAGTGGCTGTTAGCCACAAGGTATAGATAGGAACTCTCAGTCTGGGGCAAGTGATGTTCTGTATTCTTGGTGCTTGGGGTGGGGGCAGCAGTGGGAGGGCTTCTAGTGTCCTGGCCCCACTGCTGGACCTCCTGATGGCACCTGGTTTTTTTTGCCATTGTGTGACAGAGTATTGGACTGGATGGGCCATTGGCCTGATCCAACATTGGCTTCTCTAATGTTCTTATGAGATTCCCATTCCTAATTGTAATGGAGAAAGGAAGCTTTGGCTTTTGAAAGCCAGTATTCCCAGGAAAAAATTCTGGTCCTTCGGGTGCTACTGAACTCAAATTTTGCTCTGCTACTACAGAACAACATGGCTACCACTTGGAACTTTTTGCGTTTGAAGAAGAAGAAGAGATTGGATTTATACCCCGCCCTTCACTCGGAGTCTCAGAGCAGCTTACAAACTCCCTTCCCTCCCCCTCACCACAACAGACACCCTGTGAGGTGTGTGGGGCTGAGAGAGCTCTTTCCAGAACTGTCCTTGAGAGAACAGCTCTGACAGAACTATGGCTTGCCCAAGGTCATCCAGCAGCTGCAAGTGGAGGAGTGGGGAATCAAACCCGGTTCTCCCAGATTAGAGTTCGTGCACTTAACCACTACACCAAATCGGCTTGCACATTCTTACCCAGCCCGATAGAGTTCTTCCTTGCCCCTTTCTGCAAAAACTGCTCTGTTTGAGAGTAAGTTATTTAAACACAATTAAATCTATCACAAAACATGTAAATCAGTCAGAAGTAAGCTCTCTTTTTAAAAAAAAACTCCTCATCATTTGGTGTTTATCTTAGTTCTTAGTGAAGTGAATGTCTGCCGGTCTTATTGGATCACCAGCACTTCTGTGCACGTGCAGTTTTGCAAGAACTGTACAGACCCAGCGATCTGCTCAAACCCACTGAACACAGTAGGTTTGACTGTTCAACTAGGGTTGCCAGATCCCCACTGGCCACCAGTAGGGGCTAGGGGACTGGTTGCCAGCTCAGGGCTGGGAAATTCCTGGAGTTTTAGGGACGGAGCCTGGGGAGGACAGGGACCTCAGTGGGGTACAATGCCATAGAGTCCACCCTCCAAGGCATCCATTTTCTCCAGGGAAACTGATCTCAGTAGTCTGGAGATGAGCAGTAATCCCAGGGATCCCCAAGTCCCACCTGGAAGCTGGCATCTCTCTTGAACAGTTTGCCCCCAAAATTCCCAGCACCTCCTTTCAGGAGAGCAGTAATTTTGAAATCAAGCAGGATGAGACTGATTCTCCTTGTGTTTATGTCACAATGGCAAGCATAACCATTCAGGCTGAATGTCAGGAGTGTCTTTTTTTAACCCACCTCCCCAAGGGTTTCTATATCTTGGAAAATATTTCCTCTGTAGGACCCAGGATTCGACTACCTTAAAAAAATCTTTGAACTGAAAGGCAGGACACAATATGCTTCATTTAAAAAAACAAAACAAAACAACAACCACAAACCTCTTCTTATGAAAGAGGAAAAGGGGGGGAATCGCCATTTTTTCTTCCTCTGTGGAGTTTTGCCACTTGTGAGTGCCTGCCATTATAATTTATGTTGGCCTTCGATTCCCATTTCCTTCTCTGCGAGATAACGTAAAAGATCAGCTGTGCCCTGCTGCGATAATTCGTGTACATCATGAGGAATTTGATAGACACGACAACAGAAATAACCTTCAAATTGTTCCACCCTCTATGCTAGCTAAACATACACATCCCCCCTCCCTCCCCAAGGGCCATCCGCTCCACAGCGCCTGAGGTGAGGGTTATGGAAAGGCACTCGCCACTTCAGAAAGCCTTTTCGGGACCACCTTCAAGGAGGAAGCCAGAGATTAATCATGGGGGAAGCACTGGAATGACAGTGTGATGCTGACAAGAACTACCTTCAAGAGCAAAACAAACAGGAGAAATGAAGCAGAATCAGTCCAGGGATTTTTTTTTGAAGCAGCTATTTGTAAAGCTCAGAAAGATACCCTTTGGAATGGAGTGCTTCAATGAGCCAGAACAGCTCTACAAAAGATGCTAGATAACATCATAGGATCTCCCCTCCCCCCGCCACCATTTTCACCATATGCTCAGCCACAATGTTACAAAAGAAAATAGCTATGCAGTAGAAAGAGTGTTAGGTTATGTAGTGTTAGTAGGGATGTGCATTCAGTTTGGACAAACTGAATTAGTGGCCGAAAATCGGTGATTCGGCCCTTTTTCGGCCAGCCGCTGGCTGAATCAGATTCTCTGTTCTGATTTGGCCAGCCGAAAGAAAGCTGCCGAATCATTCGGCAGATTTTCAGCTGGCCAAAAAATGGCTGGGGAAAGGCAGGGAGAGGGAAAGTTAAAGTGCACTTACCCTCTTTCTGCCTTTCCTGCCCAAACTGGCCTTTTCCAGCCTCTTCCCTGGGTCCAGGGAGGAGGGGAGGGGCAGGAGGCCAGTTTCAGCCAATCACTGCCATGCATTTGCAGCTTGCAAATGCATGTACAGACTTTGCAAGATTGGTGTTGCTTAGCACACAACCTTTCCTGCTCGGGAGGGGGAGGAAGACTTTTGCAACTCAACCAATAGGGCTGAGTTGCATCCTCTTTGGGCCAATTACAGGACAGTGCCATTTTTTAAAACTGTTCTGTGCTTGGCCTAAAGAGAATACAAGGAGTCTTGCTTGGTGATTAGACTCATTGGTGTTCCTGCTTTCCTAGTGCCTGGCTGCCTGGCTGAGAGAGATTGTGCTGCATTGGCCTTTGGCTTCAGCTGCTGGCTGCTCTCTGTGTGAGCAGGCAGGTGATTTGGCTACTGCATGAATTAGTTTCCTCTGGAACCATCCTTCCTGAGCTAAGACAAAAATGTGTGAATCGAGGGCTAAAAACCTGTGAGCTAGCTCACACCAACTCAGTTAAGCTTAGAAGGGAACACTGGTGGCAATGGGAGGGAGGGACCATGATGAGAGGGGCAGCCGCACCTAGGCTAAGGTTTCTCAAATGGGACAATGACTGCTGGTACATTGCTGCAGAGAGAGGAGGATCAGAGTGGACAAACAGCAACACCCCTCCCTCTCTCTTACTGAGGCCTTCCTACCATGGCTTGACTCAATGGGTAAGGGCATGCTTGTGGACTGACTGGGCAGCAGTCCCACAAAATACCATTACCCAGATTTTGAGTCTCTTTTTGGGGTGCTACTTTAGCTCGCTTCCCCGTGGTGCACCCTGAGTCACACTAAAGAGCTGTTTAAGGCTGGCCTAGATGAGTTTGATCTATGTCAGTGCAGATGACAGCTAGGAGCTGTAAGGGTGGCTGGTTCCAGCCAGTTTAGGGCAGTCCAGCCCAGCACTGAGTAACTTGCATCATCATGATTCAGCACTGTACTGATTGGACGGTGGTTGTATAAATGTATTGCTTGTACAGTGTACGTATCTCTCTCTTACTGAATGGTTGCAGTGGAGCGCTTTGTCACTGAGAACTGGATGTTGGTGGAGGCTTGGTGTAAATAAACTGTACATAGTATTTGCACTAAAGCTGTGGAGTCCAGTCTTCCTTCGGATACTCTTACTCTCTTATTGGCCCCTCAGTGTCAGCCAGTTCCGCGCATCATGACACCCTCACATAGGCAATCCTGGGATTCCCCCATCCACACTGCCCAGTGGACCATTGACAAGACAAGCAGTCCTTCTCGGGACTACTTGACAAGGGGTAAAGGGCATACTCAGTCTTGTAGAGCTGACATGTCCCACAATAGCAGTGGGCTCAACTGCTTGGAAGAGAGGAAGTCATTGGGGAGGATCCAACCCGGGCAGGTAGACTTGGAGGGCCAAAAAGGTACATGGAACATTGTTTTAAGTTTAACAGACTAATACTAGTCTCTTTATTGTGATAGAACTACAATGTGGATAGGAAAGATGAGAGATAGGATAAAGGAGTACTAGCTAAGGGAGGAGGCAGGTGTGGGACAGCTGAAAAGAAGAAAGGAAGCTTTCCCCCCTGAGATCTCCATTCTACAAATCAAAGGGACAGTGAGGTACAGGAGAGAAAACACAGGAAAGTCAGTGTGGGAATGACTATCCAGCTATCTGTCTCTTGCTGCAAAGGCTGGAGGAGGTTGACCCCGGAAAGCACCTTCTTGACTTTGAGCATGCCACATGCTGTGTATCCTTAGGAAACTCCCAAGCAGTCCATTCTGCAGCCCATCTGATCTTACAGGTAAGGTGACAAGCTGGGGGGCGTGTCAGGGAGGAGAGAGGCTAGATAAGGTTGTGTGGCCCCCATTGACAGAGATTCTCTGATGTTACATAAGAACATAAGAGAAGCCAATGTTGGATCAGGCCAGTGGCCCATCCAATCCAACACTCTGTCACACAGTGGCCAAAAATACCAGGTGCCATCAGGAGGTCCACCAGCAGGGCCAGGACACTAGTAGCCCTCCCACTATTGCCCCTCCCCCAGGAACCAGAGCATTTCTTGCCCCAGAGACCAAGAGTTCCTATAGCTACTAGCCAGCCACTGATGGATCACTGCTCTGCTCCAGCCTCCATATGTTTGTCAAATTCCCTCTTGAAGTTGTTCATGCCAGCCACCACCACCACCACCACCTCCTGTGGAAGTGAATTCCATGTGTTAATCACTCTTTGGGTGAAGAAGTACTTCCTTTTATCCATTCTAACCCAATTGCTCAGCAGTTTCATTGAGTGCCCAGGAGTTCTTGTATTGTGAGAAAAGAAGAAAAGTACTTCTTTCTCTACCTGCTCTATCCCATGTAAACCTTGATCATGTCACCCCTCAGTCGTCATTTCTTCTCCAAGCTAAGAGCCCCAAGCGCCTTAACCTTTCTTCATAGGGAGAGTGTTCCAATCCTCTTCTCATTCTAATTGCCCTTTTCTGCACTTTTTCCAATGCTATAAATATCCTCTCTGAGTGACCAGTAGTCTAATGAGGTTGCACCATCGACTTATACAGGGCAGGGCCTGTATAAATGTTAGTATTGTTGGGTTTCTGTGTGGCACTGTGGCACACTTGCACTGTCACAGTGCTACTTGTTCTGGAGTGTGCCACTTGTTCTCCCAGCAAACAAGCACCTCCCAACAGTTCACTTTCCCTGAGACTCTCTGGGAGAGTCTGACTGCTGGGTGCCTGTCTTGCTGTCTGCTGGCTGGTTAGGTTTCCCTGTTGGAAACAATTGAGGGAATGGGGGCAACCTGTTTGGCTGCCCATAGCATTGGACACACTGGTCCAATGTCTTTGGAACTCAGGGATTTCTGTGGGGAGAGGCTCCAGAAGCTACCCTGCAAATTTGGAGCATCTCCCTCAAACCTTTCCTTCCAGCCCTCTAACAGGACTGTGGAAAAATATGACATTTATTTCCCACCATAGAGAACAATGGAGGGGATGGGGGCAACCTGTTTGGGGGCCCGTAGAATTGGACCCTCTGGTCCAAACTTTTTAGTACTTGGTGGGTCTTTTGGGGAGAGACTCCAGCAGCTACCCTGTGGGTTTGGAGCATCTCCCTCAAAACCCGTCCCCTCCAGTCCCCAGAATATACCCTATGAGTTTTCACTATTGACTTCAATGGCCCATAGGGTATCATGGGGCCGAAAGTCATTCAGCTGGCCGAATGACTCCCGAATCAGCTTGCATTGCTGAAAGTGGGATTTGGGACTCATTCAGCAGGCTGAAAATGATTCGGCCAAATCAGCCAAATCTGAATCCAGCTGATTTTTTTGTGTGTGTGCACATCCCTAATGTGGAGTCCTCAGTTCAAATCCCACTCCACCACAAAACTCAGTGGTGACATAAGAAGAAGAAGGAGGAGGAGGAGGTTGGATTTATACCCCACCCTTTACTAGCTAAAGGAGTCTTAGAACAGCTTACAGGCCCTTTCCCTTCCCCTCCCTACAACAGGCACCCTCTTAGGTAGGTCTGGCTGAGAGAGCTCTTTCGAGAATTGCCCTTGAGAGAACAGTTCTGAAAGAACCTGTGACTGACCCAAGGTCACACCAGTAGCTGCATGTAGAGGAGTGGGGAATCAAACCTGGTTCTCCCAGACTAGATTCCACATTCCTAACCACTACACCAAACTATCTACGCTCCTAAGCATTATAGTAATCACCTTTTTATAGGCTAACAGACTTCATAGGCTTGCTGTAGAGTTGCCAGCTGTGAGCTGGGAAATTCCTGGAGATCTGGGGAGTGGAACCTGGGGAGGGCAGGGTATGAGGATTGGAAAGGCTTCAGCAGGGTATAATGCAGGCCTGTAGCCTGCGTGAGGCCCTGGGGGACCGCCTCCCTGCGGGTTTTGCGGGCCCCCTCCCCAATCCTCTGCTCCCCCTCCTCCCCCCAGCCCCCTCCCCCTGGCCCTCCGCTCCACCCATCAAGGCCGGGGCTCTGCGCGCTCTCTCTCTCACCGCCCTGGGTGCTTTGAAGGGGCTCAAAGGGGAACTCGCTTTGCGCCTTGCTGCCCTTGCGTGTCTGCCCAGCCTCATCGCCCGAAAGGCGTGCGTGCGCGTGTGGTGTCCTCTCCCTCCCCCTCCACAAGCACTCTGCTGCGAATCATCAATTATGCAAGGGAAGGGCGCGCTGCACTGGGGGGAGGCAGGGGAGGCAGCACACAAAGATGGCGACAACTGCAGTTTCTCCTGCAGCCTCCCCACCTCTGCAGTCCAGCAACGCCTTGCAGGAGTCACGCTAGTGCCGCCGCTATGCAGCCAAATTGTTCTCTCACAACTTTAATAACAGTAGCTCACATAGTAGAAGTTTTGCTCACAAAACTCCACAGCTTAGAGGGAACATTGGTGGTGGGCCCCCTGAGAAAAACATGGGGCCCCTGAGCAAAAAGTTGTTAGCTATGGGCCAATGATTCTACCTTCCAAAGCAACTATTTTCTTCAGGGGAACTGGTTTATGTCTCCTGAAGATCTGTTGAAATACCAAATCAGCAGCTACCACCTGGAGGCTGGCAACCCTGGCTGCTGTGAGGGTAAATTGGAGGGCTGAGTCTACACTAAGCCAAGCTCTTTGGAATAAGTAAAGGATAAAAGCTACAGAAACAAATCCCCCCTCCCTCTCTCCCTCCCTCTCTCTCTCTCTCTGTCTCTCTCTGGTTTGCGTCAGAAGTATCTTCTGTCAGGCAGATGTTTTCAAGATGAGGGGTAGACACTTGCAGAAGGAGCACCAGAAATCCTTTGTCACTCCAACCAGCAAACAAGGAGGGGGGAAACACTTTCATAGTGGCCAAGCTACAAAACCACATAAGCCGCACCAGCCTACTGGTGTTAAGAGGTTTCTTTTGGTCTGAAGGATTCCTCTCCTTTGGCCAGAACCTGTTTATGATGCAACTGTCAAATATTTGCCTAAAATCCCTTCATTTCAGGGCATGCCGTGGACTTGTCCTAACTCTGGTACATCATGTGGAGTGTCTATCAAAGAATATTAGGACTTGGCTGGACATCTGCATTGCCATACTTGGAGGGAGAAACAGCTGGTATACAGTTAATTGAAGCCAATGACAAAGGAGGCAAATACCATAAGCAAGGAAGGAATTAGCAGGCATCACGATGCCAGAGGAACTGAGCCTGGATGTGGGGACGAAAAAGGAGAGTGGACAGAACAGACAGGGAGCAGGGAAACTAAGTACAGGAGAGAATTGGATAATGGCAAAGTGGGCAAGAAGAAGAGATGTGTGGAGACTCCTTGTTATTAAAATATATAATTCGGTAGTTCAAAAATCGAGGCAAATTTTTGTGAATCCCTCCCACCAGGACCTTTTTTTCTGGGGGAACGCACCAGTACGGAGTTTCTGAACCTCTTTGATAAAATTCTTTTAAAACAGTGTTCAGAAGTTCATGAGTTTTCAGTATACAGACTGAAAACTTCATTTACCTCTTGAAAGTTCCGGCACCTCTTTTTAAAAAACAAAACAAAACAAAAAAAACCCTGCCTCCCACTATCTGGTCTGTGTTGCCTCATGGGTATGAGCGGGGGGAGGAATTGGGGATGTTAAATCCGTCAGGGGCCAGGGATCCAGGAAGAGTGCCAGCCATGATGTAAACCATTACTGTCCTCAACCGGACAGCTGGCAGAACATCTCTGCCTTGTAGGCCCTGTGGATTTGCATAAGATCCCTCAGGGCCCTGGGTGTTATTTGGCAGGTCAGTCAGATATCTCTAGAACCTCTATGGATATCTCTACGGATATCTATGCAGACATTTATGTGCCTTTTTCACTCCAAAGGGGACCCTAAAGTGACTTACACCATCATTCCCCCCTCCATTTTATCCTCACAACCATCACCCTCTGAGGTATATTAGGCAAGGGGAGTGTGACTGCCCCAGGGGCACCTAGTTAATCTTGATGGCAGAGCTGGAGTTCAAACCCGGGTCTCCAAGATTCTAGCCCACTCAGGCCCAGAGCTACAGTGGGGCATCTCGTGGCCGGGTCCCCCAACTTACCACGCAGGCCTCCTGACTTCTCACCCGGCTGGTTTGTTTTATTTTTATTTTTCTCATGTAGCACAGCACGTACAAAAAAATATTTTTTTAAAAAAGTGATGAAGAGAGAGGCAAACTGGTAGATAGGCTCTGGCAGCTACTGCTGGAAGCCAGACGTGGAGAATGCAGTGCCACAGCAATGCACCTTCACCAGACTCCGTTTCTCCGACTCCATCTGATACACCATGCTGGTCAGCAGGAGAAGTGGTTTAAGCAGGGCTGTTTTTGTAGCAGGAACTCCTTTGCATAGTAGGTGACACACCCCTAATGTAGCCAATCCTCCAAGAGCTTACAGAGCTCTTCTTACAGGGGCTACTGTAAGCTCTTGGAGGACTGGCTACATTAGCGGTGTGTTGTCTAATATGCAAAGGAGTTCCTGCTACAAAAACAGCCCTGGGTTTAAGGGAGGGGCAGGTTAAATGCTGCTGACTTATACCATTTTCTTCTCCGACCTAACACAGTTCCTTTAACTGTTCCCCCACTCATTGGCAGATAGTTGATTTATCAAGTGTCCAAAGAGAAACTCCTCACACTCTTCCTACGGCGGCGATATTGGCTTTCATTTTTCAGACAGTCCCGATGGTCAAGTCTTTTACTTCCGACTGCCATAGTCTCCTCTGTTTCTCTCTTTATTGTTGTGGTACCTCCAGAGCTGCAGAGAGGATGTTGAGCCAATTCCAAAAAGAACTTGGCAAGCTTGGCGGTATTGAGGCTGAACAATGGCTCCTGGCAACAGAGGCAAAACAGAAGGACACAGTCTTTTTGAATACGGGTGCTGTTGGAAAGCAAGAAGGGACTGTGCAACAAAACAGGAGAACTAGAAGACAGGAGAATGGAGGACAACAAAAAGACAATTAAGTGGTCAAATGACAGCTCATTTTAGCATGCTGCGCTTATTGTATTAGTCACCAGAAAGCTGGCTTACAAATGGACCAGAGTAGTCCAATTCCCGTCTCTTCAGTCCTGGGTTGTTTTTTCCCCTGACACCATTTCAGCAAGTTTAAACTGGAGAGTTAATCCACTAAAGCTTTTGCTGACTCGTCAACGGGCTGCCAATTCTGACCGCAAGTTTTAATTGCAAGTTAAGAGCATGCTTTGTTTATTTTGGAAAGCTATTTCGGTTCCGCTGCAGTATACAAGAATGGGAAAAAAGAAAATGTTAAAGAAAGATAGTATTTGATTATTAAATGGATATTGTCTTGTTTTTCCCTCCATATGTCCAGAAAGGCTCCTTCCTAATGCATTGACTAATGTGGTTAATGGGTTAAAAAGCAAATTAATAGTAAAACAGAATTCTTTAATCTGTTTTCAGCTATAACTTGGGGGGTTTTGTGTGAATTTCACTGAGTTCCATGCACACTCCGGTGTCATTCCAAAATCCTGGCTCCTTCTTTTGATACAACCATTTTTATTGGATTTTTGCAAAGGACACACAATGATTTGATGCAATGCTGACAGAATTGGAGGCAACCCTGAGCAACAGATCTGTACATTCCTTGGTGACAGGGCCTGTGATAGCACAACCTTTCATTTCCCCTTCGTTGTTGACTGTCACCCCTGCAGTGTCTTCAAAATACGAGAACTCCCCATCCTTTCTCCTATACAATTTCCATTATTGGATCACTACAGCTGGACGAACGTTTTTCCAGAGTTCTAGTTTATCTTTCCTGATGGTGGCTTCTCTGATGGCAGTCATCATCTCCCCAACCATGCTGAAAAAAAGAATTAATAGAAATATCAGCGTTGGAATCAGTGCCTGTTTTTGCATCAGACATGTATAATTGGTGTAACTACGGCCTATAATATAAAAATATTTGCAAAGTAGCAACTGTAAATGAACAATTTACCAAAAATAAAATTGGTGGGACGAAAATGGCTGATACAACCATGCCTAAAAATTTAAAGGGGGGGGGACACACCATGCATTCATATTTTCTTAATTCTTACAGAGCAGGTACCATGGAAAAAAAGAATTGGGGAAGAGAGAAAATGCTCTCAAAGATTCCTCACATACATCAAATACAGACAAGCAATCAGCAAAGAACAGCTATGATCCAAAGAACAACTTGGTTGAATTAATCCAAGGGGACTTTTGATTTGCCTTTTTAAAAACAGCAGCCTCTCTCCACTTCACCCCCTGCAGTGGATTTTTGAACCTGAGAGCATTTGCTAAAATAGTTTGGAATGTGATTTTGGGGGGAAACAACAACCACCAACAACATGAAGACAAAAGTCCCACTGAATGACAGTTGTCTCTGGATTGTGCTTCTTATATTTCATTCCTGAGACCCAGTGGCCCTCTTCAGTCATTACAATTTTGTCATGCCAGCCTCACACAAAGGGAGTGCATCCTACCAAGGATTATCCTGATGTTCACAATAGCTGTTTTGTGTGAACAAAATGCATGTATTTTCCAGCTTCAAGTGCACACAAACCCATCCCTTCAAGTCACATGAGTTCCCCATACTGAATACCCAAAAGCTGGAAAACACATGTGCTGCCCAGTTCACACAGTATGGCAACCGGACGCACTGAGACTGTTTCCGCAGTGACAAAATCCCCCACATTGGCATTTTTAATCCTCTGAGTTATGTCTGAAGGTTGCCAGCTAACAAGGATTTGCACCAGAGCCATCTGCCTACAGAAGTTGTGCTACACACGGGCAGCATGTCCCCAAAAGCTGGAGGAGGGGGGGAAATTTATAGCTGCAGTGCAGGAAGGAGGGAGAGTCATTTATCAGCTCTGACTTTGCATATATCCACCAAGTGGCCACAGTAGCTCAGTTTGGTGGCTGTTAGGCTGAAGTTCTAAAGGTCCCCAGTTCAATCCTAGGGTTTGACAAGAGGTGTTTCCTTTGCACTTTTACCCTTTTCTCCCTTTCGGGGTGAGTCAGCTTCTCTGTGAATTTGTTTGGGAAGCAGCCGGCTGGATCTTGTTCTTGTGTATGTGGTAGGGAGAATTAACAATGACTTTCCAGATGATGGAGATCAGCTTCCTTAGAGAAAATGGTTGCTTTGGAAGGGGGACTCTATGGCATTACACCATGCTGGGGTCCCTCTTATCCCCAAATCACACCCTCCCCCAATGTCCAGATATTTCCCAACATGGAGCTGGTAACCCTAGAGTCCACCTTCCAAAGTTGCTCCCCCAACCCAGGGAACTGATCTCTGTAGTCTGTAGATCAGTTAAATTGCAGGAGAACTCCAGGGGGCTGAGTTTTGACATTGAAAAGAGATTCCATGGTGGAACCCTCACTCAAATCTGATGCAAAAGCAAAAAAGCTACAGAGGTATTTTCCACTTTAAGGAAAAAAGGGGGGGTTGCAAAAGAGAAAGTAGGGAGTGGATCACCATTTGTCTTGCATGCTGGAGAGAAACATGAACCCAGCTGGGCTGGGAGGGGTGTCCCTTTCACAGCATCTCCTGCTCTGCACACCAATGTACCAACCCCAGTGCAAGATACAGCAACGCTCTTACGTAACTACGCATGCAAAAAAAAAAAAAAAAAGGGGAGGCTCTGTTCATGACAAAGTGCATGATAGGAGGCCCCCTTTCATGCTTACTGCAGAAAACATGGAGTGGGTCGAATACTATTAGGGGAGATGTGAAATGCTGCGGGAAAAGCCAAACTGCAGAACGAATGGCTTAGACTCACAGTATTTTGCTGTGAGGCGTGTGAGAGGTAAACCCGCATTGCAGAAACAGTCTGAGAGGATCACAAGTACCACAATCTCCCCTGAAACATGGTTGGGTTACAAAATTGTAGGTTGAAAAGGGCTAGGTTTTTCTTCATTCAAACTAGAAATATACATCATTCACACTAAAAATGCATAGAATAAATGATAGATAGATAGATAGATAGATAGATAGATAGATAGATAGATAGACAGACAGACAGACAGACAGACAGACAGACAGACAGACAGACAGAATTCATTTGTACCCTGCCGTCCTTCCCAATGGGGACCCAAGGTGGCTTACATTGTTCTCCTCCCCTCCTATTTTATCTTCATAACAGCCTTGCAAGGTAGGTTAGTCTAAGAGACTGTGACTGGCCCAAGGCCACCCTGCGAGCTTCCATGTCACAAGTGGTGATTGGAACCTGGGTTTTCCAGATAAAAGTCCAACACTCTCAACCACTACACCACATTGGCTATTCAGACTGAAGACTAAAGAAACAATCAACAAGCATTCTTCTTGGGTAGCCCAATAAACATCGCACCTCAGCATCATGCCCTCCCCTTGGTCTAATTAAGTTAGGATTCAGAGATAGGACCATGGTCTGTGGGCAGCGGAGAAGTCTCTAGATTTCCCTTACACCAGTCAGCATCAGAGAATCACACTTTGGCCTGACTCCGCCCCTCAGGATGTCATCACTGCTCATATATTGGCAAAGGGAGTGTGGCCAAGGCCTCCCTGTTCTGGAAGGCAGAGACCAGTGGGTGCATCTAATATGGCAGCTTGATTTTCCAAGGCCCGCTTTTACCTAGTCTACCGGCGCGCAGTTTGGAAATCACTGAGCTAGCATAAAGTAACTCTCTGGATCCCAGCCAAGGTGTTTGTTATCCCATTAGTTCTGGCCTGCTGCAAAAGAAATAGCTTTGCCCAGAAATCCTCTAATTTTAGTTTCCTTTTATAGAACAAAGAACACCTTTAAAAAAAAAAAAGAACAACCAACTCTCATCTACTAAAATATGCAAATCGCTACTTAAAAGTTGAGACTCGATTAGCAAAGAAATAAGCAGTAAATGTAGCTTCATTTCAGAATGAAAACAATGAACGGTTGTTAGCAGAGGATGGGGGGGGGGGGCGCTTAACCCCCAGAATCCAATTTTCCAAGCTTTGAAAAGCAGACCAGGAAGGGACTGATTTTCGACCATAATCATGACAACAGCTATTCCAGAAATGGGTGTGGGATAAAGTTATTCAGCTAAAATAACTACAGTGAATTAGTCAGAAATGCTAGGAGGACTTGTCCCCATTGGAAGCTTCCCAAATAAATCCAAGAGCTGGTGTAACACCGTAGCTAAGAGTGGGAAGTGGGAAACGCCCATTCCAAATGCCCCCTGAGCCACCAACTCTCTAGATGTCCTTAGAAAAGCCCCCAATCCCAAAGCCATGTAACACTTTGCTATGGATGTTGTAAACGTGATGTTTATGAAAGGCTCTGCCCGATATCCTTGGATTCTGAGCATCAGTGCAGCCTACACAGCTAGGGTCGCCAACCTCCAGGTCATGCCTGCAGACCTCTCCTGCTATCACAATTGATCTTCAGACAATAGAGGCCAGTTTCCCTGGAGAAAATGGCTGCTTTGGAGAGTGGACTCTATGGCTTTGTTGCCTGTTGAGGTCCCTCCCCAAACCCCACTCTCCCCAGGCTCCACCCCTAAAATCTCCCAGTATTTCCCCACACAGAACTGGCAACCCTACAGCAGAAGTGATGATATGTTTGATAATACCTCTTAACAGTGGTACATATCCCCTCCCCATTATGTCTTAATGAGTTTGGCCAGGCAGCTATTGGAACTGGTGGAAAAGACACCCCTTCCCCCTTTCTCCCCACTTAAGTCATGTATATATAGAGCTGTTGGACAAGGAAGCACAGCAGTTTAGATTTGCAGAGGAGGCAAGCAAGAAGCCCCTTCCAGTCATTGTTTTGGCACCCCTACCTTTCACACTGTTCATTGTCCTCTTGATATGCATGGTTGCTTTTTGAGTTTGGTGTTGTAGTTAATGGTTAGGAGCGTAGACAGTGGTTAGGAACATGGACTCTAATCTGGGAGAACTGAGTTTGATTCCCAGTCCCTCACATGCAGCTGCTGGTGTGACCTTGGGTCAGTCACAAGTTCTTTCAGAGCTGTTCTCTCAAGAGCAGTTCTTGAAAGAGCTCTCTCATCCCCAAGGTGTCTGTTGTGGGGAGGGGAAGGGAAAGGAGATTGTAAGCCACTCTGAGACTCCAAGTGAAGGCAGGGTATAAATCCAATCTCCTCCTCCTCCTCCTCCTCCTTCAGTGGAAAGGACAATTATTTTCCAGGTCTGGCACACAAACACATACCCTCAAAAACCTGAGTTTCCAATTGTGTGTACTAAAGTCGGGGGGGGGAATGCATGTTTTCATGTTCACACAAAATGATGACTGCACATAGTGTGCTGTCCTAGTATGTGAGGAGGACTACCAACTGAAATTGCTCTCTGTAGCATCAAATGGAACATGCAGGTTCCAGGAAAAACCTGGGACAGGGTGGGTGTTGTGGTGGTCATTAAAATAACATTGATAGCCAGTGTGGTGTAGTGGTCAGAGTGTTGGACTAGGATCTGGGAGCCTCAGATTCAAATCTCTCTTCCTCTGCCATGGAAAGTTGCTGAATGATCTTGAAGAAGTCATTAAGCCTAATTGACCCCACAGGGTAGTCAATGGAAACCGAATCAGGTAATATTACCTATTGCACACAGGGGGGAACCCCAGTCAGGCCAGTTTCTTCCCAAACTTCTTCTCTTTATCAGCTAAATTCAAGTAATACCAAAAGAAAGATAACCTCAGCCCCTGCCACCATCTGTACTATGGTAGCAATACTACCAACTTACCTTATAGGCTGATGAATTGCTTACTGAGCCCTGTGAATACTGAGGGATCACTCAAAGAAAGCTAAGTATTTCCTAAAATCATGTTCCAGATACTTGGAATTCAGTTCACCTTCTCCCTGTGAACTGTTCCATTGATTCAGGATGGATACCACCCAAAGTCAGAGAGGGAAGGCAATGTTAAACAGTCTTTGGGGAACTTGCCGCTTTTCGCATGGAAGAGAGCTTCCCAAACATTCTGTCCCCTAGGTACATCAGCAAGGGAAAAGCTGCCTAGTTAAGGAGCGTTCTGATAGCAGCAGCCAGCAAAGTCACCCTCTGCCTTCTCTTCAGATTTTTGTGTTGGGAAACTTCTGAATTTGAAATTGCAAAATAGGTCATGTGGCAGATTTCTTAAAGTTACTTAATCAGCACATCTATTGCCAAGAGTAAAAACACAGACAGTGTGTTTTGGAGTGACAAAAGTAACAATTGTCTCCTTCATATTATACAAAACCTATGCCCCCTTCTTCATTGCTCACATTTTAATACCCATTCCCACTATTTATTATTTAAAATATTTATATATGTGCCTTTCTGTCAAGCATCTCAGGATCCAATGCTCCTAACAACAGTATAAGGACAACTGGGAATATATATATATATATATATATATATATATATATACACACACACATACATATATACTAGAAGTAAGGCCCGTTATGGGAAGAAATACAGTGAGCTCTAGAAGAAAGCTCCAGGTGAGTGTCCCGGCTGTGGCTGGTGGGGCGGCAGAGGAAAGGGGAAAATAGAGGGAGGCAAGCCATGTTTATTTCCTTCTGCTTAGCTATAACGCAGGGCTGTCTCAAGTCATTTTGCTGCCCAAGTGGGTAGTATGGGAGGACAGCCTCATGGTAACAGGTATGGTTCCCTCCACGCCTGACTTATGTTGAACTGGGGTTATGCAGTGGCAGCTAAGGTAGAAAAGCACCTCCTCCTATACCATGTCTTCTGGGTTCCAAGGGTCTGGAAAGCAGTCCCATAGC
The DNA here is from genome assembly GCA_029375565.1 of Gekko gecko. NCBI lineage: Eukaryota > Metazoa > Chordata > Lepidosauria > Squamata > Gekkonidae > Gekko > Gekko gecko. The sequence goes on from JAPDNY010000010.1 coordinate 17,129,872, forward strand.
CAGTTACAGGGTTCCCAATTCTGGGTTGGGAAATACCTGTAGATTGAAGGGGTAGAGCCTGGGGAGGGCAGGGTTTGGGGTGTGGAGGGACCTCAGCAGGGTATAATTCCATAGAGTCCATTGCCCAAAGCAGCCATTTACTCCAGGAGAACTGATCTTGGAGATCTCCAGGTGCTGCCTGGAGGCTGGCAATACTAAGGGGAGGGCCAGACCTGTAGATTTGAGAGGTAGAGCCTGGGGAGGGCAGGGTTTGGGGTGCAGAGGAACCTCAGCAGGGTATAATTCCATAGGGTCCATTGCCCAAAGCAGCTATTTTCTCCAGGAGAACTGATCTTGGAGCTCTCCAGGTGCTGCCTGGAGGCTGGCAATACTAAGGGGAGGGCCAGAACTGTAGGTTTGAGGGGTAGAACCTGGGGAGGGCAAGGCTTGGGGTACAGAGGGACTTCAGCATGTATAATGCCATAGAGTCCACTGCCCGAAGCAGGGAAATTTTCTGTAGGTGAAATGATGTGCTATGGCTGGGGAACACAGTGATTTCTGGTGCCATAGGGAGATTGGCAACTCCAGTGACACTTTAAGGGAAGATTGGGATATGTATTTTGGCAACTCCAGTGACCATTTAAGGGAGAATTGGATATGTATTTTACCTCAGGACACATTCAACAACTCTCAACAGCAACAACAAACTGTTTAGAATGTTAGAGGCAAAGGCCAATCAGGCCACATTTGCAAATAACCTCTGTGTTCCAACTGGCTATTGGGGGGAGAGGAACAGCAAACTGTTTAGAATATTGGAGGTGAGACTCAGGCAATGCTGACAGTGGATTTGGACAGCTTCTGAGTGACAGATCAGGGAGCCAACTGATTTGGGAGTGTGTGGAATGTTCAGGAGAGTCCATGACCAAAACAGAATTATTATATAGAGAGATACACACACACACACACACATTAAAACAACAGATACATTAAAGACACATTAGAAACCAAACTAAAAGTACCTTATGGCCCACTAGCAGGACATCCTGTCTCACACGGTAGCCAACCAGTTCCTTTGGATGGCTAAAAACAGGGCAGAGAGGCCAAGCCCTTATCCTGATGTTGCCTCCTGGCTCTGGGATTCAGAGGATTAGTGCCTCTGAATGTGGTGGTTCCCTTCAGTCACCAAGACTAGTAGCCATTGATAGACTTGTCCTCCATGACTCTATCAATTGAATCCCCTTTTAACACTGTTCATTCTTTCAGCCATCAGTACAGATCCCCTGGCAGTGAATTCCACATTTGAATTACCCTCTTTATAAAGAAGTATTTCCTTGTTTCCATCCTGAACCTGCTGCCCTTCAGCTTCATTGGATCCCCTCGAGTTCTAGTATTTTGGGAGAGGGAGAAAATTTCTCTTTGTCAACTTTCTCCACCACATGCATAATTTTGTAAACCTCTCTCATACCATCTCCTTAGTCATCTCTTCAGCCTTTCCTCATGGGAAAGGTGCTCCAACTCTCCCAGCAACACTGCCAGCAGGATGCCTGTTAGCATCATCTCAAATTCTGGCATCCTCAAAACAATCTCTCTTTGTGACCTTTTCCCTGCTCCCCCTTCCCTCTTTGCATGTAGGCAAAACCCATGTCTTTATTTTGATTTATGCATCGCACATAGTTAATCTATGTGTTAAGAATACTAAGAAAGGCAACCACAGCAATCTCATTCTGTTAAAACAGTTTCATCCTTCCCAAGAGCGGTGTGTGTGTGGGAGTTAATGTGTAATTGAAAGTGTCCAGGATCCTTCTGCTGACCACCAGTGTCAACAATGAAATACATCCATCACATCCCTATTGGCAGTTCCAGACTGATGCTCCTGGGCCGATACCCAAACTGACAACAAATGCTTTGGCCAATGATGGGGAAAATAATGCATGCGTTATCATCATCGCGAAACGGCTGCATCACCTCTTCCATAATTCATGGGTTATGAATAAATACCGAGTGACAATTTGGATCCGCTGCTGTTGTGGATGTTATCAGCCACGACGTTTCTGAGCAAACAATTCATGAATATAGAGAAGAAGGGGGTTTTAATGAAAGAATGGAGGGGAAGTAGGAGGGAAAAGAATGCAAGCCGGATTCGCAATGAATTAGGCAGCATGGAAGGCTGTTCGTACATGAAAGCCAGGGTTCACCTATTGACTCAAATGGAAGGAAAAAAAGCTATAGTCTTATTCATTTGTTTATTTAACTATACACTGCTTTTCTCTCCAAAGGGATCCAAAGTGGCTTTTGTCATTGTTCTCCCCACCTAGGGTTGCCACCTTTGGCTTGGGAAGTTCCTGGATATTTGGGACAGTGCCTAGGGAGGGCAAAGTTTGGGGACAGAAGGGAGATTAACTGGGATGTGATTACATGGAATCCACCCTTCCAAATTGCCATTTTGTCCAGGGGAATTGATTTCTGATGTCTGGAGATCAGTTGTAATTCTGGGGGGTCTCCAGGTGCCACCTAGTGGTTGGGAACCCTATCCCCGGCTGAGGACAGACTGGCAGTTTGCTCTGGTAGCCAGTCATAGCAAAAAAGCCCTGGAATAAACTGTTCCGGGTTTTCCCGTTCAGACAGCCTGGGCTGCTGCCGGAAGATATGGGGCGGAAGCGCGCAGGAGTGTTCAGCTGCCACACCGGGAGGACCCCGCAGCGCTGGCACCACATTGGGCAGTAGCACAGAGCACAGCCAGTCATATCGCTGCTGCCTTCTGCCCAACACGGGTTGCTCCCGGCTTTTCGGCTACGCATTCAGACTCCCCGGAAGTAGAGAAACGCACGACACATGCAGGCTTATGGATTTGCTACCAGTTTTATGAGGTATCTTTTTGATCCGGTGGTGAAGCGCAACAGCATGGGTTGGCTACGGGTGGGGGACTCCAGGCAGATATGCCTGTGTGAACGCCCAATTTACTCCGGGATTGAATCGTCGCTGGCCTGGGTCCCTACCAGGGCAAATTGCCAGTCTGAACTCAGCCCCCATCTCTCTCTCTCTCTTTTTTTTAGCCTCACAACAACCACCCTGTGAGACAGGTTAGCTGAGAGAAACAGAGACTTGCTCAAGAACACCCTAAGGGTATCCCTGGCAGAGTGAGAATTCAAACCAATGTCTTTCAGACAGTAATCCAAAACTTTGACCCCATACCCTAGTGATTCCAAAGTGCGCTTTCTCATAATTCAGTTTGTTTATTTATACACAGAGTACAATATGATTACCATTATTTTTACCAGGGAAGAAGAAGAAGAAGAAGAAGAAGAAGAAGAAGAAGAAGAAGAAGAAGAAGAAGAAGAAGAAGAAGAAGAAGAAGAAGAAGAAGAAGAAGAAGAAGAAGAAGAAGAAGAAGAGAGAAGAACCCTGTCCCAGGAAGCCTACAATCTACATTTCTACAAGGGGTTGGAGAGATGGAGAGTTTATCTCCCTCTGCCCTACCAAAGATTATACTTGGAAATCTGCAGGATTTGGAAGAACTGAAGGGGTTCTCAGGCTTACTACTGTTATTTTATGGACTGATAAATCACTCTAATAGCAAAATATCATTTAAAAAATCTAAGCTTTACAGCTGTTGGAAGGGTAGTAAAGGTGAAGGAGCAAAGATAAAAGCAAGTGAGTGGGGTTTGCGATGGCATTTGAAAGAAGGAAAGTGTGACCTATGTCTTAAAGGAAAATGCTTCTTTCTTGCGTTTTTCTGAAATAGATGGGGAGAAGAGATTGGGTTTATATCCTGCCCTTCACTACGCAAAGGAATCTCAGAGTGGCTTACAACCTCCTTTCCCTTCCCCTCCCCACAACAGCCACCCTTGTGATGTAGGTGGGGCTGAGAGAGCTCTTTCGAGAACTGCTTGTGAGAGAACAGCTCTGAAAGAACTCGTGACTGACTGACCCAAAATCACACCAGCAGCTGCATGTGGAGGAGTGGGGAATTAAACCCAGTTCTCCCAGACTAGAGTCTGCGCTCCTAACCACTACACCAAACTGGCTTTCAGGAAGAGAAACAGAACCTTTTGGTCCTCAGTTAGGGTTGCTAACAATAACTTTGGAAATCCAGGGAGATTTAGGGCCGATGCCTGGGGAGGGAGCTGACTGGCAATGTGATGCCACAGAGTTCACCTGCTGAGGTTGCCATATCTTTCAGGGAAACCGATCTCTCTTGTCTGGAGTTGAGGGGCAACTCCGGGAGAACTCTGGGCCCCACCTGGAGGAGGGCAGCTCTGCCATGAGGAGACGGAATGTATGGCAAGTGGAAATGCTCAATGCCTGTTTTGTTCTTAGGGGAACTTTACAGAGATTTTAAAAAGGACTAAGGCAGGGGTCACCAAACTGCAGCTGAGGAGCCACATGCAGCTCTTTCATATGGCCTAATTTAATGTTAATAAAAAGCAAATTTGCATATTTTTCAATAAAAACATATGTGTAATAGTTGTTTGTGTCTTGCGGCTCTCAAACAACTGACGTTTATTCTATGTGGCTGTTACATTAAGCAAGTTTGGCCACCCCTGGGCTAAAGAAACAGTGGCAGGAAGGCATCTGGACAATCCAGGCAAGCATTGGTGTTTGTTTCTGAACTTCTGGGCATTTGATTATACTCTGGATGTTGGTAAAGGAAAGAAAAACAGTTGCTTCTGAATCTTTAAAGACATACAACCAGGGCTTTTTTTTTTCTGGGGGAACATGCCGAAACAGAGTTCCGGAACCTCTTTGACAAAACTCTTTTTAAAATGTTTAAGAGTTCACGAGTCTTCAGTATACAGACTGAAAATACCATTTCCCTCTTGAGCATTCCAACACCTCTTTTCCCAAAACAACCAAGTGAAGAAAGCCCTGCACAGAACTACAGGGCTATTTTTGGGCAGGAACGCACAGGAACGGAGTTCCGTCTGGCTCCCAAGTTGGCCACGCCCAGCAGGAACTCATTAGCATAATAGGCCATACCTAACAGCAGAAACTCATTAGGATTGGCTACATTAGGAGGGTGTGGCGTAACATGCAAAGGAGTTCCTGCTCCAAAAAAAGCCCTGGGTTTTGACAACAAACAAGGTAAACAGAATAAGAAGCAAAAGGTGGGTGTGGCTGGATGACCACACTTCTGGTAACACGGGGGTGTGGCCTAATATGCTAATGAGCTGCACTGTCAGGGGTGTGGCCTAATATGCTAATGAGTTCCTACTGGGCTTTTTCTACAAAAAAGCCCTGCAGAACTAAATTTAGAGTCTAATACAATTGGACTGCCCCAACCTGCATAGTTGAGGCTTAAGGTTGCCAGGTCCTCCCTGGCCACCAGTGGAGGGTGGTGGGGGTGGGGGTGAGATTACCAGATCCAGGTTGGAAAACTCCTGGAGATTTGGGGGTGGAACCTGGGGAAGATAGGGACCTCAGTGGGGTACAATGCCAAAGAGTCCACCCTCCAAGGCATCTATTTTCCCCAGGGGAACTCATGCTGTAGTCTGGAGATGAGTTGTAATTCCAGGGATCCCCAGGCCCCACCCATAGGCTGGCATCCCTACAGGCTAGACCAGTTCATCAGATCTCAGAAGTAGAACAGGGTTGGCCATGGGTAGTACTTGGAGAACAGTCTATCAAGGAAGTCCAGGGATGCTATGCTGAATCAGGCAGTGGTAAACAATTTCTATTTGTTTCTTGCCTTGAAAAACCTATGAAACCACCATAAACCAGCTGTAGCTTGAGGGCACTTTTCATCATGATGACTGGATTTGCCTCCATTCTAAAAAAGCCATAAATAGTGCACCAGGTAAAGACAAAATCAAACCCTTTTTCTGCACTCCACTGTAACATCCCATACCTTTGTATAGGCCAGAATTTTGTGGCTTGTGGGGCAATTTTTTTTCCTGATGGGACTGAAGTTCTCAGTGCAGAAAGAAAAGCCATTTAGCCAATAGAAAGCTGTTACCGGGATAGATCTCTGAATTGCAAGCTGTCAACCACTATAGATGACAGTTCTCAGCTGCTGCAAGTTAATCACTTCTGCCAGCCTAAGCAATAATTCTAATAACAAGCTGGCAGGTGGGTTTGATGACTTCTATAGTCAAGAAAGCTAACACTTAGGAAGAAAAACTTTCTTAAAGGAGATCAGTTTCTTGACAAAGAGTTAGAAGGGATCCTAGAGGTCACCTATTCCAACCCCCTTGCTCAGCATGGGAATTATTCAACTATAGCACCCCACTCTGCTTAAAGGAGTGTACGCCTTTTTTAAAAAAGTTTGAAAATGATTGAAAAAAAGCATTTACAGGAGAATATAAGAGAAGCCAATGTTAGATCAGGCCAATGGCCCATCCTGTCCAACATTCTGTCACATAGTGGCCAAAAATACCTGGTGCCATCAGGAGGTCCATAGGGGGGCCAGGACACTAGAAGCCCTCCCACTGTTGCTCCCCCAGCACCAAGAATACAGTACATCATTGCCCCAGACTGAGACTTCCTATCTATACCTTGTGGCTAATAGTCACTGATGGACCTCTGCTTTATAAGTTTATCCAATTCCCTCTTGAAGCCATCCATGTTTGTAGCTGCCACTACCTCCTGTGACAGTGAATGCCATGTGTTAATCACTCTGTATGTAAAGAAATACTTCTTTTTATCTGTTCCAACCCAACTGCTCGGCAATTTCATTGAGTGCCCACAAGTTCTTGTATTGTGAGAAAGGGAGAAAAGTACTTCTTTCTTTACCTGCTCTATCCCATGCATAATCTTGTTAACTTCAATCATGCCACCCCTCAGCCATAATTTCTCCAAGCTAAAGAGCCCCAAGCACTTTAACCTTTCTTGATACGGAAAGTGTTACAACCCTTTTATCATTCTAGTTGCCCTTTTCTGCACTTTTCCCAATGTTATAATATCCTTTTTGAGGTGTGGTGATCACAATCCTCCCTGGTTTTCACCACCCTGAACAATTTTGTGTCATCTGCAAATTTATCCACTTCACTGCTTACTCCCCACTCCAAACCATTAATGAACAAGTTAAAAAACATCAGACCCAATACTGATCTCTGCAGTACCCCACTGCTTACCACCCTCTACTGTGAAAACTGCCCATTTATACTCACTCTCTGTTTCTTATTAATTAGCCAGTTTTTGATCCACAAGAGGTCTTGTCCTTTTATCCCATGACTATTGAGCTTACTTAGGAATCTTTGGTGAGGATCTTTATCAAAAGCTTTCTGGAAGTCAAGGGGGTTCCCCTTGTCCACATGTTTGTTCACCCCTCAAAGAACACTAACAGGTTAGTGAGACAAGATTTTTTCTTACAGAACCCATGCTGAGTCTGCCTCAATAGTTTTTGTTCATCGATGTGTCTACTAATTCTTTCCTTAATAACAGTTTCCACCAACTTACCCGGTATCGGCCTATAATTTCCCGGATCTCCTTTGGAGCCCTTTTTAAAGATGGGAGAAATTCTTGTGGGGCCCCACTGTAGCTACAGGCCTGCCTTTGTACAATCCAGTGTTTTTGGATAGTGAGGCCTGTGACTTCCCTGGCTCATGGATTGGCTGTGAATGATGCCTTCATGTCCCGTTTCCCCATAGTACAGGGGAAGCAGGAAACCTCCTCAATGTTCTCTCAAACTTAACACTTGCAACCACCTTGGAAATGCAACCTATAATCCCCATGCACAGACTGATTGACAGAAACACATGGAATTGGTGTGATTTTTTTTTAATCAAGGCAAAGGAAGCATTCTCACAAATTTGATAAGGTCATTTGAGAAACAATTTTGCAACACCATAGGGTAAATGCAGCTGGCACCGGGAATAAATGATGGCTCACCTAACCTTTGTTAACTCCTGTAATTGGGTACACATTATTCAAAGTTAAGCCAAAGGACACGCACAAATTGAGACCTCCACTGTGATATTGCTGCCTCCAGGCACAATGCGACAATGCCCGGGTCAGGCGCATGGCTCACAAAAGCATGATATTAAAGATCTCCTTCAAACCATTGGCAGGATTTGCAAATTGTATAACCTGCCTAATTTCTGCTCAGAGAGAGTGTTCTTGCTCACTGAGGAATATGCTCATCAGTCTTTCAGCAACTGTCGTGGGTCGCTAACAATAGCTGTCATTGAGAAAATAATCCTAGGCAATTTTCTACCAGATAATTCAACCTACCATGTTATCTTCTCCAGGGGAGTGAAAAGGCAACGCCACAGGAGCTTAAACGGTGGCTTTACCCAGAGAAAGATTATTCTGACTCAGAGACAGCCGCACTGTAAAAAGGTTAGAATCCTAGCAAAGCTCTATGTTCTGTCAACAGCGCACTGTGCTGATAATGGTAAAGTTTAAACAGCCTTCCCAATTATCATCAAATAGCACATAAGAGCCTACTCGAACGCTACCCAAGTCTATTAGCTTATTCCTTCTCTCAAACCCCAGCCGTGTTCCTGGTTCCTCAGACTTGAAAACGATACGGGTTTGCCTCTGCGTGGATCAACAGGTGAAACTTCGCTCTTATCAGCTGTTCAAGAAAAAAAAAATCTTGATTTCATAGCTCGACAGGAAGGCTTTTAAAACATTTCAGAGGGACGGTCAATTAGTGTTGGGAGAAGGGAACAACCACTTAATTAATTCTAGAGTTGAAATTGCTCTCGAATTTTCTCCTCTGCGAATTTGTAGGCCAAATAGTCACCAAATATTCATTCTGATTCCCTAATCACATTTTAAGATATTTGTAAATCTAGTCACGCTCCTTCTCCTCAGCCATCTTATCGGTACTGCCATGATGGTGCTAAAAAGGGAGGGAGAAGTAATAGATTGGGGGCTATTTTACTTAAGAGAAGCCCACATTTTCTATCTTTCTGGGAACAGCAGTATGGAAAGGACTCACTCTATTTTTATACAGCCTAGGAAGGTGGTGAGCTCCCCCTCAGTGTCAGTCTTTAAGCAGTGGCTGGACAAACAGGGATATTTTAGGCTGATCCTGCATTGGATTCAATTGGACTCGGTCTGTCTGGCCCCCTTTAACTCCATGATCCTGTCCACATTTAATGACCACTATGAATTTCATCACCAAACATTTGATAACTATTTTACAGAAGGAGGAGGAGGAGATTGAACTTATACCCCACCCTTCACTACCCAAAGGAGTCTCAGAGCCTTCCCCTCCCCACAACAGACACCATGTGAAGTAGGTGGGGCTGAGAGAGCTCTTTTGAGGACTGTCCTTGAGAGAACAGCTCTGAAAGGACTTATGACCGACCCAAGGTCACACCAGCAGCTGCATGTGAAGGAGTGGGGAATGAAACCCAGCTCTCCCAGATTAGAGTCTGTGCTCTTAACCACTTCACCAAACTGGCTCTCTTCACTCTCTAAAGCTTATAACCTAGAATGGTCTCTCAGGTGCTACTGGAACTGAGCTCGAATCTGACTGTTCTACTGCAGACCAACGTAGCTATCACCTGAACCTATTTTACATCTGTGATCTGATTAAAAATGGTGGTATTTATGATTCCCATAGAAAGCTTCCTTGCCTTCATGCACTGCAGTTCTTAGATTCCACAAAGCATCAGAAGGCTCTGATTTTACAAGGAGATGCTTATAGCTGATATTATGGGGCATCTCTGTTCTGTTCTGGTAATACAGCTTTCCAGCTATGAAAGACATGCAGGGTCCTCGTCCTGAGCTCTGCTCTCTGCACCCTTCTGGGCAGAGCTAAGGCAGCTAGAGTCCAAAGGCGGGGCTTTATCAGTGGTGGCACTTCACCTTTGGAAAGGCCTTCTCCTTGAGGCTTTCCTTTTTATTTCCTTTTAAGTGCCAGGCCCAAACATTTCTTTTTACCTAGGCTTTTAACTAACGGGCTCCATTTTCTTTGGCTATTTTGTGGTCTGCTCCTAGTGTGACGACTGCTTTATCAATAACATCTTACACTTTTGGGTTTTATGTGCTGTTAAGCTCTGGGTTGCTTTTACAGCAGAAGGAGGAGGAAAAGGAAAAAGAGGAGAAGATGTTTTTACACCCCACTTTAGTCTAAGGAGTCTCAAAATGGCTTACAATCACCTTCTTTTCCCCTTCCCACAACAGACACCTTGTGAGGTAAGTGGGGCTGAGAGAGTCCTGAGAAAACTATGACTGGCCCTAGGTCATCCAGCAGGCTTCATGTGGAGGAGTGGGGAATCAAACCCCGTTCTCCAAACTAGAGTTTGCCCCTCTTAATCACTATACCACATTGGCTCTTAGCTGTTTTGACTGGCATGTTTTCAGATGGCTATTTTACTGATATTTCATTATTATTATTATTATTATTATTATTATTATTATTATTATTATTATTATTATTATTATTATTATTATTATTATTATTATTATTATTATTATTGGTATGATTTCCTCTTTGACGGCCCATTTGGTTTCCCCCAGCCCAGAGATCCATGTCTTGAGATGGAGGAGTGGTAGACTTTTTCCATGCAGCTTACGTGTAAGGCAAGAACTCCATGTAGAGGCATGAAGAGGAAATGGCATTCTTGACCAAAAAAAAAAAAATTCTTCTGTGAGGAGGAGGAGGGAGAAAGGAGGAGGGAGGAGGAAGAAGGAGGAGGGGAGGAGGAGGAGGAGGATTTTATAGCCTGCTTTTCTTTACCTTCTAAGGAGTCTCAAAGTGGCTTAAAATCACATTCCATTCCTCTCCGCATAACAGTCATCTTGTGAGGTTAGGTGGGGCTGAGAGAGTTCTGAGAGAACTGTGACTGGCCCAAGGTCACCTGTGGCTTCCTGTGGAGGAGTGAGGAAGCAAACTCTGTTCTCCACATTAGAGTCCGCCTCTCTTAACCATGACACTGCACTGACTTTTGAAGCAGGAAAACCTGCTTAAACTCATGGTATGCTGCGGGGCCCTGACCTGGATAGTCCAGGTTAACCTGATCTTGTCAGATCTCAGAAAAGGGTTGATAGACCCAGGTTGGGAAAGTCCTGGAGATTTGGGGATAGATCCTGGGAAGTACAGGGACTTCACTGAGGTACACTGCCATAAGTCCACCCTCCAAATCAGCCATTTTCTCCAGGGGAACTGATCTCTGTTGTCTGCAGATAAACTGTAATTCCGAGGGATTCCCAGGTCCCACCTGGAGGCTGGCATCCTAATCTCAGAGGCTAGAAGAAGAAAAAGAGATTAGATTTATACCCTGCCCTTCACTACCCATAAGAGTCTCAGAGCAGCTTACAAACTCCTTTCCATCCCCCTCCTCACAACAGACACCCTGTGAGGTAGGTGGGGCTGAGAGAGCTCTGACAGAAACTGGTCTTTTTCAAGGACAACTCTGACGGAACTTTGGCTTGCCCAAGGTCATCCAGCAGCTGCAAGTGGAGGAATAGGGAATCAAACCAAGTTCTCCTAGATTAGAGTCCGCACACTTAACCACTACACCAAACTGGCTCTCAAGCTAAGCAGGGTCAACCCCGGCTAGTATCTGGATGGGAACCCTCCGAAGAATACCAGGGTCATGATGCAGAAACAGGCAATGGCAAACCACCTCTGGCTGTTTCTTGCCTCGAAAACCCCATGAGGGGTCAAGGTAAACCGGCTTGATGGCCAAAAAAAAAAAAAAAATGCTACAAGGTCAAAGGGCCTGCTCTGCCCCTCTGCATGAATGAATCCTGCTCCTGAACCCCCAGTGACCCTTTCCCAGAATTTGTACTGCAGATCTCTTGAGAACTGGCAAGAGGAAACAACAGCTGCACATGCCGCCCTCAATCTCTTATATGCATTTGTTGTCAGAGGAAAGCAAACACAAATGATGGGCCACCTGGAAAGCTGACGGTAGGGGGCTGAAAGGCAGACCACATGGAAAAATTAGCTGCACTGGTTTACATACCTGAGACAATTTGAGATCAGCATGCTCAGGGATTCTGCCGTCATATCATAGGGGTTCATAAATCCTCCCAGACGATACGTCGGAGCTGTTCACCTTATGCCCGTTGGCAGGTATATGCAGGCATCGGAAATGTCGCAAAAGCCATTTTGCATAATACAGCGTAGAAAACAAGACTCAGCATCTAGCACAAGGTCTGTTCTCGAGCGTAAATTTATTTAACAGCCTGTTGGCTGTCTCAAGAGCACCACAACTTTGTATATTCAGCAATCTGTAAATCAGCTGACGGAACCCTTTTTTTTTTTTCCCCCCCCTGGCTGCAGAGAGCAGATGAGTCTGAGCTGCTTCTGTAGGACAAAAGGCTCCCTACTCGGCTGAGGGGTAAAACGGAGGCTACTAGCAGTCAGGACGAGTTTGCAAAGAAAACCGGAGCAGCCCGGGCTTTCCAGACCTGGGGCCTTCTATACCAAACCCTCCCTGCCCAGTGGTTTTACTGCCTTTCTGGGTTGCCAGGTCCCCCTTGGCCACCAGCAGGAGATTGCAAGTAGGGCTGCCAGTTCCAGGTTGGGAAACTCCTGGGAATTCGGGGATGGAGTCTGGGGAGGACAGGGACCTCAGTGGAAAACACCCTCCTTTCCCCCAGGGGAACTGATCTCTATAGTCTGGAGACAAACTGTAATTCCAGGGGATCCCAAGGTCTTTGCCAGCAAGCTCTTTGCCTGGCTGTGTCACCAGTAGTATAGCTCTGGCCTATGTGATCTGTGTCTAAGTAGTGGCGATCTCAGCATCTGTTTTTATTTTGGTTGAATGTACACATCTGTAACTCGGCCATAAAGCCCGACACTTATCAATTCCATCCTAATTCCAACCTGCCCTTCCTCCAAGAAGCTCAGAGGGGTGCATGTAATTCTCCTTTCCCCATTTTTGCTGCACAACAAGCTTGTGAGACATGTGAGGCGGAGGATGTATACCTGGCTCAAGGTCACTCGGTGAGTTTCACGGCAGGGCAGGAGATTGGCCAACCTCCGGGTGGAACCTGGACATCTCCCAGGATTATAACTGATCTCCAGGCTACAAAGAGGGAGGGAATGGCTGCATTGGAGAGTGGACTCTGGGGCATTATACCCCCACTGTGGTCTCTCCCCTCCCCAAACCTCACCCTTTCCAGGCTGTACCCCTAAATCTCCAGGAATTTCCCAATGCAGATTTGGCAGCCTTACCAGGTAGGGATTTGCCCCTTCATCTCCCAGATCCTAGTTTGACACTGTAATGTCTTAACTGTAACTGAGCCTATTCTTTGCCATGTTAAGCTTCATTCTATGCAGAGGATCGTAAGCTGTAACATTTCTATTGGTCGTTCCTATGGAATGGTTTGAAGCAACCAATCACAATTGTAAATATGTTTATGGAGGGAAGAGACCTGATTGATTGGCATTTATCTCTGTTATGCCATTGGTTCTTAACTTATCTGTGGGCATGGCTTTGACAGCCCGGATCATTTAAAAAGGGGAGCTGTGCTCCACTTGATGTTGTGTGTTGTCGTTGTGTTCTGATCATCTAGTTGCTATTACAAATAAAGCTGAATCACTTTGCTGAAATCACTGCCTCTTGCTGAGTTGTGTACTTAACAGACACTCCAACCACTACTCTGCTAGTAGTATCTACTCACCTCAACTTCCTTCTCCACACAAATGTCCCACAACCTTGTTCTGTCCTAGGTCTCCTAAGCATAATATTCTTTACATACACCAGCAGTATCAATCTGCTTTTTATGCAGACTAAGCCAGCTCACCTCCACACAAAAAGAATAATTTTCAAATCATAATGTTCAGAAATCACCTGGACATTCTGTAGCATCCCTCTGAATGCCAGGTGCTGGGAGTGGGGGAATAAAGAGGAAGGTGGTTGCATTCATAAAGAACTTTCTGGAAGCATATAGATGGACACTGTTAGAAAGAGAAAGCTAGACTGGAGAGATCCTCAGTCTGATCCAGCAAGCTGTTTTCATCCAACCTTACCCATCCCACGCCCAAGTGGAAGATGTCATAGAGAGTATCACGGACTGTGTTTGAAATCATGTCCTCTGGCACAGATATATCCAGGTTGCTAGATGCTCTCTCTTCCACGGTTCCCATGAGTTACAGATCCTGTCTCTCTGTGTGTAAGTGATTCTGCTGTTGGAGACAGCCCGAAGCTATTCTGCATTATTCCAGAAAACAAAGTGGCCTCTAGCCAGCCCAAGGAAACTTTCTCAAACCCAGTTTGCTGAGACCTGTCAAAGCACATGAATGTGTGTGTGTGTGTGTGTGTGTGTGTGTGTGTGTGTGTGTGTGTGTGGTAGGTGTATGTGCGCACATGGGTGCTGAGAGCCAGGAGGATTGCTAACTCATTTCTTCCCTTAACCCAGAAAGTGCTAAACTGCCAGGAGAGAAAAAGGAAGAAAATTATTTACACGAATTAGATTTCAAAGAGAAAGATGTTTATGCCAAAAATGAAAAATTGTCATGATGCCGCCAGAGGACTCAACCTGCAAATGCGAGTAGTGAACTCAGGGAACCACTGTTAGCAAAAAAACCCCATTACTAAGGTTTTTGTCTCTGCCAACTGCATGCAATATTCACTTCCTTGGTAAATAACCTGTCCTAACGTACCAAATGGAGATGTGAAACCGCCTTATACTGACTCAGACCATCTGTCCATCAAGGTCAGTATTGCCTGTTCTGACTGGCAGCTGCTCTCCACAGAGGTCTTTCATATCACCTCCTGGTCCTTTCAGTTGGAGATGCTGGGGACCGGAAATGGGACATTCTCCGTGCCAAGTGGATGCTCTATTGCTCCACCACCCACCCTCCCACCCACTCTCAATCCCGAAAATAAAGACCATGCTTATTCTTTTGGGGAGGGGGAGTGTCCTAAGCCCTCACCAGCTACAGTGTCTGAAGCGCAGCCTGTTCATTAGGCAGCACCTCATCGTTTCTGTGCATGCACATGCATGTTCCATAGGGACAATTTTCACATATTTCCACTCAAAAGATTTTTTCTCCCCCCCGCAGAGACCCAGTGATGGAGGCTGAGCTCAGTAAGGGGCTGGGGCTCAGTGGCTGAGCATCTGATTGGCATGCAAGAGGTCCCAGGTTCAATCCCCAGCATCTCCCGTTAAAAGGACCAGGCAGTAGATGACATGAAAGACTTCTGCCTGAGACCCTGGAAAGCAGCTGACAGTCTGAGTAGACAAGACTGACTGTGACTGAGTCTGCACCCATCTGTTTCCCCACATCTCCACGCTGGGACATTAATCTCCCTCTACACTGCATGCCACTTTCACTTTCTTTGTTCATCGGGTTTTATGGTACCTTCTGCATAGATTTTTGGCTTTGCAGTCAGTAGGGTGGGGGTATCTGAATGTGGGTTTGAGCGGCACCTTTTCCTTCCTTGGCTTCCGATTTGAAGAGAACAATAAGCAGACAACTTGATGTGGCTTCACTGATCTCTGTCAGTGCCCCTACCTTTGTTTCCCTCTCTGTATTTATCACCTTGCCATGAATTACTTGGCTCAGTTGGGTGCGATCCACCATCCAAAGCATCTCTTGTGCTGCTAATGACTGCTGAGTGGCCACAAAGTGGCCAACTAGATCCTCTGGACAGCCAACAGGGCATAGAGGCCAAGGCCTTCCCCAGATATTGCCACTTGGCTCTGGGAGGCTTAATGCCTCTGAATGTGGAGGCTCCCCTCAGTCACCATGACTAGTAGCCACGGATGGACCGATCCTCCATGAATCTGCACAATCCCCTTTTAAAGCCGTTTATTCCTGGAGCCATCACGACATCCTCTGGCAACTGATTCCACATTTTAATCACTCTCTGTGTAAAGTAGTGTCTCGTTTTGTCCCTCCTGAACCTACTGCCCATCAGCTTCATTAGATGCCGTCAAGTATTCTAGTATTTTGGGAGACAGGGAACATTTCTTTTTGTCAACTCTCTCAGCCCCATGCATTGTTTTACAAATCTCTATCATGTCCCCCCCCTTAGTCGCCTCTTTTCTAAACTGAAAAGCCCCAAGACTCTTCAGCCTTTCCTCATAGGGAAAGTGCTCCAACCCCCTAGTCATCTTGGTTGCCCACCCCCCGGAAGTATTTAGCAAGAGATTCAAAAAAGAGATATTCACACTCACAGAAATCATTCTTTCCATTTGACATTTTCAATACCAGGCATAACAGACAATACACACACACACACACACAAATGTTGCTGTTTTGTATCTGTAACTTCTCTCCTTTGGAACAGGCATGTGCTTATTATCCTGTCCAGGTACCGGCCAAGACCTGAGAAGCCATTTAAAAATCGTCCGAGGGCATCAGTTCCCAAATTGCACTTCCTGGCAGATTAGAGTGACGTGAAAAGAAGTGCCAAAAGAAATAAGCAGTGACTCAGGAAAGCTTCTCCCCGCCACAAATTTTGTTAGACTTTACAGTGTGACTGGACTCTTGCTCTTTTCTAAATAATTACAGGTTGCCACGATCCCCAAATACTCACAGAGGAAGCTGCCTGTTATACCTCTGGATGATCTGCTGTGTAGGCCATGGCTCAACTGGAGAGCCAGTTTGGGGTAGTGTTTGGGAGTGCGGACTCTAATCTGGGAGAACCAGGTTTGATTCCCCACTTTCTCAACATGCAGCTGCTGGTGTGACCTTGGGTCACTCAGTCACAAGTTCTTTCAGAGCTGTTCTCTCATAAGCAGTTCTTGAAAGAGCTCTCTCAGCCCCACCTACCTCACAGGCTGCCTGTTGTAGGGAGGGGAAGGGAAAGGGAAAGGAGATTGTAAACTGCTCCAAGACTTCTTTGGGTAGTAAAGGGTGGGGTATAAATCCAATCTCCTCCTCCTCCTCCTCCTCCTCCTCCTCCTCCTCCTCCCAACAGAACTCTGCTAGGAATGAGTAACTCTGTCTGTATTGGGTGTGACTGGACCAACCAATTATGGGGCGGGGCTGTGACTCAAAGCAGGGCATCTGCTTAGTATGTAAGAAGTTCAGTCCTTGGCCTCTTCAGCTAAAAGGATCAGGTAGTAGCCAAGGTGAGAAACCTCTGCCCGAGACCCCAGAGAGCCACTGCCGGTTAGAATAGACAATACACGATAGACCAGTGCTCTGACTCCACAGAAGGCATGTACGTGGGTTCTGTTGCTTCCAGTGGAGAAGAGGTATACTCAGCCTGGTCTAGTAGTTCCAGTGCCAGATGAGGATTTGGAAGACCCAGGCGGGATGTCCCCACTCTGCCATGGAAGCTTGGGCCAGACACACATTCTCAGCCTAACCTACCTCGCAGAGCTATTGTGAGGACAGAATGGAGATGAAGAGAATGTTATCAGGTGCTCTGGGTCCCTACTGGGGAGAAATAAACAACAGAAATATACAGAGTAAAACAGTAGGTGAGCTTCTGGTTTTACTTCTTATTTACCTTTTCTCCCCAGTGAGGACCCAAAGTGGTGTACATTAGTCTCATCTCTTCCCACAACACACCTGTTAAGTGCACGGACTCTTATCTGGGAGAACCGGGTTTGATTCCCCACTCCTCCACTTGCACCTGCTGATGGGTCAGTCACAAGCTCTGGCACAGCTGTTCTCTCAAGGACAGTTTGTGTTAGAGTTCTCTCAGCCCCACCGACCTCACAGGGTGTCTGTTGTGAGGAGGGGAAGGGAAAGGAGTTTGTAAGCCGCTCTGAGACGCCTTTGGGCAGTGAAGGGCGGGGTATAAATCCAAACTCTTCTCTCTTCTTCTTCTTCTAGGTTAGGTTTAGGGCTGCCATCCCCCAATGGGGGTGGGGTTTTCCCAACTTTCGAGGGGTCCAATTAGTCACTAGCCAGCTGGCTGGTGGGGGAACCCCCCCCAAGAGCCCCATCATGCTCGACATGTCCGGGGAACTAATATCACCCAGAGGCACTCTAGCATTTGGCTTAAAACTCTATAGGGACCATAGAGTTTTGGCCAAATGCTAGAGTGCCCCCTGCACAACATGCCTGGCACGATGATGTCATTTCCGGCAGCCGGTAAGCATCTGGCAACCCTAGATAGGTTGAGTGTGTGTGACTTGGCTCACCGTCACCTGGCAAGCTTCCATGGCAGAGTGGGGACCTCAAACTTGGGTCCCCACATGCTAATCCAGGGGTCCCCAACTTTTTTGAGACGACGGGCACCTTTGGAATTCTGGCACAGTGTGGCGGGTGGAGCCACAAAATGGCTGCCACTGGAGACAGAGGCAGAGCCTGCCATAAAATGGCTGCAGCAGCATACCTTTAGTCACACAGCAAAGATTCTTGCCCTGTGGTGCCAGCTGCTGCCAACCAATGGCCAATCAGAAGCCTTCCCAGGCAAGAGCTCCAACCGGCCCTAGCCACTTTCTGAAAACACTTGGTGAGATCCAGGGAAGGTGTCAGCAGGTGCCGTGGCACCCACAGGCCCCACGCTGGGGACCTGTGCTCTAACCACTATGCCACACGATTTAAGCATCACCCCTTCTTTGATGGAAGAATAAAGTGTCTCCAATTTCAGTTCAGAAGAAGAAAATGTGTTTCAGCTATCAGATCTTTGGGAAACAGGTTCTTCACAACAGTTACGCAGGGGTTGATTACGATCTGTTTTGGCCAATATGATTAATAAAATGCAGAGTCTTGTCATTTTTTTTTTTTATCACACTCCCTTTCTTTGTTAAACAGCTCATCCCTATGTGTTTTGAAGTGAGGGGGGTTGTTGGGAGGGTCAGAATTATTTAAAGGTGCCTGTTTAAGAATATTATATAAAACCTCTGCATAATGCATTCTGTACTGCCATCTAGGGGATTTTTTTAAAAAATGGAGAGTCCTACCTCTTCCCCAGAAAGGAGGGCTGAGAAATGCTAAGTAAAACGGTTGTGATTCCAGAACATCCCGCAGATTTGGGCCCAATGTCTGGCGTTATGGGAGGGTATTTTCACAAGGTCATATCCAGCACTGCAATTTTAAAAAGAAAAGAAGAAGAAAGAGATGCATTGAGCCATAGGCAAGCTTAATAGACCAATACTTCACAAATGTAACCTTCAGATATGGAAGGTTTTTCCTGATAAAAATCACTGTATTGCAGGGACGTGGACATACTAGGAAATTTTACCTGGAGGTTTCTTTTTATTAACTACCATGGAATATACAGCTCCGTTATATATTACCACATCAGCAGCACAAAAACCTCTTTCCTAGAATCTCATCCCGTGCCACTGTTGCTGAAAAGAACTGAACCACCTGGCAGCTTTAAAGCATGTGGGGAGGACGGATGGTCCTTGCCCCACTCAACAGGTTGCCAACCTCCAGGTGGCATCTAGAGATCTCCTGCTATGACAACTGACCTCCAGGCCAGAGGGATCACTTCCCCTGGAGAAAATGGCTGTTTCAGAGGCTGGACTCCATAGTGTCATACTCTGCTGAGGTCCCTCGCCTCCCCCAGCCTACTCACAAATAAGTGATGGCAAACCCGGATCCTGCTTTAGAACAGCAGCGCTATTCAAAAAAATTAACTGCAGCCTCCTAATTTGTCCATTATACAGTTGTTGCCAAGGTTTCACTGAGTAAATCAACAATATTTATGTACATAACATGATGATGGCAGTTGAAATTATATAGATGATGATGATGATGATGAAGATGAAGATGAAGATAGATAGATGATAGATAGATAGATAGATAGATAGATAGATAGATAGATAGATAGATAGATGATAGACAGACAGACAGACAGACAGACAGATGATAGATAGATAGATAGATAGATAGATAGACAGACAGACAGACAGACAGACAGACAGACAGACAGATGATAGATAGATAGATAGATAGATAGACAGACAGACAGACAGACGATGATAGATAGATAGATAGATAGATAGATAGATAGATAGATAGATAGATAGATAGATAGACAGACAGACAGACAGACAGACAGACAGACAGACAGACAGACAGATAGACAGATAGACAGATAGACAGATAGACAGATAGATAGATGATAGATAGATAGATAGAACATAACATGGTGATGGCAGTTGAAATTAGATATAGATAGATAGATATATAGATAGATAGATAGATAGATAGATAGATAGATAGATAGATAGATAGATAGATAGACGGACGGACGGACGGACGGACGGACGGACGGACGGACGGACGGACGGACGGACGGACGGACGGACGGACAGATAGATAGATAGATAGATAGATAGATAGATAGATAGATAGATAGATAGATAGATAGATGGATGGATGGATGGATGGATGGATGGATGGATGGATGGATAGATAGATAGATAGATAGATAGATAGATAGATAGATAGATAGATAGATAGATAGATAGATAGATAGATAGATAGATAGATGATGGACGGACGGACAGACAGACAGACAGACAGAACATAACATGATGATGGCAGTTGAAATTAGATAGACAGATGTAGATAGATGCTGATGCTGATGATGAGGGTGATGATGATGATGATGAAGGAGGCGGAGGAGGAGGAGGAGAAGATAGATATTTGCCCCAATTCATCAAACAAGATCTGCGTACAGAAGACAAAGCAACGAATACACTGCCCGGCTGAAACATGTGGACACACTGGATTGGTGCACACATGGCCATCTAGATGTGAGTGAGTGGTGAGGGCAGATCTTGGCCAGTTCACATCTGCTCCCCATATGTGGGTTTTCAGCCTCATTTTGGAGTAGGGGTGTTAGCCTACAGGTGGCACACAGGGATCCTCCAGAATTACAGCTCATCTCCAGGCTATAGAGACCAGTTCCCCTGGAGACACCAGCTGCTTTGGAGGGTGGGCTGTATGGCATTGTACCCCGCTGAGGTCCCTGTCCTCCCCAGGCTCCATCTCCAAATCTCCAGGAGTTTCCCAACCTGAATCTGGCAACCTTGCCCCCTCACCCCCCACCAGTAGCCAAGGGGACCCGGCAACCCTGTTTTGGATCCTGTGTGGGAAGCTTATAATCGAGGCTGAAAGGTCCAGCACCCTCAAGCCCAAAGGTGTGTTGGATTACACTGCTCATGTGCGGGAGCATCTGAGGCTGTTCTGAAGTCTGCACCCTTACTAGACAGGATAGGACCTTCTCAGCCACCCCTCCCTCCAGCAATGAGAAGGTGGGGGAGGTCTGGTGAGAGAACTGCCTAAACTGGTAGGGTTGTCAGCTCTGGGTTGAGAGATATCTGGAGATTTTGGGGATGGAGTCTGGGGAGGATGGGTTTGGGGAGGGGAGGGACCTCAGCAGGGTATAATGCTACAGAGTCCACCCTCCAAAGCAGCCATTTTTCTCTGGGGAACTGATCTTGGTCATCTAGAGATCAACTGTAATAGGGGGAGATCTCCAAGTGCCACCTGGAGGCTGGCAACTGCATTTGGGTGGAGCACATACTACATGAAGGCCTCTAGGTATCATCAGGAGCATGGGGACTAAGGGACCCCACAAGTTTGTGACTGACCCCTGGAGAGAAAGGATTACCTTTCAATGTTCAACTGTGCTTGTGTACAACTTTAGATGAAGAAGAAGAGAAGAGACTGGATCTATACCCGCCCTTTACTCGGAGTCTCAGAGTGGCTTACAGACTCCTTTCCATTTCTTTCCCCACAACAGACACCTTGTGAGGTAGGTGGGGCTGAGAGAGCTCTTGAAAGAACTGCTCTTTCAAGGAGAGCTCTTGTCAGAACCCAAGGTCATCCAGCAGCTGCAAGTGGAGGAGTGGGAAATCAAACCCGGTTCTCCCAGATTAGAATCCACCCACTTAACCAAACTGTACATAAATGTCCATTTAATTGATCTGTGGACGAGTATCACATCTGATTCAAGGAGGACTACATATCTTATTTGAACCCTCCCCATTCACATTTCATGACATAGGTGGGGCTGCACATTTCCCACCATGCAGTGCTGTGAATGCATTTATCCAGCTACTATCTTGTGTTACCCTGGAGGCTTTGTCTTTCAGATGCTACATGGTCTGGCTGTACAATTATTAATGGCTTAGGCTAGCCATTTTTCTCAGAGGGCCAAGTCTGAGACTAGACTTGATGAAGTCAACAGGAAGAAAGTAGAAGCATTTAAAATGTGGGGCTGGAGAAGAGGTTTATGGATACCGTGGACCACCAGAAGGACAAAGCAATTGTGTTCTAGGACAAATCAAGCCTGAACTCTCCTTAGAAGCTAAAATGACTAAACGAAGGTCACTGTACTTTGGTCATATTACAAGAAGCCGAGTCTCACTGGAAAAGACCGTAATGCTAGGAAAAGCTGAAGGCAGCAGGAAAAGAGGAAGACCCAACAGGAGACTCTATAAAGGAACCTATGGCCCTCAGTTTGCAAGACCTGAGCAAGGCTGTTAACAACAGGATGTCTGAGGACCTTAGTGCATACAGCCGCCATGAGACAGAAGCAACTCAACAGAAGCAATACACACAAGTCTGAGACATCTCTACAGATATATATGAATGGTCAGCATACCCATTTAAAGTGGAGCCTTGCAGCTGAAAGAAAATGAGCCCAAACCACTTGAATTCAGTCTGACCAGCCTCTAAGGACCAATCTGCATTTAGTATTTGCTCAGTTGTTTTCCCAAACCCACACTGGAGCAGAAAAAAGATGCAGTTCAAAACCACATTCAACTACCCCGGGCCAACACTGTACTGACTGCAGAGTCACCCCCGAGTGGCCATAAAACGGCCATAAATCTATGCAGATGGCTCCCATAAAACCAGAGATCAAAGGAAGTGAAAGCAGCCTGCAGTCTGGACACTGCCATGAAATGCGACACTCAGTCAAAGTGAAAGTGGTGTGCAATGTAGATGGGGATTTCTGTTCCAGGGTGGGTTTGGTAAGATGGCGGAGCAAATGCTAGATGCAGATCAAGCCTAAAGAACCACACAAGTAGTTCTGTGTGACTGACCTCGGCGTTTCGCACACAACAGCTGCCCATTCAACGGGACAAACCATTTTTGGAACTTAACTCCAGGAGGTCACCTGCAGACTAAGGGAAACAGCCTAATTATTTATTTATTTTTCATATTTGTAATCAACATCTACACCAGGAGATGTTGATTACTAGAGCATAAAGCTCTTTGAGGCGTATACAGGAAGAGGCGGACCCTTAGATATGTTGGTCCCAGGCCGTATAAAGCTTTGAAGGTTATTACCAACACCTTGAAGCGGATCCAATACTCAACTGGTAACCAGTGCAGCTGGCGAATGTGAGCCTGCACAGCCTAGGGCATCAGGCTGCCAACTCCGGGTTGGGAAATCCCTGGGAATTGGCTGACAGACCCTGGGGAGGGGAGGGATATCAACAGAGTACAATGCCATGGAGTCCACCCTCCAGAGCTGCCATTTCCTCTGGGGGAGCTGTTCTCTGTAGCCTGGAAATCAGTTGTAATCACAGGTGAACTCCAGGCCCTACCTGAAGATTGGAAAAACAGTACTTCAAAACCAGGAACCAGGTCCAGCTAAGTACAAGAGATTCTAAGAGGGTGATGTTGTGTTTAGTCCCTGATTATGGGCTTCCTAAAGCTATCTGAGGGAGAGGAGGCAGCATGGGGTTGCGTGATCTTGTCAGATCTCAGAAGCTAAGTGGGGTCGGGACTTGGATGGGAGACCACCTAGGAAGGCTCTGCAGAGGAAGGCGATGACAAACTACCTCTGCTTCCCACTTGCCTTGAAAGCTCCTTGCTGGGGTTACCATAAGTCAGTTGCAACTTGAGGACACTTAGGCTGTGATCACACACATAATTAGCCCCGACATAGGCGGAAATGCTGGGCGAAAGGGCGCAATCAGATGCGAACATCTGGAAAGCTCCCCACACCCATCAGCAACCCGTTTTGCTCTGCCACAGAAGTGGAGTAAAAAGACATTGGGGAAAGTCCGGTAGCAAACAGGTTGCAATGGGCCACAGACAGACTTTATCCTGTCTGATCGCTCCAGCATGCTCTCATGGCATCGGGATGGTCTGATTAGGCCATCCTGACTCTGTGCCACTGTTTCCCCCCCCTTCTCAGTATGCACATCATCGCACATTCCATAGGGAGCCCTCAGTGCTGAGATGTGATTCATCAATTCCCTGATTAAACACATCGGAAACAAACGGCAAAAAACCCCACCCTCACCTGCAATTCATCTGATCACGCAGTGGTGGGCTGCCCCCACAGTATCAAAGGACTGCATGATCACGCAACTGCGGGTCAAATTCCTCTGGAGGAAATAGCCTCACTCCCCCCACCCCACGCGTTACCTTGCGCATGTGACCACCACCTTAGGTATGTAAAGCTATCTGGCTGGTCATGATTAAAGTCTATTTGTTACTTGACTCTCCTAACTCTGCAGCTCAGGTTGCTACAGCTGCTTTTTTCGAGCATGGTCATGATTAAAAGCAGAACACTAGACTAGGGCTGAGGTCACACATATGACATAATCCACTTTCAATCCACTTTCCAACTGGATTTTGCCAGTTCACACAGTGGACGATTCTGCACTGGCTTTTCCCTCCGTTGTTTTAGCAAACCCGCGTAGGAACAGAAATTCCCCCCTGCATTGCATACCACTTTCACTTTCTTTGAACATCGTGTTTTATGGCACCCTCTACACTGCACGCCACTTTCACTTTCTTTGATCATCAGGTGTTCTGGTACCTTCTGCATAGATTTATGGCCATTCAGGGGTGACCTTGCAGTCAGTACGGTGTTGCCCTGGGGTATTTGAATGTGCTTTTGAGCTGCACTTTCCCCTCAGTGTTGAGAAAATGTGGAGCGAATGCCAGTGGGTTATTTAGTGTGTGTGACTGCAGCCTAGATGAACCATCTGTTCTGGTCTTCTACCATGGCTCTTCTTATGTTTATGTATACAGTTAAATATTCTTGTGAATATTCACCAAATAAGCCCAATACTCAAGACACAAACTAAGGCCAAATCTTCAAAGTATAAAAATAAAAACCTACCCTTAAATATTGCTTTAACAGTATCCAGAGAACCGATAATAGGGTAATCTCCTTTTCCTTGCATGGATATATTATTGCTGTGACCTATGGAGTTGCTGTTTAAAATGTTGCACAATTACATTCTTAATTAGGCTTATAATTAATTTCTCAGCAACAGAAGCAAAGCTCTCTCTTCTGTAATCCTCTTGATTACCTCTGACTTTAAAAGAAGTCTTGACAATCATGTGAATGTGTTTTTATGTCCCCAAATATTTTCTCTTCTCAGAATAAGTTATGCAGGCCTTATCTAATTTATCCACTTCAGACATGCTCTGCTCTGCTGTATTGTTATTCTGATCACCCTGTATTGTCCCTATGCTACATCGCAGCCTGGATACATATTCCAGTCCCCTGAAGACACTGCTGGGAAAAACCCATCATGACATCTCCATTGAAACAAATCCCTGTTCCAGAGTAAATGCTCACCTCTTCACAGCTAAAAGGTGAAAGCTGGCCTCAAAAGACACTCTTGCCTTAAGCCCAGACACGAAATTTTCAAGGGTCCCCATGGTAGCAGTGATCATATTTAATATTATTTATAGTGCTTTCATAGGATTAGATCCCACCAGTTTTTCAAGTGATGGAAAAGGAAGGTGGAGATCTCCCTTTGACCACCAAAAAGGCTCCATTGAGGAATGGGATTATGGGACCTGTGTGGACAGAAGCCAGGTGGGATCGGGATTGTAGGGAAGAGGAGAAATGGCTGATGCTGAGTGAAAAAGTTGGCTGAATTCAACCCTTAGTGTTGGTTGGATCCAACCAAACTGACAGTCATGGTGGTGTAGTCAATAGAGTGCTGGAGTACAACCCAGGAAACCCAGGTGCAAATCCCTGTTCTGCCACAGAAGATCACTGGATGTCCTTGGGCCAGTCATACACCCTTGTCCTAACTTGTCTTACGTGGTTGTTGTGAGGCTAAAATGGAGCAGTGATGACGAAGAAGAAGAGGAGGAGGAGGAGACTGGATTTACACCCTGCCCTTCACTCGGAGTCTCAGAGCAGCTTACAATCTCCTTTCCCTTCCCTCCCTACAACAGACACCCTGTGAGGTAGGTGGGGGTAAGAAAGCTCGTTCAAGGACTGCTCTTGAGAGAACAACTCTGAAAGAACTTG
Organism: Gekko gecko; assembly: GCA_029375565.1. Classification (NCBI taxonomy): domain Eukaryota; kingdom Metazoa; phylum Chordata; class Lepidosauria; order Squamata; family Gekkonidae; genus Gekko; species Gekko gecko. The sequence goes on from JAPDNY010000010.1 coordinate 17,155,866, forward strand.
TAACTGACCCAAGGTCACACCAGGAGCTGCATGTGGCAGAATGGAGAATCAATCCCAGATTAGAGTCCACACTCTTAACCACTACACCAAACAACTTTGGGTCTCTATCGGGTAGAAAAGTAGGATGCAAACAAAGTAAATAAAATAAAATAAACCCTTCGCATGTATTGTGTCTCAGCAATCTTTACAACAGTCCTGCAATGAAGTAAGCAGTATTGTTCCAATGTATTAGATGGGGGGGGGTGTTAAGGCTGGGAGAAATACCTTAGATGCATAGTTAGTACAAACACACTTCCAGTGGAAAAGATAGATTTGAGTCCAATAGCAACTTAGACACCAACAAGGTTTTTGGGGTAGAAGCTTTCAAGAGACAGAGTTCCCTTTGTCAGATACAACAAAATCTCATTCTCTGAAAATTTCGCTAGTCCATCAGGTGCTACTGGGTGTGACTCTAGCACTTATTCTGCAGACCAACATGGCTGCCCTCCTGAAATTATCCCAGTGGAAAAACATTGTTGGTAAATATACAAATATATATAGTAAAGGTAAAGGTTTCCCTTGCTCGGAAGCTAGTCAAATCTGACTCTAGGGGGTGGTGCTCATCTCCGTTTCCAAGCTGAAGAGCCAGTGCTGTCTGAAGACATTTCTATGGTCATGGAGCCAGCATGACTAAATACCTGAGGCACACAGAATGCTGTTACCTTCCCACTGAAGTGGTACCTATTTATCTACTTGCAATTTCTTGCTTTCGAACTGCTAGGTTGGCAGGAGCTGGAGCCAGAGACAGGAGCTCACTCTGTCATCTGGCACTAGGGTCTCAAAGTGCCAGACTACAGACCTTTTGGTCTGTAGCTCAGTATCTAAACCTCTGAGCCAGAGACCCAATCGATCATACCCTCTGTCTAGTGAAAGAAAACTTTAACCAGATGAGGTCTCTGGAGAACAATTTTATACAGATGTCGAACAGGAAATTCAAAATATACCGGGATCTTTCAAAGTTTGAACAAATCTTTCATAAATCATTAACATAAAGGGGTTTACTAAAGAAATCCCATGAAACTCTTAGAGAGAAAGGGAAAGAGCTGGACAGCAATTGTGCCTGCACAGGAATGGTGCACACTGTATAAAGCAATGTACTTGTTCTCTACAACTGTGGAGGTTAAAGAGATCAAGTTTAAACTAATATATAGATAGTATTACACTCCCATCAGTTTTACAAAGATGTTTAATTGGGTGTCTAACAGATGCTGGGGATGTGGTAAGGTGACTGGCACCTTCCTGCATATTTGGTGGAACTGTCCTAAGACCCAAGTACATTGGGGCATGATATTTGAGTTTATAGGTAAGATTCTGGATAGGCACATTTTAAAAATCAAAGTATGGCATCTCTAGGAGCCTTTTCTGTAGCAATCTCTTACAAAGTCAGAACACTGTTGTTATATATGCTTACAGCAGCAAAAATCTTAATTGCATAGTCTTGGAAAAGAACACTTCACCAGATATGAATGAATGGCTCCAGAAATCATGTTGTGCGTTCAAGGAGGGATGGAGGGTGAGTCATTGGGAGGAATAACACACACACAGCATCTTTTGGTAAAACATGGCCACAGCTTATTTATTTGACTGCAGAAAAAGGAGCAATGGTGCAGCATGGGGACAGATACAAGCATTGGGCAGCCCACCTGCCACCCAGCCCACCTGCTGGGGTAAAACCATGGAGTGGCATGATACCGGAACACATGTGGGCACTGGCCTCTACCTGGTCCCCTTGCCACCTGTTGGTGTAAGCCAGCCAGAAGCCACTGCCTGGGCATGCAGCTGAATGGCTCCATACCCCAAGACCTCTAATGGGAGCCCCAAAATGGAGGAGGCAGGAATGCAGGCACAGTCTCCTCCCCAAACAGATCTGTCCCCATGCCTAAACTGCCAAGCTGTGGCAGTAAAAACAAAAACAAGTAACACATAAATCATAACAACCAACATATGAGGATGGGTGGGAAAAGAGGCCGAGGAATATGTGTGGGCTTGCTTAAGTAGACCCTAGGTTCTTGCTTCCTGTGCCTGCCCTCTGACATACTGCATGATGTGGCATGCTGAGGGGAGAACTGGCTCAGCCCTTTTGCATAGCTTGAAGGGGCCATACAGCCAAACAAGTTCCCTTCCAGCCTCCCCTGCCTCCTGGACTGCAAACAATGGCTGAGGTGAGTCTCTTGTCATGCGTATCTAAAGTTAATGAATGAAATAATAGCGGCTAAATAATTAAGAGAAAAGAAATATTCCAGGCAAGGAATGTTTGCAGAACAATAGTACACTTTAATTAATTGTTGGAACCAAACATACAGCTCTCACACACAATCCTTTCAGGCAATAGATTCTACTTGATGCTTAAGATAGCTTGTAGGCATGATAGGTATTTACTGTAATCATTTATCTGTACTATTTTACGGAATATGGTGATGGTATAACAGGGTTGCATTTATCTGTAGCTGTTGTTCAGTGAGTGGTTATCCATGCAGTCCCGGGCTGTAGACAGCATGGGGCCCATGTGGCAATGCCCCCTCCTGAATTTGCAATGCCCCCACAGTCACACATTGGTTACTGTGCATACACAGGCCTTCCACATAGAGATTCTGAAGCTCAAAAACATTATATGACACTCCTTCCCCCTCCTCAGAACTGGTTTCCGCCTTTTTCATCATAGAGAGAGTCCAGATCACCCCCCTCAGTACATCACTGCCACCATTGGAGACAGCTAGCCTTACTCCGTAGATTCATCAGAGCTCACAGTGGGTCAGGGGGAGGGATGTGTGACTGCAAGGTGACCACTCAATGAACAACAGTTACAGGTAAGTGCAACCCTGTTTCCATCATCATGGTAGCTGTGCAGTCCCATATGGGACTTGGAAGATCAGCTCCATAAGCTAAGTTCCATTTATGGTTCTTTGTAGGTGGCCGAGTATTTTCAGTTGAGTCCATTCAGACACTGAGCTGTGAACCATTCAAAGAAAACAAGTGACAGGCATAAAGTAGTCCCATGAAGCACATCCTTTCTTTTCCTGACTTGGACCTTAAATTGTGTGGATAACAAGAACTGTAGCACTGTACAATAGAAATGCCAGAATCTGGAAGACTTAATTTCAGGGCTTTCATAACCCAGATAAATGACTGCAATTCTCGGCACCTGCTGTTCCAGAAGGTGTGCACATATATATCAAGCCCTGTTATTATATAATTATTAATACCCACTCTTGTTTCCAGTTTTATTTCAACCAAATTATATATCTGTATTGATATAAATAGATAGATATTTATAGATAGATAGATAAAAACAGAACAGTAATTTAGAACATCTGAGATCCCTAAAGAAAAATTAAAAAAAGAAAATATGATGCCATAAATCCAGGCAAGCCCCGATTAAGATAAGAAGCCCAGGCTGCGTTCAGACGGCCAGTCAATCGCGCCATGAGCCCTCCTAAAATTTTATCCCGATTTTTTAAATCCAGCCTAGCACGACCAGACGCCCCCCTATGAAATAGCCTCACCGCGCGTTGTTCCCGCCGTGATTTGTCTACACGGCATCCACCGAGAATTTTTTTAAAAAAAGTTTTGTACATTCGCATAGGCAAGGCTGCGCCTCCTTGGAGAACTGAGGCGATCGCGGAGGGTTTTCAGCAAAGTCCCGGTCCTCCCCCTTGCCATTGCCATCAATGGAGGGACTATTTTGCAAGTTAGAACAGTCCTTCCCCCCTCCATCTCCCATCGCGGTAACATCTTGTCCCTAAAAGAAATAAGCATGAATATTACATTCCTCGTAGCGCTTATCGCTGAATGCGTTTCCTCGTTAAAGCGCACATGGGGTTTCAATTTTTTAAAAATCGCGCCCCCGTCGGCTCGGTCTGACGTCAGACCGAGCCGACGGGAGCATCGTGCGCTAATGGAGTGACCAGACGGAAGAAAGTCTGCAGTTGTTGCGCGGGTAAGCGAAAACCCTACATTGAAACTACTACTTTTTAAATCAGGATTGGAGGCGCAGCAGAACGGGATGCCTATGGGACTGGAATATTTCGCAGATGTTTCTGTCTGGTCGTGCATTTTTGATCCGCAAGGGAGTCGTTCCTATGGCAGATCAAAAGATCTGTCTGAACACACCCCCAGTCATACACAAGGACTGTACTTCAGTGGTTTTCAGACTTTCTTCAGGGAACACCTTCCAACCTGTCTGCAGTGGAAATCCTACACAGTGCAGAGGACTCTTTTCGGACATACTCTAGAATATACAATGAGCTCATCAGAGGTGTCAACCAAGCCTGTTTAAGCAGGGTCACCATGGTTGTGATCAGATGGCAGACTTTGGCATGGTCTGGCCGCACCTCTATTTTTCTCCAGAGTTATTTGTTCTGGAGAGGTGCAACCAGACATGCCACCCTATTCCTGCCTCACCCTACGGTCAACCATTCAGACCACTGCTGCAAGGCCACCAGGGAGAGGGTGGGCAGGCAGCTTCTTTTTAAAAAGAAACTCTAATGCACACATGTGTGTAATTGCTTATTTGCTAGGAGTGAATATGTGGTTATGTGCACATCACTAACTGCAAAAAAATGGTACTGGGGACTGGAAGCATCAGACTTCACCAAGTGGCTTGAGCACACAAGGGAGAGATCAGATGCCTAGAAATCCATGGTGGGACAAGTTTAATCACCAGACTTTAGCCAGTGTTGGGAAAGTTGGGGGTGAAGAAGAGGGGTCAACAACTGAGGGACGGGAGGCAGATGTTGCCGTCTGATCATGCACTTCAAATCTGGTAGGGAGCCACTATGACATTGGAGCAACTTGCCCATCTTATCATAGGCATCAATACATAAAAGTTGACTAATTCCCAGCAGTGCCCTATCACTGTCAAGTTGACAAAGTCACACAGCCAACCACAGCCTACCACATTGTCCTATCTTGATCCTAGAGACTGGGCTTGTCCCACCCAACAGACAGCTCCTGTGGGAGATTTGGTTAGGAATCCTATTACACACAGGTGGGCCAATTAACTCTCATTGACTTCAAGGAGATATCTATCATCCTGTGTGCACTATTGTAGTCCTGGGCTCTAGAAAGCAAGGACCAAGAATCTTCAGCTAAAACCATAAAGGCCATCAGCTTTCAGATTCATATCCTAAGCAAGCAAGAACTAGACAATTGAAATGGCCCAGAAACAAGCCCAGATGAGTGGCATTTGTGGTTCTGTGACCCAGTAGGGTCAGGGGCAGCAGGGTAGCTCAGATCTGGTCAGCAGTGCTAATGATGGGCATTGGTTCATCCACTGGCTGCAGTGGCAGCATGTGGGGAAGCAACGGGTGACCTGGCCCTCACCACTGCTACTAAAAGTTCTGAGCCAAGTGACTCATGCAGCTCTGTTTGTTCTTGGCTGTCAGTTGGGGTCACCACTCTCCCATGGTGGCTGGAGATCTCCTGGGATTACAACTGATCTCCAGGTGACAGAGACCAATTCACCTGGAGAAAATGGCTGCTTTGGAACGTGGATTCTATGCCATTGTAGCCCATTTAAGTCCCTCCCCTCCCTAAACCCTGCCTTCCTCATGATCCACCCCCATATCTCCAGGTATTTCCCAACCCAGAGTTGGCAACCCTGCTGTCAGTGGCCTACTAGGGCAGTGGCCCACTCAGAACATTCCCAGTGAGTTAAATTGCCAGTCCATCTCGATCCTAAGTTCAGCCACTAAAGTAAATATAGATATATATATATTCAAATGTTTGCAGATGTGCTTTTCACAAAGCAAACCACTGCGAAATCTAGATGATGTCTAAATTTGAGTGTCGCAGGAAGTGAAGCTCATAACATCTTTCATTCACTTAGGTGACATAAAACTCACAAAAAAAATATCCACATTTCATCGAACTTGTTACATATTCAGCAACCGTGTCCCTTAGAAAGAGACTTGATCTCCATAGCGTTGCCAAGGGGCAGAATAATCACACTTCTGTCCATTCAGCTTTTGTGGCAGGGCGCCACTCCAGACTCCAGCAATGTACTGTGAAACCTGGGCTGCAAAACAGCTCTTAATAGGAATGCTAATGTGATCTCTTTCAGGGACGAAATGCAACTGACAGGCTGAATGCAAAAAAAAGAAAAGGCTAGAAAGGAACACGGGAGGCAGCAAGCAGCTCAGCTGCATTTGGGTGTTGTGGTTGATTCAGTGGTCAGACTGTAATTATGCTAGCTCAGACTGGGTTTTGCATATGGAAAGCCATTTCCCCATTTTACTTTCTTTTGCCAGAATCATTCCAATCCTATATTGACAAACCACCCATAAGTGGTTCACATATATGTGTCTCGCCTCTACCATGACCTCGTAACGTAGGTCCTTTCCACACGTGAATCTCATCCCTGGTTTTATCAGAGTTCAGCTCATGACACAATACCTTGCATTTATCCCTGGTTATAACAGCATCCATTTATCCTGGGACAAGTGTGGGGCGAAACCAGGGTGACCTCAATGTACTGTGGAAACAAAAAATACCCTGAGATAATTACAGGCATGAACTCAAGTGTAGTGTAGAATGTAAGTTCAGGGACAGGGTTGAACCAGGATTTAAGGTCTAGTGCAGAAAGGACCATAGTGATATCATCCAGCAAGGGTTTCCAGACCCATGGCTCCTGTTTCCCACCACCATTCAGAGTGGCAGAGTGGCAAGGGGAAAAATAAATGGCCTAGAAGCGACAACAATCCTCTCTAAGAATCACCAGAAACTCTCTGGTTTTACCATAGAGCTTCCAATGATCCCAGGTGGTGTGCCATCACTTCTGGGTTTTCCTGGAAGTGGCATCATGCTGACAGCCACCCTCCCATGTCCCTGCCCACTCCCAGTTTCCATCTGGTTGCCAGGCCAAGCCTAGCAACCCTACCCACAACTGAGCCACTGGTGGGAAAGTCCGAGCCTTCAAGATGTCTTGTGCTTAAAATAATCAAAATACTCAAGTATGAATCTTCAAATATTATTAAGGATTTCCCTACCATTGTTCCCATTTGATTAATACCACAGATTCACTAATTAGCTTGTGAACCCTAGAAACATATTTAGCCCATTACCCAATAACTAAAGCTGTCTAAATCAAACTGAATATCAATAGTCAATCATTTCTTACATACAACTAATATATAACTGGACAGTATTTCCAAATGCAGCCCAAATCACACTGAATTTCCATGGGACACAGATTTTTTAAAACATAATACTTTCCTTACCTAGTATAAGTATTTCACCCGTAGTAATGTATGGCTACTTTCCTTACCTAGTATAAGTATTTTAAAACATAATACTTTCCTTACCTAGCATAAGTATTTCACCCATAGTAATGTATGGCTGCGAGAGTTGGACTATAAGGAAGACCGAGTGCCGAAGAATAGATTCTTTTGAACTATGGTGCTGGAGAAGACTCTTGAGAGTCCCTTGGACTGCAAGGAGATCAAAACAGGCAATCCTAAACGAAATCAACCCTGATTGTTCCCTGGAAGGCCAGATCCTGAAGCTGAAGCTCAAATACTTTAGCCACCAAATGAGAAGGGAGCATTCACTGGAGAAGACCCTGATGCTGGGAAAGATTGAAGGTCAAAGAAGAAGGGGACGGCAAAGGATGAGATGGTTAGACAGTGTCATCGATGCAACGAACATGAGGTTGATCAAACTTCAGCAGACAGCAGAAGACAGGAGGGCCTGGCGGAATCTGGTCCATGGGGTCGCGAAGAGTCGGACTCGACTGTGAGACTGAACAACAACAACATAAGTATTTCATATGTCTGAAACATTGCATTGTTATCTGAAGAAGTGTGCATGCACGTGGAAACTTATATGCAGAATTAAACTTTGTTGGTCTTAGAGGTATCACTGGATACAGACTTTGTTCTGTTGTTTCAAACTAACACAGCTATTCACCTGAATCTGAGACATTGCCTGTTATTTCTACAGATGTTACCAGTTGCTTGATACTGTACATTTGGGACAACTATCCCCAGCAACAAATATTAAGATTTTGTTCAAGGACAGAATTTTATGAGCTTAGTTTAATTGGTGTACAGATTTGCTTTCAACTAAGTAGTCCCTAACATGGTTTACAACACAATAAAAATCAATTATGCACAAGTAAAATGCAACTAAAATTCAGTTTAAATATAGTAATAAAAATCAACAAAAGTCATCTTTTCAATAGTGCAAGTCACACTAATGGATACAATGTAAAACCCTCCAGAAAAGATAGGTCTTCAGACTAATAAGGGAATGTTGCCTTTAGGTACAGTGGGACTAATGGGGGCTCTGCCCCCTTCCTTAAAGGGCCGGCCCTGCAAGATATTTTTGAGAAGAAGCTTCTTTGAGAAGAATCAAGGGCAAGTGAATGCCCCCCACTTCTTCTCAAAAACATTTAAAGGGATCCTTTAAATGCTTTTGAGAAGAAGCAGGGGATGGTGCATGCCCCTCTCATTCCCCTCCTGCAAGATTTAAAGGACCCTCCAACTGAACGGAGGGGCCTTTAAATGCTCCAAGTGCTCCCCAACAGTCAGCTGAAGGGCCCTTTAAATCTTGCAGGAGGGGAGGGAGAGGGGTGGCCACCAGCAGTCAGGCTTGGGGGGGCAGATTGGAGCAGACATAAACATAATGGCAACCCCACCAGAATTTTTTTTTGCCCCACAAACCACAAAATCCTGGCTATGGGCCTGAAGGGAAGCAGCTACCCCATCACCCGGGAAAGGGAGTGCCAAGCATTGGTGAGCAACAGCCATGGTTGGATTTCCCAAGGAAGCGCCCCCACCCCCACTCCGTAACTGGTATTTTATGTTAGTTCAGATCGAGCATTATTGCACAGTGTCCGTTCAAAAGTACAGGCACCAGACTTGTGCAACGAGTGTCACAAAAGAGGTCTATCGTACAATAGTATGCAACATGTAAGCCTGCTGCCCAGTGATAATTGTCTGGAAACTGGCTGCTGGGTTTGTAACTCTTATCCACTACTGAGAACGTATAATTTTTTTTCCACACTGGGAAACAAGTGAATTTCTGTTGCATCCGCTATACAGTCCAGTGCTTTTTTGCAGGCTAAACCATCGCACTTGGAGAAATGTTTTTCTCCATAATTATTCTGCCACGATTCTTCAAGGTCTGGTTGTAAATAATTTAATAGTTTTGATCAGGATTCTTTCTTTCTTTCTTTCTTTCTTTCTTTCTTTCTTTCTTTCTTTCTTTCTTTCTTTCTTTCTTTCTTTCTTTCTTTCTTTCTTTCTTTCTTTCTTTCTTTCGACATCACAGTTTTCACTGACTGGTACCAAAACTGTACTTATTCTGCAAGTGCATAAGCTGCACATTTCAATATCTCTTTTAATATTATAGAACTAATCATGCAGGGAAGTGAAATGCAGAGATTAGAATGGAAGCCATTAAACAAGCAATAAAATGGAAAATAAAACACAAACTAAAACATTTAAAAAAAAAAAAAAAACCCTGATGAGTTACCAAGGCATCCCAGGAAGCATTTACTTGCTCAAGTGATCTATTTCATTCAGACAGAAGGGAATAAATGTTTTAATAGTACATATAAAGCACTAAGGAAATACCTTTTCTTAGGCATGTAATCCAAATGCAAAAATGACATTTTATACTGAGTCAGCATCTTTGAACTGCCAATCTGTAAATACTTTCCCTAGAATCTAATTACAGAATATTAATAACATTTGTGTACCTACTAAACAACTGGGCCAAATGGTCTTAGACTGTACTACAGTCTGGGGAAAGTAAGCCACCATGTTGGATGCATCCCCTACTCTGTGACCTTCAACTGGGAAAATCCTTGCTGCACTGATTCCAGGATGATGCATTAGAAAATCCCAAAGAAAGGATATTCTCTGCTTTCCAAATGCAGTCTAGAATAAGCATCAACATTGCCCTGAAATGGTCATGGACCAGGGCTCTGAGACCTCCTCAGCAGAGGAAGAATTTGAAGACTCAGACAAGGAGAAAACTGAGGTCCTGTCACCACCCCAGAATGAAGCATCTGAGATGTCTCCGGGAGCCCCCTTTGATGTCCAGGAGGAATCCCATGAGACTGGGTTAGCTGTTTCCAGGAGTCTTTTTTTTTGGGGGGGGGGAGTGCACCTGAGCGCAGCTCCGGGAGCTCAGGAGCCAAGCCCGTCCCCAGCCAGCGTCCCGTGGAGTCTTTCAGGCAGCCAATTGTCAATTTCAGCTCCATTATATCCTATGGGCCATTTAAGTCAATGGTGAAAACATAGGGTATATTCTGGGAGCTGGAGGGGAGGGGGTTTGAGGGAGAGGCTCCAAACTCACAGAGTAGCTGATGAGGCCTCTCCCCAAGATACCCACCAAGTTTCAAGAACATTGGATCAGGGGGTCCAATTCTATTGGCCCCCAAACAGGTTGCCCCATTCCCTCCATTGTTCTCTATGGTAAGAACAAAAGTTACTTTTTTCCCACCATAGAGAACAATGGAGGGAATAGGGGCAACCTGTTTGGGGGCCCATAGAATTGGACCCCTTGGTCCAATATTCTTGAAACGTGGTGGGTATCTTGGGGAGAGGCCCCATAAGCTACCCTGTGAGTTTGGAGCCTCTCCCTCAAACCCCCTCCCCTCCAGCCCCCAGAATATACCCTGTGTTTTCACCATTGACTTCAATGGCCCATAGGATATAATGGGGCCGAATTGCCGCCGAATTTCTTTCATTCCCTCCTTTCCTTCTCTTCTTTTCCTCTTTCCCTCCTTCTTCTCTTCTCTCTCTCTTTCTTTCCCTGTTTCTTTCCCTGTTTCCCTCCTTCTTTCCTCTCTTTCTTTCCCTCCCCTTTCCTTCTCTTTCTTTCCCTCTTTCCTTCCTTCTTTCCTTCTCTCTACTCTCTCTCTTTCCTTCCCTCTTTCCTCCTTCTGTGGCCCAACTCTCATGAGAAGGAGTTTAAACTTTAAACCCTTTCTCTTTTGCTTCCCCTTCTGACATCACTTTCTGGTGATGTCAGGGGGCGTGGCATATGCTAATAGCCTAATAGCTCATTAGCATACCATATGCTAATGAGCTCCTACAGCTGTTTTTCTACGAAAAGACCCCTGGCTGTTTCACTCTGGAAAGTAGCCCTGCTCTCCTCCTTGGACTCAGACTCCAAACCCCCAACCCATAGTCCACTGCTGCCCCTAAGGTCCCTCCACAACTGACCAATGAAGCCTCACAACACCAAGAAACATCCAAACCCCATGGGATTGCTTGCTTCTGCAACCAGGCACAAGAACTGGTAGCCTGTTCCTACAGTGGTGGAGCTTGCATCTCCGCTTCCTTGCAGGAGTCTCTGCTGGAACACCACTGGGCCCAGCCCCAATGACCCCTTTCTGGACTTGGGGACCTGACTTGAGACCCAGTTTGGTATAGTGGTTAGGAGCACAGATTCTAATCTGGGAGAACCGGGAGAACTCCTCCACATACAGCTGGTGTGACCTTCGGTCAGTTGCAGGTTCTTTCGGAGCTGTTCTCTCATGAGCAGTTCTCTCAGAGCTCTCTCAGCCCCACCTACCTCATAGGAGGTCTGTTGTGGGGAGGGGAAGGGAAAGGATATTCTATGCCACTTTGAGACTCCTTCGGGTAGTGAAGGGCAGGATATAAATCCAATCTCTCCAATCTCTTCTCCATTGGGAGACCAGAGCAATTGGGAGGGTGGGATACCAGGAAACAAAGTTCACTCCATCATTCCACAACTGCAAGGGCTTTTCTCCTCTCTGTTCTTGGAAAGTACTGAGAAATTTTTACCTTTTTTGTTGAAGATCAGAGATTGATTTCCCACAAGCAGCTGCACCACCTTCACTCTTCCCTCTACCCTGATTGTATTTGTCAATTTCCCACTACTTACTGCGTGGCCGCATTTTGACCCGCAGCATCCTCCGATTTCCCCCACATCTTCTAGATCCTTGTTTTTGAGATTGAGAAGATGCAGGGGAAATTGGGGGATGCTGCAGGTTATAATGTGGCCATGCAGCAAGTAGTGGGAAATTGACAAATACAATCAGGGAAGGGAAGAGCGAGGGCAGTGCAACTGCTTATGGGAAATCGGTCAGAGTCTCTAATTTTAACCCAGAAACACACAAACAATTGTACAACATGTATCAAAAGTCTGCAAAAACAGAACCAGAGGTGGATTAGATTGCCAGGAGGGATGTTGAACTTATTTCATCATAGTCACAGGCGTCACTTTTGATATAGTGATGCACAGAGCATTTATGGCAGTTGGCCACAGCAATAACAAGAAAAGGCTTAATTCCCAAGCTTCTAAGAAAGCATTACAAAACACGGAGCTCCAAATTAGAAACTACTTTCAAAAAACTTCCATGAGACAGCACCTCTTAAGCACCACAAAATACTGCTCTAAATGCCAAGCAGTCCCCAGTAACCTGTTTTCTCCAGATATAGAAATGTTAGAAGAGAGATCAGTGGTTTGATTTGTCCAGAGTAGCATTTTTCCTTGCAATTTTACAGGGGTGGGGTGGGGTGAAAAGCAAACACTTTCTTTTCTGATATTCCCCGAGCTGAATCCACAACGTCTGCCAAAGCCGGAATTTAGAGTTCAAAGATTCCTGTCTTGGTTTAATAATGTCCACTTTATATGTCAATGAGCCAGACACCTGCAGGATATGTGAAAGAGAAACTCTGTAATTTGCTCTTTGGAAACTGCCAGCATGGCTCTAGGTGCATATTAATGCAGCTCAGGAGTGTCAATGAGGTGATTATAGGCTCCCCAGAGAACTCATTTTGTAGCTAGCCCCTAGGAGCCTTAAGAGATTTCATTGAAATGATTTGAGGTACGAATCTAACCATCCACAAGCACACCAGCCTAGCGCTCGCTCTGACAAAGCTGACATTTCTCCATCTTCTCCCAGGGCTCCGTTCGAAAAAGCCGTTAAACAGCAGCATGACAGCAATACAGTTTCCAAGGTGCAAAACTATGTCCGCAGTGGGGATATCTCATCTATTGTAGTGCTTAGTCCGAAGCATTGCTTGCTGTGATCCCCCATGGTGGCAGCAGGAGGCCAGGTGTGTTGGAGCAAATGGAAACTTAAACCCACACAGGTGACAAAATTGTTGCCCCCATGTCTCCTCTGCAGATTTTAATCTTGAATTTTTAGCAGCTATTACTGCAGACTGTGACAACGGATATCTGATTTCAATACCTGACAGCATTCAATGGCCTGTAATAGTCTTTAGTACCTGTGATTCATGATAGGGTTGAGAGATGACACAACTGCCTAATTTTAGCTTCATCTATCTTTGGGAATACAAGACAAAACAAGAGTCCATTTTTTTCAAACTGGAAGATACAAGTGTTGCCAGCAAACTTCCGTTTTGGCTTGTCCTTCTCTCATCCTCCATCTTGAGGATGGAGACAGTGTCTCTTCTCCCTGCTCATTGATCTGCATGAACTACTAAACAAGTTTCGCCTGTCACCACAACAGTGGCAGGAGAGTTAGCCGATGGAACGGGACCATGACCCATGCTATCACACATCACGAGAGAAAGGGTAATTCTGAGAGAAAAGCTGAGCCTTTCCCAGCACTGATTAATCAGTGTAGATCCGGGTGGTCAACCATGTTGGTTTGAAGCAATAGAACAAAGTTAGAGTCCAGTGGCACCTTTAAGACCAATAAAGTTTTATTCAAGGTGTGAGCTTTTGCATGACTGTATATATGCACCCCCCCGGGAGGGGGCTGCTCAAAACCTTGTTTTCTTTTGAAAAACTCTTAAAGAAAGACACCTCTTTTTCTGCAGCTTTTTAAACAGAAAAGATTAGAGGGAGGACAGCAGTGGACTCCATTTCCTAGCAGTCTCTTCACCACTTGTGTGATTGCTCTGTGGACTTAATTTTAAAAGAAAATGGCTGACAGCCCCATGAACTTCATATCCCAGCATGCTGAGTGCTTCTGGACATGCCCCTAAGGGCAAATTTCTAAAAAAAAAGGCTGACGGGCTGACTCCCTGGTTTCTGCCATCTGGCCATGCAAGGAGGGGTAAAATGGCATTGAAGCATGCTAAAACGGGTGGGTCTGGTCAGGATTTTTTGCCACAAAATAACCTGGCTTAATTTAAGGTGGGGCAACAGTGGATTAAACTGCCCATGTGAATGCAGCCTTTGGCTTTCAGACTGGCAGTTTGCCCCAAGATAAGCACATGCCAGAAATGTTTCACAAATGGATTAAAAGGGCCATTCACACAGGCACATCTGTCAGGCATTCCCCAGCCACACTCAGCCTATCTCGTAGCGCTTGCCTGGTGACAATGGTAGCAAACCCTGGAGAGCGTGTTCATCCTGCTTCAGGGATGTGTGAACGTGAACAAGCTGATCCGGTAGGGATGCTCTTATGTGCATAAGCACATATAACTGAATTAAAAAAACAAAAAGCCACTTATAGCCGCACCTCCTCCAGGGGCAGGCCAACAATGTGAATGCTTCCTTGCGCATCATCCTCGGTATGCTCCCACATCAGTTGGTGCAGTGTGACTGGGAAAACCCAGAACACTTTGTTCCAGGTCTTTTTTCCACAACTCCCTCCTGCTTCAAACTGCCAGTCTGGGACTTTCGGTTTCGGCGGAGCGAATGGTGGCCACCTCTCGGGACGCTCCCGGAGGTGGTTAGCCCACACGCGGTTGGGGGGGTCTTCGCTTATGCGAAAGACCCTAGTGAGCCTTAGGCAAAGGCTCCGAACTGGGGGCGCTTGGGGAGTAGCCTCTTTGCCGGCAAACAGCCGGGAAATTGAGGCTTTCTCCCCACCCCAATCGGCCCCGCTGCGTTGTGCCCGTATGGGAAGTAGCAACACCACCGACTTCCAGGAGTGGAGAAGCAGCGGAATGAATTAAAATAAAAGGAGAATCGGCAGCGAATCGTGAGTTGGGGATCTGTTTTGAAGCGGCATAAATGTGCTCCCCCCCCCGTAAACGTATGAGCATATGGGAGGAGGGAGGAATCCCCACCCCCTTTGAAAAACGGGACTGTTAAAGAAAGAGTGAAGGGGGGCGAAGCAAAAAAGCGGCTTGGTGAAAGTACCTTTGGGGTTTTACTGAAGATCTAGAAGCTATCTTGTTTCCCGGGCGACGCGGCACGAACTTTGTTAAAGTAAACAAACAAAAAATGTTGGGGCAGAAAAAGGTCCCTGAGAAGCCGGTAAAGAAGGGGGAGGGACTTCTGGTCCTGGCAGCCTCCCCCTAGAGGCAGCTGTCAATCAACAGAAAAGCGAGCCACTGCGCCCTCTGCTGGATCAAATGCAGAAAATCAGCGAAACCCTCTGTAACATGGAAAGTGTTCTCAACAGTCAACAAAAACAACTAACAGAAACAGCAAAGAAGATGGAGGAGATCGCACAGAAATGTTTGGTCTCAATGGAAGACACCAAGAAAATTAAGAAAAGGGTCAACAAATTAGAAAAACATCAAGATATGCAAGAAAAAAGAATTTTAATGCTTCAGATGGAGAAATCAAATCTGACTCTCCGCTTTCAGGGCATAAAGGAAGAAGAGAAAGAAGATCTCAGAGCTTTACTGGCGAATGCCTTGGCACCTCTAACTGGCAGAGAAGTGCAAGAATTAAAGGATGAGATGGATATGGCCTATAGAGCCTATTCCAGCTTCACAAAGAAAAATAATCTGCCAGCAGAAGTGGTTGTCAAGTTTATCAAACAGCGTACTAGAGATCAAATTTTGCGTGCAGTTTCAGCGGTGCCCTTGAAGATTGGAGAGCAGACTATCAGAACTTTAAAAGATGTTCCATATGAAATTCGTATGAAAAGGAAAGCATACAAAGGATTGACCACGTTCCTACAAAGACATCAAGCCATTTACAGATGGTGCTTTCCCGAAGGACTAACGTTCAAATTCAAGGATAAAGGAGAGAAGATTGACTCCGTCTTCAAAGCTCAAGAATTTCTGAAGAGACACGCCAGCTCAGAGGAAGATGCAGTACTCGCCAATTGGACAGAGTTAAGCAGCGAAGAGGACAGCGGCCCAGAGGAGGGAGGTGCCAGAGCGGGAGATGAGAAAGCAAAAGAGGGCCCATCATATAATCTGAGAGACTTAAAAAGAAGACATCCCAAGATATAGCGACTGTTCGTGGGGCGTCAGAAGGGAGCTGATCAGCACAGTTGATCAGCAACTAACCCCAAAGGACTTTACTATTTTAACTAATGGAGTTATTTTGGACTTTCGGTAGATGAAAAGAAGATCTTCCAACCACGGTGGATGCCAAAAACTATATTTGTACTAGCTAAAACTAACACTTTAACAGAAAATTCACTCCAACCTTTTTCTTTGCCCATCTATATACCCTACATTTTCTTATTAAAAAAATAATAAAATTATCTCCTTTTTAGGAGAGGTTTTTACAAAAAACAAAAAAACAAACTGCCAGTCTGACCTCAGCCTTTGTCAGACAATGAATTGGAATTACAGATCATAGATGTATATATAGAAGCTGACTTGTTAAATTAGCACGCAAAATAGTGAAAATGTTTTTTAACAGCTAAAAATAATGGTTTCTGGTTAATCAATGTGTTAGCCACAAAAGAGTTCTGCCATTTTACCATTCTGTCAAAGAAAGAATTGTATCTGCATTAGGACTTATCCACATATAGGCCAGAAAAACAACATAATCGGGACTATTTGAATTTCCCATCAATGCCACATGTCATCACTCAAATCAAGACAGCCTCCAAAACACGCATCCTCTCCACCTGGATAGCTCTGCACTCTTATCCTTTTTGAAAATATTCTTGGGACCATGAACCATCCCTGTCTCCTCTTCGTCAGCCAATCCAGTGACAAACTTAACTGTGCAGGCAGTCACACATGTGAGCTAAAGCGGGGGGGGGGGAGGAGGAACGAGGCTATTTCCTCCGGAGGAATTTGGCCCGCAGTTGTGTGATCACACAGTCCTTGGAAGCTGCAGGCACAGCCTGCCACTGTGTGATCAGACGCAACTACAGGTGAGTCTTTTTTTTTACATGAGGAATCGATGAATCACTTCTCTGCATTATGGAGTTTGCGATGATGCACATCCTGAGAAGGGAAAAAACAACAGCACGGAGTCGGGATGGTTTGATCAAACCATCCCGATGTCAGCGCTGGAGCGATCAGACACAGGAAACTCCATCTGTAGCCCGTCACAACCCATTTACTACTGGATTTTCCCAGGTGTCTTTTTCAGGGTGTGGGGTACTTCCCTGATGTTCGTGTCTGATCGCGCCCTTTAAATCTGCCGAGCATTCGCACCTATGACGGGGCTAATTGTGCATGTGATCGCACCCTGTCCCTGCCTTGCTCGCTCCCCTCTTTCCAAGTTTGGAAAGAAAATAGTGATTCATTGTTGAGTCAAGCCTCTTGCCCTCTGAAACTGGAGCCTGAATCAGTCCCACAAGGGCACCTCTTACTGGCTTCTAGTTCATGTAACTGAAGAGGTACCAATTCTGGATTAATGAGATGTGCTCCCAGTTCTCTCTTCCCCTTTGAATTACCCTTTTGTATTACCTGGGACCTTTATCTAGGAACTGGACCTTTACCAATACTGAGCACACTGGTGGCTCTGGTACTCTCCTGAGAAACCACTGCATTGGATAGCCATCGTTAGTACAGCAGCCCCAATTTATAAGGGATTGAGTGATATCCATTCATGCGTCATCTGACCCTGTAATTAAGATTTCTGCATAGCCAGTTATATTGGAACAGATTGGCTATGGCTGACATACTGAGTGAAGCTATATGAAATTGCTTGAGAATGAGCCGCATTTGACCTGTATGGCAAGGAAAAAAAGCATCTTGGATTTTAAAGTGCCATATATACAATTGAAATCCAGCCTCCAGGACTTCATGCCATTTTCAAAATGAGATATTATTAAAATAAGCTCCTGATAACCAGAGTTTGGCATCAAACTATAGCACTGCTGAGATTATCAAAGTAAGAACTGTATTAAATTCCACTGGGAGCTTGTACATCTCTCACAGTATCCACAGTCCATCCCAGTTACACAAAAGTTAACCTGCCCTATCTTCTAATGCATTTTTTTTTAAAAAAAAAAATCCTGCTGATGTTTGCTTTCTCTAAACCACAGCTGCAGCAGTAGTCATGGAAATTAGTTCTCCTTTCTTTTATTTCCCCCCCCGGTATATACTTTAAATGGTGCTATCATCACAGCTATGAGGCATTATCAGTTTCTGCTGGTATTTGACTCTGTTCCTGTAAACAGTTTTTTTGTTAACCTTCTGAAAAAAAGAAAAAAATCTATATAATCCCACAGCAAACAAACCACAACAGAAGGAGGAGGACACTGCAATCACAAATGACCAAAGTGCAACTTCTTGGACTGGATAAATTATCTGTAAAATGTGTGCCATGTTCCAATATCACTTTTCTACCAATACAGTGCAGACACTGATCCCTTTCAAACTGCCTTTGCATTCCATTTTAGTGACTGGTTGCTAATGGCTTTTTCTGTCATTTCAGACAGAAACCACAAAATCAAAATAGGACCCACGGTAAGTAGGAAATACCAAAAATCAACAAATGCCATGCTGCAGACGATTACAAAGCATCTCAAGTATTTTTATATATTTTTTGTTTTTATATTATTTTTCTATATTTCTTATAAATTATTCACCATTATATTAACTATCATATAAACATTAACACATAGAAAGACTCATATATCCAAACATCTATCACCTTTTTATATATTACAAAAGATATTGCACAACCCCTTTATTCAGGGGTCTTTTCTGGGGGGGGGGGAACGCACCGGAGCACAGCTCTGGCAGCTCAGGAGCCAAGCCCCGCCCCCAGCCAGCGTCCCTAGAGTCTTTCAGGCAGCCGAATGTCAATTTCAGCTCCATTATATCCTATGGGCCATTGAAGTCAATGGTGAAAACATAGGGTATATTCTGGGGGCTGGAGGGGAGTGGGTTTGAGGGAGAGGCTCCAAACTCACAGGGTAGCTGATGGAGCTTCTCCCCAAGATGCCCATCAAGTTTCAAGAGCATTGGACCAGGGCCCCCAAACAGGTTGCCCCCATTCCCTCATTGTTCTCTATGGTGGGGAAAAAGTTATTTTTTCCCACGGTGCTGTTAGTAGCTCTGAGGGGGAGGGAGCTCTGAGGGGGAAGGAGTTTGAGGGGGAGGCTCCAAACTTTCAGGGTAGCTTCTGGAGCCTCTCCCCACATACACCCCCAAGTCTCAAAGCAATTGGACCAATGGGTCTAATTCTATGGGCACCCAAACAGGTTACCCCCATTCCCTCCATTGTTTCCAATGTGGAAACCCAGCCAGCAGCACTTAAGGCAGGCATGCAGAAAAGGGCAACTGCAATAATAAGAGGAGGACACTTTCCCTATGAAGAAAGGTTATCACATTTGGGGATCTTAGCTCTGAGAAACAATGACTGAGGGCTGACATGATAAGAGGTTTACAAGACTATGCATGGGATAGAGCAGGTAGAGAAAGAAGTACTTTTCACCCTTTCTCAGAAGACAGGAACTTGTGGACACTCAATGAAATTGCTGAGCAGTCCGGTTAGAGGTTAGAAAAGATGAAAGGTTTTTTGGTTCTTACAGGTTTACAACTTTAAAAGTTCTGCTGGTTGCTGTTGCTTGGTGGTGGAGGGGGGGTTGGTTTGTTTTTTTCCTGTCTGCTAGAGCCTCCATAGTTTGTCAAATTCCATCTGGAAGCTGTTCATGCCAGCCACCACCACCTCCGCCTCCTATAGCAGTGAATTCCATGTATTAATCACTGTTTGGGTAAAGAAGTACATCCTTTCATCTGCATTCGCTCTTTTCTGCATTTTTCCCAGTGTTATAAATATTCTTTTTGAGGTGTGTGTGGTGTGAGTGGTCCAATGAGGCTGCACCATCAATTTATGCATGCATAAATGTTGTTCCTTTTGGTCTTTTGGGATTTCTGTGTGGCACTGTGGCATGCTTGCACTGCCACAGTGCCACTTGTTCTGGAGTGTGTCACTTGTTCTCATGGCAAACAAGCACCTCCCAAGACAATTCACTTTCCCTGAGATTCTCTGGAAGAGACTGACTTCTGGGTGGCTGCCTGCTTGCCTGCCTTAAGTGCTGCTGGCTGGGTTTCCCCATTGGAAACAATGGAGGGAATGGGGGTAACCTGTTTGGGTGCCCATAGAACTAGACCCATTGGTCCAATTGCTTTGAGACTTGGGGGTGTATGTGCAGAGAGGCTCCCGAAGCTACCCTGAAAGTTTGGAGCCTCTCCCTCTAACCCCCTCCCCCCCAGAGCTACTAACAGCATCATGGGAAAAAAGTAACTTTTTTCTCCACCATAGAGAACAATGGAGGGAATGGGCCAACCTGTTTGGGGGCCCATAGAATTGTACCCCCTGGTCCAATGTTCTTGAAACTTGGTGGGTATCTTGGGGAGAGGCTCCATCAGCTACCCTGTGAGTTTGGAGCCTCTCCCTCAAAACCCCTCCCCTCCAGCCCCCAGAATATAGCCTAAGTTTTCACCATTGACTTCAATGGGTCATAGGATATAATGGGGCCGAATTGCCACCAAATTTCTTTCATTCTCTCCTTTCCTTCTCTCCTTTTCCTCTTTCCCTCCTTCTTCCCTTCTCTCTTTCTCTCTTTCTCTCTTTCTCTCTTTCTCTCTTTCTCTCTTTCTCTCTTTCTCTCTTTCTTTCTTTCTTTCTTTCTTTCTTTCTTTCTTTCTTTCTTTCTTTCTTTCTTTCTTTCCCACCTTCTTCTCTTCTCTTTTTTCCTCCTTCCCCTGTTTCCCTCCTTCTTCCCTCTCTTTCTTTCCCTCCTTCTTTCCTTCTCTTTCTTTCCCTCTTTCCTTCCTTCTTTCCTTCTCTCTACTCTCTCTCTTTCCTTCCCTCTTTCCTCCTTCTGTGGCCCAGCTCTAGTGAGAAGGAGTTTAAACTTTAAACCCCTTCTCTCTTAGCTCCCCTACCCAGGCCAGCTGGGGAAGGGAAGGGGAGGCTTTTGAAGATGCCTCCACCCCTTTTGCTTTCCCTTCTGACATCACATCCGGTGATGTCAGGGGGCGTGGCATATGCTAATAGCCTAATAGCTCATTAGCATACCATATACTAATGACCTCCTGCAGCTCTTTTTCTACGAAAAGACCCCTGCCTTTATTAATACCAGTCCTCCTTAATTGTACAAAAGTTTTAAGAAGGAGGACTCTTTTAAGTCTGTTTTGAATTGGTGCTCATTCTTCCTCCAACCGAGGTTCAGATATCCTCCTGTTTCAGTGTCTTCCTCAGAGAGTTCAACAGATATTTTTAAGCATAAGGTTGCCAAATACCAAAATGTTTATCCAGATTTCACCAATGAACGCTGCAAAAAGTCTCTCTTAGTGAGCTCAAGGCTTCCTCAAAAGTGAAAAGTGTGTTTGGGAAAGAATAGGGTTAGTCAGCAGGCACTCTCTTTCCTCAAGAAGGTATAGGAGAGGAGTACATCAGAATCCTGATACAATTAATGCAAGAAAGAACGTATACATATATCCAGCACAAAAGGGGCATTGTGCAGCACTTCCAGCAAGTTAAGTTGCATTTAATGATTTCATTCATCCTCACAACAAACATGGGAGGGAGGACTTATTACTCCCAGATGAGGAATTAGGCTGAGGGATTGTGGCTTGCCTAAAACTAGCATGAAAGTTCACAGTTTGTTAGGGATTTGTATGTAACTGCATTATTGGATTGAGCAGAAAGTATCTGTTACATCAGAATGAGTTTATATTTACAATGGGATAAAGAAGTAACATTTTTTCCTTGACTGTATTACTTTGGAACATGGGTAAGGGAAGATGTGGGGAACCCTCCAGGCATGTAACAAAAACTAGGCCATTAAGTGTAAACAAAGATACTCTGTTCAGAAGAAGAAGAGGAGGAGGAGGAGGAGGAAGAAGAAGAGTTGGAATTATACCCTGCCCTTCACATGAAGCGGCTTATAGTCGCCTTCCCTTCCTCTCCCCACAACAGACACCCTGTGAGGTAGGTGGGGCTAAGGGAGCTCTTTTAGAATTTCTCTTGAGAGAACAGCTCTGAAAGAACTTGTGACTGAAGGTCACCCAGCTGGCTGCATGTGAAGGAGTGGGGAATCAAACCCAGTTCTCCAGATTATAGAGTCTGCCACTCTTGACCATGACACCAAACTGGCTTGGTGTAGTGGGTTGTTTTGTTTTAATGGTGATCGGTTTATGAATCCAAGATTCATCTTGCAGAAGAGTTCAAGTCCTACCTTACTTTGAGCAATGCTGGTTTCATTACCTTCACTGCATAGCTAGGGAAGGTGTTGCTGGCGGGGGGGGAGTCTAAATGAAGCCAAGATGTCCTTGCTTGCTCATTCATCATGCAAATCAATATTAACTGTGGTTAACAAGCCAATTCGAACCATCACTTCAGAACCTGGTTTGATAGGGTGGGGAAGGGGATTCCCTAGTTTGGAGGCCCTCCCCCCACTTCAGGGTTATCAGAAAGTGGAGGGTGTCCACTGGGTGCTCCATTATACCCTATGGAGACTGGTCCCCAGAAGGGTATAATGGAGAATCAAACTGTGGGCATCTGGGGCCCGGGGTGTGTGTGTTTTTTGAGGGAGAGGCACATAATTTTCAGCATAGCATCTGGGGCCTCTCCTCAAAACCATCCCCCCACCAGTTTCAAAAAGATTGCAACAGGGGGTCCAATTCAATGAGCTCCAAAAGAAAATGCCCCCATCCTTTGGAGTTCAATTGTGCTTCTTCCCTCCCCTCTCCCAGAGGCTCCTGGAAAGATCCGCACCAGCTTGTCAGCCTCACCCGGCAACCCTATGGTTTGATGGATGCTAACTAACCACAAGTTAACGATGGAGCCGAGGTCCATCAGTGGCTCTTAGCCACAAGGTATAGATGGAAACTCTCAGTCTGGGGCAAGTATTCTTGGTGCTTGGGGGAGCAACAGTGGGAGGGCTTCTAGTGCCCTGGCCCCACTGGTGGACCTTCTGGTGGCACCTGATATTTTTGGCCACTGTGTGACAGAGTGTTGGAATGGATGGGCCATTGGCCCGATCCAACATTGGCTTCTCTTATGTTCTTAAGTTAACAGAGTAGAGTGTTCAGACAGTGACACTAACCATAGACACTTCAGTGAAACTATGGTTTCCCCTTATGCCTCAATCAAGACAGAATCTGTTGGAATATAGCAATGTCTGGTGTACAAAGAAGGATAAAGTTCCTGCAGGGGGCAGCAAGCTCTAGTTAGACTGGACTGTAGGAGGAGTACCTTCTTTCTAAACAGGCTTCTTCGTGTGTTTGCAGAATGCTATTCTTCGGCCTTTCTTCTAGAACCATCTAGAACCCTCTCTCAGCTAGTCAGGCATCTAGATCTATTTTTTCTATCCTGTTGATCACTTCCATAAATAAAGCTCTTGTTCACTTTCAGTCAGTTCACTGCCCTGACTGCTGCATAGCAACTCGGCCAACAATCTCTGTATGGCAGCATTCAATCCTGCCACATCTCAACTGCGACGTGAAGTTCCACTGTGCAGTAAAAGCACTACCAGTTCTAGTGAGTGTATAAAACAGTCCTCAGGGCAGAAACAAGCGCTCAGAAAGGGCACGAAGCACGGTTGGGCCTGGCTTGAAACTCTTCAGCTGGCTGCTCAAATGGTGAAAGGTTCACTAATACCAGGGCTCTTTTTGTAGAAAAAGCCCAGCAGGAACTCATTAGCATAATAGGCCGCACCCCCTGACAGTACAGCTCATTAGCATATTAGGCCACACCCGACAGCAGAGCTCATTGGCATATTAGGCCACACCCCCATGCTACCAGAAGTGTGGTCATCCAGCCACACTCACCTTTTGCTTCTTATTCTGTTTACCTCGGTTGTTGTCAAAACCCAGAGCTTTTTTTGGAGCAGGAACTCCTTTGCATGTTAGGCCACACACCCCTAATGTAGCCAATCCTAATGAGTTTCTGCTGTTGGGTGTGGTCTGTTATGCTAATGAGTTCCTGCTGAGCATGGCCAATTTGGGAGCCAGCCGGAACTCCGTTCCTGTGCGTTCCTGCCCCAAAATAGCCCTGACTAATATGAAACCGTGCACATATAAAAATCAGCGTATTGGGCTAGAATCCTCCTCCCTGACATACCACGAGCAATTTCCCTTTTCTCTGGCTGGATTTCTGTATTTTCTCTCTCTCTCATCAGAACAGACATTATACACAGACTGTATTTCACCCAGAAACCAAAGCAGTGGTAATTTGACTACGAAGTTAAGCACACTCAATCATTTTGATTACCACCCCACTTTTTCTTCCTCCATTCAATCATCTTGCCAGTTGTTTTACCCTCTTGCTAATACCTTCTTTTACTTGGGTTTGGCACTAAGATTAACAACTGCAGATGGCTCGTGCAAGCCCAGGCCTACAAGTACTTGGATGGAGGCAAGCTGAGAGTATCACACAAACACGCACCCCGGAATAAAGTTGGAGACGATCAGGGAAACAATTCTGTGTCAAAATGAAGACGGCTTTAAATGGCCAAATATAAGTCACCCCCCAAAAAAATATAATGTGCATTCAGTCGAAGGGAAAATATACTGGTCTTTTTCTTTTAAAAAATATTATGGATGTTATTCTCCAAGGATAAAATTCATTAGGGGAAAAATCCATTATGAAAAGACTGGTTGTGTTGTTGTCGTTGTTTTGCCTTTCCTACCTAGCCATCCCAGTGATAGAGGCCACGCCTGTCACAGCTTATTTCTTAATTGATTAATTAGCCTTGTTGATCCGCTTCTGGGAGACACGTGTTGAGAACCCACAAGGAGAGGAGAGGAGAGTTTTATAAAACGCCAGACCGAAGGATGCTGCAGGACTTTTGAGAGGTACCTTGGCAGTTCCACAATGTTTTAATTTCATTTCTGTTACCATGTATGCACACTGAAGGTCAAGAAGGCAAAATCACTACAGGCTACAATCCAGGGTATCACCTGCAGAGGTGAAAACCTGCCATTTTCTCCTTTTCCCCCCCATGTTTCATGTGCCCCAAAAGGGCTAACTGATGTCATTCTGTTACACAGACTTTGCTACATGTGCAACACGACTGAATGTAGAACAGACAGGCCAGCAGGAGAAGACTATCCTTTCCCAAGCCACTGCACAGATACCTCCTCGTCCTCAGTCAAGTAAATGGGATGTATAAACCACTGCCTGAATGGTTTTCCAAGTTGGAGCAGATTACCACTCAGTAGGTGCTTGCGATGTTTGAGCATTTCACACTGACAGAACAGGTGTTCACGCACGTGTTGAAAAACAAAAGCAAACAGGAATATGCAAGAGGTGACAAGCGATCACTGCATGAATCACACACACACAAACACACAAAGATCTGTTGGAGCAAGCAGCCATCCCCCAGGACAAGGGCAATGCCCTTCAACATAGGGTTGGAAACAAGATACAGACAAGACAAACGGTGATGACTGCAGAGCACTGAGATCTGATCTGCTCCTATTCATACCTGATTACCTTTTTTCCCCCTATGAAATTCAGAAGGAGCTCAAAGGTGGCGGTCACACGGGTGAGATAACCCGGGGGGGGAGGAAGCGAGGCTATTTGCTCTGGAGTAGTTTGACCCCCAGTTGTGCGATCACACCGTCCCTGGGAGCTGAGGGGGCAGCCCACCACTGTGTGATCAGACGCAAACCATGGGTGAATCAGGGGGAGGGGGTTGCCGCATGTTTCCAGTGCGCTTCAATGGAGGATCGACGATCCGCATCTCTGAACTGAGTGCTCCCTATGAAGTGTTCAATGATGCACATACTGAAATGGGGGGGAAAGAATGGCATGGAGTCGGGATGGTCTGATCAGGCCATCACAATGCCAAGAGAGAGCGCTTGCACAATCACACAGGGAAAGACTGTTCCTGGCCCGTAGCATACCTATTTGCTACCGGACTTTCCCTAGTGTTTTTTTTTTTACTCTGCTTCTGCGGCGGAGCAAAATGGGTTGCCCACAGGTGCGGGACGCTTCCCAGATGTTTGCATCTGATTGTGCCCTTAAAATCTGTCCGGCATTCGCGCCTATGGCATGGCTGATTCTGCTTGTGATCACAGCCAAAGTATGCATACCCCAAAAACGACTCCTCCAAAAGTTAAGAAAAAAGTCTGAACCCATTGATTTTAAACAGAGAATTATGCTCATTCTTACCTTATGCTCAGAGGGTAAACCATGTTGGTCTATAATAGCACAGCTAGATTTGAATCCCATAGCAGTGTGGAAATCAGCCTTAACAGTCCCACCTCTCCTCCAGGGCAGTGAATCAATCCTTGTGATTTGGGCCTCAAGCAAATCCAAGAGATTGCAGCCAATCAGAGCCCATGGAAATCCACTGGATGAGAGGAGTAAGCCAGCCTCAGTTTTAAGAAGAGCAAGGAAATATTTTCATTTTCTGATAGAGATTTTGTGGCTCTTGAAAGGAGTGTCAGCTTAGCCATGCTTGTATTTGGCTTTTTAGTTAGGGTTTGAGGGTCAACTTAGGTAGCACAAATAAGTCCTGCTAAGGGCCCATCATTCCTAATTGGTGTGTGTAGGTTCTGTGGTAAGGTGATCTGTGAAAGAGAAAAGCAGCCTTGAACCTGCTGAGGTACCCTGTCAAGAGAAAGGGGAATCAAATTTCTAAGGATGGGCCCAAACTGGACCACAAAGTAAAATTCTTCACAAATTTTGCAGTGTTCGTGGTTCAGGAACAGAAGTTCATGGTGGGTCATGAACTTCCAATAATTTTTGAAGGAATTTGTGGTGGTTTATGGATGGAGCAAAAAGCAGGGGTTTAAAGGGACTCTGAGCTCCTTTAAACCCCTGCTTTCTGTTCCCAGTGAAAGCCACAAAAACAGCTCACTTACATTGGTCTCCTTTGTGCAGCCCGGTTTAAAGGGGCTGCACAAGATAGCCTGAAGCTGAGCCAGCAAGGAAACTTCTCCCAGTGGGCTCAGCTCCTTTGGGTTCCCTTGTGCAGTCCAGTTTAAAGGGGCTGCATAAGAGAGCCCAAAGCTGGGCTGGCAAGGAGACGTCTTCCCCACAGGCTCAGCTCCATTGGGCTCTCTTGCTTTCTCTCTCTCCACTGGGGCTTGATATACTCCCAGGAACCATGAGAGGTAGCAACAGATGCAGTGTAGGCTCCACATCTCTTCCTAGATGTGCACCACTGCAGTCTGAGCACAGCCTCTGCAAAGCCACGGGCACTCAGGGAAACAAACAAAATCCCTTGAAATGGTCCTGTCTGCCTTTATCACACATTCTTATTTGATTTCCTTTCTTTGTTGTTGGGTCAACCTTGCATTAAAACTACTGTTACATGATCTGGTTCTGTTCACACAACACAGTAATTTAAATGAACACCAGCCTCGATCTGACATCAGATATATTAGAATCTCAAATGAGCTGAGCTTTAATTATATTTGCATTTT
Organism: Gekko gecko; assembly: GCA_029375565.1. Classification (NCBI taxonomy): domain Eukaryota; kingdom Metazoa; phylum Chordata; class Lepidosauria; order Squamata; family Gekkonidae; genus Gekko; species Gekko gecko. The sequence continues at coordinate 17,183,348 of JAPDNY010000010.1, forward strand.
TTCCTGATTTAAATAAGGTTGCTCACGAAGAACGCTTGTCGAACAAATAAATACATACCGGAAAACTCATTAGAGAGAGATAGAGACAAGATGACATATTTCAGCCTCACTCTCTCCTTTCAACTGGTTTAACTTCTGATGTTAATAGACCAGCTTCATATAGGTATGTAACTGACCACAGAATCAAGCCTAGTAAGTTTACTTAATGTATTAAACTGAACGGGGGGGGAGGTAGTTCTTCATCTCAGTGCTACCACTAGAGATGGACACCAACCAGCTGATGAACTAAAGTTCATCATGAATTTTTGGTGGTAAGTAGTTAATGAAACCATGCTCATGAACTGAAGAGCCACCATGAACTTTCATGAATTTTGATGTAGTTTGTGGTGGTTCATGAAGAGCAGAAGGCAGGAGTTTAAACCCATGCTTTCTGCTCTCCACAAAAAACAGCTGAGTGGGGAGAGCTCCCACTGCTCAGATGTTTGGTTTAAATGGCTGGAGGGGCACTTAAACTACTGCTTTCTGCTCCCCATGAAAAAATGTGGGGAGCAGAAAATAGGGGTTTAAATGGCTCCAAACCTGGGGCTGGCTACCCAAGAAAGCCCCTTTAAACTGCGGAGCCATGGGAGCAATTTGCTCCACATGGCTCAACTGTTAAAGGGGCTTTCTCAGGCAGTGCTGGTAGCCCAAGAAAGCCCCTTTAAACAGCTGAGTGGCACCAAGCAGGTTGCCCCTGTGGTTTAACTGTTTAGATGAGAAAAAGCTGAGCTGTGTGGGCAGCATGCTCCCAGGGTTCAGTTGTTTAAAGGGGCTTTCTTGGCAGCCAGCCCCTGGGACTAGCTGCCTAAGAAAGCCTCTTTAAAAAGCCGAGTTGCACCCAGCCTTGTGCCTCAGCTGTTTATATGGGAAACAGCTAAGTCACGGGGCCTGACTGCTTCCACAGCCCAGCTGTTTAAAGCCTAAAACGTGAGCCATGGGAAGAGTGCCCTCTGCCTTCAAGCATGAACCTCTCAAACCCAGTTCAGTTTGTATTCAAGCCACTGGGTCTGTGGTTCGGTTCTCCCACAAACCACGGACGGACCGGAACTGCGTTTTTTGTAGTTCATGCCCATCCCTAGCTACCCCTGAAATATAATCAGCAACTGTAGAAAACGAATGCATACAACTGACAAGAAATTTACTTTTTGGAATTGTGTTTAAAACACTCTTGACCTACCATCTGTTTTAACAGCAGCTTATTACTCTCTTCTGGTTCACAGTTGTATGGTGTTACTCACCCTTCCCTGGACTGGTCTCTCTGTCTGTCTCTCTCTCTCTCTCTCTCCTCCTTCATTACTGTGACATTTTCTGGTTTATGAGAAGCTTCATATTCTGTGGGAGCTTTTATTATTTTTATTGAGCAGACTTGTCATCTCCTTCTGCCACCTGCTAATAGTTACAACAACATTTCATGTATTCCACACAGACTCTCTCGCACAAAAGCTAGGATTCTTAAAAGCTATTCTCCGCAAAGCATAGAAGTTTTAAAGCCCTCCTTCCCAGTAATCACACAAGTGTTCCCCCCAGTATTGCTCAAGGAGAGCCAGCATGGTGTAGTGGTTAAGAGCAGCAAATTCTAATCTGGAGTACCAGGTTTGATTCCCCAGTCCTCTTCCATCTGAATCCTGCTGGGCGACCTTGGGCCAGTCGCAATTCTCTCAGAACTGTATCAACCCCACCTACCTCACAAGGTGCTTGTTGTGGGGAGAGGAAGGGAATATGGTGGTAAGCTGCTTTGAGACCTACTCTTCTTCTTTTTCTTATCCTTAATGCCTGACTTAAGTAGCAACAGGAGCCCTCAAATCCATTTTTTGGGCTAATGCCAGTCCAATAACAAAAAGGACTATGTTCCAGAGACACTTGATTGTTAGAAACAAAACCATATTTTGTTTTTATTGAATCATTTTGTACTGACAAAACGTTGATCATTTGTAGACAAAGAGCCCAATTCAGAAGATCCCATGAAAACCTTCTTTAACTGCTCAAATGCAACTTAATCTATTAGCTGAATATTTTCAGGGTTCTTTGCCTCAGCTGTCTTCAACCCATAGACTGGGACCCTCAGGTGGACCACAGGGCCCCTGCTGCTTGGTTGCAGGCGCTTACAGAGCTACCTTGTTTTGCTCATTTGGGGAAGGCCCTGAACATATCTGTAGAGAACAATGGGATGATGAGGAGAGACCCCTCAGCAGTGGGGAGGATTCCTTTTTAGCACTGACAGGTTCAGAGACACATCTCCTATTCGTTCCTGTCACATGACTGGAATATGATGCAACTTCCTGCCCCATTCCTGGGTTTAGTGGGTCCCATGCTGCCGCCTGCAGTTTAAGGTAGCTGGAAGCATCGAAAACCTATGGTTTGTCTCCAATTGATCAAGTGTTACTGTATAGATTGACTCATGCCTTTGCCTCCAAAGGGTGCCGCATGAGCTCTGTGGCTGATGTCGAAATGACACATTTATTAAAAAAAACTACAAAATCAAAAAGTGACAACAGTTATTCCTCAGTTATTTTGACTTGTCCCAGCAGGTTCTGCAATTACCATAATAAAGGTGACAAAATTCTGTATAGAATTAGAAAATATTAAATGAAATGAAACAAAATATTAAATGAAACGAAAGCCATCAACAATCCACTTTTGCTGTGATCACCAAGCCAGCCCAAATGGTCCCCAGGCTCAAACTCTGGCAATCTTCCAATGGAAGGGAACTCTGTCGCTATAGAGTAGCCACGAAGACAAGAACTGTTTCTCTCTCTCCCTCTCCTGTTCAGATAGCACAGGAATGACATTTTCTCTGAAACTTATGGTAGGAATAGGTAGATGTTAGGGTAACGTCATGTTTTAAGAACTTATGCACATCCTGGATTCGTGAATGTTCTTAAAATAGAAACTATCAAGACACCTGTGCTATGCGCACCCACGCACTGGCTGACTCACTAGGTGCGGAAATAGTTAGGGCCTTTCCATACAGCTTCAAAAGCTGAAATTTCATAGACATGTAGTCTGAGGTACACTGATTAGAAAAATCTAGAAAGAGGACATTAGGAAGAAGAAGAGAGAAGAGATTGGATTTATACCCCGCCCTTCACCCGGAGTCTCAGAGTCGCTTACAAACTCCTTTCCCTCCCCCTCCCCACAACAGACACCCTGTGAGATCGGTGGGGCTGAGACAGCTCTGAGAGAACTATCCTTGAGAGCTTGCCCAAGGCCATCCAGCAGCTGCAAGTAGAGAGCCAGTTTGGTGTAGTGGTTAAGTGTGCGGACTCTAATGTGGGAGATCCAGGTTTGATTCCACACTCCTCCACTTGCACCTGGCTGGATGACCTTGGGCAAGCCATAGTTCTGATAAGAGCTGTTCTTGAAAAAGAGCAGTTTCTGTCAAGAGCTCTCTCAGCCCCACCTACCTCACAGGGTGTCTGTTGTGGGGAGGGGAAGGGAAAGGCGCTTGTAAACCACTCTGAGGCAGCTTTGGGTAGTGAAGGGCGGGGTATAAATCCAATCTCTTCTCTTCTTCTCTTCAAGAGGAGGAGTGGGGAATCAAATCTGGTTCATCCCAGATTAGAGTCTTCGCACTTAACCACTACACCAAACTGGCAATCAAATAAAATTTGAGCCCAGTATCTCCTTATAGACCAACAAAATATTCCACACTATCAGCTTCCATGAGTCTAAATTCACTTCATCCAATAAATATGTATCCCAAGAAACCTTGACAACTAGAAGCAACTAGCAGCTATGCAAATCTCACCGTTCAACAGAAGTAAAGTGGTGTACTTATTAACATCAAGATCCTCCTTTCTTCTCTGGTTCAAAACTCTGCTGCCTCAGCAATGGCAGATACTTTCTTGAAATCCCCAAGAACAACTCCCTGGCAAGGTAGACTACACTGGGCTTAGTCAATATGAGAAAACTTCTTGTACCTTCATTTAAGTTCCACTAAAAGTAGAGAACACAACAGACAGGAGGAGCAAAGAGGACAGACCCAAGAAAAAGAAAATGTGGATTCAAGATTGGGCCATCATTGCAAAACATAAGGATCTGACCATAGAAGAGAAAGAAAACTACTTATAGCTTTAGAAAACAAGACCTTCAAATAAAAGTGAAAAATCAGCTTCCAAGCTTAGCTTCCCACCAATCCTAAGCCCAGTTCCAAGCAGCGACCTGAAGAGGAAACACAACAAGGAACTCCCTTGATTTTCTGAGGAAAAAACTCAAGAGGTCAATCAATAGAGTTATAATCCAAAAGGCCACACCATATAAAAGCTGAGACAGCATATTATCCCTAAAGACTTCAGTTGATAAAGGCAACTTGAAGATTTGTTTGGAAGGATAGCATTAAAAGTAATTAACTACTTTGGATGTCTACAAGGATGTATATTGCCATCCTGCTTATTTAATTCATATGCAGAGTACATCATGTGAAATGCCATCCTGGATGAATCACAAGCCAGAATTAAGATCGCTGGGGAAAACATCAACAACTTCAAATATGGAGACGATACCACTCTAATGGCAGAAAGTGAAGAGGACCTAAAGAGCCTCTTGCTAAGGGTAAAAGAGGAGAGCGCAAAAGTTAGCTTGAAACTCAACATCAAAAAAACTAAGACCATGTCATCCAGCCCCATCAAATAGAAGGGGAAGTCATGGAAGCAAGATCACTGTAGATGGTGTTCGCAGCCATGAAATTAAAAGACATCTGCTCCTTGGGAGGAAAGCTATGGCAAACTCAGGGTGCGGTCACACTGGCCTCTTACCGTGACTTGCTCCTGCAGTTGGTTTATCCGTGACTTTTTAAAATGGATATAAAGTGTTTACATGTCCCTCTGGAATTGCACAGTGCAGTGTTCAGACAGCTGCGCCACCAATGCATTCATGCATGCACAAGGGCAGGTGATCGTCACTATGCTGGCCATGAGAACAGTGAGGGAGAAGGGGGGGGCGGTGCTGTCTCGGCTGAGTGGGTGGAAGAGCTGAAGAGACCCGAGGGAGACTGGTGGTTTCCTTTTCCAGTTCCTGGGGGAGTGTAGCCGGGGGCGGGGGGAGTTTGGATTTGGTATTCTGCTGATAGTCAAGCTCAGCAGTTAGATTCTCCTTTCCTTAGTAGTCGTTTTTCCAAAAGTAAATCTATTCCAATCTGGGGGGGGGGGGAGGAAACCAAATCGCAATCGCAGCGAGATGCGAGTCTAGATAGGGGAAAGTGTGGAATCGCAGTGGTAACATCGGGAAAGTACTCATTTTCCCGGGTGCAGGAAAGCGTGGGAGAAGACCAGAAGCATTGCTCGAGTGAGCCCGCTTCAGGGCGGGAGGCAGATCAGCGCGTTTGGTCAGCGAATTTAAATGTGAGAGAGAACAGCGGCAAACCCCGATCAAAAGGACAGTGTGACCAAGCCCCTAGACAGCATAATAAAAAAGTAGAGACATCACCCTGCCAACAAAAGTTGGTATGGTCAAAGCGATGGTATTCCCAGTAATAATGTATGGCTGTGAGAGTTGGACCATTAGGAAGGCTGAGCACTGAAGAATAGATGCTTTCGATTTACGGTGCTGGAGAAGACTCTTGAGAGTCCCTTGGAATGCAAGTCAATCCTAAAGGAAATCAACCCTGACTGTTCCCTGGAAGGCCATATCCTGAAGCTGAAGCTCGAATACTTTGGCCACCAAATGAGAAGGGAGCCCTCACTGGAGAAGCCCCTGATGCTGGGAAAGATTAAAGGTCAAAGAAGAAGGGGACGGCAAAGGATGAGATGGATAGACAGTGTTGTCGATGCAACAAACATGAAATTAAGCAAACTCTGGAGGACGGTAGAAGACAAATTAGGGTAATGGAAGACTAATTAAGGTAATTTTTTTCTAAGTAAACTGATACTTCCCACAATTAGAAAAGATACCTTTACACACTTATCTGCTTCTTTGACATATTTATTGCTTCACAACTGTTGATCTTATAACTGCAGCTTGTTATTTAGTTTGTCTTTGGACATCTTCATCATGTTACATTTCCGTTTGCTGTTCAGCCCCTGTCTATAAGTTTGAACCTTACCTACCATTCCAATGTATTTGAAAAAGTGTGCCAGCACACGAAAGCTCATACTTTGAATAAAACTTTGTTGGTCTTAAAGGTGCCCCTGGACTCTAAATTTGTTTCTACTGTTTCAGACCAACACGGTTGACCACCTGGATATACCCAAATGGGCTAGAAAGTGTCCCAAGGTGAGTTACCGCACAGCAAAATGGCAGGGGGACTTCAACATAAATAAATTTAAGCTCATTCTCCTAATTTCACAATAGCAGACCTCAGCTCAGAGTCACACGTGAAATGGACTGGCAGTAGGCTCTGGTCGGGGAACACACAAAACTTTATCAAGCAGCATGTGATCAGCTTATGCACGAACTCAAGATGTGATCATCGCTTTGAGCATAGACTTCTTTTTTCAAAGCACTGGACAAACTGGTAGACAACTGAACATCCAACCACTATTAGCAATGATAATTAACCAGTGCCTCCATGAACAAAGATAGCATCACCTGTGAATATAAGATGTTAGAGACCAAAACACAGCAAACAGACATTGCCTTTATGCTTAGCTTCCTGAAACATCAGGCCAGCTGCAGCTATCAACAGACTAAACGGACTCCAGTTTGATTCAGCAAAACTATTCTTGTGTTGTTAATTGTTTCACAAAAGACAGTCCATGAGTCCCTTAGTGGAAAAAAAAAATCAAAGGGTGTTCGGAATGAAAAGGACAGGACAACTGACAATTGTCTAAATGGACATGACATACTTTGGAAGGCTGTCAAAAGTAATCCATTGTAACAGACTTAAATACTGTGCACTCGAAACCATGGAGAAAACGACTTTCAATTTCATTGCTGATTCAAATTGTCTCAGTGTAAGATACCGTAAACTCTTTTGTTCTGTATCTAGCCATCAAAAACCTATCATTTGAAGAACACTGATACTTTCGACAAAGGCTTAATGATGCAATCTCAGTGCTAATTTAAATTAGCCTCTTAAAAATAAACTTGGCAAGATTTTTGTGACTGCCGCTTTCAGAACTGACCATTTCAGCACCAAAGACCGGGAGCATTTCATTTGAGAATTCAAGTAAGATTTCACTGGAAAATGTGTGTTTTAATTTGGAGACCCTTCGCAAGTACCAGCGGATACTATAAGGGGCTGAAAAGGCATCAGCATTTGATTGAGACATCCAGGAACAAGTCCTTGAAAACTGCCCCCTTTTTTCTGTAAATCTGGCCATAAATATAATCCTTTAAACTATACAGTTATGACATACAGCCCGTATGAACACACTGACACCTTGTGAACATTAATTTGACACGATTGCAGTGAGAAGGATGCGACAAGACAAGGGGAGTCTGGTGAAGGCATAATTCTGATCGGCTTCCTGTAAGAGCTTGTCAAACATCACTTCAAATTAAATTAGCAATTATTAAAAAAAAATGCCCATCATGTCTGAAATACGATGAAGGTGTTATCCCAGTGTCTTAGAGGGCTTGCCTTCATTATTCAACACGGAGCGAAAAGTGATGGATGAGATACCCCTCCCCCGGTACATCTTTCTCATCTTACCTGTGCCTCCCTTGCCCAGTGTCGACTTCCTTCAGCTTCCTCCTGTCTGCCCAATTTTCTCAAGCCCCTCTCTTCATTTTAACAAGTTCCTAGAGTGATGCCTTTGCAGGCATGACAAAAAATAAAATAAAATCTTGCAATCAGCATAAGCGTCCTGAAGCCCTTACCCAATATGGATGGGATCTGAAACAGTAACCCTAATCAGAAGGTGAGATCTGCGGCTAAAGAACTCAGTAGGAGACAATCACACTCTTAGAGAGTTACCAGCTCAATTGTTTTGTAAAAAGAATTATTTAAGCAGGTTTTTTTTTTTTTTTAACCTTCCTCTGAATTTGGGAGTTATGAATGACTCCAAGGGGGAGTTAAAATAAGTAAAATTTCCCCCTAAACTGTGCTTTTGAGAGCAAGTTTGGTATAGTGGTTAAGAGCATGGACTCTAATCCAGGAGAACCGGGTTTGATTCCCTACTTTGCAACATGCAGCTGCTGGTGTGACCTTAGGTCAGTCACAAGTTATTGCAGAGCTGTTCTCTCAAGAGTAGTTCTCGAAAGAGCTCTCAGCCCCACCTACAGCACTATATAAACTGTGATTGACCACAGAGTAAATCAGCATCATAACCTGAACCAAGGTTGTGTAGGCAACAGGTAGTTGGTGGGGAGAGACTATTTGTCCTTTCCACAGAGTTCAGTGTCAGGGATGATACTTAGGCTGCGATCACACATACTAAATAATCCAGTTTTAATCTACTTTCAATGCATTTTCCAACTGGATTTTTCCAGTTCACACACTAAAATCCAGTTGAGAAGTGCACTGAAAGTGGATTGAAAGTGTATTATTTAGTGTGTGTGACTGCAGCCTTAGACTAGACAACATTCTGCTATGCTGAGATTAGAACAGGACTAGAGAAGCCTTAAAATACAGACTAAGTCCTGATTTTCCAGCACCCTGGCCCCTACAGTGCCAACCGTATGCAGTGCCTCTATGCCAGCAAAGTCATGCTGGCACTAGATTTTTAGTGGTGCATCAGCAACAGGGTACTATGCTTCCACAGGGCTTAGTTGCTATTCTAAACCAGTTACAGGCATTGGTTTAGGATTGTCCTTCACCTGGAGGTTGGCTACCCTAGGCATAGCAGTCGGTGCTTCAGAGCAGGATCCGCTAGATCCAGGTTCTTGCTGTAGAAACTGAGTGGGTGATTTTGGACCAGTCAGACTTTCAGCCTAACCTACCCCACAGGGTTGCTGTGCAAGTCAAAAGGGGGAGAAGAGAATGATGTAAGCTGCTTTGGTCCCCATTGCAGAGAAAGACTACTTTTCCTCCTGGGTAGAGGCTGCAGGTGGGGGGGAGATGGAAAGCAGAAGAGTGAGGGGAGAAATAAAGGTAGGTTGATGATTGGCGGGGAAGGAGATAGGGTTGCCTACTCCAGGTGGGAAATTCCTGGAGATTCCTGGAGGGATGTAACCTGGAGAGGGTGAAGTTTGAGGAGGGGTGGAACCTGAGACAGGTACGATACCATAGATTCCACCCTCCCACCAGCCATTCCCTCCTAGGGAACCACAGTTGCCAATCTCCAGGTGAGGGGTGGAGATAACTCAGAATTACAACTGATCTCCAGGAGGGAGGGCAGAAGTCAGCTGCAGTCAGAGGGGCAGATAACAGTAGGCTGATGGTTATCTGGGAAGGGGATTGGGTTGCCAACTCCAGGTTGGGAAATTCCTGGGGATTTCAGGGGTGGAGCCTGAAAAGGGGTTTGAGGAGGTCACCACAGCAAATTGATGCTGAGTGCCCAAGGCCTTGGCACTCTCCCAGAGGCTCTTTCTAGAGCTTGTTGTATTTATTTCCACAACGGGCCTTATTCCGTGTGTATGTATGTGTGTGTAAACAATAAGATATGTTTTAGAAACTTAAAATGGGAGAGAGATTCAGGTGGGGCCAGGATATGATCTATTACACTCCCCCCTTTGTGACTCATGGAAATGAAGTCACCAGCTCCACCACCCTCTGAGTAGCCATTCAGAGGGATAAAGATTCTCTGGATCACAAATCTAGCCAGCTCCAAGCCACCTCTGTGTCTCACGTTGTCCTTAGATTTGCTATTATGCCAAGGAGGGCTAAGGAATTCACCATTATCAGAGCCTAATAATTTAGAGAAAAGTCTATAATCATCCCTGCCAATCCTTGCAATAAAGTCACCGCTACTACTAAAGGGGTCTCCGGAAAATGGGCATGCAAGTCATCAGCAATTTTACTCAGGCAATCCCATCTCTGATCCAGTGGATGGAGGAGTGTAAACAGAGGAAAGGATGACTGTCATGTCATCCAGCTTTAATAGGAAGGCAATAATCAAGTCGTCTGCCACCAAAAGACCACAAGGTCCAATATCCAATCTAGTTGAGATTAAACAGGCTAAGCCCCCCAGGCCTGCCCCCTCCTTGGGACTATGGTAGGTCTTTGAAAGAGGCTAGAGAAACCAGGAAAAATAGGCTCCTCCATTAACCAAGTCTCATGAAGGAGTACAATATCAAGGTAAAGGTAAAGGTTCCCTTGCTTGAAAGCCAGTCGAATCCGACTCTAGGGTTGCGGTGCTCATCTCCGTTTCAAAGCCGAAGAGCCAGCGCTGTCCGAAGACGTTTCCGTGGTCATGTGGCCGGCATGACTAAACACCAAGGTGCACGGAACGCTGTTACCTTCCCACCGAAGTGGTACCTATTTATCTACTTGCAATTTCTTGCTTTCGAACTGCTAGGTTGGCAGGAGCTGGAACTAGAGACAGGAGCTCACCCTGTCATGCGGCACCCGGGTCTCGAACTGCTGAACTACTGACCTTCCACAGCCTGCAGTTCAGCGTCTTAACCACTTGAGCCACCGCAGCTCGAATATCAAAGGAGGCCATAAATGCTTCAGTGTCTTTACAATAAATTCTCAAGACCCAGCCAGGAATATTTTAGCTCAAAATATGGAGTCCACAAGTCCCAGTTAGTAATTTGTTATTTATTTATTTTTGCTATTGAAGTATCTAATGTGGGCAACTTGGGGATTTTCTTGGGTTAATTATAATTTTTGGCTCAAGACAGATAGTAATAACATGATTGTTGCTTCAGATTTATGCAGAAACCAAGATCAAGGGTGTTAATCATTTCATATGTCTTAAAACAATCCAGGAAGTTTAGAATTGAAGACAAAAGTGCAGAAGGGAATAAGGAATCAGGGTATAGGAAGGGGGGGGTGACGAGACCAGATATCTACATAATGGTGTTCCTGTACTACAAACAATAGTATATCTCTCCTTATTAATAATTGCATTTTCGGGTGGCAACATTCAATGTGCTCCCAAATCAGTTGGCTCCTAGATCTGCCACTCACAAGGTGTACCTGGCCACTGGCTGGGTTGCCTGCATCCCACCCACAGAATTGACACCCAGCGTCTCCACCTCAGTATGCTGCAAGGTGATGGAGGGGTCACACACTCTGGCCGCCAGAAGCCAAAGCAGCCAATGAGGACGGTGAGGCCCGCATCGAGCCACTCCAAGGCCCCAACCACTCATTCATCGACCTCTGCTGCATGAGCCGCTGGGGCGGAGGGTGGTAGAGATGGCAGGCAGAGGCAGTGTTCCAACACCTTGAGGGTCAGGACAATGAGGCAGCTCATGCCACCACCACTGTCATCTGCAGACAGCTGTGAGTAGCCAGGCGGCCGGCGAGCCAGTGGCTTTCAGAGGCAGGGAGGACACGGTGATGGCGAGGCCAACCTCCAGAAGCTGCACGCCCCCAAGCCATCAGTCACCAAGCTCCATAGTGCCTGAGTAGGGTATGGTAGAGGTGGCTGGAGGTCTCCCAGTGGTAACTGGGCAGTGACACACTGCACAGCCTTCTCTCCCCCCTCGACACCAGGGTCTAGGGACTGCGGGAGAAGCTGCAGTGGTGAAGGGGAGGGACTGTCTGTGGGCCACCAATTCAAATCTTGCTAGAGCTCGTTGTATTGATTTCACAACAGGTTTTGTGACTAGTTTTATTATATTTCAAATTATATTGGAGTCACTAAAATGCATTTCACTAGTAAAATGAACTGTTTTGTAGCTTTTCTCAGCACAAGGGTCAGTGGGATGAGTCCAGAAATAAGAGGCTGCAGAACTGACACCTTAGTTTGACATTTAATTTTATGTCTACAATATTATTCAGCTTTTTGCTGAAATTTTATTAGGGAAAACTGTTACAAACACCAAGGTAGTCTGCTGTTTGTCAGAAGAGACAGGTGATGGCAGGAAGAGATTGGGAGGAATTAATTAGGGAAAAGCTAATACATAATAAAGCTTTCAAAATTCTCACTAGAATTTCTCCATGAATGTTGGATTCTGAATTACTTGGCTTTGTGCAACTGATGCTTATCTCCAAATCTGGTATCAAACAATATGCACATGCAGTTTGCTGCAACCGGCACTGTGAAGAGAAATTCTCTTAATTCCTTTTTACCCAATGTCTCCCTGAAATCCAAAAATCCATTTCTTTTCCCTTTTTTGAGGAATTTGATGTCAGTTTTTAATCAATTCCATTTTGATCAAAGAGAAATTGTAAGATACAATGTCTTCCCAAACCTTCCTATCCACCTGCTAAAGCACAATCCTGTGGAGTGTAACATAAAACAATTGATTTAGGTGGGTAGCTGTGCTGGTCTGAATGAGCAGAACAAAGCTTGAGTCCAGTGGTACCTTTAAGACCAACCAAGTTTTATTCTGGGTATAAACTTTTGTGTGCACACTTCTTCAGATACATTGAAAAAGAAGTCACCAGCCATTACATATAGGTAGCGGGTGAGGAGGATGTTGCCAGGAAGGGACAATTAGAGGTAAGGCTGGATTGAGGTAATTTGTAAGACCTATGAATAGCAGCAAATATAGCTAAAATTGGATTAGGGCAATTGGTGAAACCTCTGAATAGTAGCAGATTAGCATATAGCATAATAAAAGTTTACAAACAGACGCAAGAACTGAATGACATTAGCTTGTGTAGTGAGATAGGAAACCAATCTCTGTGTTAAGCCCTGGAGGTTCCATTGTCTTGAGTGTTATAATAACTTGTAACTCAGCAATTTCCCATTCTAGTCTGTTTCTGAAATTATTTTGCAATAAAACAGCTACTTTGAGGTCCCCCACTGAGTGTCCTGGGAGGCTGAAGTGTTTCTCAGTTTTGTGATTCTTGATGTCATTTTTGTGACCATCTAACCTTTAGCATAGGGTTGGACCTGTTTGCCCTATGTAGAGAACTGAAGGATATTGTTAACATTTAATGGCATATAGTGTTAGATGATGAGCAACTGGTGTTAATGTTGTTAGGTCCATTGATTGTGTTGTCTGAGTGTATGTGGCAGTGAAGTTGACATCTGCATTTATTGCAAGCTCTGGTACCAGTCTCCATGTTCAAATTCGATGTTGCATTGTTGTGGATGAGGGGTTGTTTAAGATTGGGAGGGCTGATTAAGATTGGAGAGATTGCTGAGTTACCAGTTATTACAACACTCAGAACGATGGAACCCCCAGGGCTTAACAGAGATATAGATCTTATCTCGCTACACAGGCTAATGTCATTCAGTTCTCACATCTGTTTGTAAACTTTTATAATCCTGTATGCTAATCCACTACTCACAAGTTTTACAGATTGCCTTAATCCAAATTTAGCTATATTTGCTGCCATTTGTCAGACTCCTGAAACAATCAGATCCAACAACTCTCTTCAGAAGTGTAGTTTATTGGTACAGTATTGGCAGAGCATCTACATTCTAGGATCTGTGTTAAGACTAAGGAAAAAGGCATGGGAATGTGGGATATACTAGGTTTGAAGGGGCACCCCGATGGTGCATAGCCAATTGAGGCATCAGGAATAGCCCACCAGGACTAACGGGCCAGAAGGAGAAATGGTTCCCAGGGGAATGTGTTACAACCAGGCACTCAAGGTTAAGCATATAAAACCTTTAGATAACAGAGCATTCTCAGGCAAGTAAGAATTGAAAGTAAATACCAGGCGGGGTCTTCCCCCTCTCACACCTTAATGGCAGCTAGCTGACACCATTCATAGGTTTTAACAATTGCCTTGATCCAGTCTTAGCTCTAACTGGCTCTTCCAGGCAACATCCTCCTCTCCTGCTACCTATATTTAATGGTTAGTGACTTCTGTTTCAGTGTATTTGAAGAAGTGCATGTGCACATGAGATGTTATACCTATAATAAAACTTGGTTGATCTTAAAGGTGGCACTGGACTCAAACTTTATAAAACAACTGCATGGACTGAAGTTACAAAAGGGTGCATTGATTTCTGTACAAGAAATTTTGAAAAAAAAAGAAATCCCTCTTTTAAAAGAGAGCAAGAGGAATCAACGGCTATATCTAAAATGTGAACTTCAAAAGAAGAAATTCCCCTCCCTATAAAAACACGACCTGCAACCTTTAGTTCCTTCAGTTTCATTATGCTTTTCTGTCCCATTACTGTCCGGCGCATATGCACTGATAAAACACTGCAAAGCAGCTGTCTTGATGTGACCGTACAGATGATTGCATCAAAAACTTTGTGTGTGTGTGTGTGCACAGTGCAGAAGTGCATCAATAGAATCATCCTTTAGGTAGCATCAACATTGTTTTTCCACTAAAGGAACTGACACTTGAGGCCAACTGCACATGTTTCAATGCCAGAATTAATTTTACAAAATTCTTCTAATAGTTCTGGAAATTAGGAGAAGTAGACTACAAATACAGAACAACACCCTGGAACAGCAGGACAGGACCATGAAAATTCACATGACCCTAATGTGGTGACTGGTGACTACTTGTCAGGGGGCAAAATGACACATTTGGACAGAAATTGGGTTTCTATGACGGGTTTCAACTTAAAGGATGGCACCTAATTGCATTACATGAAGTACTTGTCAGGGCTGACAGTACAGAGCCAGCAGGCATTCATTCATGTGGGAAAGGTGGTCCAAAAAATTGAGCTGTACTTCAGTGACAACTTGGTTAGATAGGAGGCTTTCCACATGATCATTTTCCTTGCTTGTGAGTTCCTGTTGCTTTTGGATGGGGGTTCCAGTCAGCACATTTTGCTCCCTCTAGTGGTCGAGTCAATATTACACCATTTTATGTCTGGCATATCACCCTGAAGATTAAAACTGCAGGTTGCTATGCTGGACATAAAGTGGTGCAAAATCAAATTGACCACTAGAGGGAGAAAAGAACAGGATACCCCCCCTCGAAGCAACAGGAAGTCATAAGTGAGGGAAAAGAGCATATGGAAAAGCTTGCTCTGCAAACTTTCTTGGGTGATAATGCCTATTTCTATGCTATAATAAAGCTAGCAATTCACTGCAACTGAACATTGCATAGGCTTGGCCAATTCACACTGCTCCTATGGTGAGACTGATGTACTAGTAAAGGTAAAGGTTTCCCTTGCTCGAAAGCCAGTCAAATCCAACTCTAGGGTTGCGGTGCTCATCTCTGTTTCCAAGCTGAAGAACCAGCGCTGTCCAAAGACATTTCCGTGGTCATGTGGCTGGCATGACTAAATGCCGAGGTGCACGGAACACTGTTACCTTCCCACCAAAGTGGTACCTATTTATCTACTTGCAATTTCTTGCTTTCAGACTGCTAGATTGGCAGGAGCTGGAACCAGAGACAGGAGCTTACTCCATCATGCGGCACTTGGGTCTCGAACTGCTGAACTACTGACCTTCTAGCCTGCAGTTCAGCTTCTTAACCACTGAGCCACCGCAGTTCTGACTGATGTACTAGGGCACAGTAAACCACCTTACAGGCCCAAGCAAAACCTCTTGCCCCCTTTAGGTCACCTGACCCCCTGCTGAGCTGGCAGTTGTCATGCTACTGCCTGACCCTCTGTGGTGGAGGCACTGAATTCCAAAAAGGGGAAATGAGAAGTTCTCCCTCTGGCTCCTGGCCAGCAAGGGTCTAGCTCAGCATAGGCAACCTCCAGTATGTATTCCAAACAGTAGCATGTCTGACCATCTGTGGATACTCCCTGCTCAAGCAACCAAAGTGATCCCCTGACATGCCGATGATGCCATGGAGACTGTTGGGAGGAGGCAATGGGTATGGGTTATGCCTTCGTCTCCCAGCCCTGCACAACTGCCAGCCACATCCAAGGCAAGCCCCTGAGCTGCTGGCAGCAATATCAGTGTTCAGCTTCCTCCCAGGATGTCTGGCTAAGTACAACCTTTACCCAGGGTAGCCAGTTTTCCACTGCTACATCCAGATTTTCTGCCTTCTGGCTAGTTGCCAGATGAGGGTTCCCCCCCCTCTGAAAATAGAGTTTGTAGGCACACCAACAACTTCACATGTAGACACTCTGTTGGTAACCTATCTGTAGAAGGAACCTAGTTCCTTCTGCCATAGTCCTCACTTAAAACCTCAGTGTGTGTGTGTGAAGCACCGTCAAGTCGCAACCAACTTACAGTGACCACGTAGGGTTTTCAAGGTAAGAGTCACTCAGTGATTTGCCATTGCCTGCTCCTGCATTAGGAACCCTGGACTTCCTTTGTGGTCTCCCATCCAAGTACTAACCAGGGCTGACCCTGCTTAGCTTCTGAGAGCTAGCCTGCACTATCCAGATCACGGCACAAGACCTCAGAGGCTTACAATATTCTGGAGTTACAAAGTCTGCTTTCTTGAAATGTAGTGCCATTCTTCAGGAAGACAGCATGACTGATGGGGAAGTCAATTCTGTCCTCCCTATGATATTTTATAGGTCTTCCATGCATTTTTCCCGAGCCCTGCCCCTACTTCGATCCCCTCCCATCGAAAGGAGTTTTCAGGGCAGCATTGCTCAGTGAACTGTACTCTCCGTTCTTTTCTTTTCTTTTCTTTTTTGCTGAGCCTTCTCGTCATTCTTTATTCAGGTCATGTCAAATGGAAGGAAGAAGAAAAAAGGAGTGACAGGGTGTGTAGCGGGAGCACGGGAACCGGCCAAGATTAGGCACGCCATCCCTTGGTGATGAAACACTGAAACACGTTGCCCGTCAGTATCAAACTTATTTGTGATGGAATTCAACAAATCACTTGGAGGGAAAACGTCCTCTAATC
The DNA here is from genome assembly GCA_029375565.1 of Gekko gecko. NCBI lineage: Eukaryota > Metazoa > Chordata > Lepidosauria > Squamata > Gekkonidae > Gekko > Gekko gecko. The sequence goes on from JAPDNY010000010.1 coordinate 17,200,056, forward strand.
TCCCATATCGTCCGTCTTTGGAAATTAAAAGTGAAGTCTTGAGTTTAAAATAAAAAAGCTATGAGACACTGTAGTTGCTATTGACTCAACTGTAACTTCCTTGCCAGTAAAATGACTGTTTTCATTAAGCAACACAGTAGTGTGAAATAAAATCAGTGCTCTTTTGTGAGCCTGGTGCACACATTGGTAGAAATCTCCTGTATTAAAATAATAATGATATCAGCAAGGTGTTCTCGCTTTTTAAAACAATACAGCTGGGAGAAAGGGAGCGGGATGTACATCTTTAACCCTCTTCTCTGTCTTTTAGACAAGTTTTGTTTATGTCCAAACCTTAAATCCAAGTATTATTAGGCAACAGGGCTCCAAAGACATTAACTTCATTTATCTTCTTAACTTCAAAGAACAGGTACAAACTTGTCATTGGGAGAGAAAGTGGGTATAAAAATGCCATAGCTGAAATAGTAATATCTCCATTTAGACTTCTGCGGAACAGAAGATTTCAAATCTTCCATACTAATATTCTACATGATGCCAAGTTCATCTGTCTTCTCCTGAATGTTTTTGCTGACATGGACAAAGGAAGATAGCTCACTGGATAGCTGAGAAGTGGGGGGAAGAACAATAAATGGTGCTTGGGGAACAGTAAAGTACTGAGTTCGAGACACATTGTAGTGAAATCAGCTCATAAGCATGAACTAAAAGACAAACTAGCTGGTCCAAAGACCGGCTTATATCCCCCAGCAAAACCACACCCTGTTCCTCATGATAGGTTGTCTATGATACACCCCAAACCCATCGGTCCTTTCCTGAATCCGAGCCAAACTATTGGTCTACTCTAGGATCCATGCACGGCATTGTTCTCCGATGTAAAGCTACACCCATTCACACGGCCATGTGTAAAACTTTGACTGCTCTGGATTGCAAGACTAGATCTAAGGGGTGGAAATTACAAGGGAGTCGTTACTGGCTAAATATCAGGAGAAACTTCCTAACTGTAAGAGTGGTTGAGCAGTGGAACAGTCTGCCTCAGGAGGTAGTGGATGTTCCTTCACTGAATGTTTTCAAGTGGAGGCTGGATGACCATCTTTTGGGTATATTGTAAGTATGTAGGGCTATCTTTTGGCTATGCTCCTGCAGAGCGCAGGGGGTTGGACTAGATGACCTGCAAGGTCCCTTCCAACTCTAACATTCTATGATTCTATGATTCTATGTGTGCGTGGTCTATGTTAATATACAAGAGTCTACTGGATTTTTCCTTGCAGAGAAAAACTTCTCCCTTTCCCCCCTCCTTTTCCCTTTCTGCAATTTAAAATAAACCCTCATAAAGGAATGTGGGTTTTATTTGCATGTTTGGCTTTGTGCTGATGAGCTATGGCTAATTTGGTCAAGAAGTCTTGAGGGACCGATCGCACAATACTGAGAATCATGCTGCCCCTGTACATGGAGGTTCCATTGAGCTACTAAGGCTATGGGACAGGACTAGAATTATCCTCAAGGGATTTGTTCAAGGCAGTCTTGTGGCAATTAAGTCTGTAAGTGAATTACTTATTGTGTGATAAAGTACTTTTTGGGTCAACATTTAAGCCTCCTGCCAATCAGCTCTGGATAGTCTTCAAATAGTCCAATAGTCCTCACTGGCTATCATGCACCCAAGGCCATGACGGAATTTTTATTTTATTTTATTAGATTTATATATCTTGCCCTCCCCTCATAACAGGCTCAGGGGATCCCATCAGATTTAGTAAATAATATACAGTATACAAAAATTAAAACAGTTAAAATGCCAATAGAATACAACAATGTTCATCTGGCAAGCAGTGGCCACACATGAACACACATGAATATGCACCTGTCCAGTGTCTCAGGCCCAGGTTTTTCACATCACCTGCTACCAGATATTTTAACTGCAGGCGCTGGGGATTGAACCTGGGGCCTTCTTAGACCAAGCAGGTGTTCTACCACTGAGCCACAGTCCCTCCCGAAAGGAACACAACTCCAAAGTGTCCTATCAAGTCAGAAGCAAACTGGTCGATCTCGATAGACTCATTGCTGATGAAATTAACTATTGCAGGATAAACTTTCCCCTTTTTAAAAATTGTCTTCTGTAAAAAGATAAACATTTCACAAGACAATATTCAGTAAACAAACAGCACTCACTTCATTCCGATGGATTGCTCGTTGGTATAAGATGTTTCTTTCCTGTAAATTAGAAGCTTTCTACAGAACGAATTTAGAAAAAAAGGAATCATTAAGGACCACGCAGGCAGAGAATGGACAGAGATTTGTGAGTTTTGACTCCATCATACCAAGCTCATTTGTACATTGATTTATTAAAATTTCAAGGAAATGGACAACAAGAACTCTAGCTGGGCTAAGAATAATCAAATTGAATACTCATTCTACATCAGTTCATGGTTTGTGTGTGTGTATAAGTCTGCACCTGGAAGTCACATTGGCCTCTGGTGAATGACCCCTACTGGGGGCCTGGAGGATATTCAGAGAGGTGGCTGAATAAAAGCCTGCCTCTTTGTCTTCCCAACTTGGTATTTCAAGGAAGTCTCCCATCCAAGTACTAACCACAGTCAACCCTGCTTAGCTTCCAAGGTCTGGAGAGATGAGGCTTGCCCAAGCTATCCAGTTCAGGACTATCAGTTCCTCTTAATGTCCTGTTAACCCTAGCCCTCTGCAGATAATCCATTCTGTCCACACAAACCGGGAGTATGGCAGCTGCATGTATTGGGAGTACGCGGGTTCCTGCGATGCGGTAGATATGCATGAATAGCAGGTTTTGTGTTCACATGAACGTACTTTATTTAACAGAACACTGTTTTAAAATATAGGTCAAATCTGTATTTGCATTTATAAATTAGTTTTGTGCTGCTGTGACGCCGTCTTTCTCTATGTTTGTTTGAAGAGTTGTTTGGAGAAGATTCATTTAAAGTGGTGTGGAGGCGCAATGACAGTGGAGCCACCATGAGAGGGCAATAAACATATGCAGACATGCAAAAGTATGCTAGCACTGTTGAAGTGTGAAAACGAAAGCAAATGTAGACAGCTTTTTTAAAGATTTAGTCAGAAGGTTGGGACACCGGTGGGAAAAACAAATGCAGATTCGACCACAGAATCAATGGAGATGGTACCTATCGGAGAGGGGTGGGGAACCTGACCAAACATGTTTATATACGTATACTAATGCTGTGGTGTAAAGGTATAAAAAGCCACCCAATGAAGGGAGCTTTGACTCCCAAAAACTTATACCTTGCTTGGTCTTTAAAGGTATTATGAATATTCAATACGAATATTCATATATGATTCACATGCTTCTAGCTCTGATTTTGCAGAGGTGCGGAGCATCATACTTGTCTACTTCGCGAAAATGAAAGTTGTTCAGAAAAATCTGAAAGCTTCAATTTCAACTTAAGGTTTCCTCAACTAGCATGTGGTAGTTTTGGGGAGATATATAGAGAGCTGTTCTTAATAGTTGGCACGCAAATTTTAATAGACGTGTGTAAAGTATTGTACTATTTTTAGCTGTTATTTTTGTTGTGAAACTTTTGCTGTATTATTCATTGTGTTATAATCAGATGTAAATGGTATTATGCTGTGGTAGGTTGTAAAGTTTCTGAAAAAATTGTAAAAAAAAGAAAAGAAAGGCCCCGGTCATACGAGCCAGAAAACGTGGGGGAGAGGCGTGGCAGTTCGCCCCGGAGCTAAATAAGGCGCGGTAGCCCGATCACACGGGCCACCGGGTTGCCACACTCCAGCTCTGCGCCCCGATCACACCGCGCTGCTGCAACACAGCAAAAAAGCAGCGAAGTGCGCATGCACCATTGGGGGGGCGCTGTCGGTGTCTTGTGTGTGCGCATGCGCTGTTCAGCGTTGGTGCGCATCCCATGGACACTTACAGCATTCGGAAACCCCGGGGACATGGGCAGGCGTCGGAAGCCGCGGGATACTTGTGCTCCCGCGATCAGACGCCAGCCTCTGCCCCGGGGTTTCTGGAAACTAGTACTTCGGACCTACTAGTTTTTTACTCCGCGTTTTCCACGGGAAGCCGTGGGTTAGCCACGGGAGCACTACACCTCCCAGATGTGCTCATATGATCGCGCAAGGAAAGTCCGCAGGGCTCCCGTGCCTTCAGCAGGGCAAATGCTCAGTGTGGACGGAGCCAAAAGGTGTTACTGGCCTTGAATCTTGCTCTTATACTTCAGACCAAAACATCTGAGACACCCAAGATTGCAGCTCTTATTCTGAGAAGCAGAAATCTACTGATTCTGGGCCATATTTTTTTTTCCCAGCCAAAAATATCCTCAAAACTGATACAAAGTGGGTGATACACACAGGACTCCTAGTAGCAAGACTCAAGGGAGGAAAATGATAGAATATAAAAAAAGCTTCCTATTTCATCATTTGCAGACAAAATTGTAGGCTAGAAATGCAATGCTAAACACACCCACTTGGTTGCAAATCCGAGACAAAGCAATGGAATGTACATTTAGATATTTAAACCACTGCATGTCAATTTCTTCAAAGATTAATTGAAAGCTTACCAAAAAGCTCTTTCTATGCATTTACACTCAGGAGCTGTTACCCGGATACAGAATGCATGTGCAAGCACCAAAAGACCCACACATATAAATCACTATTTTTCATTGCCAACTATACAGAAGCATGCCCTCCTTCTTGCTAGCTGTATATATTTTGAAGGGAAAGCTTGTAATTTATACTAACGGGATGCTGACCTCTTATTCATATGTGATATTCATGTTCACATGTGATCTTAACATTATTCCCGAGAACCCCAACGGCATGAATGGTGGGGGGAAAGTGTTATCAAGTCACAAGCTGACTTATGGCAACCCCGTGGGTTTTTCAAGGCAAGAGATGTCCCAATGTGGTTCGCCATTGCCTGCCTCCACGTTGCAACCCTGGTATTCCAAGGAGGTCTCCCATCCAAATACTGGCCTGGGCCGACCCTGCTCAGCTTCTGAGATCTGAAGAGTTTGGGCTAGACTGGGCTATCCAGGTCAGAGCAACAGCATGAATGGTTGTGATGCAGAGACAGGCAATGGCAAACCACCTTTGAAACATTTCTTGCCTTAAAAAACAAGTCTAGCTCGCCACCTAGGGGTGCATAATGCTAAAGAGCTAGAAATTTTGGCTGCCAGACGATCTTACAATCTCCTGGGTATTCTACACAATGCCTGATGATGATGATGATGATGATGATGATGATGATGATTTACACTGTTCCTTGGGACAGGGACCGATTCTGTGATGCACTAGGTATATTGATGGTGTTGCATAAATAAGGGGAGGGAACACAGAGACATTTCAATATTGCTTTCCTTTAACATTTGGCCACAGCCTCATCATTTACAATTTCAAATTCAGTACCAGTAAGTCAATTTTATATGGTGATAAAGACCCTAGGGAGGATTTAAGTGCCATTCCATTTTTGTTTTTTTTAAAAAGATGTTCCCAAAGAGAATACTCTAAGGGTGGGGGGATGATTTAAACAGAACCCCTCAGCCTTCAGGCCCAAGGACATAGAAAACATTTTTATAAGCTTCCAGAAAGGAGGAGAGTCCTTTCCCTCAGAGAATTCCTCTTTCCCTCTTTCCAGCCCTCATGGCCCTTTCCTTTAGCCCGAGAGCCGACACCACCACCACCACACAGAATTTGCCTCTAGCTTCAGCAGTGACTCACCTGCTTAGTGACTCACCCTCTCAGGAGAAAGCAGTCACCACCGGACCTAGCAAGTTCTACACACATGGAGTTTCTTTAAGAGCCTTGTGAGTGAATCGACCCATAGGTGCCTGCCCCAATTCCTGACACATCAGAGAGCAACTGTGAATGAGAGGGAAGCGTGCCGAAGAAAGAAAGGCGTCCCGCTGACTATTGACACAGAGGAAGAAAAGTCAGAAAAATCCCTGAGCCTTCCTGAACCATGCCAGTTTGCCACAACGCAAAACATCCTCGGAGACACGGGGAAAATCACGAAATTTCACCACCAGAGTTAAGGATCAAGTGTTACTCAGCCTAGCCTCCAGCTGTTTGGGATCCCTGTTAGGAGGAGTCATGTTTATTTTCACAGAGCTGTATTTAAGAAATGCCTGGTTGGTCATTGGCTCTAAGATGCAAGGTGAGGGAGTGATTCCATTTGGCCTTCCCAGCAGGAAAGTGCTCGATTCAGCCGTACATTTTTTAAAAAAATCAATACTTAAAGAGGTGTATTTCTTTACTGTACAGCTAAACAGCACAGAAGGAGCATGTGTAATAAATATTATTACAAGCTTACAAGAGATGTGAAAGAAAGAAAAAATTAAAAAGCATTTTTGAGGATCACTGACAGGAGCAAGCCAGGCTAATGGGGATTACGAGTACAGCTGCTACGCACACGTTTTACCACCCGGGATTTTTTACAAATCTAGCATCCGTTCTTAAGTCGTTCAGAGCTGCCGCTGTGAAATTGCTTTTTATATAATTAGCCGCAAAAAAAAAAAAAAAAATCAACACATCAGCGATTTCTGCTCAGTGCCTCAACAGAGGAAGGAAAAGCAACCCCCCCCCTTAAAGTCTCCCGCTTCTTTATCAGCAGTAAGAACGCTGTGCCTGCATCATCTTTCTTGTGTCAGCAGCTGCTTGACAATGACATAGAATCACTTGAGGTTGCATTTGTAGAGCATCACTAGTGAAATGGGCAAAGTCCCATCATCCCTTCTCAACTCTGAGGTCCCCCCCCCCGTCTGAATTGGATTGCAAGCTGGGGGGGGGAGATCCAGCCATGTCCAATCCAAGTATCTTTCATGTCCAAAAACATTGACTGTTTTATGATAATGGCTGCAATCAGACAACAGGCTTTGGCATGGTCTGGTCGGGCGGGCCTCTAATTTCTCTGGAGTTATTTGTTCTGGAGGGGTGCAACCAGACATGCCTATTCCTGTCTCACCCCATGGTTAACCATTCAGACTGCCGCTGTCACCAGGGAGAGGGTGGGCAGGCAGCTTCTTTTTTTAAAAAAACAACCATCTAATGTACACATGCACATAACTGCTTATTCACTAGGAGCAGATATGCAATTATGCACACATCACTAACTGCAAAAAAAAAAAAAAAAAAAAGTGGCTGGGGACCAGAAGCATCAGACCTCACCAAGTGACTCGAACACGCAAGGGAGAGATCAGATGACCAGAAATCTTCAGTGAGACATGTTCAATCATAAGCACCGGGCTTTTTCCGGTGTTGGGAAAGTTGGGGGTGAGGAGGGGGGTGACGACTGAGGGACATCTGATTGTGCACTTCAGATCCGGTAGGGAGCTGCCACAACATTGGAGCAACTTACCCATCTGATTGCAGTCTATCTCCCACACTGAACCCAGGTTTCCCCTGCCCAAGTCAAGCAATCACCACTTGTCACTACTTTTCCAGTTGGAGGGGCTGCGGCTCAGTAGTGGAGGGTCTTTCCATGCAGAAGATCCCAGGGTCAACCTCCAGTAAAAAGAAGCAAGTAATAGCTGAAGTGAAAGACCTTGACCAGAGACCCTGGAGAGCTGCTGCCTGTGAGATCAGACCACATTGACCCTGAAAGACCAAGGGTCTGGCTCACTTCACAGTAGCTTCATGTGTTCAGTCAGCAGACAATTCCATCCAGGAAATTCATATAGTATCCCCTAATGCTCCTAGCCTGGAAGAGTCAAGGTGGTCAAACCTTGTATATGACCATCAAAGGACAATGATTCTCGGACCCAGTGATGTTTTTAGTCCAGGCAGATTGTTGCTAGGAAAGGCCAGCGAGGTACCTCGTTGTTCATCAGACTCCACTGGTGGGGCTCCTGATGGCACCTGGTATTTTTGGCCACTGTGTGACAGAGTGTTGGACTGGATGGGCCAGTGGCCTGATCCAATATGGCTTCTCTTATGTTCTTATTGTAGCCCACCATCCAACCACAGCCTTCAAACCATCTCCCCATAACTTGTCTCCAGCCAATATATAAACAGTCTGCCTGGAGAGTGTCTGCCCTCGGGCTAGGGGACCTGATCTCTGTGCTTCTTCAAACCTGACCCCTACACCACGAAGCACATTTCAGCTAGAGAAATTTATTTATTTATTTATTCATTCAATTTTTATCCCACCCTCCCCGCCCCAGGCAGGCTCAGGGCGGCTTACATAAAAGATTAAAAATATAAAACACAAACATACCAAGTCATAGCTCACAATAAATAGAATAAAATACAAATAAAGTGCTGCTAAGCAATAACAACTCAGTGGCCATGATGTTCCCAAAAAAATGGCCCCGGTCGGCATCCAGCATCGTTAGTTAGTATTACTCAGTTCAGTTAGTATTGTTGATGTTATTGGTGTTATTAGTGGTGGCTCCTAGTCGAAGGCCTGGTGGAAGAGCTCTGTTTTATAGGCCCTGTGGAACTGTAAAAGGTCCAGCAGGGCCCTGATGTCCTCCGGGAGCTCATTCCACCAGTGTGGAGCCGCCACTGAGAAGGCCCTGGCCCAGGTAGAGGCCAGTCTGGCATCTTTCAGTCCAGGGAGGGCCAAACAGTTTTGCAACCATGACCTCAGTGCTCTCTGGGGGACATGTGGGGAAAGGCAGTCCTTCAGGTAGGCCTTCAGGTAGGCAGGCCCCAGGCCATACACTGGGACTATCTAGTGTTTTGCAGGGAGTGCCACATTTATGATTATCTACCCAATGGATGGAAATCGTGGATGTATGCTTGATGCATGGAACTCTTGGAGGAGGCTGGGGATGAGGCAAGGTCAAACCCAACCTGTATAAAGCAGATCCCAACAGAGGCTGGAGGAGGAAGCAATGGGCCCTGCTACAGGATTGTGAGAGCAGGCATCCAGGGCCGGACCGCCCATAGGGCGAACTAGGCGCCCGCCTAGGGCGCCCGGCCTGAGGGGCGCCAAATGGCACCCCACTCCCCCCAAAAAAACTGCTCCCCCCCCGCCGTCCTAAACCGGCGCACGCTGGCGCCGCCAGACCCCCGCCCCCTTCCCAGCGGGGCCCGCAGAAAAGCCGGCGCCGGGAGGGAGGGGGCGGAGGCTGGACCCCCCATGCCCCCTTCCCGGCTTTTCTGGGGGTCCCGCAGCCACGGGGCCCGCAGAAAAGCCGGCGCCGGGAGGGAGGGGCGGAGGCTGGACCCCCCGCGCCCTCTTCCCGGCTTTTCTGGGGGTCCCGCAGCTCCGGAGCCTCCAGGAAAGCCAGCGCCCCGCCGACGCCCCGGTCTCCAGGTCCCACCGGGAGGTTGGCATCCCCAGTGGGGGGCGCCCCAGGCTGTCCTGCCTAGGGCACCCAGACACCTGGAGCCGGCCCTGCAGGCATCCAGGGAAGAATGAGGAACTGGGTGATTCAATTCCCTCCTTTCCCCATTGTGAGGCTAGGGAAGCTTGGGGGCCGATACACACAAAACAACAGGAGAACAGGCTTCAGGGCTGGCCAGGAGGGGGCATCACACACGTTGGGATTCTGTAGCAATACTTTAGCATAGACTTGGAGGTCAACGCTAATTGGCATCCCTTACAATGACTCCTTTCCACTCCTTTCCACTCCTTTCCACTCCTTTCCACTCCTTTCCACTCCTTTCCTTTCCTTTCCTTTCCTTTCCTTTCCTTTCCTTTCCTTTCCTTTCCTTTCCTTTCCTCTCCTTTCCACTCCTTTCCTTTCCACTCCTTTCCTTTCCACTCCTTTCCTTTCCTTTCCTTTCCTTTCCTTTCCTTTCCTTTCCTTTCCTTTCCTTTCCTTTCCTTTCCTTTCCTTTCCTTTCCTTTTGTACCCTTACAAGCTCATTGGCTGATTCTGCATTGGCTTTACGAATTCTCCATTGTTTTAGGAAACCCATGGGGGAACAGAAATTCCCCTCTGCATTGCATGCTGGTTTGACTTCCTTTGCTTATCGGGTTTTATGGCAGTGTCCACACTCCATGCTTCTTTTGCTTTCTTTGATCATCAGGTTTTATGGTACCTTCTGCATAGATTTATGGTCATTCAGGGGTGACTTTGCAGTCAGTACGGCATTGCCCTGAGGTATTTGGATGTGGTTTTGAACTGCATTTTTTCCCTCCCAGTTGAGAAAATGTGGAGCAAATGCTAGATGCAGATCACCCATCAATTCACAAATTTTGAGAAGCAGAAAACATTTATTTCTTATTTATTTATTTATTTAGATGCAAGGGCTAAAATGACTGAGACAAATTTTGCAATTGCTTGAGTGATCTTGGGATCCTTACCACTGAGCAAAAGAGCCAGGGTTTCTGGAGTATAGGGGGATGGCTGGTTGAATAAAGGCTTAATATAGTAATCCCTCATAATCTCAAAAAATCTGCATTCCAGCAGGGCGTGAAAGGATGTATCAATCCTGTTAAGGCCACAAGGGCAAATTCTATCAGTGTAGGGCCTATTCAAAAACCTCTCTTGCAAAACCATTATAGGTATAATGTTCAGTCTTGCAAAAAAAACAACACTCTGCAATAATGTGGAATGGTAAAACTGTGCATATAGGGGGGTAAAGATTTTGGGTAAAGGTTCCCTCACTTGAAAGCCAGTCAAATCCAACTCTAGGGCTGCGATGCTCATCTCCGTTTCAAAGCCGAAGAGCCAGTGCTGTCCGAAGATGTTTCCGTGGTCATGTGGCCAGCATGACTAAACACCAAGGCGCACGGAATGTTGTTACCTTCCCACCGAAGTGGTACCTATTTATCTACTTGCAATTTCTTGCTTTTGAATTGCTAGGTTGGCAGGAGCTGGGACCAGAGACGGGAGCTCACTCCGTCATGCGGCACTCAGGTCTCGAACTGCTGAACTACTGACCTTCCACAGCCTGCAGTTCAGCATCTTAACCACTTGAGCCACTGCAGCTCCCTAAAGATTTTGGCTAAGAAAGACCAAAAATAGGGGTGAGCATACTCTGAAGGCTCCCTGAGTCAAATCACTATGGTCCATTTCCAGGACTCTCTTTTTGATCAGAGAAAATGCTTTGGTTTTGCCCATCTCAAAAATATCATCAGTTGACAATCCAATGCCACCCTCAAAAATGGGATTAGAAGGGAGCAGTCCTGTTTAGGATGGCACTGGGCGATTCTGCATCTCATATTCGCTCCACATTTTCTCAACTGGGGGCGATTCTGCGTTGGCTTTTCCCTCTGTTGTTTTAGGGAGCCCACATTGGAACAGAAATTCCCCTCTGCTTTGCATGCCTGCTTTCGCTTTCTTTGATCATCGGGTTTTATCGTACCCTCTACACTGCATGCCACTTTTCCTTTCTTTGATCATTGGGTTTTATGGTACTTTCTACATAGATATTTGGCCCTTCAGGGATGACTTTGCAGTCACGACAGCATTGCCCCGAGGTATTTGAATGTGGTTTTGAGCTTCACCTTTTCCTCCCAGTTGAGAAAATGTGGTGCGGATCCCAGATGCAGAATCGACCTGGGAGGAAAAGGTGCAGCTCATAGTACCTCAGTGCAACTCTGCATTGATTGCAAAGTCACTGCTGAATGGCCACAAATCTATGTAGAAAGTACCATAAAACCTGATGAACAAAGAAAGCAAAAGCGGCATGCAGTGTAGAGGGTACCATAAAACCCAATGATCAAAGAAAGTGAAAGCAGCATGCCTTGCAAAGGGGAATTTCTGTTCCAACGTGGGTTTGCTAAAATAATGGAGCAAAAAGCCAATGCAGAATCGCCTACGGTTTGCTTTATGCGAGCACTGCTCATTGTGCTTTCCATTCAGCATCTTCCTCCCCCCCAAAAAATGAAAAACAAAAGCCGTGAAACACACAAGCCAGCAACCCACAGGCCAATAATGATCTAACACGTGCCTAGAACATCTTGCTGCTAAAGTTCAAATGAAGCATTTGTTAAATGCCAAAGTCAGACAAGACAGTACAGGCAAGGCATTTGCGACCCCCCCCCCCACTTATTTTTAGAGAGAGATGCAGGCAAATTGATTTTCATGTTGCAACCAAACAAGCGCTTAGCCGGCTTGCGTGGCCAGCTGTATGGCACCCGGTGTTCCAATTAGAAAACCCCGTCAATGAACAGGGTCAGCTAACAGCGGTCTGCCTAGCCTAAGCAAGGCTCGGCCAGTCGCGTTTGTCAAGGTCTGTGCTGACCTTTTACTCATCAGAGGTGACCCTGCCGTAAAAATGTGTCCCAAACTGCTGCTCAAAACAAAAACAAAAAGCCGGATCTAACCAGACACCATGGTATCATTATTATTACTGTTGTTGCTGTTGTTGCAGGACAGAACTAAATAGTCTGGGAAAAATCATTACTTAAAAAGATATCTGTGAAGAAATAGGTCAGGAGACGCTTCTGGCACAGAAGGTAAACAAAACAGCCCCCATGCCTCAAATAAATGAATTTAGTATGTTCCTAAATGACAGATACCCCAAGCAACTGGCAAGAGCCTTTGCATCTCCTGCAATCAATGGCATGGATAAATAGGCATTTGGGCCACTGTTATCTTCTGCTCGCCTGACACTTGATCAATTGCTCCAGGAAGCATTTACCTGTCCACAGGCATTAGCCTGACCCAGGCAAGTCGATCGGAATTCACCTGTCGACTTCTACAGAGTCAGAACTGTTCATGCAGAGGCAGAAAGTTGTTGCATTCGTAAGACCAGACCTGCACAACCTGTGAACTGCTAAGCCACAGATCACATGCTCTCCGATGACCGGGTTGGCACTGATGGCTAAGACCACTTCCCACCCACCTTACCAAACAAGCAAGACTGTTCCTTAGGAGGGACTTGATATCTCTGTCCAGCTCACTGGTTCTAACAACCTGTCTTCTACATACTGATAGACTTCTGTTCAAAGGCAGTCTCTGTGCCCCAGGTTGCCTCAAACAGAGAGCCAGTTTGGTGTAGTGGTTAAAGAGTGGCAGACTCTAATTTCGGAGAACTGGGTCTGATTCTCCACTCCTCCACATGCAGCTGCTGGTGTGACCTTGGGTCAGTCACCAGTTCTCTCAGAGCTGTTCTCTCAGGAGCAGTTCTGGAAAGAGCTCTCTCAGCCCCACCTACCTTACAGGGTGTCTGTTGTGGGGAGGGGAATGGAAAAGAGATTGTAAGCCACTCTGAGACTCCAAGTGAAGGGCAGGGTATAAATCCAATTTCTTCTTCTTCTCTTCTTCTTCAGACAGGCAATATAGAAATTTCCCGAATAAATAAATAAGGAGTCACACATGTGCGCTTAGTAGCAATTGGTGGGTAGGTTGGGGGGGCATTTTGAATAGACTATAACTGGGGGTGTCAGGCAATTCTTGGCATCACTGACAAAGCATGGTTAATGTACCTCTATGAACAGCTTTCAATAAACGCTATCTTCTTAATGAAGCCTGGTGTTTGACTGACTTTCTGGAGAACTTGACACTAAGTCTCCCTTCACGTGCCTGGAAACTTCACAGATGAGTTGGAGATGGCTCACCACAGGACAGGAAGCCATTTCCCATCCACTTCTGCTATGATTATAAAGAGCATGTTGCCTCTTGTTGTTTTAAAGCAATGCAGGAAATTGGCAATGAAGTACTTCTGGTTTCTTAGAGATAAAACTTTAGGGTTAGTTATCATAGATGCTCTTGAGAGATTTAAAGTGATGAGAACCTTGTTTCGTCCTTTCTGATAACAGAGCAAAGAACGCTTCCACAACCACCTCCACCACAGCCCTATGTTGAAGGAATTTTTCTAAGACGATTTTGTGATTTTTTTTGAGAGAGAGAGATTTTAATATTTCACTATTGAAATGTTATATGAACCTTCTGGTGTTTTAGATCTTATTTGGAACAAGGACTTAGCTTACATTGGCCAGAGCTTTGATTTGTAAACAGCTTAGTTCCATAATTTAGTTATTTAATTTATATCCCACTCTCCCTGCCGTAGCAGGGTTGTTTGTTGTTTCTTGAGAGTCATTTCTTGTTTCTTCACCTTAAATACTTTGTATTTGTATTTTCAGTGTTTCGCTATTATCTGAATTACATACTTAGATTGTATTTGTGTGTGTAATAGCATTGTTATTTTATTGTGGCTTCTGTTTATTTCTGTAACCTCCTGAAGGCTGGCAAGCCTACCACAGGATTAGGGGTGTGCATTCAGATCTTCCCGAGCCAAAAACATACCTTATCAATATTTTTTTGGCTATATTTTGGCATCCCAAAAGTATCCAGGATATTTTGGGGAAACCCTGGGGGAAATCCCCAAAAAATCCTGGATATTTTCAGGAACTGGGAAGATCAGGGGAAACAGCTGTGAGGCAGGGAGACTGCTCCCCACCTCGCAGCTATTCCCTCCAAGCTTCTTCCGCAGTCCCTTTAAACCAGGCTGGTTTAAAGGGACTGCAGAAAAAATCGAGGAAAACAGCTGAGAGGCTGAGCCTGTTCCCCTCCTCTCAGCTGTTCCCTTCTTATACTGGCAGAAAAAGGGATGGCAGAAGAAATCAGAGGAAGCAGGAGCAATGTCCTCCTGCTGCTAAGCTGTGTTTTGGGGGTTTGCCACTCCTGGTTCCCCCCCCCAGTTCCCCCCCCCATCTTGGGGCTATTGGACCCAGGGGGAGGAGGGATTTCTGAAAAAATCCCTGATCCCAATACTTTGCGAGTATTGGGATCCAGAATCTTTTGGAAAACCCAAAATTGGGGGAAATAAACCTGAAATAGGGAAAAATGAAAAAAAGGCACACCCCTACACAAGATAAAAACCCTTCTATGCTTCTAAGCTTTAGTGGCACCAAAGCCCATCTGAACAAAACAGCTATACAATATTTATGAAACTAGGCCAAAGTGGGGGGCCTCCATAATTCTTCAAGGAACAGACATCACATCCTCCCCAAACTCCACCCTCCCTGGGCACCAAACTTCAAATCTCCTTCTAGGAACCCTGCCAGTGCACCCCAGGCTCATATCTCAAAGTCCAAGGCTTAAACCCTTGATAAAAGTGCGTAGTACTCTCTCAACAGCATCTCAGAACCTGACTGTTTTCTTTACAGAAAGTATATTTGCACTGAAACGTTAACACAAGACCATCATAAGGGAAGCAAGTTGAAAATGAGGAAAAGTCAAGACATGCATAATAGAAAGGTCAGGCTTAATTATGTACTACTTGCTATAAAAGAAGTACTCTAATTGTCATGACTAAAAAAAAAATTGTAGAAATGTCTGAACTGTCTCTTTGGCGCTCTTACGTTTTGAGATATTTGAAACCTTTTGTTCAGTGATGATGCTGTTTTGACAGGTGTTGTCTTAACACAACAAAACACAAACCAAAACAAGAAAAAACTAATGAATACAGCATCACCTCCTGCATTTAAAAAAACAAACACCACAACCCCCTCAGCCATTATATAAGGATATTACTGGCTGAAAAAAAAAAAACAAAAAAAACACCTGGGAATCAAGCTGGCAGCAGATCTTGATAATTTGAAAGAAAAGCCCACAGATATTTTGCCTGGCCACTCTAGCCATTGAAGGAAACTGCAAGCAAATAGGTCAAACCCTGACAGGTCAGAGTAGGTCAGCTGATACCCCTTGACGTCTTGTGAAGTCTTCTGGGGCCAACTTCCTTGCTAGGCTGAGCAAGAAAGAGGTTTACCGTTGCTGTGTACCAACCATCTCACCCTTGCCCCACCCAGAACTGCCCAAGAGCCAGGTATGACAAAAAAAGTGTGTTGCCTAATACAAAAACAACAATAAAAGTGCAACCCTAAACAGATCTACTCAAAATCCCACTCAGGTCTATTCAACTTACTCCAGGTTTGGGTTCTTAAGATTGCACAGTAAATGACATAGGGCTTTTCCGCATTCTCATTTTACTTGCTACTAAGTTCCTGTTTCTTCGGGAGGGGGAGAGATCTATTCTACACATGTTTTTCTCCCTCTAGTGGTTGATATTTTTTCCCAGCATGTCTCCCTGCACTTTAAATCTGCAGAGAGATATGTTGGACATACGGTGATGTAGTATTGAATCAACCACTAGAGGGAGAAAAACACATGAGAAACAGAACCCCCCCCCCGCTGCCCCCAAACAGGAATTTAGGTAAAGGTAAAGGTTCCCTTGCTCGAAAGCCAGTCGAATCCGACTCTAGGGCTGCGGTGCTCATCTCCGTTTCAAAGCCAAAGAGCCAGCGCTGTCCGAAGACGTTTCCGTGGTCATGTGGCCGGCATGACTAAACACCAAGGTGCACGGAACACTGTTACCTTCCCACCAAAGTGGTACCTATTTATCTACTTGCAATTTCTTGCTTTTGAACTGCTAGGTTGGCAGGAGCTGGAACTAGAGACAGGAGCTCACTCCGTTATGCGGCACTCTCGGGTCTCGAACTGCTGAACTACTGACCTTCCACAGCCTGCAGTTCAGTGTCTTAACCACTTGAGCCACCACAGCTCCTAAACAGGAATTTACCAGTGAGTAAAATAGGAATTGGGAAAACCCTTAATCATTAGGAAAATCTGCATTATGTGTACTGTTGCCAATAGAGCCACATACTCACCTTACTCGCCATACAATTTCCTCCCTGGTCACATTTTCCCTGCATTCAGCATCATTCCAGCCCAATGCAAAAAATGCAAACAACTTGTTGTTTCATTTTGCATTCGTTCTGTAAGCATCAACATTCCCCTCACAGAGTCAAAATTTCTTTTATCACTGGAACAGAATGAAAATCGTTCTTGATAATAAGTTGGTGTCCATAACTTGAGATAACACAGAGAAAGCCTCTTTAAAGGGGGGGAGGGAATGTAACTCCACAGCAATGTCCTGTCCTTATTAATATTTGAATTTTGGTTCCACCACATTCTATGCTTGCCATAATTGATTCGGCACAAGAACTGGCAGTCAGAGAGCACTGGCCAGGGCTGACTGGCTGCTTGGCGAAGTCCCGCCCACGTCAGCCCCAGCCAGTGTGTTCGGCTCAGTCTGCTCCAGTCCTCCGACAGGAGAGGACTGTCTGGAGTGTGAGCGCAGAGACAGGCCCTCAAGGCTGAGACAGGTGAGAGAAGCCCTTTTCCGTCCGCCCCCACACCATCCCCTGGGCCTTCTATGGGGGCAGTAGGCCCAGAAAAGCCCTTTTCCGCCCCCCACCATCCCCTGGGCCTTCTATGGGGGCAGTAGGCCCAGAAAAGCCCTTTTCCGCCCCCCACACCATCCCCTGGGCCAGCTCTGGCACTGCTGTTCTCTCAAAGACAGTTTGTGTTAGAGTTCTCTCAGCCCCACCTGCTCACAGGGTGTCTGTTGTGGGGAGGGGAAGGAAAAGGAGTTTGTAAGCCACTCTGAGACGCCTTTGAGCAGTGAAGGGCAGGGTATAAATCCAATCTCTTCTTCTCTTCTTCTTCTTCTATAGGGGCAGTAGGCCCAGAAAAGCCCTTTTCTGCCCCCCCACACACACCATCCCATGGGCCTTCTGTGGGGGTAGTAGGCCCGGAAAAGCCCTTTTCTGCCCCCCCACACCCTCCCCTGGGTCTTCTATGGGAGCAGTAGGCCCAGAAAAGCCCTTTTCCGCCCCTCACACCATTCCCTGGGCCTTCTATGGGGGCAGTAGGCCCAGAGAAGCCCTTTTCCACCCCTCTTCCCTTCCTTTCCCCCTTTCCTTTCTTCCTCTCTCCTTTCTTTCATTCTTCCCCCCCTTCCTTCCTTCCTTCCTTCCTTCCTTCCTTCCTTCCTTCCTTCCTTCCTTCCTTCCTTCCTTCCTTTCTCCAACCCTCTCTCCCTTCCACCCTCCCTCCCTTCCTTCCTAGGGCCCGTTGTCTTCCACCACAATGGGCTTTGCTCCCTAATGAGATTATAATGCACACACAGAGATAGAAAGAAATGTGAAGCTCCTCCCCCGTTTAAGGCCCTTTTTTCAATCTTTTCAATGGTAAAATTGGAAATGTAGGGAAGTATGGTGGGGGGGTGGAAACACCTATGAAGTATTTTATCATTTCAAATGAGTGAAATGGTTTTAAAGATGGCATGCTGTTGACATATAAAATCCAGGATGCATTTCTGTCCCTAGAAGGATACCTAACTTTCAGAAAAGCCCTTTTCTGCCCCCCACACCATCCCCTGGGCCTTCTATGGGGGCTGAAAGGTCACACCAACAGTTGCAGGTGGAGGAGTGGGGAATCAAGCCCGGTTCTCCCAGATTAGAGTCCACGCTCCTAACCACTACACCAATCTGGCTCTCTGGATTCCCGTGCAGAAGAAGCCTGCAATTGGATTCCAGGAGGTCAATCTTACTGACAGAAAAGGAGATTTGCATGCCTTTCTAGTGGGTAACTTGGTGTAAGTAAAGGTAAAGGTTTTCCTTGCTCGAAAGCCAGTCGAATCTGACTCTAGGGGGTGGTGCTCATTTCCATTTCCAAGCCAAAGAGCCAGCATTGTCCAAAGACTTCTCCGTGGTCATGTGGCCAACATGACTAAATGCCAAGACACATGGAACGAAATGGTACCTATTTATCTACTTGCAGTTTCTTGCTTTCAAACTGCTAGGTTGGCAGGAGCTGGGGCCAGAGATGGGAACTCACTCCATCATACAGCACTCGGGTCTCGAACTGCCGAACTACAGACCTTCTGGTCTGCAACTCATCTTAATCTCTGAGCCACCTCAAGGACAAAACTGGGTTCTAGTCTGCCAAGGCACCCCTCTCTTCTGCCCTGTTGTTACCCAATATTAGCAATCTATATTAGTCTGGAAGTACTTTCAAACTAATTTAGCTGTAATGACTCCCCACTACAACCCTAAGGAACCTGGTAATTTGTTATCTTTGTGCTAGTGCTGATAATTCTCTATTAAAAGTTCATGGCAAGAGAACTAGAGTTACCAGAACTTCCTTGACTGGGAGAGGTGATCATTGATCAGGCTAGAAACTGGTTCAGATTTATAGTATAGACATGCCTGTAAGATGTCTGCTGGCAAAATGAATGCAGGAGTCGTTTTAAGGCAAACAAATCAAAGCGAGTTTGTGCTGGTCAGGAATTCAATGGAGGGAAAAATAAGTTGACCTTTAATTATGTGCTCTGTACCTTTGAGGTAACCGCTGATATTGGAACCGATGCAAACAGAAGGCATTCAATCAACAGAGTTCCCACAAACACAGTCACTTAGTTAAGATTTACGGCTAACTGCAAGGGAAAAAGGAGAGATTCTCTGAAAGGTTTCCATCTGGCAATATTCATCAATGGCATTCAAAGTGAGAACAACCATAATTTAAAATTTAATAATCCAAGCAGAGAGACGTGTCATTCCTCCTTCTCCTATGTGTCTAATAGCCACGGCGCACTTCTTTATTACGGTCTCCCCCTAAAAGAAAGCCGTCTATAACAAAAGGCATCAAATGTTAATTTCAATGTGTTCATTGAGCTGATGTTCACATTAAAACAATAACAAAATGTCTGCAAAATCCAATAGTCGGCACATTATGCCTCTCCCACATTGTATGCACGTCTTAATGAGCGGAAAGATTAAAGCCTAAAACGATGCCAGCAAACTTTCAAAAAAAACCCACCATTATCCATTATATGGCTTGCTATTACTTTTCTGGTGATGTTCTTTTAATAGGATTGCTTATTATTCAAAGACTAGCTCTTAATATGTTCTCATCTCAGCCACCAGGGAGAGCGTCACAACAGACGGCAGCTCCCGAAAGTGAGCCTCTGGAGTGAGGCGCTGGAGAAAGAGAAAGTTTTACCACAACCAATGTTCCCTCTAACCTGAGTTGGTGTGAGCTAGCTCACAGCTTTTTTAGCCTCTGGCTCACACATTTTGCCTTCGCTCATGAAGGATGAGTTGCTCGCTCACAACTTTAATGCCAGTAGCTCACCAAGTAGAATCTTTGCACAAGACTCCACTGCTTAGAGGGAGCATTGACCACAACTAGAGGAAGTATGAGATACAGAGCATGGCACTGCTCCCGAGGATGAAGCCTCTTTAAGAGAGGGCATCAGTCTTCTCTTTTTGACCTTCAGTGAGGGAGAAAGGTGAAGATTGGCTAGAAGGAGTGGACAAAGGAGCCACGTGCAGACATAAGTAGGGGGGCACCCATAGTCCGCCCTAGGGCTGACAGGTGCCTCCTGGCCTCCAGCAGGGGGCAGCGGGGTAGGGCTGCCAGATCCAGGTTGGGAAGCTTCTGGAGATTTGGGGGGTGGAGCCTGGGGAGGACAGGGACCTCAATGGGGTACAAGGCCACGGAGTCCACCCTTCAAAGCAGCCATTTTCTCCAGGGGAAATGATCTCCATCGTCTGGAGATGAGCTGTAAGTCCTGGGGATCCCCAGTTCCCACCTGGAGGCTGGCATCCCTAGTCCAAACACACCCCAACTCACCCCTCCTCTCTTTTACCGTGCCCCCAGCTTCTCTGCTCCAATGGACCTCCTCTTTGTTCTCACTTCTTGCCTTTCTGGAACGCTGCTCTCAGTGTGGGGTTTTTGAAGTAGCTTTCCGTGCACCTTCCCCCTGCCTTTCTTGCATTCTAAGCATTTCAGCCTCTCCCCCTTCACAGCAGAGTGGGGTGTGCCTAGAGGAAAACAAAGTTGCTCTTACCTGTAACAGTCGTCCATCGATATCTTCTGTGCAGACACACATTGGGACTGTGTCTGGGCAGGCTGGCTGCAGAACATATTTTTTTCCAGCTTAAAGTTGCTAAAAGAGGGCAGCACCCCACCCCTTTGGGAGCTGACATGCACAGGTTTTCCCGCCCAAGCGTCACATGCTCCAGTGGTAGGCGCCCCCTTCCGTCAGTTCCTGTGAGACCACTGTGACCTCCCACATGGCAAGACGGAAACCATGTGCAAGTTCGCAACAGGACAGGAGGGAGGTGATGTGCACAGAAGACATCGATGAGCAACAGTGACAGGTAAGTGCAACTCTCATTTTCTGTCTTTGGTGCAGCCCCACATTGGGATCATGAGCAAGCTGCTCACCAGAGTACATGGGGTGAAGCTCTCACTGGAACAGAGCTTGAAGAATGGCTTTCCCCACATCTGCATCGCTTCTGGCCTGTAGGTCCAAGGTACAGTGCTTTACAAATGTGTCCTGCACAGACCAGATTGCTGCCTTGCAGATATCCATGAGAGGGAATCTCTGGTGGAACACAGCCAAGGAACCTTTCACCTACTTTAGGGAGGAAATCTAGGCTAGGATGAAGCACCACCACCACCTTCAAAAAGGGAGCATCTATCCTGAGGGCCACTAACTCGGACACCCTCCTAGCAGAGGTAACGGCCACTAAGAAGGCCACTTTCCTCAAATGTAATGCTAATGGACATGTGACCAAGGGTTCAAAAGGGGGCTTTATCAGTCAGGCCAGAAGTAGTGGTAAGGACTACTGAGGGATAATGTGAGGGGTGGGTGGAAAAACGTTTGCCAGCCCCTTAAGGAAATGAACAATCTTAGGATGCATTAACAGAGGCATTGTGTCCAGATCATGGGAGGTGGTAGTTCCGCTCTATTCTGCTATGGTCAGGCCTCACCTGGAGTTCTGTGTCCGTTTTGGGCACTACTTTTTAGGAAGGATGTTGACAAGTTTGAGCATGTCCAGAAGAGGGCAACCAGGATGGTGAGAGGGTTGGAATCCAAACCTTATGAGGAAAGGCTGAAAGAGTTGGGTATGTTTAGCCTGGGAAAGAGAAGGCTTACAGGGGACATGACTGCACTCTTCAAGTATCTGAAGGGCTGTCATGTAGAAGATGGAGCAGATCTATTCTCTCTTGCTCTGGATTGCAAGACTAGATGTAATGGGTGGAAATTACAAGGGAGTCGTTACTGGCTAAATATCAGGAGAAACTTCCTAATGGTTAAGCATGGTTGAGCAGTGGAACAGACTGCCTCAGGAGGTGGTGGATGCTCCTTCGTTGGACATTTTCAAGCAGAGGCTGGATGACCATCTTCCACGTATGTTGTAAGGATATCTTTCGGCTATGCTCCTGAGAGTGCAGGGGGTTGGACTGGATGACCTGCAAGGTCCCTTCCAACTCTAACATTCCATGCTTCTAAATGGTGGGCAAGTTTATGTGAGAAAATGGAACCACCTTGTATTATCTCATGAAACACCAAAATGGCTACCAGTTGAGTCTTAACTGAGGACACAGCTAATCCCCCTTGTGCTAATGAAAGTTAAGTATTCTAACAAAAGATAAATGCTGTTTTGGCACAAAAGATAAGTGCTGGTGGCAAGTTGGGGTAATTTGCTAATATTTTGCCAAATTTACAACAACATTCTGGGGATATTGTCCCCAATTTCAAATTCCAATTTATTTTACAAGACACCAGTTAAATCTAGGTTTCCTTTACAGTTAAAACTATACTAGCTAGGCAAGTCCTGAGCACAGATGGAATACTATTACTGTCAATTTTCCTTCTATTTTGAAACTATTCCAACCTATTCAGAGGGGCTTTGATTTCCTTTTGTTCTTCAAAAAATGTTTTATCCAGGAGAAACACATCTGCATGGATTTAGAGGTATATTCAGGTATTAGAAAGAGCTGCTCGTCTACCAAAGGTGTTTTAAATAAAGGAGTTGTTATTTCAGATGCTTTTCCTTGGCATACTGATCTGAAAATCACCTGTTGCCAATTGCCCCAGGTACACAAGTCATAATACGGCATTCATGAATGCAAAGAGTACAGATTATACATTCAGTGAGAAAGCTGCATTGTAGCACATTGTTTCCCTAAACATACTTGAAAAGGGGCTACAGTGGGAAAACTGCTGATAGAAAAGAACATTTGCTCCATTCCAGCACCCCAGATCCTGGGATCTGCAGTAGCCCTGGCCCTATGCTATAGTGAAAGTGTGTAACAACCTGCATACATGTGCATATGTATGTTTGTAAGAAAGAGCCAATCCATGTTCACAAAATTATTTATTATTATTTATTTATTAGATTTTTATCCCACCCTCCTGGTCAATGCTGGCTCAGGGCAACTTACAAATAGAATAAAACAAGAAGAGGGACATGCGATATTTGCAAGGGAGGCTCTGGCGATGTCCTCCTCCCCCCCCCCGGCTCCAGCAATCACCTCCTCCCCCCCCCGGCCCCAGCAGTGGTACCCAAGCAACTTCCAGCCACCGGCCCGCCGATCTCGTCTTCCCCCTCCCTGGCTCCAGCAATCTCCTCTGCCACCACCAACGATCTCCTCCCTCCCCCCACCTGACTCCGGCGATGTCCCCTTCCTCCGCCACCGCTGATCTCCTCTTCCCCCACCCGGCTCCGGCAATCCTCCTCCTCCACTGATCTCCTCTCTCCCCCCCCCAACTCCGGTGGCAAGGACTGAGTGGCTTTCAGCCGCCGGCCGCCGCAGAATTCCCAGAGCGTTCCCTGTGCATGCGCAGGGAACGCTGTTACTTTTTTTGGGATTTAGATATCCCCCTACACTTTTAAAAACATTTTAGATTTTTCTGCACACCTGGGGACTGCCCCACATGCACAGGAAAATCTCCCTGCCCCCCAGGTGCCCCCGATGTGTGGATTTAGATATCCGCACACATGGGGCCACTTGGGAATTAGATATATAGATTCCAACAATGTACATAAAATCACGTCAATTAATATAATGCAATGTTAAAATCAAACATAATAAAGTGCTAGCAAGTTTAGTTCCTCATTTTACAGTCAGCTCTTTGATCTTCTTCAGCTATCTAGGGTGATTAGCTCAGGCAGTATTGAAGGGATCCAGCGGATCAGGGCTCTACCAACATAAGATGTCAATTGTTGGTAGTGGTGGTAGGGATAATGATGGTATGAGTGGTGGTGGCTCCAAAGGCCTGGTGGAAGAGCTCTGTTTTACAGGCCCTGCAGAAATGTGAAAGGTCCCACAGGGCCCTGGTCTCTTCTGGGAGGTCATTCCACCAGAGTGGAGCTGCCACTGAAAAAGCCCTGGTCCTAGTTGTCACCAGCCTGGCCTCCCTAGAGCTCAGGGGAGACAGTTGGTTCTGGGTCTCTGATTGCAGTGCTCTCTGGCGTATATATGGGTAAAGGCAGTCCCTCAGGTATATAGATCCCTGGCCATAAAGGGCTTTAAAGGTGAGAACCAGCACCTTGATGCGAACCTGGTATGCTATAGGCAGCCAGTGCAATGTCTTTAGCACAGGATGGATGTGCTCCCAAATAGGGAGTCCCATCAACAGCCTGGCTATAGCATTTTGCACTAGCTGCAGCTTCCAGATTTGCAACAAGGGCAGCCCTGTGTAGAGGGCATTACAGTAATCCAGTCTTGAGGTGACCATCACATGGGTCACTGTTGCCTGGTCATTGCGTTCAAAGGAACCAAATGCCTAATCAGACAAAGGTGGTTGCTACCTGGGCCTCCATTGTTAAGGAGGCATCTAGGAGCACTCCCAAACTCCTAACCTCCAGTGCTGGCACCAATGGTGCTCCATTGAAGGTCAGAAGTGGGATCCCTACCCTCGGACTGCTCCGACTCAGGCACTGGACCTCCATCTTCGTCAGATTCAATTTCAGCTGGCTCAGCCTAAGCCAACCAGCCACAGCTTGTAACGCCTGGTCTAGATCTTCCGTTTGGAGTTGGACCGGCTACCCAACAACAGATAGAGCTGGAGGTCATCCACATACTGGTGACAACCCAGTCCATGTCTCTGGGCAAACTGGGCAAGAGGGCGTATATAGATGTTAGAGCATTGGAAAGCACTCCGCATTCCAATGGGTGCCTTCGGGACAGCTGATACCCCAGCACCACTCTTTGTCCCCAATCTTGGAGAAAGGAAACAAGCCACTGTAAGGTTAGTCCCTGGACTCCAAAGCCAGCAAGGTGGTGGATCAGTATCTCATGGTTGATTGTGTCGAATGCAGCCAACAGGTCTAACAGCAACAGCACTGCCGATCTGCCCCGATCCAGATGTCTCCAGAGGTCGTCTGTGAGGGTGACCAGTGCCATCTCTGTCCCATGGCCCGGGCAAAAACTGGACTGGAAAGGATTTAGAATGGAAGCATCATCCAGAAAGCCCCGTAACTGTATTGCCACTGCCCATTCTATTATCTTGCCCAAATAGGGCAAGTTGAACACTGGCTGGTAGCTGACCAAATCAGCTGGATCCACTGATGGCTTTTTCAGAAGGGGGCACACCACTGCCTCCTTAAATGCCTCTGGGAACAGCCCCTCTAAGAGGGACTTGTTGATGATCTCCTGCAAGTTACCTCGAAACTCCTCACGGCCGGCTTTGATTAGCAACGAATGGCACGGATCAAGTGAGCACGTGGTAGGGCATACAGTTAGGAGCAGTTTGTCAACTTCCTCTAGGCTGAGCAGGTTGAAATAATCCATCCTGTGACTAGAAGACGTACTTGGAGCCTTGAGTTCATTCACTGTGTCAACTGTGGTGGGGAGGTTGCAGCAGAGTGACAAAACTTTACCCACAAAATAACTCACAAAAGCCTCACAGCCAATATCGAATTCCCTATGATTTAGCCAGGGGCCAGTATATGGATAAATGTGGGGTTTCAATCCCATGTACAGCTTGACATGCATTGAATGTAACATGAGTTACTCAAACTGTATACAGATTGTATTGTATTGCATTCACTGTAATCTCTGAACAGGGCTGGGGGGGGTCATGCTGGTCTCTCTCTCTCTCTCTCTCTCTCTCTCTCTCTCTCCCTCACACACACACACCACCCAAATCACCCTTATTTTCAAATGTCTGTTTTTATACATTCAGGTCCATAACTATGGTGGGTCTTTTTGGGGCTCTGCCCTCTTTCTTAAAGTCACAGCCCCACCAAAAAATTTTTTTGCAAATGCTTTTTTCAATCATTTTTTTAAAAGGTATGCAATCCTTTAAGCAGAGTGGAGTGCTGTAGTTGACTAATTCCGACACTGAACAAGGGGTTGGAGTAGGTGACCTCTCGGATCCCTTCTAACTCTGTGTCAAGAAACTGGTCTCCTTTAAGAGAGTTTTTCTTCCTAAGTGTTATGTTGCCATGCAGCCACTTCAGATAGCATTATTAAAGACTCTTAAATATGACGGCTTTGCTGAACTGTGAGAAGAGTGTGTCAGGGCAATGGACAGAACTGTAGCCAAAAAGCAGTGCCCTTATACTGGACTATGGAATGTACTTTGGCCCAGGTGAGCCTTGTGCCTAAACAGCATGCCAGGCCAAATGTGGACTCCTGGACTACAAGAAGCCTCTTACTCTTGCTTCTCCACAGCCACACCAGAGCCAGAATGCAGACCAGTAGCCCTGACCTCCATGCATGAAAGACTCACACAAGACATGGTCTGAGGGTTGAAAGCACCAGCCTGCCTCAGAGGCAGCGGGCAGCTCTATTATACACTCAGCCCCCAGCCTAAGAGGGGGCTGTCGCTTACACCACACAAAGGGAGACCACATGCTCAAGCAGAATGCCTGGAATGTTTGCACAGCATAATTAACAGTGATAATGAGCTACTCCTGGTGCCAAGAGACCTGCATTGACAAGATTAGCATAAGGTCAGAATCAGCATACCAAGTCACTGATCTACCAACAGAGGCAGGATGCAAGGAGACTAAGATTGGCGTGCCATTATCGTTAATCTCCTACACATGCATACAGAAGAAGTGGCAGATCACAGAGGGAAGCCATGATCTGCAAAAAGGACAAGACATTCCTGCACAGATGCCATGAAAAACTCCCTTCTCCATCACACAGGCATTTCCCCCCACCTTCACGTATTAACATCACTGGGAGAAACACACATTCCTCTCCAGCATAAAGAAAAAGGATGTGCCCAGCAACAACAATAGCGAGCCATCAAGTCTTCCTGCTACTCATCAAGATAATGCAGCTGTCAACCATCTGGTCGTTAATCCAAAGCACTGGTCCTGCAACCTGATTGGTTCTCTTCCTCCTCTCCTTTGTCTATCCCCTTCCCCAAAGAGGTGTCACTCCCTGCCGGACATTAAGTTTTGCCCAACTATTAATCCCTTTTTCTGCCCAATTCTTAGTTTAAGATTTGTTAATACCTCCTGGAGACCAGGTGACCAAAGCAGCCTTGCCTCAGATCGCATTTTTGGGTATAAAAGAAGAGCTTTGTGCCATTGCTTTATTTCTTATATTTGCCTCTCCTAACCCCATCCTATCTTACTGGATCCATTCCCTGCATAGTTTGGAACTTCTCACATGTGTTGCTGGTCAATTCAAGGCCCCTTACCTTATTTTATCTCTTTTTCACTGCAGAATCAACTCATCTTGCCAGACAGGTACAGTGTCACCCCACCAACGATACTACCTGCTAATGCAAACATCTCTGTACTTTTCCTATCTGAATTCTTAGCTCTGTATTGTGTGTGTATGCATGCTTGATTTTATGTTTGTATGTTTGAGAATCCTTTAGTAAAGAAATCATTGCTTAAGTAATCTAGCCTCCATGTCTATTCCTGGGTACTGGGAACTCAGTCTCTGGTATACACAGGCCATGGTCCTATAATTAATGCCTATTGCCATTCGATAATCATAATTCTCCACATCTATTATTAAAATAAGGCAATTTGGCTAACATTTGGCTTCCTTGACTATAGAAGTCATCACCCCCACCTGCCGGTTTGTTATCAGAATTGTTGCTAAGGATGGCAAAAAGTGATTAATTTGCAGCAGCTGAGGACTGTCATCTAAAGAGGTTTGACAGCTTGCAATTTAGAGATCTATCCTGGTAACAGCTTTCTATTGACTAAATGGCTTTCCTTTCTGCACTGAGCACTCCAGCCCCACCAGGAAAAGTATTTGCCCCACAAGCCACCAAATCCTGGCTACATGCTGCTGTAACCAATGACTGGTTAGCAACTGTTGCGATAAAACTATTAATCCCAGAACTAACCCAATTTGGGGTGGAGATAAGTGGTTCTCTGTCTCGTGTGACTTCCTAATGGGGCGGGATGAAAAAAGAATCACGTGGCAGTGGATTGCTCCCACTTTGCTGATTTCCAGGGTGTAAGGTTGGAGAGAACTTGGCATTGGGCCACTGCAAGCAGTCAGTGGAACCAGGCAAGACCAGCAGAGTCACTTCACCATCAGTAAGCCTCTATTTGGTGTCAGGCAGTGGTCTTTTTTCGGGGGGAGCGCACCGGAGCACAGCTCTGGGAGCTCAGGAGCCAAGCCCCACCCCCAGCTGGCGTCCAGGGGAGTCTTTCAGGCAGCCGAATGTCAATTTCAGCTCCATTATATCCTATGGGCCATTGAAGTCAATGGTGAAAACATAGGGTATATTCTGGGGGCTGGAGGGAGGGGTATGAGGGAGATGCTCCAAACTCACAGGGTAGCTTATGGAGCCTATCCCCAAGATACCCACCAAGTTTCAAGAACATTGGACCAGGGGGTCCAATTCTATGGGCCCCTAAACAGGTTGCCCCTATTCCCTCCATTGTTCTCTATGGAGAACAAAGTGACTTTTTTCCCACCATAGAGAACAATGGCTGGAATAGGAGCAACCTGTTTGGGGGCCCATAGAATTGGACCCCCTGGTCCAATGTTCTTGAAACTTGGTGGGTATCTTGGGGAGAGGCTCCTTAAGCTGTCCTGTGAGTTTGAAGCCTCTCCCTGAAACCCCCTCCCCTCCAGCCCCCAGAATATACCCTATGTTTACACCATTGACTTCAATGGCCCATAGGATATAATGGGGCCAAATTGCTGCCAAATTGCTTTCATTCCCTCCTTTCTTTCTCTTTTTCCTCTTTCCCTCCTTCTTCTCTTCTCTTTTTTCCTCCTTTCCCTGTTTCCCTCCTTCTTCCCTCTCTTTCTTTCCCTCTTCTTTCCTTCTCTTTCTTTCCCTCTTTCCTTCCCTCTTTCCTCCTTCTGTGGCCCAACTCTCATGAGAAGAAGCTTAAACTTTAAACCCCTTCTCTCTTAGCTTCCCCACCCAGACCAGTTGGGGAAGGGAAGGGGAGGCTTTTGAAGATGCCCCCCCCTTTGCTTCCCCTTCTGACATCACTTCCGGTGATGTCAGGGGGCATGACATGTGCTAATAGCCTAATACTCCTACAGCTGTTTTTCTACAAAAAGACCCCTGGTGGCAGGAACTGTACATTGCTGAGGCATGGTGTTGCCCCTGGTTGTGGGAGTAAGTGGAGACTGTGGCTGCTATTTTGAAGTGGTTATATTATTTGGTAAAAGCACCGTTTTTAAGTACTACACATACATCGAAGGGTCTCCTACTCTAAAATATATAAGCTACTAAATAGATTTTAAAAAAACACAAAGAGACGTTACTTGATCCCTACTTTTTAAACAAAACCTTCATACTGATTTCCCCCTTCTTTAAAAAAAAAAAGGCAAGGCGATTTGAAAAAAGAGCAGTGAAAGGATCTCCTTTTGTTAATTTCACTATCTCCATGATGCAAGCTACATGCCCAGTAGCTGTTGGTACTGTCTCTCCCGCCTCCCATCTGTTTTACATTAAAGCCAGTGAAATCTGGTAATTACAGCTGTGTTTCCTCTGCCCTCATCAACCTCCAACACTTAAAATGCTGTTTTGTTGTTTCTGTGAGATCGTCTCGCAACTGACCCGGCCCCTCCTTTTCTTTTTAAAAGAGCCTTGTTCCTCAATGTCTCTAAAAAGTGCTTTGGAATGGGAAGCAGTAACTAAATCAATGCAATCGCGCTGCAGCGGAGCATCAGATGAAGTTTAATAAATATATTTGACCACAATCCGACCTCGCAGCTGCAAAGAAGAATTGGATCCATTAAAACTTTTAAATCTTTTCCAGCGCCGTTTTCTTCGCCACATCAGTACCAGCTACTTTCCGATGTTATGCCAGGATGCCAGTTGATGCCAGCTCCACCAGCCATACGTGTGGCCTGCCCAATGCTTTGGTTTTCAAAGACCCCAGCATGCCGTAGAAATGGGATACTTACTTACCCTCTAGTGGGTTGCATTGAGCAGCAGCCTGATAGATTTCATGTCATGGTGCAGCCCTGCCTTAATGTGTGAGTGTGAGAAGGATCTTGAGTGCCCAAGTATAACAGGAGCCCTGGGCTTGCCAGCTCCAAGTTGGGAAATCCCTGGAGAGTTTTGGGGTGGAACCTGGGGACGGCAGGATTTGGGGAGGAGAAGGAACTCAGTGGGGTATAATGTGCTAGAGAAGGGGTGTCGAACTCATTTGTTATGAGGGCTGGTTCAGACATAAATGAGACCTTGTTGGGCCGGGCCACGTGTGTCATAAAATGTAATGCCAGGGAGCGGAGATGTAAATTTTATACAGGACACAAACACAAAGGTTTTGTTTTGTTTTGTTTTGTTTTACTTAAAATAAAAACATGCTTAAAACATTAGCCCTCTTGCAATATTTTGTTTAGTTAACGGTGCCTGATAACTGACACCTCTTGCTCTGAATGACTGCATCAAAATGTCTGTGCTGTTGCGATCTTGAGTATGCTGCTCAGGTGTGTATCTGTAAGCTCCAAACCTACGATGACGCAGCAGCAGCAGAACTGGAAGAAGAAGCAGAAGACAGCCAGTTCCACTGCAGGCCTGAAAGAAGCCCTCCGGGGGCCTCATCTGGCCCCTGGGCTGCATGTTTGAGACCCCTGTGCTAGAGCATATCCTAAAAAGCAGCCATTTTCTCCAAGGGTTTAAGTAACCAGAGAGATCAAAGGATTGGTAAATAGAAAATACACAATAACAACCGTGATATAATTACCAAAAGTCCGTTCAGCTTTTTTTTTTCTTATTCAAGTGTTTGATAAATATTAATACATTTCTGTGAAATCGGATGGGCACAAGTATCTTTCACCATTAGAAATAGCCCAATAACATGGTACTCTTCTCTGCCGCAGGACACCGCTTCACCTCAAGCTTCATCCAATGCAAAGAAAGTGCAAGAGCCAGTCAAATGCTCCTTTGGCCTTTCTTATTCTTGTATTCAAGTAGCACAAAAAGCCACAATTCTGCAGACAGGCTTGCTCAAACACCTGTTTCCATAAGCTTCCTCAGAGCAAGCTTCTTTCTCACTCAGTTACTCGGCTGCATATTTTCTTCTCACTCAGTTGCTTGGCTGCATGTTATCTCTCATGGGCACGCAGTGGAGGAAAAATGTGGCCAAAATGGTATTCTGTGATGCCACATAAGGATGCCAACTTACAAGTGGGACCTCGGGGTCCCCTGAAATTACAGCTCATCTCCAGGCTACAGAGCTCAGTTCCTCTGGAGAAAATGGATGCTTTGGAGGGTGGACGCTATGGCATTGTGCCCCACGGGGGTCCCTGCCCTCCGCAGGCTTCATCCTCAAATCTCCAAAAGTTTCCCAACCTGGATCTGGCAACACTTTTCCCATCACCTAATGGTGGCCAGGGGGGACCTGGCAGCCCTAATGCTATCACTGCCACCACCATATCATCATCATCATTCCATACAGCATTCCATTTTTGATCCTATATCAATTGTTTACTGCCTTACAATTGTAACAGGGGATTTCTTGCATGTCGTATTCTGTCCTATTTGACCTCTGAAGAAGGCTCTCATGGGCTGAAACACATCATGTCATATATGGCTCTTTCTGTGCTTTTGTCACTTTGATTATTTTATGAGGCTTTACTTGGGTCCTACAAAGGTTTTTATATGTTTCTGAAATAAACATGCGTACTTTTGTCTGTACCTATTGATGTTTTTAACTTCTGGCCCTTTACTAGTTTTCTAAACTCCCTTTGGAAGTTTTGACCCTAATGCCTCAACACTCCAACAACTGGAGATATTACCATGTCACAGAACACTCCAGAATTCCCCTGGAACTCTATGGTTTGTACCACACAACTTTGGGGAATCCAAGAGCTTCCCACTACACAGAGGTCTCACTTCTGCTTACACAGCTGGAAGTGCAATTGTGGAACATTTAGGGTTCCAACCTTTGGGTGGTGGCTGGACATCTCCTGCTATAACAACTGATCTCCAGGTGAAAGAGATGTCCACCTGGTGAAATTGGTCACTTTGGAAGGCAGATTCTCTGGCACTGTACCCTGCTGAGATCTTCCTCCTACCCACACCCTGCCCTCCTCAGGCTCCACACCCCCAAATTTCCAGGTATTTCCCAATCTGGAGCTGGCAACCCTAATTAGACACCACCTTGGTACATCTCCACATACACACAAGCCTCCGACTCCCAAGAGACCATTTAAGTGCAGGACTCAGCTTCCAGCAGTGGCCATCCAGATATTTCTAGGCAGCCTACAGACACAGCATGAACCTGAGTCCCTGTCAGGATTCTGGTTAAATCAGTTCTCAACACCAGTCAGTTTGAAGAAAGCTAACTTTATTGAGACAGTTGATAGATACCATCCTGGACACATCTATTGTTAGGACTGAAGTTGAATGCCCAAAGGTTGCAGGTATAGTGGATTCAAGTAAAGGCACTAAAGTTCGGGACTCAATCACCCCACGGTACTTGCCTGCCAGAACTGTCAGCTCCCCCCCAATCCCGCATGCACTCTTCTCAGAGCATCCCTCCCACCAGAATTAACGGTTGCTTACCCCCCACCCCCGTAGGCACATAGCCTCTACATAGCAAGAAAAACAGGAACACAAACATTTGAGAAGCTAGGACATTTGGCACCACTAAGGTGACAAGCCCTGGGCACATCAGAGAGAGAGAGGGAGAGAGAGAGAGAGAGGAGCCTCCTCCCTCCATGGCAGGTGAGCTGTAAAATGCAAAATGCACAGGGAGCCTGACAGTCCCTCCATCGCCACTTGTCCCTCCTCCCTCAGCAATTGATCTTCAGAGATATGCTGCCTTGAATCATCAGCTATGTGGCTAATGGCTCTAGATAGTCCCAACCTCCGTAAATTTGTCAAAACCTTTTTAAAACTTCACCGAAGCCATCACTATTGCTTCTTTCACTGAATTACGTAAATTAATTATGTCCTGTGCAAAGAAGCATGTCTTTTGTCTTTCCCGGACATGCTACTAACCAATTCCATCAAGTGGTTTCCATTCCTAGGGCTGGAAGATGAATTTCTAGCTTCTATTGCTTATAAAATAGATTTATAAAGCTCCCGCCCCCAGCCACAAAGATTTTAACCTTTCCTTATGGACCATCTTCCAAGCTCAGCATTTTATAGCCATGCACACGAAGAAACTGTTATTCCTGTAACAGGCAGCTTTTTTAAGAATATAAGAGAAGCCAATGTTGGATCAGGCCAATGGCCCCTCCAGCCCAACACTCTATCACACAGTGGCCAAAAATACTAGGTGCCATCCAGAGGTACAGCAGTGGGGCCAGAACACTGTTGCCCCCCCCAGCATCACTTACCCCAGACTGAGATTTCCTATCTATACCTTGTGACTAATAGTCACTGATGGACCTCTGCTTGGTATGTTTATGTAATTCCCTCTTGAAGCCATCCATACTTGTAGCTGCCACCACCTCCTGTGGCAGTGAATCCCATGTGTTAATCACTCTTTGGGTGAAGACGTACTTCCTTTTATCCATTCTAACCAACTGCTCAGCAATTTCACTGAGTGCCCATGAGTTCTCATATTGTGAGAAAGGGAGAAAAGTACTTCTTTCTTTACCTGCTGTATCCCATATATAATCTTGTAACCTCTATCATGTCACCCCTCAGTGGTCATTCCTCCAAGCTAAAGAGCCCCAAGAGCTTTAACCTTTCTCCATAGGGAAAGTGTTCATTTTTGTAGCATCTAACGCTGTCTTTCAGACTTCCAACAGCATCTTCAGAATTATTTTCTATGCTTTAGATGTTCAGACCTTTGATTTTTAAGATTCACAACTTGGCACATTTTGCTTCTGAGATTAGATCTACCTTGATCTTGCATCTCTGGCAGAACAAATGCAATTCGCCCCTCTTGTAAATGGGGAGCTATGCTAATGCAGATATCTAACCGGAGATTATGAATTGTCGTTATAGGTATAAAAAAAGTAAGATAAGGTGTGGAATATAAATATACATGAAATATATTTAAAATCTTAAATAAAATAGTACACTATAGGGTCCCCAACCTAGTGCCCGTGGGTGACATGACACCTGCCAACACCTTCTCTGGTAACTGTCAAGTATTTTTAGAAAGTGGGTGAGGCCAGGTGGGGCTTTTGTCCAGCAGGACTTCTGATTGGCCAATGGAGTTTTGATTTGTTTGTGAGATTTTTATTAAAAAAATATTTCCCTGAAACGTTGCAGTTTCTGTTTGAGTTAGGTATACATCTTGATCCATGACATTTGTAGTTGGCCCCGCCTCCTCTGGCATCCATTTTGTGGTTCAGCCCACCACACATGCGTCAGAATTTCAAGGGTGCCCATGGAGTCAAAAAGGCTGGCCATAGTATAACTATTATTTGTAGAAGGCTGAAGAAGAGTGGGGACTGCTGGGTATGAAAAACGTCCATCAGGAAATATTAGCTGGTATCCTACCCCTCTCCTCAGCCAAATTTAAAACCTTCCTGCCACATGAAAGGCTGTTCCTCCAGCAGAGCAAGAACCACTTTTGTCATGGGGTAGAGTCTAGGGATGGACACAAACCACGTTTTTGTGGTTCAGTTCAGTTCATGGTTTGTGGCCGAACCACAAACCAATATGCCAGTTCAGGACCAGAATTAGTTCGTATCGGTTTGTGAGCCACTTAAAGTTTAAATCCCTGCTTTCTGCTTCCCATGAAAAACCAAGGGGATCACAAAGCAGCTGTTTGGTTTAAATAGCCTGGAGCTGTTTTTTTTGTGCTCTTCACAAACCACCATGAACTGCATCGAAATTTGTGGAAGTCGATGGTGGTTCTTCAGTTTGTGAACACCACTTCACAAACCATGAACCAGCCAAAATTTGTGATGAGCTTTAGTTTGTCAGCTGATTCATGCCCATCCCTAGTGGAGTCCCTGCTCTTTAGTTCTGTTTGCTAGTTAGAACTGCAGACTGCATGATCTCCCTTGTCCTGAAACCAGTTGCTGCCATCCCCATAATTTCTTACTAATAAATGTATGGGTTTTTTTTTTAATATACCAGCTGCATTGGTTGCCAGTTGAGCTGCATTGGAACCAGTTCAAGGATATGGTACTAACTTTCAAGGTCCTATACGGCCAGGGACCAGCATGTCTACAGGATTGTCTCTCCCCATATGCGCCCCAAAGAGCCTTACACTGCTGAGCAGCACTGTTCGGTAGTCCCTGGCCCAGAGGATGTACATCTTGTCTCAACACACTCCCAGTTGAGATCAGGGCCCTGCAGGATCTATTACAATTCCGCAGAGCCTGCAAAATGGAGCTGTTCTGCCAGGCAGTAGATATCCAAAATAACACCATCCTTCCCTGCTCAACTTGAACAATCTTATTATGCACCATTGCCTTAGGGCATACCCTAGAGCTACTTGGCACCAGTACCAGCTGTTCTGTGCCCTCCCTGACATTGTTGCAGCAGTCACTGTAATTGGCATCATTGTGCTGCCATCACGGTTTATTGAGGGTTGTGACTAATGTTTTATTTATTTATTTATATCTTCAATTTATATCCCGCTCGAACCCCCGAAGGGGTCTCTGAGCGGCTTACAGTTACTCATTGAATCCTTAACTAAGGCCACATAGCTATTCGGGAAGGGACAGCCCTACCAGCACCCTGTGGAGAGTGGTGTTCTTGTTCTTGTCAGTTTCGTCAGTTTCTTTGTCAGTTTCATCCTGGGTCGGCTCAGCTCGGCGTTCGCAGATCCCTCGGTGCGTGGTTTCTGCGTCGGCGCGGCTCCGGCTCTGTCTTCCTGACTCCACCGCGCCTGCGCCTTCACGTCCTCCTTGCGCCGTCGTCTCTGCTCCGCCTTCCGTCTCTCGCCGTTCCCTGGAGCTCTTGCCATCTTTTGCCGCCATCATTCCGCCTGCCCTGTTACCGGCAGCTCCACAACCCCCGCAGAGGGGGGGGGCTCCCTGTCATCTAAGACAGGTACCCATTTTATCTACTTGCTATTGTTGTTATTTTAGCAGCTTTCGAACCGCTGGGTAGACGGGAGCTGGGACTTGGGCCAGGTGCTCACCCTGGCCGCAGTGGGATTCGAACAGCCGTAATGGCTGTTCATAGATGTTACTAGCAGGCATTAGTTGCCTGCACCACCGCTCCCATATATGTAATATTGTATCATTTTTATTAAATGTTGTGAGCCGCCCTGAGCCTGCATGTGGGGTAGGGTGGGATATAAATTAAATAAATATTTTTAAATAAATAAATAAACCATCTCTGCTGTGTGAACCTAAGAACAGGAATCTGAGTGTATATCCTGTTCCTGATTTGCAAGCAAAAGAGATCGCACAGTGTCAGAAGTGGTCTTTTGACTTATTTGGGCCTCCAACATTGTGTAAGATTTTTGACGGCAGGACCCCAACAATCAACATTTGTGTGTCTTATCTGGACAGGAATGTGTTACTCTGTGATATGTTTGTTTTGCTTCATGTTGGAGTTTTATGGAGCCATGTGTATTGGCATTTAAATAAAATGTAATTCCATTTTTAAAAATTGTACAGGGAGAAGTCACTGAAAAGTTGCAAGAATGAGCAGTAGTCCTTGGCAATACAATACAGACTAGAGCATCCTTGGTGGTGGTTATAGCAATAGAAATTATAATTTAGAAACATTATCTTATTTTTAACAGCTTTAGAGAACTGGTAGTTTGAGGGCATGCCCTAACATCACATGACCTTACTTATCTCTGGAACTAGGCACAGAGGCAATTGAAGATTGATCTTTGTATTAAATGGCAATGGGGCATATTTAAGCCATTCCTTATTCTGGTAGTTTTTATCTCTGGACCCAGAGCTTTATAGTGGTGATGCCCAATTTTAACATTTTGTTTAAGAAGGTCCACTATCATTTCCAGAATAACAGTGAGAACCTTGTCAGTTGGCTTTACCGAGGCTTCCTGATTTGTTTGTTGTGATACTCTTAACTGCATTTTATGTCTTCCATAGTTTGAAAATAAGAACTGTATGTATTGAAATTCTAGGATACCAAGAAAATCTGAGTGCGTATTGGCAGAAGGACTGGATATGAATATGGAAAAAAATGAACTGATGATCAAGTGCTGATAGGAACTCAAGAAATACAGGACACAGCCTCTGGTAACCTATCAAAAGTGTTTCCAAAGCATCCTCTGTGAGGCCAAGAAATACACAGATTCGGCAATGATTCAGTTCTTGCAACTAAGAGCTCTTCTGCATTCTATTGCTTCTGGCAGGGGTCTAATCCATGTGTTTTGCTCCCTCTAGTGGTTGATTCAATATTACATTGCCGTATGTCTGGTATATCTCCTTGCATGTTTACCGTGCAGGGAAATGTGCTGGACAGACAGCAATATCATATCAAATCAATCAGTAGAGGAAATAAAACACATGTGGAAAAGAAAAAGAAAAATGAAGCAACATGACTAAACAAGCAACACAAATGAGAATGCAGAAGTATTCTAAGACATTCAAAAATGTCGGACAGGTCTGGGGTTGGGACTCCCACTCCCGCCCTTTGATGGGGCACCACTGGTGCCATTGCCGGGGGTTAGGAGTTTGGAGGTGCTCCTGGATGCCTCCTTGTCAATGGAGGTCCAGGTGGCAGCCACTGTCAAGACAGCATTTTACCATCTTCGCCTGGCATGACAGTTGGTCCCCTACCTCAACCACGACAATCTGGCCACAGTGATCCACACGACGGTCACCTCGAGGCTAGACTACTGCAACACTCTCTACATGGGGCTGCCTTTGGCGCAGATCCGGAGGCTGCAGCTGGTGCAGAATGCGGCGGCTAGGCTGTTGATGGGCCTCACTAGACAGGACCACATCCAGCCAGTGCTGAAGGTGCTGCACTGGCTGCCAATAGCTATCAGATCCACTTCAAAGTGCTGGTGCTTACCTTTAAAGCCCTATATGGCCTGGGTCCAGCCTACCTGAGGGACCGCCTTTCCCCATATGTTCCCCCAAGGGCACTACGGTCAGGGGGCAGCATTTATTGGTCATCCCAGCCCCCAAGGCAGTCAAATATGCGGCAACTAGGGCCAGGGTCTTTTCGGTGGCAGCCCCCACCTGGTGGAATGAGCTCCCAGAGGAGATCAGGGCCCTGAGGGACCTTATGCAGTTCCACAGGGCCTGCAAGACGGAGCTCTTCCACCAGGCTTTCGAGTAGGGGCCGCCACTGCCCCCACCACCCCCATTACCACCTCCATCGCCATCATACCTTCTTGGCATTGTCATCTTGAGGCTTACTGGCCCTGGCACAGGATTTCAGCCCCACAGGATATCATGGGTACAATGATAGAGCAGAATGTGACCACTGTTTAAATTTTTAGTTTATTTTAGCTTATTTATGGTTTTAGTATTTGTTCTTGGTGTTGCCTCTGTGTTTTAATTCTGTCTGGCATTAAGCCCTTGTTCGCCACCCTGAGCCCACGTGGAAGAGCGGGATATAAATCAATCAATCAATCAAACAAACAAATAAATAAATAATGAAAATTCCCCTGCTTATCAAGACCTCTTGAGTAAAATACTCTACAGTTACATTTATGATTTGTTCACAATTTGAGTGTATTCGCCCCTATGCCATGAACACCATGGCAGCTGCTGGCAGGGTGGATGCTTGGTGAGGTTCCTTGCTCAGCAGGAACTCATTAGCATAATAGGCCACACCCAACAGCGAAAACTCATTAGCATATTAGGCCATACCCCATGTTACCAGAAGTGTGGTCATCCAGCCACACCTACCTTTTACTTATTATTCTGTTTACCTTGCTTGTTGTCAAAACCCAGGGCTTTTTTTATAGCAGGAACTCCTTTGCATGTTAGGCCACACACCCCAAATGCAGCCAATCCTAATGAGTCCCTGCTGTTGGGTGTGGCCAACTCAGGAGCCAGCCAGAAGTCTGTTCCTGTTCATTCCTGCCCAAAAATAGCCCTGGGTAAACTCACAATTTACTGGTTTGCTGGGACTACATAAGGCCGGAAGTCACCATGGACAAGTCATGCATCATTTATCATCATAAATGTTTTGTGTTACATGCTACTTTTGCACCTGAACATTCCCAGGAGCATTAACCCTGTCACTTAGCACATTCTCAGAACTTTATCAAACTACAGTTTCCAGAGGGCAATGTGTGAATGTACACAGTGTAAAACATGGTGATGCTCAGTTTTGAGAATCAGGCAGGCAACATGGAAAAACGAAGCAATAATCTAATAAATTGGTGCGCGTGCACATAGACATACATCACTCCAGGGCTGCAGTCACACGCACTCCATAATCCACATAATGCACACACACTCCATAATCCACTTTCAATCCACAATTACTGTGTGGACTGGCAAAATCCAGTCTGAAAGTGGACTGAAGGTGGATTATTTAGTATGTGTGACCGTAGCCCAGATGGATCCAAGACAACCAAGGAAAGCCACTGTCTTGTAAATTAATGTTTCTGTCAGGTGGGTGATGGCAGGGATAGCCACAGGAAAGCAAAGCATGAATGCACATGCAAACACATGTGCAATCCAGTTTAGAACCATTTGAGGTGTTCTTCTTAAAACAAAACAAAACATTTTTTGAGTGTTTGTGGGTGCCACTTGCAATTTGCAATCCAGCTACAATTTCAGCAGGGAAGTGTTCATGCATCACAGGCAGACACATTAAGGCAGTGCAGTAATTCTCTCCCCCCCCTTTCCCCCTTGCCTTTCTCCTCCCACACTTTACTAGGCGGCATATAAAAAATACAAGATATTAAAGAGTCCAGTTCTACATATTCTATTCCTCATTACACAAGGGCACGCAGGCTCTTGATGAAATAAAAAGCAGTCAATTTAAAATGAATAAAAGGAAATAGATTTTGAGCAGTTTGTAATTACCATAAGCATCGCTCCCTTCTTCAAAAGGCATTCATTATTAAGGAAAATAGATTGATAAGATTAAATAAATTATAAGGAGCAAACCTCACACTTGACCAGCTACCGAAATAAGAAGAAAAATTTCTCTCCTGATTGCCCAGAATATTTTAATTGAAGAAAGTGTAATGTGGCCAACTACCCATCTCTAAGACATGCCATGAAGGTCACTAGACATCCAATTGGATGAATCTCTGGCTGTGTTCCACTGATGCCATTTCCCAGGGCTCAATCAAACCACCAGCCCAGCTGTAAGTTTCAAGATGCAGCGGGGATCATGCCCAGGAATTCATCTGGATGTCACATGTGGATGTTTGTACTTTTCATCTAAGGTTACCAATAGAGTTGCCAGCCAGTGGATGGCAACCGGTGGGAGTCTGGATGGGGAGTGTCCTGTCACTAGATCACTTCCAGGGAACAGATATAATGTCACTCTAGTAATCTCCAGAAACTCTATGAAAGTAGTAGTAGTAGTAGTAGTAGTAGTAGTAGTAGTAGTAGTAGTAGAAGAAGAAGAAGAAGAAGAAGAAGAAGAAGAAGAAGAAGAAGAAGAAGAAGAAGAAGAAGAAGAAGAAGAAGAAGAAGAAGAAGAAGAAGAAGAAGAAGAAGAAGAAGAAGAAGAAGAAGAAGAAGAAGAAGAAGAAGAAGAAGAACAACAACAACAACAACAACAACAACAACAACAACAACAACAACAACAACAACAACAACAACAACAACAACAACAACAACAACAACAACAACAACAACAACAAGAGGAGGAGGAGGAGGAGGCGGCGGCGGCGGCAGAGGAGATTGGATTTATACCCCTGCCCTTCACTCGGAGTCTCAGAGCTGCTTACAAACTCATTTCCCTTCCCCTTCCCACAACAAACACCCTGTGAGG
Organism: Gekko gecko; assembly: GCA_029375565.1. NCBI lineage: Eukaryota > Metazoa > Chordata > Lepidosauria > Squamata > Gekkonidae > Gekko > Gekko gecko. Next base: position 17,240,745 of record JAPDNY010000010.1, read on the forward strand.
TCGGTGGGGCTGAGAGAGCTCTTTCCAGAGCTGTCCTTTCAAGGACAGCTCTTGACAGAACTATGGCTTGCCCAAGGTCATCCAGCAGCTGCAAGTGGAGGAGTGGGGAATCAAACCCGGTTCTCCCAGATTACATTCCACACACTTAACCACTACACCAAACTGGCTACACCAAGGCCTTTGCACAACAACAATTTGCCTCCTCCTGCCAGCCACCACACTGCCACCAGGCAATGAGAGTTAGGGATGGGGAAATCCCCTCCCCATGAGAATATGGGAAGCCTAGTTACCTGCCTCGTGATGGATCTGGAGTTCTCCCTACAATTAACATCCAGACCACAACATTCATTTCCCCTTGAAAAAATGGTAATCTTAGGGAGCAGACTCTATGATGTACCTTAGAACAGGCCCCTAGCCACGAAGGGCTCTTGGAGTGACACCACCTCCTGAATTTGCTGTGCCCCTTCCTGGTCCCTCTTCTGGTCCCTCCCTACCCCTGGGAGCCTGGGGTGACAAGCAACACCAAGGTGCCATCTCCAGCAGCCTGCCAGGCTAGGGCAGGGGCAGCCAGTGAGGCCCCATGAAGATTCTGGAGGCTGGCCAAGGGTGCCAACTCCTCCTCCTGCAGCGGTCAGCCCAAGACCAGTGTAGGTGTTGCCAGCACAGCCTGGTGGCTTCCCTCCCCATGCATACCCCACCTCCGCCCACTACTCTTGTCTCCAACCTTGGCCAGGCTGGGGCTGCTCAAGGGGCGGGCCAGGCAGCATGGGAACTTTGGTGGATGGCAATCAGAGCCAGTGGACAGCACTGCATGCTGCGGCAGGCCAGGATCTGGTATGGTGTCTGGGATGTCCATGGCTGGAGGCCAGCTCAGTGCAGCCTTGCTGAGTAAAAGAGGGCACTAGCAACGTGGTTTTTCCTGCTGCAAGCGGCGGCAGGTGGTGGCTGTGCTGGGGACCTGGGGAAGGTGAGGCTGCACAGGCTGTGGAACGAAGAGGGAGAGGACAGCTTGCCTCCTGCCCTGCCTACATGCCTCCTCCTCCAGACCGGGACATCTCGGTTAATTAGATTACTATTAATTAGATTACTTGCTAGCGAGGCTCTCTCTAAGCTGTGGAGTCTTGTGAGCAGAAATTCTACCTTGTGAGCTCCTGGCATTAAAGTTGCGAGTGAGTGATTTGGCTACTGCATAAATCAGTTTGCTCTGGAGCCATCCTTCCTGAGCTAAGACAGAAATGTGTGAGCTGGAGGCTTAAAAAACTATGAGCTAGCTCACACTAACTCAGCTTAGAGGGAGCACTGCTTGCCAGTCTGATTTGTGGTGATCTAATTAAGCCAGTAACTAAGCCCTGCAGTACCCCACTACTTACCACTTTCCACTGTGAAAACTGCTCATTTATACTCACTCTCTGTTTCATGTTTCCTGTTAATTAACCAGTTTTTAATCCACAAGAGGACTTGTCCTTCTATCCCGTGCTTGCTGAGTTTACTTAGGTAAACTCATAAGTTCTTAGGAACCTACTGAGGCTCAAGACTGCCACCTAGAGTTTGCTGATGCTGCTGTTGTGTGTCTTGTATTTTGTTTTTAATAAAGACATTGTTTTGGCTTTGGTTAGTACAATTTACTTCTCTGGTGTATTTCTCTTCCCCATGTGCTAGATGGCATGGGCGTTTCATAGTTGATTATAAGGTATTTTCTAGGGTTTCTAGCCTGTCACTTTGTTATTGCTGCAGTAATGCACTAGAATAATGTCTTCTCAGCACATCAGTCTGAGATGTTCTCAGGAGGTGCTGAGTGGTGGTGCTCGGATACCAGTGTGTTTTCTAAGGAACCCTTGGTTAAGGGAGTTTCCCAGCAAGGAAAGACATCATTTCCCCCTTCCTACCATAACAAAATCCATTCACACACTTGGGTGGGCAAGAGTTCCCAAAACCAAGCCTCCATTGCTTCAGTTGTCTTAAATCAAAATTTAAAGTTTACCTCAGCCATGTGTGAAACAACTGCTGTAGGCATCTCACCTCACTGCAAAACAGAAAGAATGCTGTACTGATTGGTGTAGTCTTGACAAAGATCTAATAGTTCTAAGAAGCTTGCCAAACTTTTGCTTGGAGACTTACAGTCAATTGGCTCCTAAATCAGGAGAGAAGACAACATTTCTCCCTTTAGGGTTTTGGGGTAGGGTCAATACCCAGTTGGATTAATGCTCAGGAAACTTTTGGATATTATAGGACAGAAAAATTGTTCTAAGTATATCACACTGATGGATAAGAATGCTTTCCTGAGGTGTGACGGTTGACATCCTCAACATGTTTGTACACTTACCACATGAACAATTTTTACACCTTCAAAGAAACTATTCTTTTCCCAATTGGTTTCCCAATATCTTCAGATTCCACCACTGGAATTTTGAGTAACCCCTCCTCAATGCAGTGTTTTTCATATCATGTTGATCAGCTTTCAAATGGTTTCTCCTAGAATTTATCAATTTTCAAGAAGAAGAAGAAGAGGAGGAGGAGGAGGAAGAGGAGATTGGATGTATACCCCACCCTTCACTCAGAGATCCTTTCTGCACTTGGATCTCATCCCTGGTTTTATTAGAGTTCAATTTGCAACACAATACCTTGCATTTATCCCTGGTTATAACAGCATCCGTTAATCCTGGGACAAGTGTGGGGAGAAACCGGGGTGACATCAATGTAATGTGGAAACAAAAAATACCCCAAGATAATTACAGGGGTGAACTCATGTTTAGTGTAGAATGTAAGTTTGGAGACAGGGTTGAACCAGGATTTAAGGTCTAGTGCGGAAAGGACCAGAGTCTCAGAGTGGCTTACAAACTCCATTCCCTTTCCCTCCCCACAACAGGCACCCTGTGAGGTAAATGGGGCTGAGAGAGCTCTTTCCAGAAGTGTCCTTGAGAGAACAGCTCTGACAGAACTATGGCTTGCCCAAGGTCATCAAACTCGGTTTCCCCAGATTAGAGTCCGTGCACTTAACCACTACACTACACTACACTACAGGAGGTGGTGGCAGCTACAAGCATGGGCAGTTTCAAGAGGGAATTAGATAAACATATGGAGCAGAACTCCATCAGTGGCTATTAGCCACAGGGTATAGATGGGATCTCTCACTCTGGGGCAGGTGATGCATTCTGTTCTTGGTGCTGGAGGGGTCAGCAGTGGGAGGGCTTCTAGTGTCCTGGCCCCACTGCTGGACCTCCTGATGGCATGTGGTATATTTTGGCCGCTGTGTGACAGAGTGTTGGACTAGATGGGCCATTGGCCTGATTCAATATTGGCTTCTCTTATGTTCTTATGTTAACCACTACACCAAACATGGATATCTAATGATATCCATGTGCATCAAGCAAAGCCATTAGACTTCTGTTTTAGTTTCCCCCTACTTTTACTGCATGAGCAAATTTGTGATTTAACAAAGAGGATATTATATGAACATGAAAATAGCCCTCTGGATCTGACCAAAGGTCTGTCTCGGTCTGACTCTCCTTCCAGTCAAGGTAAAGTCAATAACCATTTCAACAGCCTGCCGGGCTATAAAATCCTGCTGCTAAGTGCCAGGTCAGTTACAGGAAAAACATCACCCATCCAGGATTTAATCCTGGATGACAGGACTGACTGGGCATATGTCACTGAGAGATGAGTAGGGGAGGGAGAAGTGGTCAACTTTTCCCAGCTGTGCCCCCTGGATACTCAGTGATACATCAGCATAGGTCTGATGGGCAGGAAGGTGGTGTCACTGTAGGCTATCAGGATTCTATCCTCCTGGCATAGTGCTCTGGTTTCAAGGCTGTGTACCTTATGTTGGGATTTAGAGACAAACTGGGATGCTGTTGGTGTACCCCACATCCCACTGCTCAACAGTCTCCCTGCCTGAGCTGACAGAGTTGGTCTCAGGGATGGTGTTGAGGAGGTCTGGTTGTCCTGGAGGACATCAACATCCATGCTGAGACTGTCTTGTTAGGAGCAGCTCAGGATTTCATGGCCTCCCTGACAACCACGGGCCTGTCTCAGGTAACAGCATGGTCCTACATGTTGCACAGGTCACACTTCTGTATTCGGTATTGTGTTCTGGGCAGGATGAATGTGATCTGAGGCATTGGTGACAGTTCCTTCATCACAGGCAGATCACTATTTTCTTGAGTTTAGACTTACAAGGATACCAAGGCTGCAGTCACACACATTAAATAATTTACTTCCAATGCACTTTCCAACTGGATTTTGCCAAGTTCACACAGTTGGAAAGTGCACTGAAAGTGGATTGAAAGTGGATTATTTAGTGTGTGTGACCACAGCCTTAGACTCTGCAGGGCTGGGCTGAGGGTTCTATTAGCCCTGGAGCCAGATGAATGAAAGTGGCCCTAGAGGATTTTTCTGTTGATTCGGCTGGTGCTTCTGTTGATGCCCTGGTTGACCTCTGAAATGAAGAAATGACCTGGGCAGTTGACACAATCACCTCCATGGGCTGAAGTTCATTCTAAAGTGGATTCCACGGCAGTGATGGCAGCAAAGAAACACTTTCCCACCACTGTTGTGTCTGGACAGTGCAGGCCAGCAGAGCTGGAGAGTGTAGGCCAGGAGAGCCAGTTTGGCATAGTGGTTCAGAGTGCGAACTCTAATCTGGGAGAACTGGGTTTGATTCCCCACTCCTCCACATGCAGCTGCTGATGTGACCTTGGGTCAGTCATATGTTCTTTCAGAGCTGTTCTCTCAGAGCTCTCTCAGCCTGACCTACCTTACAAGGTGTCTGTTGTGGGGAGGAGAAGGGATTGTAAACCACTCTAAGAGTCCTTCGGGTAATGAAGGCCAGGGTATAAATCCAATCTATTATTATTATTATTATTATTATTATTATTATTATTAGCCAGGGACCTGTTACTATCTGGCCTGCAGGAGGAAGTGGACAGTTCAGTGGCCCTCTATGACCTTTTTGCTTAATATTTTGCAGATAAAATCAGTCATATCCATGTCAACTTGGACTCTGCATTAGCAGTGACAGGATCAGGTGGTGTCGGGGTGCCACCTTGCCCAGCTGCCTAAGATAGTGTTCAGTTTATTCAGCCTGAAGATGTGGAAGGGATCCTTGGAGGTCTGAGGCTGACCACCACCTTTATAACCCTTGCGCTTCCTGGCTACTTGAATCTGCTGAGGGTTGACTGGGTCCAAGTGGTAGCTCCTGCCTCCTTACCAAAGGGGCTGGTGAGGTGATCGCGGCTTTGAAATAGGCTCCCCCTTGCAGGAGTTGATATTGAATACTATGGGATGTGCTGAAATGGACAAATTGACTAATATATTAAAAGGGAAAAAATGGAAGAAGAATTTATGGGACCCTGGAGGGCATTTTATGACTGGCTAAAACTTAAGTATTGAGAAAATAAGATTAAGCAAAGAGTAATAAGAATGATAGATGCAGTAGTTGTGAAACTGTAATGAGAAGATATGCATGCAGAATGCTAAACTGGAACTTTGAATATTTCTGTACTTTTCCTTTCTACCTCCCTTTCCCCTTCTCCCCTTTCTGTATATAAACTAATAAAAATTTGCAGAGAGAGAGAGAGACAGAGAGAGAGAGAGAGCTCACTCCCCTTGAAGGAACAGGTCTGTACTCTGGGGTGCTCTTGGACCTGGCCTACTGCCGAATGATCCGGTGACAGGTGAAGCCAGCTGGCAGGTGTAGCTAGGGCTGCCATCCCCCAGGTGCCAGCAGGGGTTCCTCCAGTTTCAGGGGTTCCAATCTGTTGCCGGCCAACTGGCAGGCAGGGAGAAGCCCCATCCCCAAACCTGACTGTCAACAGACACCCCTCTCCCTCCCCTCCAGCAAGATTTCAAGGGTCCTTCAGCTGCTCAGAGGGCCCTTTGAATCTTGCAGGAAGGAGGGTAAGGGAGAGGAGCACCCCCACCCCCGCTTCTTCCCCAAAGCATTGAAAGGATCCCTTTAAATGCTTTGGAGAAGAAGCGGGAGGCCCACGTGAATGTGCACTCCAAGCCATGAATTTGCAGCTTGGAGTGCAGGCACTGGTCTCCAATGTGGTGATGTCACTTCTGTGTGATGTCATCACATTGGGGCTGTCCCTGCCCCCCCGGAACACCCTCCCAAAGTCCTCCACTGCGGACTTGGAGGGATCTGGCAACCCTAGATGTAGCTAGCATCGATTGGCTAGCCTTTCCTGGTGTTGACCTTTAAAGCCCTACATGGCTTTTGACCAGCATACCTGAAGGACTGCCTACTCTCTTGTGAACCTACCCAATCACTACAGTCATCTTCTGATGCCCTGCTTCCGATGCCCTGCCTTCTCAATTTAAGCGGGTGAGGACCCAAGAGAGAGCCTTCTCAGTCACTGTACCAAAATGTTGGAACTTTCTCAACAGGGAGATCCATCCTTACCCTTCTGTTGCAGTCTACTACCATTGGGTGAAGACTTTATTGTTTCAACTGGTCTTTGTCTAGCCTTCCCTCTGTGATCCCTCCTTCCCACTATATATTTTATGTATTGTTTTTATGTTTTTGTATGTGTATGTAGCAGGAACTCCTTTGCATATTAGGTGAAACATCCCTAATGTAGCCAATCCTCCCAGAGCTTACAATAGCCCCTATAAGAAGAGCTCTGAAAGCTCTTGGAGGATTGGCTACATTAGGGTTGTGTCGCCCAATATGCAAAGGAGTTCCTGCTACAAAAAGAGCCCTGTATTACGTGTATGCATAAGCTAAAATTGACCCTATAAAGGAAGCCATGGCCCTCAGTTTGCAAGACCTGTTAACTATGGGATGTTTTGGAGGATATTAATTCATCGGGTCGCCATAAGTCAGAAGTGACTTGATGGGGTTCAGTGCACACACATATGTATTTTAGCTTTGGTTTTAACTGTTTTAATGATGTTCTCTTGTTCAGTTTTAATGGTGTCTAAGGTGTGTTTTATTATGTATGTTTTTGATTGGTTAGCCCTGATGGGGGCAGAAAGGCAGAGTATAGATTCTGTTAATAAATAAGCCCAGCGCCATTTCAAACAGTGGCCTCTTGGATAACCCCTTGGATCATGGAAAGTTAGATATTTCAATTAAAATGATTATCCTTTAAACAACAGATTTGACAAATTAATGATCTGTGAACTGCTATATTAACTGGGCCATCTAAATATAACCTCCAGCTTCAGTTTAGAGACAGTCTTTAGATTTACAGAGGTTTCTAAAAACACAGCATTTTTCTCACCAATTCAGTATATTCTCCATTTGGCACCAGTTTGAAGGTTGTTCTCTCTCTCTCCGTCTCTGTCTCTCTGTCTCTCTCTCTCCCCCTCTCTCCCTCTCTCTCATTAAGGAGAGAAATCTATGAATTTCCTCTTTGAAGCAAAGCAGGAATTCACCCAGGCTCCCCAAAATGCATGAGATATGGATTCCAACATGGGTTTTGCTTGCAGCACAGAGAATTTAACCTGATTATTCTTTAAAATAAGAGCTCCTTTCGATTCCCAAATTACATTTATATCATATTTTTCTATCATTGTCCATCTGCTCTTATTTTGGCAACATGGGAAAAAAAGATATTTGCAATTTTTTTTTTTTTTTAAGTTGGCAGATGAAAATAGCAGGATATGCCTGTGTTGTCTGATCAGTTGTTCTTCTGTCCAAGATGGTAAAAAGAGAAGAAAGCTTTTCATAAATCAATGCATTCTAATAAAAAAGAGAGACAATAATCAAGGAGAAAAGTATTCAGCTAATCCATTCCCAACATAAGCCTAAAATAGCGTCTTCCTCGACAGTGTGATATCTCAAGGTAAGGTATTTCTTACCCATAGAAACTGGATTATACAGATACAAAAAAGCAATTAGACCAAATTCTCTCATCATCCAAGGAAACACAGGAAACCATTCTTTAAAAACTGCTGAGCAAATTTATATGCTATGTCAGAGAGCAGAGTTCAGATACTGAACTGTGAATTTCAGGCATCTATGATTCTGACACACTTTGTTAACTGCAACTTGGAAAGGACCCATGGTAAACGTATATATCCACACTGCAAGCAATTCACTTTCATAGTGAATGTGATGTATTAGTTGTTGTAGATTTTCCAGGCTGTATGGCCATGGTCTTGGCATAGTAGGACCTGATGTTTCACCAGCAGCTGTGACTGGCATCCTTGACACAGAGAGTACTCCATCTTTATGTGTTATACCTCTGAGGATGCCAGTCACAGCTGCTGGCAAAACATCAGGTCCTACAATGTCAAGACCATGGCCATACAGCCCAGAAAATCTACAACAGCTAATGAACTCCAGTCATGAGAGCCTTCGACAATATAATGTGATATATGTTGGAAATATGTGTGTTGCAAGGTCTAAATTCAGTCATTATAGGGTTAATGTGTTTACCTTGAGTGCTGTTGTTTAGACTGACCTGGAAAGGAACCTGGGAGAAAGCCAACGGGGAGAAAGCCTGGGAAAACTAGACCATATTTACTAACGATCATTGGTTAATGTATTCAGGTGATTTCCTTATAGAGTCAAGAAGAAAGAAGAATCTCCATTACCAACTTTGTGGTCAATCTGTCTGTCATGCTTGTAACAGCAAGGATGTAGTTTTAAGTGTTTGTTGTTTTGTAGATTTCCCGTGTACCTTTCCCTTTAGGGGGGAAAAAAAGATTTTTACACAGAAAGAAAATGCCTCATCTCCAGTGAACAAAGATCCATTGCAAGTTCTGAATATCTAACTATTTTTACTAAATTTTCCAATAATATATACATTCACTTCCATAGTGAATGTATATATCTACACTGCAAACAATCTGTACACATCCACTATTCACACATTAGGTCAGATCCTATGCAAGATTTCTATATGATGTTGTTGGTTTGTGCTAAGTGAATACAACTGGTGACCTATTTTTTTAATGAGTGTAAGAACATAGCTCAGAAAGATGGCAACACAAGGGACAGACAATCTCCTTGGGGAGAGAATTCCAAAGCTTTGGTGCCTTGACCAAGAAGTTCTTTTTCTAGGTTGCCACCCACCTAACCTCAGAAGGTGGGGTCACCCAAAGTGGGCCCTCCAAAGATGACCATAGTGGTCAAGATAGTTCAAAAGGGAGCAGGTGGTCTTTCAGGTATGTTGTCCCAAATAAGGTGGCCAACCTCCAGATAGCACCTGAAGGTCTCCTGCTATTACAATTGATCTCCAGACAACCAAAATCAGTTCCCCTGGAGAAAATGGCTGCTCTGGAGGCCCTGCTGAGGACCTTCCCCAGGCTCCACCCCCAAAATCTCCAGTTATTTCCCAACCCAAAGCTGGCAACCTTATGGGGCTTTGAAAGTAAAGACCTTGAATTATGCCTGGAAACCAATTCACATCACTTTCTACCTGCTCCTTTTAGCTGGAGATTCTGGGGATGAACCCGAGACCTTCTACATGGAAAGCGTACATGCATGCCCCTCCCCTGCCTATTGTAATAGCCTGGCTGATATGAAGCAGAGACCCATCTATAACAACATCTTCCACTGTTGAAACTGAGTTTGTAAGCTCCTCGGAGCAATGGCCTGTCTTTTACCCATTTGTGTTGCTTTGTAAAGACGAAGAAGAAGAAGAAGAAGAAGAGAAGAGATTGGATTTATACCCAGCCCTTCACTACCCAATGGAGTCTCAGAGTGGCTTAACATAAGAACATAAGAACATAAGAACATAAGAGAAGCCAATGTTGAATCAGGCCAATGGCCCATCTAGTCCAAAACTCTGTCACACAGCGGCCAAAATATACCAGGTGCCATCAGGAGGTCCAGCAGTGGGGCCAGGGCACCAGAAGCCCTCCCACTGTTGCCCCCTCCAGCACCAAGAATAGAGTGCATCACCTGCCCCAGACTGAGAGTTCCCATCTATACCCTGTGGCTAATAGCCACTGGTGGACTTCTGCTCCATATGTTTATCTAATTTCCTCTTGAAACTGTCCATGCTTGCAGCTGCCACGACCTCCTGTGGCAGTGAATTCCATATGTTAATCACTCTTTGGGTGAAGAAGTATTTCCTTTTATCTGTTCTAACCCGACTGCTCAGCAATTTCATAGAGTGCCCACGAGTTCTTGTATTGTGAGAAAGGGAGAAAAGTACTTCTTTCTCAACCTGCTCAATCCCATTCATAATCTTATAAACCTCGATCATGTCACCTCTCAGCCGTCGTTTCTCCAAGCTAAAGAGCCCCAAGCATTTTAACCTTTCTTCATAGGGAAGGTGTTCCAACCCTTTTATCATTCTAGTTGCCCTTCTCTGCACTTTTTCCAATGCTATAATATCCTTTTTGAGATGTGGTGACCAGAACTGTACACAGTATTCCAAATGAGGTCGCACCAATGATTTATACAGGGGCATGATGATACTGGCTGATTTGTTATCAATTCCCTTCCTAATAATCCCCAGCATAGCGTTGGCCTTCTTTATTGCAGCTACACATTGTGTAGACATTTTCAGCGAGTTATCCACTACGACTCCAAGATCTCTCTCTTGGTCCGTCTCTGCCAGATCAGACCCCATCAACGTGTATTTATATTTAGGATTTTTGGCTCCAATGTGCATCACTTTGTACTTGGCCACATTGAACCCCATTTGCCACGTTGACGCCCACTCACCCATCCTCAACAGATCCCTTTGGAGTGCCTCACAATCCTCCCTGGTTTTCACCACCCTGAACAACTTCGTGTCATCTGCAAATTTAGCCACACCACTGCTTACTCCCAATTCCAAATCGTTAATAAACAAGTTAAAAAGCATCGGACCGAGTACTGATCCCTGTGGTACCCCACTGCTTACCACCCTCCACTGAGAAAGTTTCCCATTTATACTCACTCTCTGTTTCCTATTTATAAGCCAGTTTTTGATCCACAAGAGGACTTGTCCTTTTATCCCATGACTATTGAGCTTACTTAGGAGCCTTTGATGAGGAACTGTATCAAAAGCTTTCCGGAAGTCAAGGTAAATAATATCTATTGGGTCCCCCTTGTCCACATGTTTGTTCACTCCCTCAAAAAACACTAACAGGTTAGTGAGACAAGATCTTCCCTTACAGAACCCATGCTGAGTCTGCCTCAATAGTTTTTGTTCATCAATGTTCCTACTAATTCTTTCCTTAATAACAGTTTCCACCAACTTACCCGGTATCGATGTCAGACTGACTGGCCTGTAATTTCCTGGATCTCCCCTGGAGCCCTTTTTAAAGATGGGAGTGACATTAGCTACCTTCCAGTCCTCAGGAATGGAAGCAGATTTTAAAGAAAGATTACATATTTTTGTCAGGAGATCCACAAGTTCACATTTGAGTTCTTTCAGAACTCTCGGATGAATGCCATCCGGGCCTGGTGATTTATTAGTTTTAAAATTGTCCATCAGTCGGAGGACTTCCTCTCTTGTTACCGCAATCTGATTCAGGTCTTTCAAACCCCCTCCCGAAATCGGTGCTTCTGGAGTGGGCAAACACTTCTCCTCTTCCACAGTGAAGACAGAGGCAAAAAATGCATTCAGCTTCTCAGCCATTTCCCTATCATCCTTCACTACTCCTTTTACCCCTTGGTCATCCAAGGGCCCCACTGCCTCCCTGGCTGGCTTCCTACTTCTAATGTATTTGAAGAAAGTTTTATTGTTGGTCTTTATGTTTTTTGCGATATGCTCCTCATATTCCCTTTTTGCTTGCCTGATCACAGACTTGCATTTTATTTGCCATAGTCTGTGTTCCCTTTTATCAACCTCACTAAGACTAGCTTTCCACCGCTTAAAGGAATCCTTCTTACCTTTTACAGCTTCCATTACTTTATTTGTTAACCATGCAGGCTTTTTTCTATACCTATTTGTACCTTTCCTAACCCGCGGTATATATTTTTTCTGAGCTTCTAGGATTGTCTTTTTAAATAGTCTCCAAGCTTCTCCAATGGTTTTGACCTTCTCCACTCTTCCTTTCAATTTCTTCCTCACGTGTCCCCTCATACCAGAGAAGTTACCCCTTTTAAAGTTAAAAGTGGTTGCGTCAGTCTTTTTGGGCAACTCCCTATCTGTACAAATGTTAAACTCAATGACATTATGGTCACTGTTCCCAAGTGGTGCAATCACTTTTACATCTCTCACCAGGTCTTGGGTGTTACTTAGGACCAAATCCAGGATCGCCTCTCCCCTGGTAGGATCTGTGACCATCTGTTCCACAGCATAGTCATTGAGAGTGTCTAAGAACGCAATCTCTTTTTCCCGACTAGAACTCGTATTGACCCAATCAATGTGTGGGTAGTTAAAGTCGCCTATTACAACACAGTTATTTCGTCTAGCCGCTATCTTTAATTCATTCATCATTTTATCATCCTCCTCTATCTTTTGATCTGGTGGGCAATAACAAACTCCCACTGTTAAGCCTCCTTTTGGACCCACTATTTCAACCCATAGCATTTCCAGAAGTGAATCCAATTCTCTTACCCTCTCAATCTTACTGGACGGTATACCCTCTCTGACATACAGAGCCACCCCACCTCCAACCCTTTCCCCCCTATCCTTCCGATATAATTTATAACCAGGAATCACCGTATCCCACTGATTTTCCTCATCCCACCAAGTTTCTGAAATACCCACAATGTCTATTTCCCCCCCCAACACCAAGCATTCCAACTCCCCGATTTTACCTTGGAGACTTCTAGCATTTGTGTATAAACACTTATAGTTTCCCACGTTTGTTAAGCCCACAGCCTTCCTCTTGCTGCCTCGAGACCTTGCCAGGCAGTTCCTATCATTAGCCACAGTCTCAGTGGACAATTGTAATCCATTTCCTTGTACAAAAGTAATAGCTACCCCTTCATCTCTTTGAGATGAGCCATCCCGAACCAGAGACTTTTCATCTCCTGTCGGCTTTCCCCCGTTATTCAGTTTAAAAACTGCTCTGCCACCTTTTTGATTTTGAGCGCCAGCAGCCTGGTTCCTTCTCGGGACAAGTGGAGACCGTCCCTTTTGTACAGCTCCCTCTTGTCCCAAAAAGCATCCCAGTGCCTAACAAACTTGAACCCTTCCCCCTACACCACCGTCTCATCCACGCATTGAGACTCCTGATCTGTGCCTGTCTCTCCGGCTCTGCGCATGGAACAGGTAGCACTTCCGAGAAGGCTACCTTGGAGGTCCTGGCCTTGAGTTTCCTGCCCAGCAGCCTAAATTTCTCCTCCAGGACCTCACGACTGCATTTCCCCACATCGTTGGTGCTGACGTGCACCACGACCACTGGCTCCTCCCCAGCACTATCTACCAGCCTATCTAAAGCACGCGTAATGTCTGCTACCTTCGCACCAGGCAGGCAAGTCACCATACGGTCAGTACGCGGGTTCGCCACCCAGCTGTCTACCTGCCTAAGGATCGAATCACCAACTACCAAGAGCCCCCTCCCACCCTTCCCAGAGACGGTTCCTTGGTACGAAAGGATACCCGTTCACCAGCTGAAGAAGAGGTCCCTTCTGAGGGCACATTCCCCTTATCCTCAGCATGGTGCCCCTTTTCCCCTTGACCCTCATGCTCCCTGGCAGCAGCCGGGCTGCCAGATCCAGAGTGGGACATATCTAACAAGTCCCCGAGAGTCTTCCCCGTGCACCTAACTGACTGTCCCTGCTTCTCCAGGTCAGCCACCTTGGCCTCAAGGGAGCAAACTCGCTCCCTGAGAACCAGGAGCTCCTTGCACCGAGCACACACCCAAGACTTCTGACCAGTGGGCAGATAGTCATACATGTGACACTCCATGCAAAACACTGGATAGCCCCCAACCCCCTGCTGGCATTCTGGCTTCATAATTGTTTTTAAACAAATACTTTTCTATAACCCCCTTTTAAAACCCTTTGTATTTATATGTAGGAGTCTACTTACCTTACCAAGGAGCCAAGGTCCTGGCTTTCTGGCTCTTCCTGGGCTTCTTACAGAGCCCCTATGCTAAGAGCCACAGGCAAAGAGCCTCGCCCTTTTGCTCTCGCCCTTCGGCTCGTGCCAGAGGCTCATGCCTCTTGCAAACTTCCTGCCTTAAATGGAATTGTCTCCCAGGAGAAGGTGTGGCCAGCAGCTACTCAAAATCACCCAAGGCACTTAATGACGGTCAAACAAAGCTCCTTTCACACCCCAACTCCAGCAGCCAGGAGTCTGCTATTCAATTTCACCCAAGCACTTAATTACAGGCAAACAATGACCCTTTCACACCCTAACTCCAGCAGTCAGGAGTCTGTTACAACTCACCCACACACTCCCAAATACAGTCCCTGACACAGTACCTTCTCAGCTAAAGCACCTTAGCTGAAAGTAAATAAATAAAAATACCACTCACCCCTCTGGCAGCTCAAACACCTTGCTCCTTCTCAGAGCTCAGCTGGGTCAGGCTTACAATCTCCTTTCCCTTCCCCTCCCCACAACAGACACCCTGTGAGGTAGGTGGGGCTGAGAGAGCTCTGACAGAAACTGCCCTTTTTCAAGAACAGCTGTGCCAGAACTATGGCTTGCCCAAGGTCATCCAGCAGGTGGAGGAGTGGGGAATCAAACCCAGTTCTCCCAGATTAGAGTCTGCACACTTAACCACTACACCAAACTGGCTCCACATATATCAATAGTGCTTCATCACCATCTCCAAGTTCTCAATATATGGAAACTGGCTGCACAATTTCAAACCTGCTGCTCTCCGAGTTATTTTTGCCTCCCCTCCCTGCAAAGAAATTTCCTTCAGGCTTCCGGAGTTGTTTATAACACAGAGCCTGCCCTGTGGAGAATCACTAATCACCTGCTTTCTGCGGGGACTTCTTATTTGCAGGGCTTATTACGTTAGATCTTCCAGCAGCATTTGACATCACTTGACACTGCTCATCCTGGGACTCCAACAGAGCATCTGGAATTCTGTGTTGGTTGAAGCGTTCCTGCGCTCCACTCTGCCGCCCCAAGCAGTCAGTTTTTAATCCTTAATTTGTATGGCACAAATACAGTCTTGGTTCCATTTGATTCCCCCCTTCCCCTCTTCCCCATCATCCTGGGCTTGATGTCTACATATTGCTCTTAGCGAGAGTAATTAGGCAATTTGGAGAAAAAGACCCATTAAAGAACTGTGGATGATGGAAAGGACTCTCATCCTTCACATCCTGCAGGATTTTGAAACTGTCATCAGCTCCGAGGAAGCAGCACAGGCTGATTTCGCTCTTGCACAGGTAGCTCATTATTGTTATTTTTAAATGGGTCACACCAATTTGGAAACTAAACTCTGGTTAAGTGTAGAATTTCTCTTGTGGGTACAACTGCTGGCTTTGGCTCTGGAGGCCTATGTTTCTTCCTTTAACCATACACTCCTCCCATTGCACCCTATCCTACCTTTGGTTATTTTTATGGCTGCTGCAGATTTTGAGCAAATGTGTCAACTAGACAGGGAGAAAACCTTCAAGCCAACCAAGCACAGTAGGGTAACTGGGCAGGTTAAGTTTCCCTTGCAGCCATCCATGTCCTATTGTGTTTAAAATAGACTCCACCATAACACCATTTGAGGACCGTGGGAAGGAGGGAAAAAAATAATATTGTCACATTTCCCTGGCCCTGCTCTATAATGGAGACTGTTAATTGTCTATAAAATAAGGATACTCTCTCCTATCTGTCTGAAATTTGGTAGGCAGAAGAAGTTGTCAGGTGGCAGAGAAAATTGTCAGGTGACAGAAGTGCAATTCCTGAGAATTTCCTCTCAGTTGGATGGGGGATATCCCATTGAAACTAATGAAACCAACAGAAGGAAGAGGAGGAGGAGGAGATTAGACTTATACCCCACCCTTCACTACCTGAAGGAGTCTCAGAGCGGCTTACAATCCCTTTCCCTTCCCCTCCCCCCCACAGACACCCTAGGTAGCTGGGGTTGAGAGCTCTCTTGAGAACTTCCCTTGAGAGAACAGCTCTGAAAGAACTTATGACTGACCCAAGGTCACACCAGCAGCTGCATGTGGAGGAGTGGGGAACCAAACGCGGAGGACTGCCTTATAACCTTTCCTGAAAATTGGAAGGACTGGTGCCCTCCTAACCTCTTCCAGCAGTCTGCTCCTAAGAACTAAGACAGCAATGGATGACATCTGCACACCAAAAGAATAACCTTCTTTGATGGAAGGGACGACCAGCATAAATTGATCGGATTGTGTCTGGATCGTGTCCAGGATCAGCATAAATTGATCGACGACCAGCATAAAATGATCAGATCATGTCTGGATCATGACCAGGATCGTGTCCACTATTGCCATCCAAAGAAGATGTCTCATGGATTAGTTTAGTCCACCCAACCACTCATTGCTATGGACCTCAGTATTCTCACACAATATTGTCCAAGCAGGTACCACATTGCTTTCACCAGGAGCAGAACAAGAGTCACAATCACCACACAGAAAGGATAGGGCTTCCACATGATAATTTATTGCTACCACAAACATAGCATGAAGCACCAGACATGATATAACTCTGGCACAGAGTTTCAATGTCAATATATTTGCTTCGTAATATATTTCCCACACCTTCTCAGCCAGAGAGCAAAATGGAACTTAGTTTAGGAGTCTGGCACATTACAAAATGAATTTCTCACTCCCACAACCATCCACAATGACAATTGTGGATGGATTGCAGGTACTCTCAGTATGTGATAGCCCCAACTTGTATAATGAGTTCACAATACAATCGGGAAGTCTTTTATGAAATCCTATGAACTGGCAGTGAAAGCTGCTAAGAGAGATTTCTTCACAGCTTCCATCGTGACCACTAGCTCTTGCCTGGCACAATTATTTAGAGTAATTAGGTCTCTATCCTCCCTGAATGAGGAAGCCCAAAATATAAGTAATCCAGCTAGCTGTGAGGCATTTACGAGCTTTTGTGCAGACAATGTCTTGTCGCTCTGCCACTATCTACCTGCCAGTGTTGATACAGTAAGAGAATTAGAGGCCCCTTGGCCGTCTTTGGATTCAGAAATAGACAACTTTAGCCAACTCTTTGGGACTGATGTCAACAGGACAACAGGACCCCTGGGTACTATTAGGCTGACCACATGCCTCTTGGACTGGTGCCTGTCATGGCTGGTGAAGGCTGATGGCGATGGGATACAGGACTCCCTGAGGGACATTATCAACTTGTCCTTCAGCTTGAAGGTTTACCCAGGGCAATTAAAAGAGGCTGTGGTCATACCACTCTTGAAAAAGCCATCCTTAAATCCACTGGATCTTACCAATTACCACCCAGTCTCAAATCTTTCGTTTCTGGACAAGGTGATTGACAGAGCAGTAGTAAAGCAGCTCCAGAGCTTCTTGGATGATACATCAACACCCATTCCAGTCTGGCTTCCACCCAGTCCATGGGACAGATACAACTTTGGTCACCCTCACAGATGATCTTTTTAGATAGCTGGATAAAGGTGGGTCAGCACTGCTGCTGTTATTATATCTAACAGCAGCATTCAACACGGTCAACTACAGCCTGTTGGTCCATTGCATTGTGATGCAGGAGTCTGGGGGACAGCCTTGAAGTGGCTTACCTCCTTCCTCCAGGGTCAGGGACAGGGGGTGGTGCTAGGAGAGAGGATATCACCTTGAAACCCTCTGGTGTGGGGTTCCCCAAGGGGTGATCCTCTCCCCTATACTACATCTATATGTGCTCCCTCACCCAGCTGATGCAGAGTTTTGGGCTGGGTTGTCATTAGTATGCTGATGACTCCCAGCTACATCTGTTGATGGGTGGCTGGCCAGATATTGTCCCAGTAAAATCTGGCTGATTCCCTGGATGTCATGGTTGGATGGTTGAAGTGGAGTCATCTGAGACTGAATCCTTTAAAGACGGAGGTCCTGTGGCTGGGGGCGGGGGTCCGAGGTCAGGGTACCAGCTGCTGGCTCTTGACAGTGTGCCTTTAACACTGGCACCAACTGTCAAGAGTCTGGGCATGATTCTGGATGCCTCCCTATCTATGGAGGCCCAGATAGCAAAGGTTGTCAGACTGGCTTTTTCAAAACTGTCAAGTCAGGCAACTGGCCCCCTACCTCTCCCTCCCACCCTAGCCACAGTGATCCATGTACTGGTCACCTCTAGGTTGGATTACTGCAACTCACTGTACATGGGGCTACCCTTGAAGCTGACCCAGAAATTACAGCTTGTCCAAAATGCAGCAGCGTGGGCGCTTATGGGCTCCCCAACAACAGTACATGTCCAGCCAGTACTTCACCAGTTGCATTGGATCCAAGTTGAGGACTGGATCCACTTCAAGGTCCTGGTTTTGACCTATAAAGCCCTACACAGTCTGGGACCAGCATACCTGTGGGACCACCTCTCCTGGTATATCCCCCAGAGAGCCTTGTGCTTGGAAAATCAGAATCTACTGGTGGTCCCTGGCCCAAAAGGACATCTGGCTAACCTTGACCTGGTGGAACTTTCTACCTGGTGGCATCCATGCCCATGTAAACCAGAGATGTTCCACCAGGTCTATGATCAAGGATAGCAACAGTTTACCATCATATCCGGCCCTGATCTGTGCCCCCCCCCCATAAGAGGAATTAATAATTGCTTATGCCATCAGAATGCTCTTAAGATTTAATTTAAATGAGTTTTAGACTAAATTTCACATATGTCTGTGAAATTGTGTTCTGAACTATGTTGTACACCACCCTGAGCCCTCCAGGGGGGGCATGGTATAAGAGTTGGAAACTCTTTCAGGAATCCTCATGCCCATGGTAAAGGTAGCTTACAGAGCAGCAAAGAGGCTAATGCTGCCATGGAAACACAACATATTGGGCATCACAGTGGTCTTTAGAAGACCACCAGTCATCACAGAGAGACTACCAGCAGTGTATGTTTTAATTTGTGTCCCAGCTCTCCCATGTATGCATGTTCTGAATCACACTCCTGCAACACTGTGTCTGACAAAGGGGGCTTTGACTCTTGAAAGCTCACCCCTTAAAAATCTTGTTCTTAAGGAGCTCCTGGACTTACATTTAACTGTCCCCCTGAAATACTCTACTGCATTCATTGCTAAGATAAGACACCTTAGGATGAAGTACCGAAATGGAAAACTTATTGGCAATTAACAGATAATTGCTGATGAATGATAGTCGAGCTATCTCAGTTCACCTTGGACTGTGCTGGTTTTCCATAAAGATATTTCCTAATTTCTTCCAGATTTTTGAGTTTGCAATTTTCTGGTCTCAGAACTGTGGAACTGATGCTTAGGAATCCGCTGTTGTCTTTTTTTAAAGCTCCCAAATATACAGTGCTGTACATGTGGAGCTGGCAACAGTTTTCTCTCTCTTTTTTGGTATTTTTATATGTGCATGTGTGTGCGTGCATGCACACACCTGGAAGTCATGGCGACCTCTGGTGACTGACCCGTCCTGGGGGCCTGGAGGATATTTAGAGAGGTGGCTGAATAAAGCCTGCCCCATCCTCCCAACTGCTGGTATTCCAAGGAAGTCTCCCATCCAAGTACTTGCCAGAGTCGACCCTGCTCAGCTTCCGAGATCTGACGAGATCGGGCTCACCTGGGCTACCCAGGTCAGGGCGAGCTGGCAACAGTTTTCAATTCATATCCAACATTCCAAGTGTACATCAGTAATACACTGCTCAGGGGCAACCTCGACATGATGTTGCATCAAGATTCTTTTTATGTGGTCTGTTACCCATGTGCACAATTGCCTGCACATATCAGTAAAGCACTGCACGAAAATAATCTGGATGCAGAAACCCCAGATCCCATTGTTGGAGTTTTGTTGTGTTTTTACAGAGCATCGGTAAACCGGAAGGAGGAGGAAGAATCAATTGCTACAAAGGATCTGAAAGCTATGGAAAACCACATATGGCTCAGTTCTGTGACTGATATAAACAATCTCCTAACTGGGGTAGGGGACTGGCAGCAGGGAGGGCTCCCCCAAAACAGGAGATATCTTTGTATGTCATCTCCAGATACTCCTGAGCATGTGCAAGAGCACCACTTCCTGCCAGAGATTATCAAATGTGTAGTCATCCATGTTTTTCAACCCAAGTAAGCAAGGCACAAAATCTACAAATTTCACAAACCTTGTCAGAAAAGAATGTCTTCTCTTGTCTTCAACAATCCTTCCCTGCCACTGGTCCACCATTCCTTTACAAATATAATTTCGGTATAGGAGATGGGGTTAAAACTTGTGACAAGATGGACCCCAATTTAGAGTGGTTTAGCCCAGCTTGTAATGGAGAAGCTCAGAAATGTGCCACCTCAGTTCCTAAATTCGCCCCATCCCTACTGTTAATTGCACTCTACTAACTTTTGCAGTCAGTTCGCACCAGAGGTTACAGCTGTTGTAATAGTTACGTTTCCAACTCAACTGCAATCTGACATCGGGAAGATGGATACTGTACAGAACTTGAAGACTAGGTTCATAATTCATTTTGCCTGAAACCATTTTTAATTAGATATCATTTGAGAATTTCTTTTTAATTACCGCTTAGAGCTTCTGGTCACTGAACTCTGAACATTGCTCCTCTATGCTAATCAGCAAGTTGTTTCAGAAGTGTAAATGCTTAAAAATATAAGTGTAAAAGCTGTTGTTAATATGCAATTCCTAGAAGAGGCCGACAGTAACTGCATCTTCCCCACTCCATTTTAATAAACTACATAGACTCAAGTTGAGGGGGAGTATCGAAAGGGCAAGGAATGGGGTGGTAAGTCACTTCTCAGCTCAATGTTATATTAATACCATCATTGATTTTTTTTTTCCATAGGGCAAAGATTTTTCAAATCATCTGTCTTCAGGGGACAATTTTCACTATGATATGTCTGCTGAATCTCTGGAGAACCTCAGAGCATCTGCCAGGGAACTACTGAGTACCATAGAGGATCTTAGGTAGTATCCTGAAACATATGTTTAGGTAAGGAGGCCAACTTGACCTTCCAACCTCCAGTTCAGTCCCCTCCTGCTTCTTGATAGGGCAGTGGGGGGAAATGGGTGGGCTTAAATGCTAGACATACAGAGATGTAATATCAAATTGACCACTAGAGGGAGCAGAACATGTGCAGAAAAGGGGGGAACCCTGAAGCTGTGAAACTGGAAGTGATGCCGCTGCATTGTGGAGCACTCTACACAGCTAGAAGTGACATTTCAATGTTGTGGAGATGAGAACCCTATGTTCAGGCCATCTGCATCCTCTCCAACTCTCTCAATTTATTCATCCAAAGACCAAGTGTTACACCAGAGTTTGTCCCAGTTTTACAGTGCTTGTCCCTGAAAAAAATGCCATCCCTTGATCATTCCTTGCTCTACTACCTCTGTTTCCATCTGAAATCCACTCCCTCTCTTGCCCATGCACTGTTCATCACCACTGCGGCTTTCCAGCTTTCCTTGAAGCAGGGCTGATTTCCATACCTTCTGGACCCATGCCAGCCTGATCCTAGCTGAGCCCCCAAGGAACTGGCTGGACATCTGGGTCTCAGCTTACTCCCAGTCTGCAGCGGGGCTTATTCAGAGCAGTAACAGTGTTGGAAGCAGAAATGGGTAGGGTTGCCAGCTCTGAACTGGAAAATTCCTGAAGAAGTTGTAGGTGGAGCCTGCAGAGAACAGGGTTTGGGGAGCAGAGAGACTTCAGCAGGGTATGATGCCATAGAGTCCATCTTCCAAAGCAGCCATTTGCTCCGGGGGACTGATCAGTTGTAATTCCAGGAGATCTCCAGCTACCACCTGGAGGTTGACAACCCTAGCAATGGACATACACCTGACATCACTTCCCAAATTTACGTTGCCACTGTCCTGGCCCAAGCAGGCTCAGCTTCTCTGGTTGGCAGCAGGGTGAAAGGAGGCATCAGGCACTAGCAACCAACACATAATCCCCTGTGCTGGCTTCCCCAGTCTTCCTTCAACCCATGGAGGGGCACCTGCAGACAAGACTGTAAGAGCTAATATAATATTAAATATTATCAATATAATATCAATATTAAATCCAACATGGGGCCTCCAGCAACCTTTTCAGAGTTTAACAATCATTTGTCACAATTAATAAACACTGATTTTATGACCATTGTGTTGTAACATTCATAAAACTGAAGGTTGGTTCATATATCTATTTCTGAGACATAAGACAGCATGTTTAAAAAATCTTGTGAAAGCACCCTCTATACTCAAATATCCCATCCTGAAAATCACTCATTTCTAGCATTTGTCAGAGGTCCTTCAGAAGCCACGTGTCATAGAAGACCAGCTGTTGAGCAACATAGGGTACCCAGCCTCCTTTTTATGAGTAAATAGCCAACTTCTTTTCTCTAACTCACACGGGGAAGGGGCATCAAAGGTTCTGTTTCTGGGCTCTTCTGAATTCTCATTTTCATCACTTGTGCATCCCTATTACTTTGGAGTTCTCCCCCCTTTTCTGCACATGTTTTGCTCCCTCTAGTGGTCAATTTGATAGTACATTTCTGCATGTCTGGCATATTTTCCCGCATGTTTAGCAAATGGATACACAGAAGATTGTGTTCATTTCAGATAATGAAAGGGAAGACGACTTTCAGAAATTAGTATACACCACTCAAAGAATGGCTTTGATCAAAGACAGAGATAGGAGAAAAGTTCATGGTTTCTTTTTTCTAAATCACATACAGCTGCAAATATAATCAAGCAACATATTTCCTAACTTACTGCTACCATCCCACCAAAAGAATGATTGCTTATTTCACATAACTTCACATAATAGTAAAATATATGA
Source organism: Gekko gecko (assembly GCA_029375565.1). Lineage (NCBI taxonomy): Eukaryota > Metazoa > Chordata > Lepidosauria > Squamata > Gekkonidae > Gekko > Gekko gecko. Next base: position 17,263,451 of record JAPDNY010000010.1, read on the forward strand.
AATAGGTATTTTGAAGACTGAGCAACACCAAGCCAGACACCACTAACATAAGGAACAAGGATGAGCAGCAGCTTGGCAGTGTGGACTGACAAAAGAACTGATCAGCACTTCTTCAGGAAACAGTGCTAAGCAACAAGGAACCAGTCAGCCCCTTGTGGGTAACAACAATAGACAACAGCCTGTCCACATGCACAATAGGAAGCCAATTGACACTTTGAATGGCCAAACATCCATGCTCGCTCTAGGTTACAAAGATATCCTTTCCTTGCCCAAAAGTACAAGTCTGATTTTTAAAGATAAATATCCCAAAACATGCAATGTCACTTTAATGTTGTCATTGTTAGTCATCAAGTCACAGCTAACTTATGGAGACCCCTTGGGGTTTTTCAGTGCAAGAAATATTCAAAGGTGGTTTGCCACTGCCTGCCTCTCCGTTGTGACCCTGGACTGCCTGGGTGGTCTTCCATCCAAGTACTAACCAGGACCAGTTCTGTTTAGCTAGCAAGATAGCCTGGGCTATCCAGGTCACTTTTTAATCAGGCAAAAATATCTGCTGAAATAGCAAGAGTTCTGTCTGTCCCTAAACTATGACCCCAGTTATTCATGCCCCTGTCCCTAAACTATGACCCCAGTTGCACCCCGACCGCCATGGCCCAGACTACGCTGTTCTTGTTAGATCTCGGAAGCTAACCAGGGTTGACCCTGGTTAGTACTTAGATGGGAAACAACCAAGGAAGTCTAGGGTTGTGATGCATGGGCAGGCAGTTGCAAACCACCCCTGAGTCTCTTACCCTGAAGACACTACAGTGTCACCAAAAATGTTGCAAATGAGAATTTAATGCAGCCACACAGTGCATGCTTCACTGTGGGTTATCACTTAGGTCACCCCTGGTGCTCCATCACTGGAGAAAGTTTCAGAAACACTGAACTGACTCCACCAACAAAGACAAAAAATTGGAAACTAAAGCAAACTAAGGAACTGCCACAGAATGCTAATTATCACAATAAAGTAACTCTTTTAGTATCACAATAATGCTTACCCAAAGCAAGATTTTTCTTTCTTTCTTTCTTTCTGATTTGTTTGGCTTGCAAAGAATAAGCATTGTAAGACCTAGCAACTTGTATCCATGTATTTGATCTCCTGCACTGAGCAAAGTTTAAAATAATAATAAAACAACAATTCTAGATCCTCCCAATCAAAGGTTAGTTATCACAGAGAAAAGCAGCTAATTAGCATACAGGCAAGGTAAATGACATTAGGATTTAATATCTCTGTCAGTAACATGAAATCAAACAAACAGCAAATTGAAAACTGAGAGAACCAACACCAAGCATTTAATGTGAATTGATTAACATTTAGATGTAATCAGTCCCAAACATGAAGTACTATTAATTTATTTAGTGACCCCCCCCCGAAACTTTGTTTAGTTGATTACAAATGTATGAGATCAGTCAAAGAACAAATAACAAGACCCCCTTTCTAGCTAATTATAGTCAGTGTGCTTTATAGCCAATGAGGTAAGTAAACAATGGCAGCCAACAGACCAAGAAGCGAGAAACCCAGCCAAAGAGAGACAATGTACCATTTTGTATCCAACCAAGGAACTGGTACTCAGTCCTTAAAAAGCACAATTGTAACCCTGTTCTGGTCTACAACAGAACTCAATTTTTATTTTACAATGATTGAAGTTTTAAAACTTGGGGGATATGCATTGTGATTCTAGGCATGTCTTACTTACAAGTTTGGTGTAGTGGTTAAGTGGGCGGACTCTAATCTGGGAGATCCGGGTTTGATTCCCCACTTCTCCACTTGCACCTGGCTGGATGACCTTGGGCAAGCCATAGTTCTGGCACAGCTGTTCTTGAAAAAGAGCAGTTTCTGTCAAGATCTCTCTCAGCCCCACCTACCTCACAGGGTGTCTGTTGTGGGGAGGGGAAGGGAAAGGAGATTGTAAGCCACTCTGAGACACCTTTGGGTAGTGAAGGGTGGGGTATAAATCCAATCTCTTCTTCTTCTTACAAATAAGTCCCACTGAGTTCAGTGGGATTTACTTGTGGCAGGTCCATTTAGATGAGAAATATTGACTGAGATGTAGTAGCCAGGTCTAGAACCCCTATTTGAATATACTGGGCTTTCCCACATTCTCATTTTCCTCACTTGTGTGTTCCTGTTGTTTGGGAGGGGGGCTCTTCAGCACATGTTTTGCTCCCTCTATTGGTCAATTTGATACTACACTGTTTTATGTCCAGCATAAAAACCTGCAGTTTAAATCTGCAGGGAGATATGCCAGACATAAAGCAGCATAATACTGAATCAACCACTAGAGGGAGAAAAATATGTGCAGAACAGGAAAAAAACCCAAAGTAACAAGAATCTTCTGGCTTGAAGGCTCCAAGTATCAGGTGCCATAAGTCAGGCGAAGCAGAGTCATTCAGTCCAAGGTCAGCAGGCCTGAAGTCAGGTAAGGCAGAGTTGGTGGCTTATGTTCTGTCCATGCCTAACAGCCTCTCTTGGCTGGTTTTATAGTCCGGTGCCTTAGGGTCATGCTTGCAATCAGTTGCTCAGAAGCAATCCTGCAATGATTCATTGTTATTATCAAACAAGCAGCTGGTGTCGAGCTAGGAGGTATGCACTTTGTTGTCTTGTCTGTAGCTTTGTTTTCAGCCTCCATCTGTGGCACTCTAAGGGTGTAGGTGATACTGCTAGGCTGGGAATGGACAACTGATGTTCACCTGCTGAATCAGGGCTGGAGGGTGTTGGTGGCTCTGCACCAGCTGTTGGCTGTGAATCCTGACATGCATATAGCTCATTTTCCTGCTGGTCAGCTTCTGTTAACTCAAGGCTAGCTACTGGGCTTCTCCTTTGTAGTCCTCGCTATCGCTGAGCCCTGGCTGATTTATGACAGAGCAAAACATGTGCAGAACAGGAAACCCCTCAAAGCAACAGGAATACACAAGTGAGGAAAATGAGAATGTGGGAAAGCCCACTGTTCATGGAAAATGTTTCTTTGACTGGGATCCCATATGGCTGCAATATGCAAATAATATGAGCAGAGGCAAGGATGCCTTGCTTGCCATGACTGATCAACCCACTGAAGAATCCTTGTTAGATTTTGGAGGGGGGAAAAACAATGGAGTTCCCTGAAATACAGTTTGAAAATCGCCATTTAAATTAGATGTCTTGATGAAGCTTTATGATACCTCAGTCCAGCCATGTGGGGTAGTGAGTGACCTGTTCAGTCATTGTGCTGTCTCCAACCAACTTTTCTGCTGGTGTAAAAGGGAGGAGGGACTTCCCTTTGGCCACAAAAAAGCAGTGCTGCAGATCATGGGAACTACATGGAAAAGGGAAGAGAGGGAATAAGATGAGTGAGTAAAAAAGATGGGTGGATCCAACCCATTAGTATTTTATTACTCCAGCAAGCAAAATGGAACAGTGTGCTACCTGCAGGCTTCCCAGTACACTCAGTCACCATTTTGTGTGAACAGGGCAGTGTGCCTATTTTTTCAGATTTGGGGGATGGAGCCTGGGGAGAGTGTGGTTTGGGGAGAGGAGGGACTTCAGTGGAGTAGAATGCCATAAAATTCACCTTCCAAAGTGGCCATTTTCTCCAGGTTGATCTGATCTCATTTCTCCTAGGGATCAGTTATAATAGCGAGAGATCCCCAACTACTGCCTGGAGGTTGACAAGCCTAATTTAAACTGATCTCCAGGTGGCAGATATCAGTTCATGATCGAGGTTTATAAGATTATGCATGGGATAGAGCAGGTTGAGAAAGAAGTACTTTTCTCCCTTTCTCACAATACAAGAACTCATGGGCACTTCATGAAATTGCTGAGCAGTCAGGTTAAAACAGGTAAAACAAAGTACTTCTTCACCCAAAGAGTGGAATTCACTGCCACAGGAGGTGGTGGCAGCTACAAGCATGGACAGTTTCAAGAGGGAATTAGATAAACATATGGAGCAGAAGTCCATCAGTGGCTATTAGCCACAGGGTATAGATAGGAAGTCAGTCTGGGGCAGGTGATGCACTCTATTCTTGGTGCTGGAGGGGGGCAGTAGTGGGAGGGCTTCGAGTGTCCTGGCTCCACTGCTGGACCTCCTGATGGCACCTGGTATTTTTGGCCACTGTGTGACAGAGTGTTGGACTAGATGGGCCATTGGCCTGATTCAGCATTGGCTTCTCTTATGTTCTTATGTTCATCTGGAGAAAATGGCCTCTTTAGAAAGTGGACTCTATGGTATTATACCCCACTGAAGTCCCTCCCCTCCCTATACCCCACTCTCCCCGGGCTCCACCCCCAAATCTCCAGGTCTTTCCTTACCGGGAGCTGGCAACCCTAACACAAACGCACCCTCACTTCCTCTCCTTTGAGATCTGCTTTGGGAAGGACTCCACAAATGTCCCTTTTGAGCCATTTCCTGAATGGGTGACACCGCACTGAACATGTGTCTGATCACCTCGGGATCATAAAGCGAGCCCCCTCGATAAATTGGAAAAACTGTCCAAGCAGAAAGCGTCTCCCGTTGATTAAACAATGCCCTCTAAAGTAGAACATTGCTAGAGGAGAAAAGCAAAAAAAGCACTCCCCAAGGTTTCCTCTTGCTATCGTAAATGCTCTAGAACTGTGCAAAATTGTTTAGAGGTTACGGCGGCATTTCTGCTTTTACAGCTCATTTAACTATGCAATTAGACTTTACAAAAAAAAAAAAAAAAAGATAGGGAAGATTAAAAATTAGATATGCTTATCGTCAGTACATAGGGTCAGTACTTGAGACTTTAAAACAAATTAACGCCGCCGCTGCTTATTGCCTGCCCCCTCCTTCTCATCGCGTCTTGGTGCAGAGTGGAGGGCGTTTATCTTAACTCAGCAATTCTGACACTTTCCATCAGATGGCTCGACCGGAGAGTGATAAGCTTTGCAGATTTAAAATGAAAGTGTGGCTGTGGAGCAATTGCGCGATTGCCAGGCTAATAATGCATTTTGTAAATGTTGGGGGGAAATGTTGTACGAGCACAAAATTTCCATGATAGGGAAAGGTGAACGGCCTTGCCCAATGACTCGGAATTCACGACAGGAAATTACATCACCCTGAACAGACATGCAGTATTATATTCCCGATTTTAAAAACGGAGAAACTCCATGTCAGCGCTGTGAGGAGGGGGGTAGCAGAGGAATATCGAGGCTTTAATGGGATTTCAAATTCAAATGTGCTGAGTGAAACTGTTTAGAAAAATTGTGTTTGAATAGTAAATAGATAACGTTTTCATTTAGAAACAACTCAGCTGCCAGATTCAACATGCTGCATGGAAAATGGAGGGGAGAATTGGGGGAGGGGCAGAGAGAGAAGAAAATGCAAGTTTAGAAACAGAAAATAAAATGAGAAGCGATGTCTTTGCCACGAGGCCTTCTCGAGGCTATGAGGAGGAGGAGGAGGAGGAGAAGAAATGCATCAAAGTTCACTCTGTTCTTCATCCAACCCCCCAGCCTCAAGCAAATCTCAGAGGCAGACTGTCACCTCTAGTCACACTATCTGTTTCCAGTATAGATTGTATTGGCAGTTTTCATTTCCCGTCTCTCGGCAAACAATATTTGTTTTATTTTCATTTATTAGATTTTTCATTCATGGAGTATTGGTGAAATGCCAGCTGGTGAGGGGTGGAGTCTGAATGCCGAGAGGCATCATACTTCTGGTTCCCAACCTCCAGGGGGCACCTGGAGACCTCTCGCTATCACAATTGCTCTCCAGATGACTACGCTCATCTTGCTTTGGTTGGTCAATTCTATGGCATTACACCATGATGAGGTCCCTCCCCGGGCTCCACTCCCAAAATCTCCAGGTGTTTCCCAACCCCAAGCTGGAAATCCTAATTATACCCCTCAACAATGAATTCCTGTTTGAATCGTCTGGACCACCAGATCTCTAGGGGCAAGGGGAAGAGCAGGAGTCTGCCCACATCCATGCCCGTCCACATCAAATTGATTTGAGGGTCAAACTGCCCATTCAACAAATGCCTAATGCAGCATACTAGCAGTTCCTGTCTAACACAAGGTTACTTCAACTACACACAGCAAGACGTCTATTTTATTTCAATTACACACACACACACACAAAATACAAGTCCTGCCCTGACCTGGGTAGTCCAGGCAAGTCTGATCTCATCCGGTTTCAGAAGTTAAGCAGGGTCAACTCTGGCAAGTACTTGGATGGGAGACTTCCTTGAAAGACCAGCAGTCGGGAGCAATGCTCCCTCTACACTGTGGAGTCTTGTGAGCAAAAATGCTACTTTGTGAGCTACTGGCATTAAGGTTGTGAGCGAGCAACTTGGCTGCTTCATAAATTACTTTGCTCTGCAGCCATCCTTCCTGAGTTAAGACCAAAAATGTGTGAGCTGGAGGTTAAAACACGCTAACTCAGCTGGGGGACACTGGTCAGGAGGACAGGGACAGGCTTTATTCAGCCAACTCTCTGAATATCCTCCAGACCCCCAGTCACCAGAGGTCGCCGTGAATTCCAGATGCACACATACAAACACACGCACACATGAAAACTGCAAAAAAATAAAATAGACGTTGCCTGAGGATCCCAACAGTCCACATTCTTACCTGCAATAAGATAACAGTATTCAAAACAGAGGTGCAGACTGCACACACATGCATGCATACACAAAGCTGTAGTCCTGGAGATTGTTAGCCGGACTGCTTATCTACGCAGTGGCTGACTAACTTATTGAGGTCTTTTTGCCAGTGTATACAGAGAAAGCAAGTTTCATGCTAGAGAGCCCTATTTCTTCAAAAGGAAAACGCTTAACAAGGTTTCTTAATTTGAATCAAGATTCTCTTTACTAAAATTTCTTATCATTTACAGGCATACAAAAACAGATTCACACACACATACATTCAAGTTCCTTTAGTTACAGTAGAAATGGAAAGCAATATTTGGGGTTTAAGCTAAAGGTATATTTAGGAGGGGGTGGGGAAAGCATATACTTATCTGCTCTAGTAGTCTTGATCTTCACAGTTCAGGAACAAGGATTGTTTATAACTAGGGAAACTCTCACTTTACAATATTGGAGCCTGCCAACAATTGTAAAGGGTCTCTTGGTCCGGATTCCAAGAGAGCACACAAGAGTTACCTTAAGTTACAAAGGTTGCTTTTCTTGCAGGGGGCTGCAGGAGTGCGCGCGTGATTTCTTTTCCCCTCTTCTCTCTCTTCCTGCTCGAACCTTTTCTCCCATCTAAACAAAAGGTTGCACCCCATTTTATCAGCTAGTATGGGGGCTGGCTTGGGGTGTCTCTAGGTCCATCCCATCCCTATACCATTGGCTAAAGGATGTGGGGATTCCCTCCTACTAAGGTGGGGCAATACTGAAAGTCTACACCTTTCTACAAGGGAGGTTTTTGGTCAAGGTGTCAAGATGGGTTGGCATGGAAACCTTTAGGTATGTATATGGATCTGGCCATTCTCAGGTGGGAACTTCACACATGTAAATGTCGAGCATCCTGTGGGTTACGTGAGGTGTAGAACTTCTTCAATGGTGGGAAAGCTGTTGTTTCTACATTCTGTTGAAGGGACCGTAATGGAGATGCTAATATGGAGGCTTCTTGTTCCCAAGGCCTCCTGGGTAGTATGTGCAAGGCATGTCTGTGACCTCATTTGCATGGAAGTACAGGCTGTGTGGTACCTCCTTTTACACAGAGAGTCACATTAACTCAAGCATACATTCTCCCAAAGCAAAGACACTTGCTGTCACCATTCCTGGTGTGCATGCAGGTCAGAAAATAACAAATAAAAGCATTTTCAAAGTTCATCTCCTAACAAGATAAAATAACCAATGAGAGAAGACGATGCTTGAACACACAAGGACAGTCACTTGTGAGTCAACCTTTTACCCCTATTAGAACACTGACTTTCCAGCTCTGAATTTGTTTCTCTAATGGGTATGGAGTGTGGGAGGGGTACTGTGGACCACAGAAGTGGGATGGCAGAGGGGTCTTCCTGTAAGACTGGCAAGCCCCACCCCAGATGATCCTGCATGCAAAGACTTCTGCTGTAATCCAAGCAGACTGATAAAGGAGAGGGAGAGTTGAAATCCATTTCTTTATGACTCAGCAGCCAGCTACAGAACTTTGCTGTTTGGGAGTGGAGTTTCAGGGCTGTGGCTCAGTGGTAGAGCCTTTGCTTGGCATGCACAAGGTCCTGGTTCGACCCCTAGCATCTCTGCTTGAAAAGGATCAGGCAGTAGGCAATGTGAAAGACCTCCATCAGAGACCTTGGAGAGCTGCTGCCTGTCTGTGTAGACAATACTGACATTGATGGGACAATGGTCTGGTTCAGTATAAGGCAGCTTCAGCAGTTCTCTGGGCTAGTTAGGGAAGAAAGAGCCAAGTTGAGTCGAGGAGACCTGACGTGTGGGAAAAGAGAGCTAAGGTTGAGAGTCACAAGGAGGAGTCCCGAACCATGAACTTCGACTTCTTGCCTCACCACTATGTAATAGTAAAGTGCTGGTCCTCCGTGAGATCCAGAAATGCAGCAAGCCCAGACCACTCTCAGACAGTCAAGAGGTACTGCCTGGTTATGCAGAAGAAACAATGACTTGGTGAATTACCTGAAAGAATCGCTAAAATGTATCAATGGCCGAGCATGCCTTGGACAGATAGAATGTTGAAAGCAGCTGAGGCAGTTAAAGGCTGTGATCACACACAAAAAATAATCCACTTTCAATCCATTTTCCAACTGGATTTTGCCAGTTCACACACAGTAAAATCCAGTTGGAAAGTGCACTGCAATTTCTGAGAAGAAAACAGAAAGAGAGACAAGTGGGGACCTGTGGTACTTGTGTGTGTGTGTGGGGGGTCTCTCCCACCTCTTAGCTTTCTCGGCAATGCCCCTGGGACTGCTGCTGCTCCTGCCTCCCCAACAGCAACTCTGCCAGGGTCACTGTGGCTCCAACCCCTCCCACACACACAACAGCTATGCTGCTGGGACCACCATGGCTGTTGGGCCTTCTGTGGCTCTCGGCCTCCCTACCACCACAGACAGCAATGCTGCCAAGCCTCCCCCATCACCATCAATGCAGCCAGGTCAGGCGTGCCTCCCAGCCTTGCCACTAAATCTGCCACAGCTTCCCTTCCACCTCCACTACTAAACTGGGTATGAGTTGGCTCCCAGCCACCCCTCCCATCACCACCAATGCAGGGGGTCAGGCGTGCCTCTTAGGGTTGCCATTTGCCCAGTGGGGGCAGGGGATCCCCTGATTTTGTGGGCTCCTGCATGTCACTGGCCAGCTGGCTGGTGGAAGGGAATCCCCCCAAACAGTGAAGCCCTGTGTGATGTCCCTGTGTTACCCAGAAGTGACATCGGCATGTCAGCAATGTCTGGGGGTGACACTCTGGATTTGGGACAAAACTCTATGGTTTGATGTCGATTTTACCATAGAGTGTACAACAGGGTATGGTACAATCTGCTCCCATAGAGCTGAATGGGAGCTCCATGGTTGGTTGCCAGAGCTGCCAATAAATCTATGGGCAACTACTATGGGTGTTTCTAGGGTTCTCCACAAGTCCACCCCCAGTGTTGCCTAGGAATTTATTGAATCAGTGTCAGGCTGCCTGGCCAATGAACTGCTCTAATGAACCACCCTAACCTTCATGGGGAAAAAATGACAGTTCATTGTTGGTTCAGAAATGCTGTATCCAAACGAACCAGGACAAAACATCTGGGTAACAAAAAACCCCAAAAAAAACATGCATACTGGATGGGGGATACACTTCTGAGTAGCAGTGTATGTGAACAAGTTCTTGAGATACGGGTGGACCAAAAGTTAAATAAGAGTAGCCAGTGTGATGGGCAACAAAAAAAGGCTAATGTGATCTTGGGGTGTATCCAGGGCTCTTTTTGTAGCAGGAACTCCTTTGCATATTAGGCAACACACCCCTAATGTAGCCAATCCTCCAAGAGCTTACAGTAGCCCCTGTAAGAAGAGCTCTGTAAGCTCTTGGAGGATTGGCTACATTAGGGGTGTGTCACCTAATACGCAAAGGAGTTCCGGCTACAAAAAGAGCCCTGGGTGTATCAATAAAGGAATAACATCCAAATCACAAGATGTCATAGTCCTGACACCACATTGGTCAGGCCGCATCTGGAGTATGGTGTTCAGTTCTGGAGGCCTCACTTCAAAAATGATGTGGACAGAATGGAGCGTGTGCAGAGGAGAGCGATGAGCGTGATCAGGGGCCTGGAGACCAAGCCCTATGAGGGACTTGGGAATGTTCAGTCTGGAGAAGAGGAGGTTGAGGGAGGACAGGATTGCTCTCTTGAAGTATTTGATGGGCTGTCACTTAGAGGAGGGCAGGGGGCTGTTCCTGTTGGCAGCAGAGGATAGAAGTCATAATAATGGGTTTAAATTAAGGGTGGGAAAGTACAGGCTGGATATTAGGAAGAACGTGTATACAGTAAGAGTTGTGTAACTGTGGAATCAACTGCCTAGGGAGATGGTGAGTTCCCTCTCACAGAGAGTCTTTAAGCAGTAGGGATGCTGTAGGCTGATCCTGCATTGAGAAGGGAGTTGGACTAGATGGTCTGTATGTCCCCTTCCAACTCTGTGATTCTATGATTCTAAAACAAACCATGAACTTGCCCAGTTCGAGTATAAAAATTCAGTTCCTTTTGTGGTTCATGCCCATCTCTAGTAGTGTATAGATCTGCCACCTCTCACAAAGTACTATGTGACCAAAAGGCATGCCACCAATTCACTGAGGATCTGATGGGCCTTCACAGGACTACCAGTGGATTCAGTTCATTCTGAGCACAGAACTTCTAGTGGGTTGCAGGTTATTCATAATTGTTGATTCATTTTTTCCACCATTTTCCTTTTGGCTTCTGCCATTCCCCATCTTATCTCACTTATACACAGTCAATAAGAAAGATCAGGTAGAGAGTTGGATCCTACTACCTTTACCACTGGTGAAAGGAGAAGTTGGGGGTCTTTCTTTGCCTCCAAAAAGGCTATGCCAGTGATCATGGAACCAGTGGACAAAAGGCATGTGGTGCAGGTGTTACAGTGCAGAGTGGAACCAGGTAACAAGGTAGTAAGATCTAATCTAGAACTTCCGGAAGTAAGTTGCAGTCATTTAACTGAATGCCCCCCCCCTCCTCACTAACTGCTACTGCTCCGGAGGGTAAGATAGAAACTTGATTAAATACCATCACTTTCTCTTAAGTCCTTTCCCCAACATAATATACGCCACTCACTTGTACAACTACAGTTGAATAAAGTAAGATTGGCTGTGCTCTTGGTTCACAGGGCTGTGTATCCTTCCTTGATTAATGCTAATGAAGGGTCAAGTGCAAATGATTAGGGCTTGATTAGTTGCCATCATGCTGAATAAGCCTGTGATAATACCAAGACACCTCAGGTAGCAGGGCTAAGATGACAGAACCCAAGGAACCCATCCAATCAAGGCACCAGGAACAGGCAATTTATCGGGCCTATCATTTTCTTTGACGTCAGCTAATTATTCATTTTCACAGTCCAAGTTATGCATTCACACTCCAGTCGTTCATTACCTTCCAGTTCCCACTGTTCAAAGCAATGAAACAACTTCACCTCTTTGTACAATGTTTCTTACTGGTTGACAGGGGGCTTTTCTGCATGCTAGACTTACACCTGACTTTCGTAGGAGTCAGTCCATAAGCATGGGAATCGCTTTCCACATGGTTCTTCCACACATCTGCCCTCCCTCTGCATGTTCACAGCTATGGAGTTAGTTGATTTCTTCCTCATGTGCCTTAAGTGATCAGGATTTTCAAGGGAGGGTGCTGTTGTCATCAGTGGCATCACACACACACCCTTTTTTCATTTTTGAGCATCCATATATCGATATCATGGGTGCAATTCTTTTTTAAAGGCATTACATTATCAGTTTGTTGATATACTGTTGTAATGCCAGGTCAAGCACGTTCTCTGTATTGCCAGCTTTTTTTTTTAAGTGAGTCTCTAGCTCCTTCCCTCATGAAGGTATAAGAAAAAGGCACTACTCTATGAGGGAAGGGGATAGAGATTTATTTTTTTTTTAAAAAAAGGCTGGGAATTCAGAGAACCTGTTTGACACAGCATTGCAGAAGTATACTGGCCCCAGTCAGACGGAGCGAGAGGGACAGCTTGCCTGTGGATTAAACTGGCGCGATCATACTTTAACATCTGGGAAGCATCGCATTCCCATCTCTAACCCGCAGCTTCGGCCCAAAGACGCGGATTTAAAAGCTACCAGGAACCATGCACTATTTTCCTGATAATGCACGGTGCGTGCGGGCGTCTGATCAGGAAGCTCTGGTAGCTTGTCACAACCAGCACCCATCGGTGTCCCATGCATGCACATAAATGCCTTGCTGCTGTGTTGCCTCGCCTGGTGTGATCGGTTGCTGGAGGCTTGGGCAGGGAGTCTCAGGGGAAGGTAAGATTGCGCTAATGCACGTATTTTTGCTCCGGCTCTAAAAGCCTCTGGTTCCCTGAGGATTATCCCACTCGTGTGACCGGGGCCATTGATATTTAAGCCTCTTTTTTAAAAAAAAGAATGAGACCACTTGTCTTCAGGGCAGGGGGTAGGAGAGGGAGTGGTTTCATGATGACAACAGTCCAATCATCAGAAAGTGGGCACGAGGTGGTGTGTGGCAGTGGGCGGGACAAAGAAAACTGACAGAAACCTGACACATGAAGAAAAAGGCAAGTCAAAACTGGCTTCCAGGGAAAAAAAAGATAGGGAGTAAAAGTGGCCTCAGAAGAAATGGAAAAAAACTGGGGGGGGGGGACTGAAGCAATAACTAAAGTCACAATGCATGCAGAAATTAGAGGATAAACTGAAGCAGTAGGGGGACAGGGGGGAAATGCAGAAAAGCCCAGGGGCAGATTGGTCATTTAACATATAGGGAAATTTCCTGGTGGACCACTGCCCTAGAGCACTGCTGGCAGCCAAGCCCCAGAAACCCTGCCAGTGCCTCCAGAGGCTGCTTGGCTTAAACCCTTCATTGGTAGCTGGTAGCAGCTCAACACTGGTCTCCTCCTTCACTGCAACCATCTTGTGGGATGTGGCTCCTGAGTTCAGTGGTCGCTGAAGTACTGGTTTATAGAGACTAGGCTTATTCCAGATCCAGTTTCACTTTCCAGTCTACTCCTGGTGGTTGAACTGTTTGTCTGTCCTATGGGGATATGTTATACTGGGGTTACAGAGACCATTTGAGGACCAAGTTAACCAATCTGTAGACTAACTCGGCTTGCCAGGCCTGCCAGGGGTAGGACATCCCCTGCTCTGAGGCCCTCCCATGGTGCCTATGAGGTGGCTAGTGGAGGACTTACTGGCAGCAAAATGAGGTCTAGGCCTGCATTACCGCCACTGCAGTGTCCCCGTGTTCCTAGTGACATGATATCACTTCCAGTGTGTGCTGGAAGTGACACCATCACATCACGGGCAACACAGGGACACTGGTATTTGGGCAAAACCTCAATGGTAAAAACTACCTCTACCATAGAGTTTTGCCCAAATACCAGAGTGTCCCCATGCCATCGGCAATGTGATGATATCACTTCCAGTGCACACCAGAAGTGACCAGGCTTCTCTTCACAGTTGGTAAGACCTCAGGAGGCACCTGGCAACCCTAAGACTAATAGTGCAATTATTTACGGTGCTACAAGATTGTGGGGCAACTTATGAACCCTTTTTGTTCCTGTTGCATCTTTTGTACAGGATTCTGCACCTTTCTTTTTTGCCTTCTCTCTCCTCTGAGACTGTTATTTGAACTGTGTCAGTGTCCACCTCCTCCCCCCATCTTTCCCCCACTCAATACATGTTTCTTCTTTGAGGAAAAGATTGATGCCAGTGTCACACCATGCTGTTTTAATAGTGAGAAACATACCAAACAGGAAATCCAGAGATATACTAGGCCTGAAAAGTACTCCTCTTAATAGGTTCTCCCTACAGCACTCTTATCAACTGAAAAGGACCGAACTCTGTGGTAATTCCACAGGCAGTTCTAGGAACTCAAAGAGATCAACAACTCTTCCTCAGCATTATTGTGCTCCTCTGTGCCTTGGGCTTCTTCCCAGATAACCAAGTGTTCTGTTTTGCACTAATGGAAACCAGACTTCCCCCTCTATATCCACAGTTGGGTGTGTAAACTGAGCAAGAGCCCTAGGATGAACTCATTTAGCAGATGTGCTCCTCAAAGCAAGGCATATAACCATTGCCCACCTGTGGAACTCTGAGGATTACCCCAGCCTGGATGAGTACTTTTCTGTAACAGTTCTAGTGGTCTGGAATCACCTTTCAGGATCACGCATATTAGAACCCTACCAACCTTGTATACTGGGACCATGTGCTACCTGTATGCCCTCCCAATGGGCACAGTTGCCATGGTGTGTGAAAAGGGGCAACACATGTGTTTACCATAAGTGGACAGCTTCAGGACCTGTGAACATAAACCCTGAAAAATCCAGCAGTCAGTTTACACATGTCAGAGCTGTACACACACTGCCCTCTTAATACAACATGGTGATAGTGTCTTTCTGTTGGATCTATACGGGGCTGGTAGATTCCTGGTATATGTAATTGTAACATCAGAAAAGGGCTCTAGAATGAGTGAAAAACTGAACTATTCAGCAGACCATTGAAGGGCAAGGCAACAAAAATAGCTGCCCTGTGCCAATTCATGTTGTGATGTCATTATGTAGGGATGAAAATGATGTCATGGTGTTGTTAGATGCCCCCCTCCCAATCCCTGGAGCTCTATGCAATGGTGAGAGGGAAGGCATTCAGCAACACCATGACATCATTTCCAGCTGCATAACTAGAAGTAACATCACCATGGCACCACTTCAGTATTTCCATAAAACTGTATAGTAAAACATAGATTTTCAAGGAAATCCTAAAGCATCCCACAACACAGTAATGTCTTCCAGTTATACAGCCAGAAACGATATTGTTGTCAGGTAATCCTGACATGAGATGGATGGAAGGGAAGGAGGGAGGGATGGTCTGCAGCTTTTCATGTTCTGGAATGTAGGGAGGTGTACAGGTTGCCTAGGGAACCCAGATTTGCAGCGCCTGGGCAATCTGTTATCTCACCAGATGTCCTTGGGTCCCACAGACTCTTTCCTCTGTTTGGGACAGCTCTGGGCATTTTGGTTATTTACAACTTCTGCACCTTTTGCCGCACACGCGCTTAGCAACCATTGGTAGATAGATGGGGGGCGCATTTCAAAGCTAGTATAACCGTGGGTGCCATTAAGCTTTAGTTATCACTGACAATGTATTGCTAACGTATCTCTTAGAACTGCTTTCAATAAACGCTATCTTCTTTATGGAGCCTGGTGTTTGACTGACTTTCTGGAGAACTTGACAGATTGTCAGTGATCCTTTATTTGGGACTTGACTCCACACCGCACCTCCCTCGCCAGAGATGAGTGACGAGGACGAGACCACAATCCTGATCCCAATGACCACGTCGGATGACAGGGTTCCTGTCCCCACAGTGGCCGTGACTACGATGCCTGTTTCCGTAGAGAACCCAGTCTCCACCTCCCCTGCGACATGGGGGACAGAATACAACCTAGGGGGGTTCTACGGGGAGCTGTATGGGGGAGTGTTCCCAGGAGTGACGACCCGGCCATGGAAGAGGCAAGACTGGGCCAAGCCAGTAGCTGAAACGCATGAGATGTGGTTCCTCACCCCCCAGGCGTTGGTCCAGGAGGGCTGATTTAAGAGATCGGTCTACCATCTGAGCATGGCAGAGGGCGGAGAAGACACCCACCCGGGACCCAGAGAGTCGGAGGGAGACGTGGGAGGACGGAGATGGAGCAGAGATCAAAGCCAAGAATGCTTACTCCACCTGATAGACGAATCCCTGCAACGCATCCCAAAGGTGATCTCTGATGGGATCAGGGAAGAAATGGACAGGAGACAACTCCTGGTACAGCCAGGACCGCAAGGCCAACCACCCCAGGGGCCTCCTGTACCCCCTCCCGGACAGCTGCCTGGGGGTGTGCCAGGGCAACCTGGGGCACCTCCGGACCAACCCGCGGGGCCACCCGCAGGGCCACCGGTGCCGGGACCACAGGGAGTACCGCACAGTTGGGGATGGATGATACCCAACCCGGCAGAACTACTAGATGCCACCTTCGACGGAATCCCGGAGAAATTTTTGTTCTTCTTGGTGAGAGCCAAGAAATTCGTAAACAACTGGGGCCAACTGTTCCCGAATGAGGAACACATAGTCGATGTGATTGCCTCCCACCTAAGAGACGCCGCCACGGATTGGTATGTGGCCCTGCACCAAGAAGATGGGCGTGAGCTGCGGGAGGTTGATGCGTTCATGTGAGCCATGAAAGACCACTTTGAAGACTCCAATGCGAACAAGATGGCGTGCACTTTCCTTTGCACCTTCTGACAAGGGACAAAATCAGTGTGCAAGTTCCGGAGGCAAGCAGCTAAGATCTGAGGCTG
Organism: Gekko gecko; assembly: GCA_029375565.1. Taxonomy (NCBI): domain Eukaryota; kingdom Metazoa; phylum Chordata; class Lepidosauria; order Squamata; family Gekkonidae; genus Gekko; species Gekko gecko. Next base: position 17,279,952 of record JAPDNY010000010.1, read on the forward strand.
GCCGGATGGAATGCTCGCTGAGCAATACCGGTTGGAGTTGAACCCAGAGATTCGCCGCACGATCCTGAGGGGCCGAGATCCAGAAACCTTACTGGGATGGATGAGAGAATCAGCAGACACCGAGACCCGCCTGCGCACCCTCTGGCTGGACGATGCAGCCACCCTAGGGAAAGCGACCCAGCCGAGCAGCGCCCCACCAAAGGTAAAGCCAGCCGTCACCCCGCTCAGGCAGAAAGATGGAACCTGTGAGCTGAAGATGAAGCAAGGGCTGTGCCTGAAATGTGGGGAGCCTGGCCACTTCACGGCTGGATGCCCGGGGGGAACCCCATCCCTGGGAGTTCCAAAAGGAGGGAAGAAGAAGTTCAAGACTTCAACTCCGAAGCCAACCGCAAGACCCAAGGGAACGAAGGCTTTACAGGCAGCCCCCTTGGGAGATGAAATGGAGTCGTTGGAAGAGGAGCCAACCCCGGTGGCGGAAAACAGGAAGGACCTGCTGTAAACAGCACTGAACAGCAGGTCCCCGACTCCCAGGCACTAAACCCGGTGAGCAAATCCCCTTCCCTCTTCTTTGTGACTGTGACTTTAATGGACCCCAATCTCCAGACGCACATAAGAGTGCAGGGGTTAGTAGACTAAGGGTGTGGGAGAGACATTATAAATCCTTTCCTCGTGACAGGGTTGGGGACTAAAGTAATAAAATTGACTGAGCCGTTGATCTTTACCCAAATGGACGGTTCAACGATGAAAGAGCCATGCAAGTACGAGACTGTGCCATTATGCATGGGAGTGGGGAGGTATTGGGAGATGAGGCCCTTCGTAGTCACCTCAGCATCCAGATTCCCACTGGTCCTAGGTAGCCCTTGGTTTTACGACCACAATCCACACATACTTTGGGAGGAGGGGGTGATCAACTTCATATCCCCTCGCTGCGAGGCTCACCTCTGGAGAGACACTTGGGGCTCCCCCCCCCCAGGGAGCACAGACAGTACCAGTTGGGCTGGCGGAGGCGGAGCGGGACACTATCCCTCGGGAGTATTGGGATCTGACAGCGGTGTTCGAGGAAGAGGAGGCAGATGAACTACCCCCCCATAGGAACTCCGACTGTGTCATAGAGCTACTGCCCAACCAAAAGCTGCCTAAAGGGAAATTGTACTCTATGAGTCCAGCAGAGAAATTCATTGATAAAATTCATTGATAAAAATCTAGTAAGGGGGTTCATTCGACCGGCATCTTCGCCCTGCGCCGCCCCCGTGTTGTTGTTGTTTTTTTTAAAAAAAGGATGGGGGGTTAAGACTGTGCACGGATTACCGAGGGCTCAATGCGGTCTCTGCAACTAATGCTTACCCGTTACCCCTAATCAAAGACTTGCTTGCCGCCGTGGTGGGGGGGGAATCTTTTCCAAACTAGACTTGCGGGATGCATACTTCAGGGTGCGCATAAGGGAGGGGGATGAGTACAAAACTGCATTCAACACTCCCTTAGGGCAATCTGAATACTTCGTGATGCCGTTCAGCTTACAAGGGGCCCCTGAGGTCTTCATGAACCTGATCAATGAAGTATTGCATGAACATTTGTTTAAGGGGGTCCTTGTTTACCTTGATGATATCTTGCTGTATTCCCCCGATAAACAATCCCACGTCAAGTTAGTGCGCGAGGTACTCCAGACGTTGCACTAGCACAAACTATTTGCCAAGCTATCTAAATCTGAATTTCATCAGTTAAAAATCTCTTTCCTTGGCTACCGTATCTCACAGAAGGGAATTGAAATGGACCCTGCCAAGGTACAAGACATGGTGGGGTGGGAGGCCCCCAAAACCCGGAGACAATTACAAGCATTCCTTGGATTCGCCAATTTTTATAGATCCTTCTTGGCGAATTTTGCACAAGTGGCTCTTCCTCTCACTGATCTCCTAAAGACTAAAGGGAAGGGCCCGGAAGAAGCTAAACCGGGGGCTAAACTGGAGTGGACTCGCAAGTGTCAACACGCTTTTAACCAGCTTAAAAAACTGTTTACGTCGGAACCCATTTTAGCCCACCCAAACGAACTGAAAAAATTTGTGGTGCACGTTGACGTTTCGGATGTTGCTATGGGAGGGGCCATTTTGCAGGAAGGGGACGATGGGAAACTCCACCCCCTAGCTTATGCATCGAAAAAATTTAATGACACCGAGAGAAACTGGTCTGTGTGGGATAAAGAAACAGGATTGATAAAACTGGCCCTCTCGACATGGCGGCACTGGTTGGAGGGAGCTAGGGTGCCGTTTGAGGGGTGGACTGATCACAAAAACCTGGAGCTGTTACGGTCCCCCAGAAATCTAAACGCCAAACAACTCCGTTGGGCTGATTTTTTTTTCTAAGTTTAACTTCACATTGCACCATTTCCCGGGAAAGGCGAACTCCCTGGCTGATGCGCTGTCCTGCCTACCCCAACACAATAGCAAGAGGGAGGAGGTACAGGACTCCATGTTCACGCCTTCCCAGCTGGGTGGGGTGGTGACCACACGTAGCCAAACCAAGCCTCGGCCCGCCTCCCCCCTGACTCCTTCATGGGACCAGAAATTCACCTCCGCCTTTTCTGACGTGGACCGTGCCTTGTTGGGGAAGGAGGAGGGGATGATGCAAGATGAGCATGGCTGTTGGCGAAAAAACGGAAAACTGTTCATTCCGCTCTCCCTGAGGGGGGAGGTAATGGAATGGGTGCATGGAACTAAACTTGCAGGACACATGGGTTTTGTGAAGTCGTTACAATTACTGCAAAGGCAGTTTTGGTGGCTGGGGATGAGAAAAAATCTCTCGTTATTTATACAAGCCTGTCAAACCTGCCTCATGAGCAAGCCCCGTCCTGGGAAGCCGCCAGGCTTGCTCCAACCTCTGTCGACCCCCACTCGGCCCTGGGAAGTCATCTCTATGGACTTTATAACTGACCTGCCACCAAGTGGGGGGAAAACCATAATATGGGGGGGGAACCGTAATATGGGTGGTTGGTCCCATAGGCCAAAAAGCTCGCTAAGGCTTTTTTACAGCACGTCGTTAGACTCCATACTTTGCCTGCTAAAGTGGTCTCCGATAGGGGGTCCCAATTTGTTTCACACTTCTGGGGGGAACTGATGGCACTGTTAGGGGTGGAGAGGGAGGTCAGCAGTGTGTATCACCCAGAAACGGACAGACAGACTGAACGAGTCAACCAGACTCTGGAACAATATCTGAGATGTTCTACCAATTTCCAGCAGGATGATTGGGAGTCGCTCCTGCCTTTGGCAGAATTCTGTTACAATAACACGTGCCATGCTTCTACAGGGGTCTCTCCGTTCATGGCGGTGCATGGCTATGAGGCCCCTCCCCTCCCGTTTCTATTGCAGCCTACAATACCGACTGGGGAAGCAGGGGACTGGTGCAAACAACTCCAAGCCTCTTGGCCTCTTTTAGCACAGACCTTGGAGGATGCCAAATCTGTGTATAAGACTCAGGCTGACAAAAAGAGAGACAAAGGGTGGGACCCCAAACTGGGGGACTTTGTGTATGTGTCCACCCAAAACATTAAGGGCCTTCAACCTAGTCAGAAATTGGGATGAAAATATGTGGGACCTTATGAAATCAAATAGGTGCTCAATGCTGTAACTGTTGGACTCATTTTGCCCAAATCGTTGAAAGCAATTCACCCTGTCTTTCACCTCAGGTTATTAAGACATTTGCCTGGGAGGAATCAATGGAGACTGCAACACCCAATGCCTCCCCCCTGATGGTTGGGGGGGACCACATTACGAGTTTGCTGAAATCCTAGATTCGAAAATATCAAGAAATTGCTTGTATTATCTCATTGAATGGGTGGATTTTGGCCCGGAACAGAGGGAATGGGTGAGGGAAGAACATGTTAACACCCCGCGTTTGGTCCACAGGTTCCACAAATTATATTCTCACAAACCCGGGAGAGGTCAAGAATCAGAGGGGCAGAATGTTAGGTAATCCTGACATGAGATGGATGGAAGGGAAGGAGGGAGGGATGGTCTGCAGCTTTTCATGTTCTGGAATGTAGGGAGGTGTACAGGTTGCCTAAGGAACCCAGATTTACAGCGCCTGGGCAATCTGTTATCTCACCAGATGTCCTTGGGTCCCACAGACTCTTTCCTCTGTTTGGGACAGCTCTGGGTGTTTTGGTTATTTACAACTTCTGCACCTTTTGCCGCGTGTGTGCTTAGCAACCATTGGTAGATAGATGGGGGGGGGGCATTTCAAAGCTACTATAACCGTGGGTGTCGTTAAGCTTTAGTTATCACTGACAATGTATTGCTAACGTATCTCTTAGAACTGCTTTCAATAAACACTATCTTCTTTATGGACCCTGGTGTTTGAGTGATTTTTTGGAGAACTTGACAATTGTAGCCTCACTGGACACTGTAAGCTTCATCACTGTGTGGCACACTTCCAGTCTGGTGTAGTGGTTAAGAGCGTGGACTCTAATCTGGGAGAACTGGGTTTGATTCCCCATTCCTCCACATGCAGCTGCTGGTGTGACCTTGGGTCAGTCACAAGTTCTTTCAGAGCTGTTCTCTCATGAGCAATCCTCAAAAGAGCTCTCTCAGCCCCACTGCGTCTGTTGTGGGTGTCTGTTGTGTGGAGGGGAAGGGAAAGCTGCTCTGAGACTCCAAGTGAAGGGCAGGGTCCAACCTCTTCTTCTTCCCCTTACCCATTCCACATCATTGGCTGTCACTATGAAGAGGAAGGAAGCACATCATGTCATAATGGCAGGATTCAAATGAGTGTGCCTAAATGTGACAAGGAGGAGGAGGAAGAACTTGACATGGGGCAGCATCATTTGGGTGGCCACATCCTATCAAGCACAGCATCTTGTTCCACCTGGAAACTCTCACATAGTGGATCGGTCCCAGAGTTTTCCAGTGCCTCTCCCTTTTAATTCCACAGGCAGAGCCCTGGAACTGTCCAAAAGGAAAAAAAAAATAGAACTTATTTTCCCTGCCTCTGCTCTTATGTTTATCTATTAAACAGGAGCATGTTGTAAACTGGAAAATACTGTGCAAGCCATCATGGGCTAGGATTACCGCCTCTCTTTGCAAGCAACCATTGCCCAACTATAATTGTGTGACACTCTCGATAAGCAAGGGCTGTTACTAGCTCTGGCACCTCGGCATGGGCTCTGAAATCTTTGAGATGAAGCAATTTTGTAGGAGAAGCCAAGTTAATGTACTGGTGGTAAAAAATATTTTCATCAGCTCAATAAGCTCTTTTGGGCCCTAGGGTTAAGGTGGAACTGATCGCAAAGCATCATGCTTGCATTAAAGGACCAGCAAAGCCTGGAGTTAACTTCTTGCTTTGAAAACTCACCTATCTCCATTGAAGCTAGGGAATCAAAATTTAATGAACATCCCGGTTGGAAATGTAGCCCAGTGGCATCAAACCTGGTAAACATCCTACCATGTTACTATATAATTAGCATAAATTATACGGCACTTAATATTTGGATGATAGTTGTTGTTTTTTTTGGGAGGGGACAGAAAAACGTTGATAATGTTGTACTAATACTAGCCTGAGTTGTTCACAGTGGCATTGTAACAATCAACTGGAAGGCAATTATTACACAAATCATCTGCCTCTTTTGCCTTTTGACACCTGTTAAATAGTGGGTTCCATGGGTGAACAGACTCCCAGTCCAGTGATCAGCTCTACTTTATTCAGTGATTTCAGCCAGAACAAGACTGTAGACTAGAGCCTCAGCTCTGTTATATTGCATGCAATGGCCACACCCCCAACACACCCCACTCCCAACGATAGGCTATTTACAAAACTTTACATCTTAACTGGTTACTGCCAGAATCCTGTTGATCTGTTGTTATTCAGGTCCAAGCTCACCCTGTCTCTGGCAGCACAGTCCTACAATGCTTCAGTCCCAATACATAACAACACCATTACCCTTGATCTGTGAAATCATACAACCAAGGGTACATTAAACAGAAACCAGCATTTAATCCCAGCCTCAACCAAGGCCGCTTTGGACAAATCACTGTAGTTTATTTATTTTTTAATTTATTCACATTTATGGCCTGCCCTTCCCAGAAGTGGGCTCAGGGTGGGTAACAACATCATTTATATATATAAAAAATGTTAATAAAATAAACATTAAAATTGAAAACACCTTCATAAATATTAAAATGGTGGTCACAGCTAACAACAACAACAACAACAAAATCCTTGGTTGTGGGAGGTTTCTGGCCATAGCCAGTAGTATTTAACAGAGTGACAACCACCTCAGGGAGGCCATATATGGATGTCTGTTGCCTCAGTCAAAGGCCTGGTGGAACAGCTCCATCTTGCGAGCCCTGCGGAATTGAAGTAGATCCTGCAGGGCCCTGATCTCAGTGGAGAGCACATTCCACCAGGCAGGGGCCAGGGCAGAAAAAGCCCTCACCCTGTTCAAGGCAAGGCGGACATCCGTTGGGCCAGGGACTAGTTCTAACATCTTTAAGGCCCTTAGTGGTCAGGGACCCACATCCTTCGGGACCACGTCTCTCACTATGCCCCCAGAAGAGGGTTACACTTGGAAAGTAAGAACCTCCTGGTGGTCCCTGGCCTGAGAGAGAACCAGCTGTCCTCAACCAGAGAAAGCCCTGGCCTCTACTAGGTGGAACTCTCTGCCGGAGAATATCTGTGCCCTGCGAGAATTGTTACCTTTCTGCAGAGCTTTTAAGGCAGAGATGTTCCGCCAGGCATTCCGCTGAGAACAGTGATGGTACAGCATGTAACCTGGCACTCTCGGACCCTCCGTTCTCTGTAACACCCCCCCCCCCCGAGGCTTGTGAAATCTGGGGGTTGGGGGGGAGAGATGCTCGTCATCTTGGAATGGATTAGTTATTGTTCATGGACTATGCATTTTATTGTAGGATTTTAATTTAAGTTATTCATTGTATGTTTCTCCCTGTTGTGAGTCACCCCCAGCCTTGCTTGCAGGGAAGGGCGGCCTAAAAATTGAATAAAATAAATAAATAGATCTACCAAAAGCAGGACGGTGAGACCTCACTTCACAGAATTGCTTGGAAGCTGAGCTTGCTCAACAGCAAAACATTTTGCATATTCTAGGTGCATGTACTGCTCAGCTTAGAAAGCTAGCCGATGGCTACCTTCCCGTCCTCTCACATATCCACACACACCAGGAATGAATCTCCAGGAGGGACTTGGAATTAGTTCCCCTGGAGAAAAAAAAAATGAATACTTTAGAAGGTGAACTCCATGGCATTGCACCCCCCGGAGGTCCCTGTCCTCCCCAGGCTCTACCCCCAGATCTCGAGAAGTTTGTACACTTGGAGCTACCAACCCTACATCTCCACTCCCTGCTGCTGACCAGAGTAGAACCTGGCAATGATAACATGTACCAGAAGCCGTGTGTATCAGGACAGGCAAATAAATCTCTATAGCCAGGGCCACAGAGAGGTAACCAAAAACAAAATGATACAGAAATCTTGTCAAAGGCAAGAAGACTTGAACTGATAAAACTTTAGCGGAGTTTCTTCTTTCCTGAAACACAGTTTGTAAGAGATGCTAAATACCTTCACTTCTAGAACCATCTGGCTTCTGACTTGGACTCACCTGCATTTCAGTTTTGCAGGCAATGAGCAGAGGATCCTTGCCGGCATGTTAAAGGTTGTCAGGATTTAGCCGATGACTTGAAGCACCTAACAATGTACACTTTGAATGGGTGCACAGAGAGTGATCCCAGTGCAATACCGTGACATTATATGCAAATGCTACACCAATACTGTGGGTAAATATGTCAGCATGCATGCTTAAGGTATCAGTTGTTATTTTAGAGGTGTCTTTATTGCACAGTTCCAGCCAATTTTATTGCAAATGAAACATAGCAGAGTGTTACTCCTCCAGTGTGCTATATGCTAGCACTGGTTCTTCGGGGGTCTCTTTGTAGTACTTGCTATTCTTAGTTTTATTGAAACATCTGCTAGAAAAAGTTTTTTTTATCACTCTAATTGTTTATGCAGACTTTGTTCATGCAAGCCTCTGGGGTTTCTGGAATGACTTCTGCCGACTGTTATTTCTTTCCATTAGGAAGATTTTTGTGGAAATTATGGAGAAAAAGAAGAAAGGAAGAAAGGTCACAGCTCCCAGATCTCTTCTCTACCCCTTAAAAAATGGCATGTTCCCAGTTTGTTTTTAAGGAGACAAACATTATCACAGTTTCTAAAAAGAAAGTTCTCACTGAAGTAATTCTCCAGTCGCAAAAGGGCCCAACTGCACACTATATAGACTTCCATGGCATTTGCCCCTAAATGGATTTGTAAATTAAAAATAGCCACCAGATGGGATGTTCAGCTCTGGGTCATGAAATACCAGGAGATTTGGGGGGTGGAGAACATAACATAAGAACATAAGAGAAGCCAATGTTGAATCAGGCCAATGGCCCATCTAGTCCAACACTCTGTCACACAGCAGCCAAAATATACCAGGTGCCATCAGGAGGTCCAGCAGTTGGGCCAGGACACCAGAAGCCCTCCCACTGCTGCCCCCTCCAACACCAAGGATAGAGTGCATCACCTGCCCCAGACTGAGAGCTCCCATCTATACCTTGTGGCTAATAGCCACTGATGGATTTCTGCTCCATATGCTTATCTAATTCCCTCTTGAAACTGTCCATGCTTGTAGCTGCCACCACCTCCTGTGGCAGTGAATTCCATATGTTAATCACTCTTTGGGTGAAGAAGTATTTCCTTTTATCTGTTCTAACCTGACTGCTCAGCAATTTCATGGAGTGCCCATGAGTTCTTGTATTGTGAGAAAGGGAGAAAAGTACTTCTTTCTCAACCTGCTCAATCCCATTCATAATCTTATAATCCTCAAACCTGTGGAGGGTGGGATTCCGGGAGGGGAGGAACCTCACTAGTATATAATGCCACAGAGTCCACACTCCAAAGCAGCCATTTTCTCCAAGGGAACTGATCTTTGTCATCTGGCTACTTGTAAATTTCCAAACTGAGCAAATAGCTGTTCCTTGGGGCTTTTCAGCTCAATCCCAAATGGGCCAGTACATAACTGGGAAGCTTGGAACTCCCAGTGCATGTGTGGAGCTAAAGCCTTGCTCCACATTGATTCACACATTACCAAACCCTCATGAGGGCCACAAGGGCTTGTTAATGTGTGAATTGGCCTTTAAGTCTTGGGAGTAGATTCAAACCTGGGGAACAGAACAGAGGTATCAGTCGCAAATAGGTCCTGTGAGTCTGCTCTGGCAAAAAAATCCAGGAACAAAATCTCAGAGTCTTTGGCTGCAGTCGCGCAAACTAAATAATCCACTTTCAATGCACTTCCCAACTTTTAACTGTGTGAACTGGCAAAATCCAGTTGGAAAGTGCACTGAAAGTGGATTGGAAGGGGATTATTTAGTGTGTGTGACCGCAGCCCTTAACTGATGGTCTGATGTGCCAGTTCTAAGGCTGTGGTCACACACACTAAATAATCCACTTTCAGTGCACTTTCCAACTGGATTTTACAGTGTGAACTGGCTATCCCTACGATAGCTATTCAGCTCAGGATACCACGACTGAATTGGATGTGGTCCTGCCTTCTACTCAGTGCTTATTGCATCTAGTGCAAAACATGGAGGCAGGTCTCAGTAGCAGGACAGTGGTGATGGCAACAAGACTGAGGCAATGACATATCAACAAAAAGCAGGCCTTGCTAACATGGCATCGTTCCCATGCGTGTTAAACCCCTCACACCTCTGTCTTTAGTCTTTAGAAACTAGCAGCAATTAAGGAATCTGTGCAATTTGTACCTCTCCCAATAATAAACCACTCCTCATTTTCCCTACTACTTCCAGCAAATATCTCACCAAAGCTCAGGCCAGGGTCTGTTTTCAATACCTGAGCTGAATCCAAGCAGCCATTCAGTACTGACTTTTTGCTAAAATATAGCTTCTATCTACATTCTCCCCATACCTTGTTATGCATAGGTTTCTCCCTTGCTTGCTCAAGGTTCTCCCCCATGGGAAAATGTGGGGAGGGGGAATGGAGATCAGTGACCAGCAAACAATACTGTGGGTAAGAGTGAAGACACAATTCTGTTAAGAAGCTGCAGTTGCATCAAAGGCCTTTTTCAGCATTCTCATTTTTGTCATTCATGCGTCCCCATTTCTTAGTTGTTATTTCTTTTCCACATGTTTTGCTCGCTTTTGTCTTCAGTTTGATATTACATCACTGTATGTCTGGCATAAAAACCTGCCATTTAAATCTGCAGGGAAATATGCCAGACACATAGTGATGTATTATTGAATTGACCACTAGAGGGAGAAAAACACTTTTGGAAAATAAAATAAAAATGAGACAATGGGGACACACAAGCCATGAGAACAAGAATGTAGAAGAGCCCAAAAACTCAGTATGGAAAAACCACTGGAATAGGTGAACCAGATATATCTGAGTATGTGCAGAGGGCTTCCCCTCACCATGTAACAACTACCACCTTCTGCCTCTCCACACACCTAGAATTCAGGAGCAAGTTGTGTCCAATCTCAGACTTTCAGTGCAAGGGCTGACCCCCAGATCCTCACCCCTCCCCTCCCCAATCAAATGCATGCCTGCTTCTCTCTCTCTCCCTTCTATTTGTTCTTGCAATTCAATCCATAAAGATTTTTTCTCTTTTTTTATCATCTCAGCAGCACTGTACAAGGCAACCCTTTTGCATTCATTTATCAAATAAATTAACGACAGGAGACCCACAGCAAGTTTTTTTTATACTGCCTTCCATATCTCCAAACTTCTATTATAGCTCCAGCTGGCTTTCACCCAAATTCTCAGTGGCTGTGATAAGTAGAAAGGATGTCAGCCAATAGTAAAATCATCTCATTTGCATTTCATACTCAGTATTGGGGGGGAAGAGAAATCAACAAATGCATTTTTAAAGATACATTTTATGTCCGTTTCAAAGTATTGCTGTGGAGGTTTGTCCTAGCCCTCACAAGGCAACCGAAAGGTTTCTAGGCCACCCCAGGTCATTGCCAATGCTTGGTGAACAGCCCACTTCCCTCTTCTTCCCTGATTAGCCCTTTCTTTGTCAACCACCAGTCCCCACTCAGTTGGAATAGTATAACTAATTGCAGGAGTGGGACTCCAGCCCTCTATGCCTCTCAGAAGAGTTGCCAGGCCTTCTGCTGTGGCAGGAGACCTCCTTCCAGCAACCCATGTTATCTGCGGCTGCTCAGGTTTTGTTTGCTGTTTGATGTCACTTCCAGGGAAATTGTTCTGGGATACAGGCAGAGCACAGCAACTGAGTTAAACCACAGTGCAAGACAACAGAGCTAGATCACAGTCCAGAGATCAAATACCAGTTTGGCAGCAGTCAGAGTTCATGGGTTGTTCAAGGAAGCAGAATCAAGGCACTCTGAGGTTGTTAATCAGCAAGCTTCAGGCAGGTCCAGAAAGCAGAGTTGAGAGTCAGTCTAAAGGTCACCGGATGCAGGCAGAGTCTGGGGTTGTGAAGTTCACAGGGTTATGACAAGTTGCTTCCACAATCTGCATTTTTCCAGGTCAGATTTATATAGGCATTCCTTAACAAGCCTGATTTACAGCCATCTGCTTGAGATGCTCCTGCACTTACTCAGAACTGCTATCATTACGCAGCTGGTGCCGAGCCAAGAGGAGAGCACTCTGCCTGCTTGTCCTTAAGTCTTGCTGGAGCTTTTCCCTTCCCTGTTCAATAAACAGTGGGGGGAGCCTGGTGAGCTGCTTTCCTGCAACTGTGCTTCATTGGCTATTTCAGAGCTAGGCATGGGTAGGTCAAAGTCAGCTGCTGGCAATGGATCTTGAGGCTCCTGTATCTCTAATTCACTAACTTTAGCTGGTTCAGAGCTGGCTGCATATGGTTCCTCAACTCCTGAGGAGTCTTCAGCCACCCTGGACACAGGCTGATCAGGATGGCCCATGACAGAAGTCCTGGAAGTGAGGTCACATTGCTATAGCAATTGTTGAAAATTCTACGGTTTTACCATAGAGTATCCTGTGATTCCTAGAACAACATGATATCATAGAATCATAGAATGTTAGCGTTGGAAGGGATCTTGCAGGTCATCTAGTCCAACCACCTGCACTCTGTTGGAGAATAGCCAAAAGATGGTTGTCCAGCCTCCGCTTGAAAATGTCCAGTGAAGGAGCATCCACCACCTCCTGAGGCAGTCCGTTCCACTGCTCAACCACCCTTACAGTTTCTCCTGATATTTAGCTGGTAACGACTCCCTTGTACTTTCCACCCATTAGATCTAGTCTTGCAATCTGGAGCAAGCAAGAATAGATCTGCTCCATCTTCTACACGACAGCCCTTCAAATATTTGAAGACTGCAGTCATGTCCCTTCTAAGCCTTCTCTTTCCCAGGCTAAACATACCCAACTCTTTCAGCCTTTGCTCTTAAGACTTGGATTCCAGCCCTCTCACCATCCTAGTTGCTCTCTTCTGGACATGCTTGAGCTTGTCAACACCCTTTCTAAAATGTGGTGCCCCAAACTGGATACAGTACTCCAGGTGAGGCCTAACTATAGCAGAATAGAGTGGAACTACCACCTCCCATGATCTAGACACAATGCTCCTGTTAATGCATCCTAAGATTGCATTAGCTTTCTTTGCAGTCACATTGCACTGCAGGCTCACATTTAGCTTGTGATCAACCAGAACACCTAGATCCTTTTCACATGTGCTGCTATCAAGCCAAGTCCCTCCCATTCTATATCTGTGCCTTTGACTTTTTTGTATCTAAGTGTAAGATTTTGTACTTCTCTATTGAAATTCATTTTATTTGTCTCAGCCCACTGTTCCAGCCTATCTAGATCATTTTGAATCCTGACTCTTCTTCAGAATTAGCAATCCCACCCAGCTTCGTATCATCTGCAAATCTGATAAGCATTTAAAAGTCCCCTCTATATCTTCCTCCAGGTAATTTATAAAAACATTGAATAACACTGGGCCCAGGACCGAACCCTGTGGCACTCCACTCGAGACTTCCCTCCACGTAGACACAGAGCCATTTACGAGCAGTCATTGGATACCATTTTTCAACTAACCATGAATCCATCCAACGGTTGCACCATCCAGCCCTCACTTAACCATCTTATCCTCAAGGATATCATGAGAAACTTTGTCAAATGCTTTACTGAAATCTAGATACACTATGTCCACAGTATTGCCAGAGTCAACCATTTTAGCAACTCTGTCAAAAAAGGAGATAAGTTTGTTCTGGCATGGCTTATTCTTGATAAATCCATGCTGGCTACTACCAATTAACTCATTCAGTTCAAGGTGCTCACAGACAGAGCATTTAATTATCTGCTCTAGAATTTTTCCAGGTATTGATATCAAACTGACAGGCCTGTAATTTCCTGGGTCCATCTTTTTCCCCTTCTTGAAGATCAGGACAACATTCGCTCATCTCCAGTCTTCCAGCACAACACCAGTACTCCAGGAAATCTCAAAGATTACAGCCAGAGACTCTGAAATAACATCTGCAATTTCTTTTAGCACCCTGGGATGCAAGCCATCTGGCCCTGGAGATTTGAAAGTATTTAAGGCAGCTAGACTTTGAGGGTTTTTTTTTTCTGGAAGTGAAATCATGGCTTATGCAAAGTTGGCATCCCCCATGTCCCCATCCCACTCTAAGCACCCACCAGATGCCAGACACAAATTCTTAGTGACTTTTATGAAAACTCTGTGTCCCCCTCAGACTCTTTCTATGTCCCACTTGGTGATATGCATATCATTGGTTGAAAATCACTCTGGCTGAGTTCAGACTGGCAGTTTGAAGCGGTAGCCAGTCATGGCAAAAAAGGTTTTCCCAGTCACACGGGGTCGACTGATGCGGGAGCATACTGGAAGGAGCCACGCAGGAGCATTCAGACTGCTGGCCCGGAGGCGTGGCTGTAAACGGCTTTTTCCTGGTACATCGGCTGGATGCTTATGTGTGTATGAGCGCATGAGTGCATGAGCACATATGCACTCATACACACATAGGCATCCAGCTGATTTGGGGAGGATCCCATTGTGCCAGCACCACATTGGGCGGTACAGAGGAGCACAGCCAATCATATCACTGCTGCCTTATGCACAACATGGGTTGCTCCTGGCTTTTCAGTTTAGCATTCATACTTCTGGGAAGTGGAATGCAGAGGGATAAAGGCACTCTCTGGGATTTGCTACCACTTTCAACAGGTATCTTTTAATTCCAGGACCAAAGCGGAACAGCACGGGTTGCCTATGGGTGGGGTACACCAGGCAGATGTGCCTGTGTGAATGCCCCCTTTAATCCACTTGGGGAACATGGCTGAAACATGGCTATAGTGGGGCAAATTGCCAGTCTGAACTCAGCCTGTAATAGCCCGATGGCTAGCTCTTATGTACATGAAAAGCTCCGTACAACAGTACCAACCACATCTTTTCCACATTCTTATTTCCCTTGCTTGTGTGTTCCTGTTGTTTAGGGGCTTTCCCCCCTTGTTCCACACTTGTTTTTCTCCCTCTGTGGTTGCTCCGATATTACATAACTTTACGTTCAGCATATCTCCCTGCAGATTTATACTGCACTTTTTTTTACTGGGCATAGAGCAATGCAATATCAAAGAACAGGAACACACAAATGAGGAAAATGAGAATGCAGCAAAGCTCTACAGCTTACAGTTATGGAAAACCCAGGTTTGCAGAAAACAAGATTCTTTGAAATAATGGTAAACCTCATTAAAAGTGATGATCAGTGCAGCAACCCAAATCAGTTCCAGGAGGAGGTAAGAGGGGGAGTTAAATGGAACCAAGGCAGGGAAGCAGAGCTAAAGCTGAAGGAGAATTGGGAGCCAGAAGTGGAATGTGATTTCCCCTCTCCTTCAAGTCGCCATGGGTCTTCCTCTTGCAGAAAACTATCATGTCACAGAGAAGGATTCTAAGCTTGTCTGTACTACAAAAACAAACAAACAAACAAACTGAATTGGAAGGAAGGAATACAAACTGAATCAACATATGATACAGAGCCCCGGTATAAGTTTCTACTTTGACTCATCTTTCTTGACATGTATTTATAGCCACATTGTTCCAAAAGAAAAATCTAAAAAGCAACAGCACAATACATGTAATAACTTTTATTTGGACCAACCCGATGACATATAATAGCATGCAAGCTTTCAGGTTCCCCCAAACTTTTCATCAGGGCAGAGTCACAAAACAACAAAGGTGGAACTGTATCTGATTGGGTTTATCCTAATGAAAGCTATTACGTGGATTGTATTCTTGGCTTCATCTTCCCTGAAGAATCAATGGAACTCTTCCTAGTATAACCTATATCTAGGCATTTTTATGCAATCACATACACAAAAGTGCATATACCGAGAAGGCAAATATGCTGGTGTAATAATTATTTGACATGAAGTTCAGCTAAATTAAAATTTAATGCATACAATCTGCAAAACAAAGAGAACTCTTTTTTATTACACTGACCCCTTCATGCCACATAGTCCTAGGGTGGTCACCAAATTTGCTTGAAGGATGCTTTTATGTCCTTAGTAGCAACTGGCCCTTCACAGAGAAAGTTGGACTTTTCAAGGCAAATTTTCTCTAACAACTTTTTTGTAGTACAGAATCATTGAGTTGTATCCACATAACTTTGGATATTGAGGTATTGTTGCACTATAGCATTCATTCACAACTGGATGGCCTTAGCCATACAAGAAAATCTAGTTAAGAACAACTGCTATAGCTACATGATGAATGTAGACGTAGATGAGAGTTCACATAGAAAAGGGAAAAGGAAAAGAAGAGCCAGTTTGGTGTAGTGGTTAAGTATGCAGACTCTAATTTGGGAGAACCAGGTTTAATCCCCCACTCCTCCACTTGCACCTGCTGGATGACCTTGGGCAAGCCATAGTTCTGACAAGAGCTGTCCTTGAAAGAGCAGTTCTCAAAAGAGCTCTCTCAGCCCCACCCCCCTCACAGGGTGTCTGTTGTGGGGAGAGAAAGGGAAAGGAGTTTGTAAGCCGCTCTAAGACTCCGAGTGAAGGGCGGGATATAAATCCAACCTCTTCCTCTTCTTCTTCCCTTTGGTATTAGTTGCAGGGTGTTTAAGGCAAGAGAGGAGCAAAGGTGGTTTGCCATTGTGTTCCTCTGCAGATCAACATTGGTCTTTCCTAGAGGTGTTCCATACAAATACTGACCATTGCCCACACTACTTCGATTTAAGCCCTGATGATCTCAGGCCAAAGTTAGCTATTCAAGCTGCTAACCCTCCTGGTAAAGCCCCAATCAAAACAGCTGAAGAATACCTCTCTCTGTTCTCTGAAGTTTGGCACTGTGGTTCAGTTTTACTAAAAGGATGTGGAACCTGGTTCCAAAATTCCTTCATGCCTTAAAAAGGAGGGAAGCCTTTTTTCTTGAGAATTGTAATTTTATTAGAGGCAACCTGGGAAACATGCAAAAAACATTTCTACACAAATATCAACAAATACAACATGAAGGGGGGAAAAACAGAAGGAAGGAAGGAAGACATAAAAGGCTTCCAATGTTCTTTTCTTTTTTCTTTTTATTTATATAATTTAACAATTACTTACAGTAGCACATACTGTTAGGAAACCACTACAATGAAAACATAATTAAAACACAAAAACACAAGAGCAGTAAAACCAAGCAGCTATTCAATATATAGCTATAACCTTCAAATTATCAGGAAGTGCCTTTTTAAGCTTACTATGTTCTTCCATATATTCAAGAAAGGGAAAAACAAGGACTCTCTCTCTTTTTGTTTCCTCTTAAGCAAATTTCTAATTCAAAAAAGCCACAAAACATCGTCATCCTTATCTTTTTCATACAAAAAGCCAATCTCTAATAAGTAAAGTAATTATCATATCCCTAACCAATATGATGAATTTAGCCATAGTTACAAAGTCCAACAGCTTCTCTAGCCATTCTTCTACTGTTAATATTTTTGGACATTTCCATTTCTATGTGCATTTTCATTACTGTAGTCAGATTTAAGAACAAAATTCCATAACTTCTTTCCAACTGATTGTCCATTAAACCAACCATGGCCCCGGTCATACGGGCCAGAAAACACGGGGGGGGGGTGGCAGTTCACCCCGGAGCAAAATAAGGTGTGGTAGACCGATGACATGGGCCACTGGGTTGCCACGCTCCGGCGTTGAGCGCCAATCACACAGCACTACTACAGTGCAGCAAAAAAGCAATGCAGCAGAGCAGCAAGCCATGTTGTAGCAAAGGACGCATGTGCCGTGGGGGGGGCAGGCCGCTGTCAGTGTCTTGCATATGCGCATGCCTCATTCAGCGTTGGTGCGCATCCCATGGAAACTTACAACATCTGGAAACCCCGGGACATGGGCTGGCGTCGGAAGCCACAGGATACTGGTGCTCCCGCAATCAGATGTTGGCCTTTGCCCCGGGGTTTCCGGAAACTAGTACTTCGACCCTAGTAGTTTTTTACTCCGCGTTTTCCACGGAAAGCCACGGGTTGGCCACAGGAGTACTGCGCCTCCCAGATGTGCTGGTATGATTGCACACAGAAAGTCTGCAGGCCTACCGTGCCTTCAGCGGGGCAAATGCTCCGTGTGAACAGGGCCAAAAAGACTCTGGTTTCAGCTGTATCTTAGTCTTTAGAATCTTCTGCAAATTCCATATCTCGTGTTTGTAGAAAACTGGCCAAAAGTAATATAATCCTCTCTCTGAAATCTTTGTCAGTTTCTTCTTGGATACCTCTCAATCTAAGACAACACTCCTTTTCTCTCAAATCCACAAGGATTAAGAAATCCACATGCCTCTCAATTTTTTGTCAATCTCTTTTGCCTTATTTTCTACAGCAACTACTTTATAACTGATTTGCTTAACTTCTTCTGTAAAATGTCCTATGGTTTCTTCATTTCTTTTTAAGATTTCCCAAGACTCATTCATTCTTCTCCCGAAAGCCTCTATCTTGTTTCCAAAATTTCCTATTTTATTCTCTACTCTGCATCCCAATTTTTTGAGTAATTTCTGTATCATATCTGATGTGACAGGTTGGTCTGGTACCTTTCCTATCAGGATTCTTGCTGGTACTCACTATAGAGTAAAATTAAAATGCAAAAGATTTAGAATTAGAGACAGAACATTTTCAAATCAAATACTTGCACATTTAGCTGTAAGCAATTTGTGTCCTTTCACCATGGCAACAGAAGTAAAAAACAAAAACAAAAACAGATACTCCAGAATGTTTTCAAATCAGTTGCTTTCACTTTTAGCCATCAGCATTTTGTATCCATTTCACCATGCCAACCAACATCAAATAGTCCCAGAATGTCTGAGTCTTTTGTTCTGTTATGTATAATTATCCAATAACAGGTAATCTTCTTATATATAAGAACAGTCTCATGGCAGATTTGTCTTCACAGCCAAAAAATCCCTTTTATGCATGAGCATTTTCATAAAAAATAAAATTAAAGATTAAAAATTAGGGATGGGAAAAATTTTCAATCCCTCATCCATTTAACTTTCCTAATTCCATTTCTAGCTTTCCTGATTTCTTAATTACATTTTTTGCCAAAGTTATTGCTTCAGAAAGTTCTTTAAAAGTTTTTATAATCCCATGAGAGAGGTTACCTTAGCAGAGGTTATCCCTTTTGCCTTCAAGGAAATATCTCTGGCTGTAGATAATTATGTCCACAAATCTTAAGAAGTGGTGGAGGTCAGGCTTTAGTACTTACGAGGATTAAAAATGCAGCTGGGAGCATGACTGTAATTTCAAAGACAACAGATTTCTCTAAGTCAGGAGCCTTCTGTGAAGCCACCGTTCAGCAGGAAACACCCAAAGAGCAACTTAAAGAGGTGTATGTGGTTTATCTCTTTGATCCCCCTTTAATCTAGAGAGAATAAGTTTGGTAATTCTCTACTTCCTATAAAGCACTCTAAAGCTCTAAATGGTCTGGGGGACCACTTTACCCCAAGGACTGCCTTTTCCCAGATGGACCATATATTATTTGGAGAGACCTTGTTTTCTTGCCATCAGAGATGCAGCAGATGGCCAATGCAGGACAGAGCCTTTTCAGTCTTGGCACCAATACTAGTATTTTCTTCCTGATTGTTACTCATTTTGTCCCACACCCATCCTTTTTTAATGTTTTGGGATGGTGATTAAAAACAGTTCTGGTTTGGAGAGCTTTTGATTTATGCCATGTTGGTTATTGTGGCTCATTTAGAGTTCTTTTTCTGTTCTGGATTTTAGATTACTGTTTGGTTGGCTAATTTTTCATTGTTAATTAAATGTTTAAAATTATTTTCTGATCATTATTCTGAAGGTTTTTTATGGCTCTATTGGACTGAAATAAATAAGAAAGTTCCTTAGATTCATTTTTTTAATGTGTCCTAGCCTAAGAGAGGTATGTCCAGAGGCAGAGAACAAGCAATGCACCTCTGTGCTGACCATGGCAGACAGCCTCAGCCAGTGTTCCCTCTTAGCTGAGTTAGTGTGAGCTAGCTCATAGTTTTTTAGCCTCTGGCTCACAAATTTTTGCCTTAGCTCAGGAAAGATGGCTCCAGAGCAAACTAATTTATGCAGCAGCCAAATCACTTGCTCACAGCTTTAATGCCAGTAGCTCACAAAGTAGAATTTTTGCTCAGAGGACTCCAAAGTTTAGAGGGAACATTGGCCTCAGCCACATGACAAAAACCCATGGCTGGGATGCAGCAGCAGTGAGCTCGCAGAAGAACTGACTACCCCCAGCCAAAGCAGACACTAACAAGGCTTCCCACATGCCAGGGAGTACATCATAGGTGATGTAGCTCTGATCCTGCCCTTGCCAGAGGAATAGAGGCCTTACAGGGCCACACCAAGATGAAACAGCCCAAAAGGCAACAATAGCCTTTCCTGACTCTTCAGCCTGGATTGGGCAGGAGCAGGGGAAAGAGAATGAGCTTGGCCATTGGAGGAGGAGGCAGAAGAGGAGGAAGAAGTTTTTATACTCCTCTTATCTCTACCTTAAGGAGTCTCAACACGGCTTATAATCATATTCCCTTCCTCTCCTGAGAGAACTGTGACCGGTCCAAGGTCACCCAGCAGGCTTTCTGTTGAGGGGGTGTGGGGAATCAAACCCAGTTCTCCATATTACAGTCTGCCACTCCTAACCACTACACCATGCTGGCAAGCTGGGGGTGGGGTGCACACAGGTAGTCTATTTAAAAAGCTTCAGTCTCAGGCCAAAGAGGATCAACTGGGGAATGCTCTCAGCTGGTGTGGCTGCCCAGAGAGAGCCAGGAATATGCCAGAGATGTACCCAGAAGCCCAGGGAAAATTAGTGGTAACTTGAACCAGGCATCCACACCATTCCAAGTCCAGCAGGGACTGCTGAACTGTAGTCTGTCTGACCTCTTGGCTCATAGAGGGGTGGGGTATCTAGCAATGTTCCCTCTAAGCTGTAGAGTCTTGTGAGCAAAAATTCTACTGTGTGAGCTACTGGCATTAAAGTTGTGAGTGATTTGGCTACTGACTAAATTAGTTTGCTCTGGAGCCATCCTTCCTGAGCTAAGAAAAAATGTGTGAGCCAGAGGCTTTTTAAAATATAATTTGTATTGCTTTTCTTACTACATCCTACATCTACACACTACAGCCTAAAAGTACAAAGTAGGCAAGATGTCAAGTTCTCCAGATAGTCAGTCAAACACCAGGCTTCATAAAAAGATAGTATTTATTAAAGACCAGTCTTAGAGCTGCATGAACCACTTCTTTGTCAGTGATGCTAGATAGTACAAAGCACTGTCACCTACAAGCCAATGAATACATTTTGCCCACGCACTAAACTAGGAAAGAAAACACCTAGACCAGTAAATTTCACATGCCAAGGCAGCATGGGACCCAAGGTCAGGCAGATTGATAAGACACACAGCAGAGACCATAATTTACAGAGACTGGAGACTCTAAGTTCCTCCCACATTCCAGAACAGTGAAAGATGTCTCCCCCCACACACACACACAGCGATGGCAGGGTTACCTGACACAAGGATCATTAATGGTCTACTTTCGATTTTTGATATTTCCCTAATACTTATAATTACAGAGAAATAGACTTGTAGAAAGAAAAATATAGAGAGTAAATAAAGTTTAGATAGCATAACAAAAATATGCATTATTACGCATCAAATACAGAAATTATCCTCAGATCTTCATTTAGTTGCTTTCTTTCCTTTACATTTTTTTTCTTCTTCACCAAGGATAATTTAACCTTAAGTGGTCAAGGGGCAGCTGCCCCCAGTTCAGAGTCAGAGTTAAAAATCTTGCCAGTAGATAAAGATGTGGAGGAGGAGCCGTCACTGCTTATCTCAACTTGCTCGTTTTTATCTTCTACCGTGTTGTTGTCCTCTACTTTTCCTTTTTCCTTCATTGGGCTTTGGTGCTGCTTCAGAAATAGGTCAGCCTTAGTAAGAGAGTCAATATTTTCTTTTTTCCCTCTGAAATTGAATATAAGTCCTTCTGGAATAATCCATCGGTAAGGAGTTGAATTTTGTTGCAGAAATAATGTAAGGTTTCTATATTGCTTCCTCTTCTTTCGTATCTCAAATGGAACATCTTTTAAAATTTATTTCTTCTCCTTAGATTTTTAACGCTATCCCATTTGCTTTGAGTATCGAGTCTCTTGTTGATCTTTTATAGAATTTTATGAAGGTTTCTCCTGGCAGATTATTTTTCTTAACAAATTCTGGATAAGTTCGATAGACCATGTCCATATCAGCTTGTAGTATTTCAGGTTTGCAGTTTGCCAAGGGAGCCATGCTTCACTTAAATTCTCTTTGAGATTTTCATCTTTCTTTTCCGGGATGCCTTGAAATCTCAAAACATACACTGATCTTTCCACTTGTAGCTGTAATAGCTGTTGCTTTTCAGAAGCCCTTTCTTTATCCACTGCTTCCATTCTTTGATCCAATGCTTTTGGCTTATGCTCAACCTTTTTCAGATTTTTAGCTGTCTTCTCTGTTTTCATTTTAGTTTCTTTAAACTCATTCTGTAGAGCAACAAAGTTCTTGTTGAAGTTAGTCATCTGATCCAGCAGAGGGCGCAGTGCTTCGGAAATCGTGCTGGCTATATCTGTAGCTGGTTCCGGTCTAACAACAGGTGATGGCAAGCTGGCAGTTCCTGTAGAGGATTTCCTCTGGGCACCATTTCCCCCCCTTGCTGAGACATTGTTTATGTTAAAGGTAAAAGTTCATAGAAGCTCTGTGATTCTTCTCTGCAATCTGGGATGTAGCCCTCTGAGCTCAAAATGAGTTAAGTAACATTTTTGCTTCAAAGTTTCAGTTTAACTTTTAAATTTCATTACTTTTCTCATTGTTTTGTCTAGGGTAGGGCTGCTCCTCCCCCTCTGGAAGGATTCCCCCCCCTTCTCTAAGTTCAGGGGTCACCATTTCTTTGCTGCTTCCCGCTTTATCACTTATTATTTGCAGTCTCTCAGTCACATTTAGTTGTCGATAGTGTAGGAAAGGTCTCTGGAGCTTAGATCCTTTGCTCGCTCTGGATCTGGAGTGTGCTTCTGAGCGCCATTGCTGGCTTCGGGACGGCGGGACCTAACAGGGCAAAAAGGAGCCTCAATCCCTTAGCCATAGCTTTGGGAGTGGCTCCTTTCATACCCCAGGCTAGAAGCCCCCTACAAGGGCTTCAAGGGAGGCCGAAATCATCCAGTCTCCCTCCCTGCCACCCCGATATGGATCGCACCCATCAGAGCTTGATGAAGTGCATCCGTCCGTGAGTCGCTGAAGCCCGGAAGTCCCAGGAGGCTAAGAAACTGTGAGTTAGCTCATACTAACTTGGCTTAGAGAGAACACAGGTATCTAGCCTGCACCAAACCAGTGAGACACATACCACTGCTGTGGTGGAGCCTTGACCATTAACCTTGCACACAGTAAGTTCAAAACAGTTCAAAACACAAAAGACAGCAACCCTCACTGATGATGGCAGAATTAAGATTTGGAACAGCAAGACAATCTAGTTCTCATCATATTCTAAAGACAAGAGGCTATGAAGAAAAATGAGGAGCAAACAGGCTGAATGATAGCCTCTGAGGAACCCTGGAGAGCAAAAGTTGATAAGCAGGGCCAATGCCTAAAACTTTGGCAAGCGGGGCCAATGCCTAAATTATTTGCACCGCCTCCATATATGGAAGGAAAAAAGTTGTTTTAAAGCACTTCTAAATTGTGTGTCTCATTAGAGGACGGACAATAAATTCTAGAAATAAAAATTGCATGATATACTGAGACACAACGTGAGGAGAGTGCTAATTAATTTACCGCACTGAAGACTTTATTTAATAAGTCATTGGATAACAGAGGGGAGAAGCAATTAATCGGTCTTCTCCCAGGCCAGGAAAGACGCTTTGGCCTGACCCCCACAGCTGAGCTTTCGTTCCTCACAGAGGAAGACAAGTCAGGTCAGCTTAATAAGCCTTTTTTCATCTCTCCTTTTCATGATTCTCAATGAGGTCTACTGGCCGTGACCCTCCCAAGACCTGGATTGAGGGGAAAGCCATTTCTGCAGCCCAAGACCACAAGGCCAACATTTCAAAGAGCATCACCCTCCTACTTCTTTAAACCTCAGACTTCAGTAACTCCGTAACTTCTGACCTATAAAGTACTACAGTATCAGTGGGATATCACATTAGTGGAACATGTCCTCAGGGGAATGTTGCTGGATTTCTGAAACAGTGTGTCTGGGGGGATCTTCTGATAAGACTTTTTCATTTGTTTTAAAAGTATTCTTCAGTTTAAATGGCATGTTTCTAAATTAAAAAAAAGTTAGATGCATAAAACGAATAAGTGGAAACATCTATAATTTGTTGAAAACTAATTTCAAAAGTCTACAAAGGGAACTTTACAAAATTAAAGTGGGATGGTGGTTAAAAAAGAAGAAGAAGAAGCAAAGAAATCTTCCCTATAATCCCAGGGAGTAGCAGCAGATATAAAAAGGAGTCTAGTGGCTCTTTACACTAATAAAGTTTTATTCCCGCATAAACTTCACTATAATTGGATCTTCACGATGCAGTCATATGAATACATGAAGCTGCCTTATACTAATCAGTCCATTGGTCCATCAAGGTCAGTGCTGTTTACTCAGACTGGCAATGGGTGTCCAGAGTCTCAGCTAGATATCCTTCACATCACCTATTATCTAAAATGTTTTACTAGCAATGTCAGGGATTGAACCTTGGACCTTCTGTATGCCTAGCAGATGCTCGACCACTGAATTATGGACACTCAGTTTATGAAGGGGGATATTTACAACTGAGCAAACATGTGTCTAATGAGGAGGAGGAGGAGAAGAAGGAGGAGAGATTGGATTTATACCCCACCCTTCAGTCTGAGTCTCAGAACAGTTTACAAACTCCTTTCCCTTCCCCTCCCCACTACAAACACAATGTGAGGTAGTTGGGGCTGAGAGAGCTCTTTCAAGAACTGCCCTTTCAAGGACAGCTCTTTCAGAACTATGGCTTGCCCAAGGTCATCCAGCAGCTGCTAGTGGAGGAGTGAAGAATCAAACCCAGTTCTCCCAGATTAGAGTCCACGCACTTAACCACTACACCAAACTGGATTGTAAAGCAACAGCCACATATCAAGCAATCCTTCACAGTTGGACTGCCTTGCCCATACAGGAAAATCTAGTTTCACATGACTGCTATAGTGCAACATCCATTTACCTGCAAATGCAAGTATGAGATTTCCTACGAACACATGAAGCTGACAGACAGACCCATAAGGATTCTCCATCTTCCTTGAATGCAATGACCCACTAGTACCAGATGCCAAATGAAAACACAGCTGATTGGCTATGTGTTACCACTTGTCCGGGAGCGGGTACAGTTTAACAGAAAAGTGATTGAAAATGAACCTGCACCCCATGAACGCAGATCTTCTCCAGGAGCCTCTCAACAAGAAAGGTTCCCAAAGTGCACAAGTAGCTGTTAGTCCATACATTGTTTCCATATCGTCACTCTCCCTCACAAAAGGAAGTGCAACAGGCCCATAGCTACAGTGGGGCATCTCGGGGCTAGGCCCCCCAACTTGCTGTCAAGGCCCCCTGCCTTTCCATCTAGCCCAGGGTGTCATGGCCTTCTCCCCCGGATTAAATTGATAAACCAATGCCCCCTGAGATATTTAAATCCCCCCTGACTTTAACAATCCTGGCTACGGGCCTGAAGTGCAACCACGAGCCACTTCAGAGAAGAAAACTCATCTTAAATCTTATCAGCTACACTGAAGGTCTCCATTTTTAAATATTTTTCTTGTTTTGTTTCAGGATTCTGTTTTTAAGAAATAGGTTACCAAAGACACCTGCAGAGAATAACAGCAGTTGCGAAATCCTTTTCTTTTTCTTCCTCTGGCAGTGCACTCATTATTAGTAAAATAAAAAAATGCCTTGCTATAACAAAGTATACATTTCACATTTCTATCAGCCAAGAGACCTATCTATCCTTTGTTTAAATTCAAAGACAGCTAATACATATCCTCTTAAGACTCTTGCATTTTTTTTAGTTTTAACAAAACCCAATGAAATAGCGAAAATGTAACATCTATGTTATTTTTATAAATGCCTTCATAATAAGTTCTTGTTAATTATCTTTTCACTGGATAAAATAAAGTATTACCTTTTGTGATTAAGTTTCCAGGGAACTGGTAGAATTTGCTTCAAACAACCATAGCAGAGTACCTATGAAGCCTTACTGCATTGGCCTTTCCCAGCTTTTCAGGTTTGTGGCAGAACTGGGTGCCTCCCAGACAACCTGTAGCACTGGGGCCTATAGCAAGATAGGTACAGGCAGATCCTTCCATTGGTTCTGATTCCCCAAGCACACACCAGATTCTCCAGCCACTTCTGTCAGCCATTTATTAAAACCTTCACATATATAGAGTGAGGAAACAGTTAACAGCATCCTTCCTGCCTTGTGGCTCACAAGTTCCCATTGTTACTCCATTAGCCACCCCTTTCAAGCATCTGACTACTGCTCTTCCTCTCCCTGACCCTAAGACAGAACAGCCCCTAGTTCAGTTCTTAGAGGATCAGTATGGAGTATGAAAGGCTGGCTGGGGTCTGAGAAAGAAGAAGAGAAGAGATTAGATTTGATTTAGACCTTCACTCGGAGTCTCAGAGTGGCTTACAATCTCCTCCCCCCACCCCGCCACAACAGACACCCTGTGAGCAATGCTCCTTCTAAGCTCTGGAGTCTTGTGAGCAAAAATTCAACTCTGTGAGCTACTGGCATTAAAGTTGTGAGCAGGTGATTTGGCTACTGCATCAATTAGTTTGCTCTGGAGCCAACCTTCCTGAGCTAAGACAAAAATGTGTGAGCTGTAAGCTAAAAAACTGTGAGCTAGCTCAAACTAACTTAGCTTAGAGGGAACATTGTCTGTGAGGTAAGTGGGGCTTAGAGAGCTCTGAGAGAGCTTGTGATTGACCCAATGCCACCCAGCAGCTGCCTGTGGAGGAGTAGGGGATAAAGTCTGATTCTCCCAGATGAGAGTCCGCATTCCTAACCACTACACCAAACTGGCTCTGCTATTCTCAACACCAGCTCTCTGGTAAGTGCTGAGCATAGCGTCTTGGTTTACTGGAGGGCTGGTCTACTGGAGTATGAGTGACTGTTTCTTCCATATCAAGTTGGTCAGGGGACTTGCCATGGTTGCAAACACTAATGGATACCTATCACTTTGCCTCAACAGGGACATCTTGGGTCAGAAAAATGATACAGATGGGAGATCCGAATCCATTCTAAGACACACACAATGATCTCAGTCCAAACTGGGCCTCTGAGCAACTGGTAAGTGAACTTTTTAAAGCAGAGCTTCAGTCACCAAAATCCCATTTGGAATGCTGGCTTGGCTGGCTTCCTTTCATTTGTTGGAAGTGGATGAATGACTTCCCAATTAGGGAATACCTTTGTTTTGTCTACAGACGCTTTTCTCCCCCCCATCGGTCTGTTTTATGTGACTGCTCATTTTTAATTGTTCTTCATTATTCTTAAGATTCCTTTTAAAAAATGCATGTAATGATTTTGTTTATGAGCTGTCTCAAGCACTTTACCAGCTAGTGATACAATACAAAAAAAAGATGTATTTTAAAAATGCTCTGCTTCCGTGCAAATGGTTAAATTGAACAACCCGTCTACAGGCACACCTACAATTCTCTCTGGAGTGAGGGAAGCCATGGGGGGGGGGGGTTGTTCAACCTATCTTCACACAGATTAAATTTTAAATGGCAGTGCAAATTTAACGTGAAAAGATAATTATAATATTTCATCTTCTTTCATCTCAGGTTATGTAAATGAAACGTTAAACTTTTTATGGTTTAATGAATTTTTCACCAAGCTTGATTTTAAGCTGTCAGTCACTTTGTGGAGGTACATTTTAGAGGGGGGGGGAATCCAAGTCAGAACAGTAGCTTTAGATTGACAGGGCTTATACCATGTGAGACCATCGCATGAAGGGTAAAACTGGACAGGTTATTCAGTTGTGGGTTTTATTGTGTTTTATTCTTTAATTGGTTCTTGTTATGGAATAAATCCATCTCTTTGATATCCAAGCTTCTTCCCAGAAGATTGGACTATTACTCAGAAGCTCATTTGCTTTAACCAACAATCCCTTAATTGTGTGTGATAAGAAATAATTAAGAGGCTCTTGTGAACCCAAAATATCTCCCACTGAAAGAAGAGGCTGCCCACTGTATCTCTGCTGGATTTACTGTCCTGACATCAATTCCTTCCAACCAGCATCTGCTAGGGGCAGGTAATTATCCTGCATTTCTTCATCAGACACGATTGGATCACTTTCAAAAGACAGCCAAAGTAAATTCACCAGTTTTCAGAGAAGGCTATTTGTAGTATCTCTGTTTGGTTCATTGGTCTGGGTATTCTTCCTTCGAGTCAGGAATACACCTGCCATGCCCCCACCTGCAGCTCCCATCTCCCACTGATGCTCAGAGCTTGGAGTGGTAGCAAAAGAAAAATAAATGTTTAAAAATCACCATCAGGTTGATAGAGGAAGTGACATTTGTCCTTTCTAGGAATCATTGGAAACACTGGCCCAATCTGTATTTGCTATGTAAACCTGTTTCATTCTGTTGTGGCACCAACTTTCTTTGCATTCCATCTGGCTCAGTATAAAAAAGTTCACTGTCCGCATCAGGACAGAGGGAGAGTGTGCAAGAGAGGGGGGAGGAGCAACCTCCTGAGGGCACCAGCAGGGCACTGCACTGCACTGCAGGGAGGAAATGGCACCTGTGATCCCCCCAGAAAGTAAAGGGGGGTGACCTGGCAGAGGGGGAGAAAGGGGGCAGGAAAGATGAAATGAGCTGGGTAAAAAACACAGAACACCCAGAGGTTGCCAGACAGGGCATTCTGGGGACTGCCCCAAGAAATAACAAATGGTTCAGGGGTGGGTGTGCTTCCAACCCCCCCCCAAATATGATTGCAGAAAAATGTTCCCTGGCTGCTTTTGAACACAGATGACTGGATTTTCAGCTAACTAGTTTCAATTTGTGTATCTCCTTAGAAAAGATGGGGGGGGGAGAATTTGGCTCCAGTTGTCTGCTTATCGCTCACAGTGGCTTGAAGGCAGGGAAGAGCAATTAAACCACCTTAAAACCAAATCCAAATAATATGGTGGGATGCCGTAGTGTCCTCGGAGTCACCACTAAATGGCAATAAAATGATGCAGACAGCTGATGCTGAGATGAAACAGTAGGAGAGCGGATGTGGCATGAAATGCAGACAGAAATTTGTGAGATGATGTGAGATCGTTGGCACAGTGGCGGGAATGACCAATACAAATTGGGACACTATGATATAACCATTGAGTTTCTGTGCTTCCTAGAATAGCATGACATCAGTTCCAGGTTTCCCCTGGAAGTGACATCATGACATTACCGACAGCATTTCCCATGTTCTTACCTCCTGTTCTTTCGCTGACTGTTTGGCCATGTCTTGCAATCCTAGCAGGAGCCCTTCTCAAAACAGTGACTCATAGAGATGTCTGAGTTGCATTCCTCTGTTGACAGATCATTCCTATATTTTCAAACTCTAAAAATAAACTTTATCAGATATAAGAATGAAGTGTGTCTCAAATTTTAAATAAGAAATATGTGTTTTCAATTACTGAGTGCCTGGAAAGAACTAACTTATTGTAGATGAATAATAATCATACAGGAGCAAGTGGGACTCCCTGACTCTCCACTTGTGCTGCAGCCCATTGAGAACCCACAAATTCCACTCCTAGGGGGACAAATGACACCCAAGAACAATATGAACAATATCCCTTCTCTATTCTGCCATTGGAAGTCCTGCTGCAGCAGAAGAACGGCACCTTTGGACATTCCAAGTGACTCCTTGCTATCAAAACACAGAGCCATTTCCCCTCCAGGTTATCAGTTTGTGCTCAGTCACAATCAAACTGCTGTATACTCATAAAAGGCCAGAGGCAAGGTCTGGAAGGAGGTGGAAAATAAAACTGCCTCGTATAATACAAAAGGAGAATCTATGGAATCACTAGAAGTTCAGTCATAATAGCCATATTCTAAAATATTCAAGACTTTAAAAGGCTAAGAGGGGAGAGCGGGGAGGCCTCCGACAGCATGCAGTTAAAATTTTGACTGAATGGCTTAGAGGGAGAAATTGCTTAACAGAAAGAAGTCCCCCCCCCCTTGGGAATCAGTCTCCTTACCTCTCCTTCCCCTACTCCTTCAGAAGAGCCAAATGGTAGCTCCATCAACAAAAAAAGCATTTCTGTTGTTTGTTCAGCGACAAAAGAACAAGCAAGCTGCTCCCACTTGAGGGAAGCGCAAGTTGAAAGTGTCTAAATACTGCCAGGGTAGGTCAATCAAGGCCAGGCTTTCCAGACGAATGTTCATGCCGAATAGAATACTTAAGATGCAGAAAAGAACCTTGGTTTCTTTGGGTTAATGTCAAAGAGGGTCTGTATGAATCAATACACTTGTGAGCTAAATAACAGCCTGGAGAATGATGAAAGTGAAATGCAAAAACACGCGCCTCGCGTAGCGACACAGGGCATTTTAAACAACTGATTGCCAAGGACGTAATGGGGGGAGGCTTGTTGAATTTACCTTGTCTGCAAACTCCCTGGAAAACAAACACAGATTAGGAAAGAACCAGAATTAATCAATACATTCCCTATATCTCTGAAGTATGTCCAAATGCTAAAAGGCGTTCACAGAAAAAGCAACATTTGAAATAGAAACCACACTTACCAAGGTTTGCAAAATTGATGCTGAGACCTTTCCTACAAAGCAAGGGCCATGGCTTGTAACCTGGAACAGAGCCTATAAGAAGAAGAGCATAGAGCAAAAATGTATCTAGAAGGGAACATCACGGGGATGTTAGGAAAGACATTAGTCAGGGGCAAACGGGACCTTCAACTAACAGGGGCACAGCTCAGTAATCTGTATGTTCAATAAAGTGTAGAGCAAAAATAAAAGTTGTACTTGTGGAAACTGCTGTTCTTCTGCAAGCTGGTCTGAAAGCAAAAGATCTGCCCAGGCCAGCTGGCAAACCTAGTACCACAACCCCCTACAGTTCCTAGATGGCAGAGGAATCCACACTTGAAGCTAGGTTTGAAGTCCACAACAGCCGCAAGACCTTCAAGAAGTGTCCAGCTTGGTCTCTTCTAGCACAAACTGGAAAAATGCAGTTTGGTTTGTGGTTCATGATTTGCTCCATTCCCAAACCATGGACCATCATGATTCCCCCCCCACTTTACAAACTGGCATGGTTTGTGAGGTTTGTGGCCCAGTAGAATGGCCTCCCAGCATGCTAGGGGTCACCTGTTATTTCCCCCAAATGCATTTCCATGGAGGAACCTTCTTTGGGGGGCCGTAACTTGGACCCCATAAATCCAATCCTCACCAAACTTGGACAGAAGGTAGAGAAGAGTCATACAGCAATCCCCTGTGAGTTTGGTGTCTCTGGGTTGTACAGGATTTATTCTATACACTCCTGAACCTCCTAAACCTGCTCCTATCAAAATGACCATCTATCAACAGTCATTTTGATGGGCTCAAGTTCAGGAGGTTCTGGAGTATATACAATGGATCCTGTGTATGTTAGAGACATCAGACATGGAGAGCATGTAGAGGAGCATCCAGGGGAGGTCCACTGTAAGTTTGGTGTCTCTAGCTTGCACAAGATCTGTTCTATACACTCCTGAATTTCCTGAACTTGCACCTGTCAAAATAACTGAGGTTCAGGAGTATATAGAAGGATCCTGTGCAAGCTAGAGACATCAGTGTTCTGGGGGACTTCCCCCAAATGCTGCTCTACATGCCTTCCAAGTTGTTGCTTTGAAGTTTTGTAAACATTTTAATTGAGCAAAGACAGTCTGTCTAGGAACATAACTGCTCATGAACTGGAAGGAACCTCCACGGGCAACATCAGAGTTCGTGGAAAGTTCATGCTGGGTACCCTGCCATGAACTTGGCTTTGCGAACCACAAACAGGGCAAAATTTGCTTTGTGGTTTGATTCATGCCCATCCCTGCTCTCAACTGGCAGGAACCTCCACGGGCAACATGAGAATCTTTTGAAATTGTATTGGTAATGATGTTTAACAATGTTGAATGCATCCCAATAAAAAAAACTGTTTCAAAAAAAAAAAAGAGTTCGTGGAAAGTTCATGCTGGGTACCCTGCCCTGGAACCACAAACAGGGCAAAATTTGCTTTGTGGTTTGATTCATGCCCATCCCTGCTCTCTATGTGATGTTGGGCTTTTCTGCATTCTCATTTTCTTCACCTGTCTGTCCCTATTGCTTTGCTTTGTTTTCCTTTCCACACATGTTTTGCTCCCTCTAGTGGTTGTTTTGATATTACATCACTGTATGTCTGGAGTCTGGACTCTGGAGTATGTCTGGGGCCATGGTGGCTCAGAGGTTAAGGCGCTGAGTTGCAGACTGGAACTCCCCTGCCCATTCTAGTATGGCACCGCTGCTGGAGCAGGAATTACCATGATTCTGGCCCTCCGGTGGAGACCCACCTCCAGCATTGACACCCAGTGGCCTTGTGTCAAGGCATGGCTCTCTGCTCCCCAAGATGCTGCCTTGCCTCTGTGGGTGTCCAGACTGCCCCTGCAGCCCACCGGAGGCTGCCCCCATCTGTCGACGCTGGCCACTGCATTGGCCTCTGTGTCTCAACACGCTGCTGCCAGCTCCCTTGGTGACAGCCCTAAGGTAGGCTCTGTCTGGGCCACAGTGGGTGTGGCTGCTCCCTGGGCCCCTGCCTGACTTCCCAGCCCTGCACATGCTGCAGTGGTCTTTCCCTGTGGTGGCGACCCACCCGAGCTTCCCTGCATCTCAGCAGACACTGCTGGCTTCTGGCTCCCCACCTGGTTCCTGGCAGATGTCTCTGGCTCTGGTCTCCCTGGTGACTCCCAGAGCGGCAGCCTTAGTAAGATTGGGAACTCAGAGCTCTGTACAGGCCTGAGACTTGCTCTGAGTGGCCACTTGATGGGGCTTGTAGGGGTTGTTCAGCTGGCCACGGCCGTGTCCCCAGCCACTAGCACTCACCCTAGTATCTAATTTTCATCTGCGAAGCTCCTCCAGGCAAGGGATACTACATTGCTCACCTTATTCTGTAAAGCACCATGTTATAATAAAAACAACACTGCCTTACAGCCCCATTTTTAGTGGAAGCCACGTTCAGAGATAAATAACCCCCTGGTGCCAATAACCGTCAGTCAGCCAGGTCTCCAAACACTGTATGCAAAGATCTCAAGGATAGGTAGGGGCCCCCTTTCTGTCCTATTTGATGCTCAGAATCAGTCTTGTATAGTAACCATTTGCGATAGCCACGCACAATAAGCAAAAGAGGACACCAATTTAGGGCTCTCTGAGGAAGTGTCTTAATTAAAAAGATAAGATGCTGAACAAGATTGGTTTGTGTGTGTGTGTTCATGAACATGTGACTCCTTTTAGCTGCAAGCCCTGTTGGCTTTACTTTAAATTGGCTGGAGCATTAGAGGAGAAGCGTGCTGCTGACTTGCAACTGACTAATGGCAACCCTGGGACATTCCACCTCATGGGGTTTCCAAGGCAAGAGATGAGCAGAAGTGGCTGGCCATCGCTTTCCTCTGCACGGCAGCCCAAGTCTTCCATGGTGGCCTCCCACTGGAGCCAAAAATCCTAACTATAAATACACATTGATGGGGTCCGAACTGGCAGAGACTGACCAAGAGAGAGATCTTGGAGTCATAGTGGATAACTCACTGAAAATGTCGAGACAGTGCGCAACTGCAATAAAAAAAGGCCAACGCTATGCTGTGCACTATTAGGAAGGGTATTGAAAACCGATCAGCCAGTATCGTAATGCCCCTGTATAAATCAATGGTGCGACCTCATTTGGAGTACTGTGTACAGTTCTGGTCACCACACCCCAAAAAGGATATTATAGCATTGGAAAAAGTGCAGAAGAGGGCAACTAGAATGATAAAAGGGTTGGAACACTTTCCCTGTGAAGAAATAATAAAACACTTGGGGCTCTTTAGCTTGGAGAAATGACGGCTGAGGGGTGACATGATCGAGGTTTGTAAGATTATGCATGGGATAGAACAGGTAGAAAAAGAAGTACTTTTCTCCCTTTCTTACAATACAAGGACTCGAGGGCACTCAATGAAATTGCTGAGCAGTCGGGTTAGAATGGATAAAAGGAAGTCCTTCTTCACCCAAAAAGTGATTAACACATGGAATTCACTGCTACAGGAGGTGGTGGCGGCTACAAGCATGGACAGCTTCAAGAGGGAATTGGATAAACAGAGGGAGCAGAGGTCCATCAGCGGCTATTAGCCACAAGGTACAGATAGGAACTCGCTGGCTGGGGCAAGTGATGCTCTGTATTCTTGGTGCACGCACGGGGGGCGTCTAGTGTCCTGGCCCCACTGCTGGACCTCCTGATGGCACCTGGTATTTTTGGCCACTGTGTGACAAAGTGTTGGACTGGATGGCCCATTGGCCTGATCCAACATTGGCTTCTCTTATGTCCTTAAGTACTGTTACCAAAGCAGTTTGTCACCTTGTGTGCCCTAGTCCAATAAAACACATCAAGTGAGAGTCTACTTGACCATCCTGTTTAAAACCATTGATAAGCAAAATAAATATAAGGGTGTTATTTGATATCTAATATCATAAGACTAGCAACAATGCTTGGGGGGAAGGCCCTGGTCCTCGTCTACGGTATCCACACTGCTTAGTTTCCAAGCTCTGATGAAATCAGGTTAGTCTGGCCTTTAAGGCTGCTAGAGCTGCAGCATTAGCTTCATTTTAACCTCTTCCTCCTACTTACACAACTCTGATTATCATCCCTTGCCTGGTACTCAAGAATCAATCTGCTCTTTCAGCATCACAACACTACCTCTCAGCTTCCAAGTATCCCAGAAGAGTCACTTTGGGAACATTCAGATGCTCCTTGGGGACATTTATAGAGTTGTCTGTTCATGCGATACGTGAACTGAGGGTTTGTGGATTTCAGCTTGAAATCACAAGAAGGGCATCTCGGAGAGCTCAGAGCTGCAGCTGCTAAGATTTGGGAGTTGAAACACTGGGCTGCTCCAGCAAGGGCTCTACACATATCTGAGCCAGCAGTGGACTCTGTTTAACCCTCTTCCTTCCATAATGCAATAACTTAGAAAGTGAATGGTTAAAGGTAAAGGTTTCCCTTGCTCAAAAGCCACTTGAATCTGACTCGAGGGGGTGGCTCTCATCTCCATTTCCCTGCCGAAGAGCCAGTGCTGTCTGAAGATGTTTCCATGGCCATGTGGCCAGGATGACTAAATGCCAAGGTGCACAGAATACTGTTACCTTCCCGCCCAAACGGTACCTATTTATCTACTTGCAATTCCTTGCTTTCAAACTGCTAGGTTGTCAGGAGCTGGGGCCAGAGACGGGAGCTCACTCCACCGCACTAGGGTCTTGAACTACCAAACTACAGACCTTCCGGTCTTCAGCTCAGTGTCTTAACCACTGAGTCACCGTGGCCCCTCAGTGAATGATTAGCAACAAGCAAAACTGGACCCCTCGTGGCTACAGTGAGCAGCTAGTCCTATCTTTCAGTGCCACACAAGGGGGGGGGACTAGCACACGGTAAAATGTGCCACGGAGATGTGTAGTCTGACGCATCGCCTCCTGACAAGCTCATTTGCAACCTCCAGATGGGATTTTTACGTGTGGGAGAAAACAATCCTGCAGCCTCCCCACCGCCACACAGATAGCACAGCCCACAAGCCAAAAGGCACAGCCTGGAACGGGTGTTACTGCTTGTCTTTACTCGGCCTTGACTTCATCAGGGGAGTGAGCCAGGGAGGTGTAGTGATTCAAGAGTCAGGCTACAATCTGGAAGCCCCGGGTTCAAACCCCCACTTTGCCATGGAAGCTTTGGTGTAGAGCCAGTTTGGTGTCATGGTTGGGAGCGTGGACTCTAATCCGAGAGAACTGGGTTTGATGCCCCACTCAGTAACGAGTTGTTTCAGAGCCGCTCTCTCATTAGCGGTTCTCAAAAGAGCTCCCTCAGCCCCACCTACCTCACAGACAGTGTTCCCTCTAAGCTGAGTTGGTGTGAGCGAGCTCAGTTTTTTAGCCTCCAGCTCACACATTTTTACCTTAGCTCAGGAAGGAGGGCTCCAGAGCAAACTAATTTATGCAGTAGTCAAATCGCTTGCTCACAATTTTAATGTCAGTAGCTCACAAAGCAGAACTTTTGCTCACAAGACTCCACAGCTTAGAGGGGGTGTTGCTCACAGGGTGTCAGTTGTGGGGAGGGGAAGGGAAAGAAGATTGTCAATGTGGCTCTGAGACTCCTTTGGGTAGTGAAGGGTGGGACATAAACCCAATCTCTTCTCTTCTTCTTTGCTGGCTGACCTTGGGACAGTCACATGCACTCAGCCTAACTTACCTCACAGGATTATTGTGAGGATAAAATGGAGAAGAGAATTTACACAACTTTGGATTCCCATGGAGTAGGAAGATGGGTAGAAATGAAGTAAATTAATAAGTTAAATGCACCAGCTCTGTAGGGGCATAGCCTGCAGAGAGAAGCAACCATTTCTGCAAACTTATCAAACAACACAGTGACTTAAACCTTAAACATTCACAGAAATTTTGAGTTCAGGATGCTTCTCTGTCAGGGGATGGGAAAGTGACAAATTCCACACGAATGTGTTCACAATTCATTCTACTGTGTGTGGACTGAATGGCTGACTGGTAGATATAATTTGTTGAGGCCCAGATGTAGAGAATGTCTAAGAATTGGAAGGATGTCCAACTTCAGAGAAGTGGAGGTAGGGGTCAAGGATGGATGAGGGCCAAAGGACATTTGTATGTATGAGAAACTTGCAATCACAATTTGTTATGATAAAGAGTAGCAAGAATGAGCTAACCGGTTTTTGTATTTTAAGGAGATATTTCTAATATAGATAAACCTTTATGGTGTTTGAAGTTATAAGATAATTAGTTAGCCAAGAATGTGTGCCCCTATCAAGTGCAGCAGTTAACTATTGTTAGGAGATGATGCTAAAATTCTACAAATAGGGGAAGAGGAACTAATAGAGAACTTCTTCTCAGAAGGAACATCTTGCCTGTGACCTGCTTTTTTTTTGGGGGGGGGAGAAACTTTTAGGGACTCATATAATTGCTGTCCTTTAATTATCTATGCAACAAGGATGGAGAGTATAATGTTCTGCTGTTTTAGTTAATCTTAAGAATGCAAAAGAATGCTTTAATAGAGAGCTTAAAATGGAAGCAGAGATTCTCTAATGTTTATACCCAGAACAAACCTAAAGTGTTAATGAGTTGTACCTCCAGCCCGGATCTGATATTGGAAAGCTAACCAGACACCTAGAGCTTGTTAGTGACACATCTCTCTGAATCACACCCAACTAAAATCATCCAGTATAATTTGTGTACATTGCATATTTGATTGCTCTTTATGTATGCGTTGAGCAGTTCTCGTATTATGTTCAACACATACGCCACTGAATGTGTGATATAAACCACACATTTATCCAA
The DNA here is from genome assembly GCA_029375565.1 of Gekko gecko. Lineage (NCBI taxonomy): Eukaryota > Metazoa > Chordata > Lepidosauria > Squamata > Gekkonidae > Gekko > Gekko gecko. Next base: position 17,317,000 of record JAPDNY010000010.1, read on the forward strand.
GTACTGATCTCATTTGTAAAGTGAGCACATCTTGGGTCTTTCTTACAAACAGATGTATGTGCATATGGGCTCACTCTAGCATGTGAACAGGGTACGATGTTCCTGAAAGCACCAGTACTACCCAGGGTCTCCATGATCTCTTCTGGGCTTGGGCCGCTGCATCTTGTACTGCACCTAGCAGATGCCTGCCTTATACTGAATCAGACCATTGGGCCATCAAGGTCAGTGTTGTCTACTTTAGAGTGGCAGCAGCTCTCTGGAGTCTCACATAAACTGGAGTCTCACATTGGAGTCTCACATTAACTGGAGATGCCAGGGACTGAACCTGGGACTTTCTGCACGCCAAGCAGATGCTCTGCTGGTGGGCTTAGCTCTCTACAACAGAGTGGACACGAAATAGGATGGCCCCTCACACTGCTGCAGCCATGGGGCAGGCCGGGTATGAATATTTTAATTAATAAATGAGGGAAATGGAATTTTGGATGCTGAACAGCACTAAAAAAGGAGTGAAAACAGGGTAGAGCTTCAGTCTACATCCAGAAAGAGGCAAAAGAAAACACCCAGACTGGGCAAAAGTTACCCCGACATTCTAGTTTATCGCTATCATCCGGTTATTCCCCAGCTCCCCACCTCCCAAATCTTGCAATAAGGACAGAACAGACTTGTGTTAATGGCAAAATATCTGCAAACGTATAACATTCCATAGAATGTTCTTCATCACATTAACTTTGCAGACATCAGCACTACCAAAACCTTCATCACTAGCTATACATTATTAATATGGTCAAGCAAATTACACAGAAACAGAAAGTGCAACGCAGCTTTCCCCAGAGATGTTCTCCGCGCTTCCAGAGCAGGTTGGTGCCTTCAGAAGGCTGGAGTGTGATGAGTCTCACCCACCCTAACACACTTCCTGTAGCCCAAACTGCTCCCATCTTGTCCAACATCCTGCAGAATGTCAGACCTGGTAGAGTGGGATACCCCAAAGACACTTCAGGGTCCACTTGCACACTACAGTATCCTTGCATTTGCTGGGGAACAACATACTTGGCATGCCAACTTCCAGGTAGCATCTGGAGTTCTCCTGCTATCACAGTGGTACTTCCTCCACAGCTCACAGAGAGCCACATTCACAATTGCCATCAACCAAAACAGCGACATGACTACAGTATACCCTGTGCACAATCACAAATAAACACATGCAATAATATACACTTTTTGTACTAATGTAGCTTCCCCAGGAGGCATGGGCTGGGGTCCAGGAGGACAGGTCACAGGCAAGGTTGTAGAGAGTAGCCAAAGTCCAGTCTAAAAGTCAGAGATTCCAGAGAGCAGGCTTACCAAAGTCCAGTCAAGGGTCAAGAAGTTCCAGGCAGCAAGTCCAGTCCAGGAGTCCCAGAAAAGCCAGTTGTCAGATTCAGCTTAAAATTGCAGAGATCCAGTAGTCACAAGGTTGATGGCTCAGTAACAAATTGTACTTGTTACATCCAGAAACTGCTGTTTCTCCCGGCTGAATTTATAGCCAAGTCTTAATGAGCTAAACTCCCAGCCAATTCCTTGGCAGTCATCCTGAAACTACTCATTTGTCTCTTCAATTGACAGCTGATGATGAGCCATGAGTCTTGCACTTCTTCTCCTTTCTTGCAACTCTAAGTAAATCTGACAGCATCACTGCTGTAAGGGTGGGCTGGGAGTGGCTGCTGAAGGCTTGTTTACTGCTTCAGAGCTACAAGTTGTTGGCTTGGTTTCAGCTGTAGGCTGTGACTCCTGATCAGCCGGTAACCTGATTTCTTGTTGTTCTTCTGATTCAGAGCCAGCTGCAGCTGGCTATACAGTTACTGGCTCAGGGCTAGCAGGTAACTCTTCATCTGAGAAATCTTAGCCATCACTCAACACAGCACTCATATTTGGTGTCTTGGCTCCAAACCATGTTGGTGTCCTGGCACCACATATGATCATCTCCATGTAACTGAAGGCCTTCTGGCCTTCTGCAGGCTTGTACATCCATAGGTCCTTGCAGACAAGGGACACAGTGCCACAGTAAAAAAAATCACTTCTGAAGATCTGCAAAGGGCCTGACACCCTGGCCACTGGCATTTTGGAAGGCATACATAGCAGAAAATTTCCCCATGGACCTGGCCAATGCATCACAAGTAATTGTTCACCTCTTTCTTTTCCCAGGCAACTCTGCAGCAAAGTTACAAGTGAGTGTATCCCAGTACAAAGCTCTCCTCCCGCCCACCTCTGCCTGAGTTTCCACAGTTGCAGCGAAGTAGAGAAAATTCGCATCCCCTTGGGAAGGAGAGGACAGGTCCCATTTATTACTGGTGACATGAAAAAATATCTGGAGAAAAGAAAAACCAAAATAGCAACATAAAAGTAGAGCAACATTAAACAGCATGATCCTTTTGTCAGAAAGCTTTAACAGTTTTGGGTATGTGCTACGGGAAGGTACATAATATTGCTTTGTAGAACTAAGACCTATTTTCATGATGTCTAAATTAGCATAACAAGAAGTGTTGTGCCTACATTGGGGCCCAACAGCTGGGTACCAAGCACAAAATGCCTGATCAAAGACAAAGAATAAATGGGGCTCGTTCTCTCCAAGGCCTTTAGATAGAAGCCAAAACATATTTCAGGCAAGGATCAAAGTGTCCTTGTGTGAACAGTGCTAAGAATGCCTTTTTTGTCTCCAACAACTCTTTTTCTTCTTCTTTTTCTAAGTAGTAAGCATCATTCACATAGCAGCCCCTAAAATGTAAGTATTTGGAAGATCTTAATTCCCTCATTCCTGTCTTAAAGATGTGCTTATCAAGACAGCAGAAAACATGTTTTGTTGTTGTTACTGTTGGTGTTGTTCCGTTAGGCTTTGGTGAGCGCCAGTTTGATGTAGTGGTCAAGAACATGGACTCCAATCCGAGAGAACTGGGTTTGATTCCCAACTCCTCCACACGCAGCTGCTGGTGTGAACTTGGGTCAGTCACAAGTTCTCCAAGAGCTGTTCTCTCATGAGCAGTTCTCTCAAGAGCTCTCTCAGCCCCACCTACCTCATAGGGTGCCTGTTGTGGGGAGGGGAAGGTAAAGGTATTGTAAACTGCTTTGAGACTCCTTTGGGTAGTGAAGGGCAGAGTATAAATCTAATCTCTTCTCCTCCTTCTTTTAGGGGAGGGGCTGTGGGTCAGTGTTGGAGCATCTGCTTGGTGCACAGAAGCCTCTGCCTGAGACCCTCGAGAGCAGCTGCCAGTCTGAGCAGACAATACTGACTGCAATGGACCAATGGTCTGATTCAGCAGAAGGCAGCTGCATACATACATGTTCATACTTTCTACCTTATCAGCCATGCCCTGCATTGTCCTAAAGCGAGAAGTCACCTAGAGTGATAGCACCGCTAAACGCGTTCTTAAATGCACTTTATTACATCACACCTGCCATTGTTACATCAACTATTTTAAATTGTTTATTATGGATTTTTATACTGAGATGTATATTTTACTGGTTTTATGTAAGCTGCCCTGAGCCTGCCTTGGCGGGGAGGGCAGGGTAAAAGTTAACGTAATAAATAAATAAAATATCTACTCAACACTTTCAACACCTGTTTGCCATGGAAACTCTGAGCACTGCGGATGTTCTTGGGTTGCCACTCCAGGTTAGAAAAAATTCCTGGAGATTTGGGAGGCGGAGCCCGGGAAGAGTGGGGTTTGGACAGTAATGGGAGCAACACACGGCATAATGCCACAGAGTTCATCCTCTGGAGCAGCCATTTCCTCCGGGGGGAACCGATCTCTGTCACCTGGAGATCAGTTGTACTTCCAGGAGATCTCTAGCCCCTACCTTGAGGTTGGCAAGTCTAGTTCCAGAAGGTTCATACAATGCACAGAGCAGGTCTCTTGAGCCTCCTTGTTGGTGTTGTCCACCCTGAATGTCCACACAGTTACAAATGGCAGAAGCCAGTTACCAGTTGTGATCAGGAGCCAAGCTTTATTCCCTGGAGCCTGGAACAAAACTGTAATACGGAGACCTCCTTCAAAATCCTGTCCTATGTCATCTCATGAATCAAGTCATGAAAAGGAAAAAATAAAAATAAAAATGCTCATTTCTTTCTGAAATGTCAAGAAATAGACCATATTGTAATGTGACTGTCAGGGGTCCTAGTCAGAACACTCAACAACAATTCTTCATGAAGTTCAGTTTATTGAGGCTAGTACTAGACGACATGAACTTTTGTGTCAGGAATGGCGGGCTCAGATACAGGAGTAAAAGATATACCCCCTTCAAACCTGACCCCCTGATACACTGAGGTCAATAGGCAGGTACCTGGAAACGCGGGCAAAAGCAACGGCTTCACATTCCCAGGAAAGATGAGCGGGAAAGCAAGAGCAGGCAGAACAGAGCTTCAAGGCCACTGGCCGATAAGCAGACAGCAGAAGCACAGAGGAGAAAGCAGGAGGCAGAAACATTCCCCCACATTCCAAGCCATGGCAGCTAGCTGACAGTGACACAGAGAGCACTCCATCTTTCTGTGTTATACCTCTGAGGATGCCAGTCACAGCTGCTGGCGAAACATCAGGTCCTACAATGCCAAGACCACAGCCATACAGCCCAGCAGGGCTCTTTTTGTAGCAGGAACTCCTTTGCGTATTAGACGACACATCCCTAGTGTAGCCAATCCTCCAAGAGCTTACAGTAGCCCATGTAAGAAGAGCTCTGTAAACTCTGGGAGGATTGACTCCATTAAGGGTGTGTGGCCTAATATGCAAAGGAATTCCTGCTACAAAAAGAGCCCTGCAGCCCAGAAAATCTACAGCAACTATTGAACTCCGGCCGTGAAAGCCTTTGACAACATATTGCAATGACTGCATTGTCCAGTTCTGGCCCACCTGGACCTCCATGGCCCAGTCAAATGTTACCATTTCTGTACCCCTCCCCCCAGGCAATGAAATGCTCATCCCTAGTTAGGATCTCCAGAATTGCCAACTAGCCAAATTGTTTTGCAATCTGATAACTACAACAGACTTCTGTTAACCAGTGTCATGGTCTGAAAATGTTCAGGTGGTTGGCAAGATTCTTTGAGGTTCTGGTAATGACCACCAAGCTGGGTCCTGGGTCCTTTCTGCACTAGACCTTAAACCTGGGTTCAACCCTGTCCCCGAACTTACATTCTACACTTGACTCAAATTCACCCCTATAATTATCTCTGGGTATTTTTTTTGTTTCCACATTACATTGAGGTCACCCCAGTATCACCCCATACTTGTCCTGGGATAAACGGATGCTGTTATAACCAGGGATAAATGCAAGGTATTGTGTCGTGAGTTGAACTCTGATAAAACCAGGGATGAGATCCAAGTGTGGAAAGGATTTCTCCACTACAGATAGAGTTGCTGACTCTGGGTTGGGAAAACCCTGGAGATTTGGGGGTGGAGCCTGGGGAAGGCAGGGTATAATGACATGGGTCCTTTCCACATTTTGCCAGCCACTCCGGATTTTCTCAGTGTCTGAGTTGAGGCAATTTAAGTCCACGGCAAAACAGCATCCAAATAACCTGGGGCAACAGCAGGCTGAAACCAGGCTGACTACTGAAGGGAGGGAAAGTAATGCAGAATGGAGGGAAAACCCAGAATAAAAAGAAGGTTGAACTCGATTTTAGTGCAGAAGGGGGGGGGGAGACTTGGATTAAAAGAAGGTTGCATTCAATTTTAGTGAAGAATGGCTTGGAGGATACTGCAGCGAACATGGATTAAAAACAGAGTGCATAAAGGGCCATGGAGTCCACACTCCAAAACAGCCATTTTATCCAGAGGGACTGATCTCTGTAATCTGGTGACCAGCTGTAATCCCAAGAGCTCTCCAGGCCCCACACGGTGGTCGGCAACCATACATACAGCAGATTCTTCCTCATTAACTCCTCAAGATCTAATTCTGGAAATAAAGCTGTCATTGACTCCAAACAATGCAAGGCATCAGGCTGAAAGCACTTAAACCTGCCTAATGAGGGTCACTTTGATGTCATCCCATCAACAACAGAAATGCAAGGACTGACGCAGCTTTTGCAAATGAGGTCGAAGCCAGCTGGGATCCCACAGGTCTAATATGCCGAGTGGGCAGTTTTGATTTGCTTCTCTGGTCTACTCTGTGTATTACTGGTGAGAAATGCCTCAGTAAGCATTCTTTTTAGAGGAAAGATTATGGAGGCGGTCTTGCACTCCCCACTAGATTAATCCCCATGAAATACCAGATGTTCATCAGTAGTGATAGGTGGTGCTTATATGGACACTATCACATGTAAAAGTGCAAGGAGAGGGGGAATCAACATACTGATAGCATGCTCTTAATGTTGCCTTTTCAGCATCCTTTCTATTCAAATGGTGAGGCTGGCTATGACTGCTGGCGCAGGGCTTTTCTGTTGTAGCCCAATTCTTGGCAATCAGCTTGTATTTGAAATCCATTACTGCTGAGCCATGCATATATTACAAGAAACATGGGGAACAATTTCCTGCAGGTGCACGTTTCTGCAAGTCTGCACACCCATACAAAATAATCGGGGAATACTATGGGCATGGATTAACTTGACCTTGGTTGCCAGCGACACATCCGCCCACTTAAGAATCCTTTCTCGCTCCTTTGTGGCTGCCCTTCCCAGTCTCAATCTCCTCCTGATCTCTCGATTGCAGTCTCCCTTTTGGTTACGGTTGCCAGGCCCTACCTGAGCACTGGTGTGGGAACTCCTGATCCTTCCTGGATTTCTTCTGGCATGCACGCAAAGTGTCCGTGCTGGGATGACGTTGCCCGCAAGTGATGTCATCATGTTGCCAACATTGGGGTGGTGCTCTAGCTTTTGGGCAAAACTCTAAGCGGTTAGGGTGTCGGTTTAGGACCCAGGTTCAAATCCCCACTCTGCCATGGAACTCTCTCTCTCTCTGTGCTTAACCCACCTCACGGTGGGGAGGGGTGGGGTTGAGATTCACTCTTGAGCTTCTTAGAGGAAGGACAAAATAAAAATACACCAAATCAAAAAAACAAGATCATCTGTGGAGGTCCTCATCAAAGTGCCATCATCCTCTGAGCTTCTGTTAGGGTTGCCAGCTCTGGGCAGGAAAACACCTGGAGATTTGGGGGATGGAGCCTGAGGAGGGTGGAGGGACTTCAAGGAAGGGTGTAATGCCCTAGGCTCCACCCTCCAATGCAGGCATTTTCTCCAAGGCAACTGGTCTTGGTCACCTGAAGATCAATTGTAATAGGAAGACATCTCTAGATGCCACCTGCAGGGGGGCAACCCTAGCTTTTGTGGGAACCTAGGAAGACAAGGACTTCTCTCTGGTGACACCTTTGTTACAGACCCACCCATCCCCCATTACAAACCTGTCCAGCTGATGCTCTCTAGTCATTCCAAAAACTGGTTTAACCTTCGTTGCTCAGGAGATCCTTTTGACGATTGCAGGTTGTAGATGCTGGATTTTGGCACTACTGCTTAGACTTCTAGAGCACATTAAATAGTTATTAACCTCTTATTCAGTTTGTAACTAACCATTGCAAGAACCATTTTGGTCAGCTCATGGGCTTGATCTGCAGTAGATGTCCTAGTGGAAGGGGGGTGACATTCATTGATTTCTCCCCCTTTGCAGCGGACACCCAATTTACCCCTCCTGCTGTTTCTTGCAGGCTCTGGTCCCAAAGGGAAGTCACACAATGCCTAGCCCTGCCCTCAAGAGCTCCTGGGACTTGCCTTCAGCTGGCAGCCAGAAGAAGAGGAGGAGGAGATTGGATTTATACCCCTCCCTTCTCTACCTGAAGGAGTCTCAGAGTGGCTTACAATCTCCTTTCTCTTCCTCTCCCCACAACAGACACCCTATGAGGTAGGTGGGGCTGAGAGAGCTCTTTTGAGAACTGCTCGTGAAAGAACAGTTCTGAAAGAAGTTGTAACTGGCCCAAAGTCACACCAGCAGCTGCATGTGGAGGAGAGGGGAATCAAACCCGGTTCTCCCAAATTATAGTTCTGTGTTCCTAGCCACTACACCAAACTGTCTCTTCAAAAGGAAGAGGTGAGATAGTTTTGTTCCCACAGAAGGATACCCCTTCTGTCAGAAGACCACTGTCTCCAATTGAATTAGGTATCAAAGTTTAGAATCAAGACATTTCTCTTAGTATAGGAAAAAACTGAGCACAGATTTGGAGACAACGGAGGAAACAGAACATTTTCTAGGAACATCTCTCCCCCAAATCTGAATATGCACTGTGTAATGATTTCATTTGGGGGGAGGGGGGTTCTTTAAATGTTTAGTTTGACTGTAGTCATGTAAGGGGACTGATAGAGGGAGATGAGTGTGATGTGATTGGCTGATGACTGACAGTGTAGGAGGAGGGCTGTCTCTGAGGTGATTCTGTGTTTTTTTTGTTTGTTTTTTGTTTTTGATTAGATGAGTGTGGAGAGTGGTTGTTTTTAACCTGTATAACAGAAGAAGCAGTTGGAGTCTATCCTGTGTGGCTAAGACAAACTGTTTAGCCTGTGTGTCTAAGAGAGACAGAGTTTAGACTGTGTGGCTAAGAAGTTTTTAGCCTGTGTGGCTAAGGCTGTCACAGCTGAGCTCTGGTGTTTTGAGAGACAGTATGTGCCACTAAGCTTTATCAGTTATATTTATAAGTTCCTTTCTTCAACAACTGTTCAAAAATACCCAGAAATCTCTTTTGTTCTTTTATAAATAAATCATTATTTGTTTAAACTTATCCTAGTAGTCAGAACAGTCCTTCCTCAGGGCCACATTGTCCTCTGAAGTGCCCAGACACAGGGTCATTCTACCATAATAGAGAGATTTGGAATTTTTAATTCCTGGGCAGCAGCAATCCACCAAGTTTATGTGAACAGAGTGTGTTTTGAAGAAGAAACAGTCTCCCCATTAAGGAGGTTTTCACATGCTGTGCCAGCTTTTTAAAAAGCCAGATGCCATAACTCCCATTGATCCCTGCATCTTTGGACAATGGCTGGGTGTTCATAAAATGTCAGGTTCTACTCAAGACCTATAAGCCAAAGGAATAGAGTAAAAAAGAAAGAAAGAATTGTCAGGTTAAAAAACAAAACAAAACTGGCCAGTGATGTTATATGGCCACAGTGCTCAGAAAGGAGGGTCCTGCCACCCAAGGATCAGATATATAGATATATGCTTTGAAGTATGTGGTAGAAAGTGCCATCAAATTGCCTCCAATTTAGGAAGATCACTTAGGGTTTTCAGAGCAAGAGACAAACAGAGGTGGATTGCCTTTGCCTGCCTGTGCGTAGCAACTCTGGACTTCCTTGGTGGTTTCTCTTCCAAGCACTAAAGATGGCTGATCCTGCTTAGCTTCCAAGATCTGATGAGATCAGGCTAGCATGGGCCATCCAGGTCAGAGCAAAGTATTGTTGGGAGAAGGCAATGTCTGGTGTACAAAGAAGAAGGCCCTGCAGGGGGCAGCAAGAAGACAATTAGGATAGTGAGATCAGCACCTTCTCTCTTTTAAGTGTCACTCCTTGTCTGTCTCCAGACCGCTACTCTCAGGGCAATTTCCCCCTTCTTTGTGGAAGTGCCACACTCAAGGCAATTCTGCATTGGCTTTTCCCTTCATTGTTTTACCAAACCCATGACGGAAAAGAAATTCCCCTCTGCATTGCATGCTGCTTTCACTTTCTTTGATCATCAGATTTTATGGTACCTTCTCCATAGATTTATGACTATCCAGGGTGACTTTGCAGTCAGTACAGTATTGCCCCAGGGTATCTGAATGTGGTTTCAAGCTGCACCTTTTCCACAGTGTTGAGAAAATGTGGAACGAATGCCAGATGCAGAATCGCCCTCAGTCTTACCCTCTCTCTCAGCTAGAGATGTCATTAGGAACCCATCTCTGTCTCTCCTCTTTCTTATCAAGTATGTTAATTCTAAATAAACCTTAATCTAGTCCTTAATCAGGTTGTGCATTGTTGCTGTGTTAATTATTCTGAGAACAAGTATACCAGTAGGAAATATTGGAAGTAAATTTTTCAGCACACACAGCCTGCCTGCTCCCAAATCCACTGAACTGTTGGAAGGGATACATGTTGTCAGATCACACATTATTTCACTGGTGCCCCCAAGCACATTGTTATCCACAAGTGACCACTTAGGTTGCTAGTGCTCTTAGCCTGACCCTGGATCTGGGAGCAGAAAAAGGATACAGTCTTGATCATACAGCTTTAAAAGGACCGGGGGGGACTGAGTGAAAATTCAGCATTCAATGCACAGCATGCCTTCCGACAGAAAGCAGTGTTTGTACACGTCTTTCTGCAAGCCTGCACTGTCTCTCCTGAGGCTATTCTTGTAGACGCAAAAGAGAGAGCCGAAAAGGTCTGCTTTCTGACACTTCTGAGTCCACCACCCCAACATGAAAGTTTACAGGCTGCACCTACCATTCGAGCTCTCATAAACACAAAGCCTCCGTCTTCGGGCAAATAAACCGACCCACAACATTTACAAGCCTTGCTGCGCACCAAGCACCAACCCGGGAGTTTTGACAAATGTCACATTATCTGATATTGAAGGTTGTGTCTGCCACTAACCTTTACACAACTGTATTTTTTTTTTTTTTTTTTAAAAAGAAGGTTTTCAAACACCGTCTCTCTCTCTCTCTCTCTTTTGGCAAAACCTTTATTGCCATCATAGCAATTCAGTAACCCATGGAATGTCTTTATTATCTTGGGGCAGGGAACTATAAAACTGCTGGTTTGCTGAAATCAATTTGCTCTCACGCCTTCTGCCGCCCCGCAATCACTGTGGGGCTTGCTGCTACCTCCAGCGCTGTACTTTCATTTTTGGACAAGCTGCTGGAAAATGCACCCTTTTGCTTTCTCATTTACCAGCTACAGAAAGGGAACAACTCGAAGAACGGTCGCTAAGGAAACCTTTTCAACCACCAAGTCCCAGAAAAGGATCAGTTATTAATCTCTAAAGTATTGGCAAGTGGGCCGTACATGACACGACCGTTACAACAATTAAGAATGCCGCTGCCGCTTAGAAAAAAAACAAATTCTATGATCTTTTCAGACTGCCTTCAGAACAGTCGGATACAGGTATGGCAAAAAAACCATTCACCCATATATTAAAGCAGAGTGGCCATAGTGGGTGCTTCAGAGAAGCGTGCAGAGATATATACGGTGCATGACAAAATCTAATCTCTGGATCATACATTCAGCTTCAAGCTGTGGAAGGCAATTTCACAAAGTCTGTTCCCAGTAGGGTTACTAGCTCTGAGTTGAGAAATACCTGGAAACTTGGGGGGTGCAGCCGGAGGAGGCCGGGGTTTGGGGAGGGGAGGGAATTCAACAGGGTATAATGCCTTGAAGTCCAACTCCCAAAATGGCCATTTTCTCCAGAAGAACTGATCTCTGTCACCTAGAGATCAGGTGTAACGCCAGGAGATCTCCAGCCACTACCTGGAAGTTGTAAAAAATAGTTAATGGCAACTGTGGTATATTTCTGAAGGGAATATCATTCTTTTATAGATCAGTACTTATACCTTTCTGTACATTAATACAAAAGTAAACATCAAAAAATGATTCCGCAGTGTTGACAAGCACAGCCCAGTAATCTAAAGTTCTTGCACACAGTTAATCTTCTTCGTGTCTTTCTTGTACTAATATTGGATTGTAGACACATAGCATAAAGGTCAGGAACCTGCAGACAGGCTTGCTCCAACACCTGTTTCATATGGCTGCCTGGAGTCTGGCAACCCTGATTTTCATTTGCCCCCCCCAAGCCCGAATAACGAGGCAGACACAGGTAATGGGCTTAACTCTTGGGCCACTGTATTAACTGACAACCTTTAACTGGAAGAAAATGGCAAGGGCAAAACATTTTGCAGTATGGCCAAGGCCAGAGGTAAATAACCCTCCCTTGCCTGATGTAGTAGGGCGAGCCACCCTGCCCTGAGAGGGAGCCACAGTAGTGGCTTCTGCCCAGCTGGCTAGCCACTGCCAGCCCACCCCATAGCCCCTATCCCCCAGGCCGCTAGGCTCAAAGGGAGGAGCCAGTCTGTTTTCCTCACCCCGTGCTGTGAGGCACAAAGACTGTACTCACAGGACCCCTTCAAGCCCAAAATGGGTGTCAGCTGGTGATCACCGGGCCGCAACTGTATACCTCATAAAACCCTGTCACCGCTGAGGCCAAGCCTCTGCTTAGGCCTTCATGCCCATCGGGAGGCCCAAGGCCCCTGAAGCCCTTGCTGCAAATCCCCCAGAAAGTTGTCCATGCCCTTCTCAGATAGATGTACACCATCCTGTCTGTATAAATCCACATGCCCTGCATATATGCCCAGATGAGACAAAAAGATATCCAAACCACCTTCAAGGATCTGTTGCAGCTCTCTGTTCACTTTGCACCGAGCTTTGTCAATGGCCAGCAGATTTTCAGCCCGCCACCAAACTCGCCGAGGTATCATAGCTGACCAAACAATGAGGGTATCAGGCCAATGCCTCTGAATCAACTGAAAATCCTCCTGAGCCTGGAGGATGAAGGCCTTCCCTTTCATCAGGGCAATTTAGCTTTTGTCATAATTCTGCAGTCCTTGCAAAGAAAGCTCAGTGGTGGAGAATTCAGTTGTACCAGGAAGTCTTCAAGACAGCAAGTCACAGCACACTAATCTGAGGCCTCTGACAGATGAATATAAGAACTTGCCTTATACGGAATCAGACCATCAATCCATCACAGTCAGTATTGTCCACACCAACTCTCCAGGGGCTCATGGAGAGGTCTTTCACATCACCTAGTACCTGGTCCTTTCAGCTAGAGATGTTGGGGATTGAACCTGAGACCATCTGCATGCCAAGAAGAGACTCTATGACTGAGCCACAGCTAGGGTTGCCAACTCCTGCTTAGGAAATTACTGGAGATTTGGGGGGTGGATCCTAGGGAGGGTGGGGTTTGGAGTCAGGATGGACCTCAACAGGGTATAATGGTATAGAGTCCACCTTCCAAAGCAGCCATTTTCTCTGGGAGAAGTGATCTCTGTTGCCTGGAAATCAGTTGTGATCCCAGGAGATTTCCAATACAAAACTATACAAACAAACCACAATATAATTACGGAGATATTATTCTATGAAAAAAATTATGTATCTCTCCTTATAATAATTATCTTTTGGTTTCATAAGATTCCATGCACTCCCATTGGCTGTAAAATGCCCTCCCTCAGCCATTGGCCCATCAGCCACCATTCAAGAGTACTCACATGCCATTGGCCGGGTGCTGGGTCTGCTCCTCTTCCCCACCCACTCCCCCTTCAGACAGATTTGCATGTCAGATTTACTGGCAGACCAGCTCTCTCTCCTGAGGAAGACATTTCTCTTGACTCCTGTGAGGGACTGTCCACTCAGTGGCTGTTGGTAGGCAGCCAAGCTTGATTCTATGACTAAAAAAACAAAGGACTTTCAGCATAACCCCCTCCCCCGCCCATAACCCCCTCCCCAGTGGCCACTTTCCTGTCAGAATAAATGGAAAAAGGCTCTCTCTCCTGCTTAGCTTCAGCATGGCTGGCTGGCTAATGAGGTGGGCCAGTGACCATCAAACCATCTTCTTCAACTCCGCACTGTGCGGCTGACTTTCCCCTAGGGTAGCCAATCTCCAGGTGGGATTTGGAGATCTCCCACTGTTACAATTGACCTCCAGATGACAGAGATCAGTTCCCCGGGAGAAAATGGTTGCTTTGGAGGGTAGACTCTATGGCATTATACCCTGCTGAGTCCTTCCACACACACCCCAAATGCTGCCCTCCACAGGATCTACCCCCCCCAAATCTCCAGGTATTTCCTTAATCAGAGTTGGCACCTGTACTTTCTCCTCTGTCAGTAAAAGGCCCTTTCCACACCTATGTTGGCCTTTGGGAGGAAACACATTGGGCCCAGTCCTGATCAGGTTGCCAACTCCAGGTGGGCAATTCCTGGGGATTTGAGGGATGGAGCCTGGAGATGGTGAGGTTTGAAGAGGGGTGGCACGTCAGACAGGTACGATGCCATAGACTCCACCCTCCAATCCATCCATTCCCTGATGGGGAACCATTGTTGCCAATCTCCAGGTGGGGGCCAGAGATCACTCAAAATTACTACTGCTCTCTAGGAGGGAGGGGGAGGAGATGGAAAACTAAAGGTAGGTTGATGGTTGGCTGGGAGGGAGATAGGGTTATCAACCCCAGGTTGGGAAATTCCTGGAGATCTGAGGGGTTGAACCTGGAGAAGGTGAGTGTTGAGGAGGGGTGGGACATCAGACAGGTACAATGCCATAGACTCCACCCTCCAAACCAGCCACTCCCTCCTGGAGAACTATTGTTACCAATCTTGGGGGTGGGCTGGAGATCACTCAAAATTACTACTGTTCTTCAGGTAGCAAAGATCGTTTCCTCTGGAGAAAATGGTGGACTCTGTCATTATACCCTGCTGAGATTGCCACAGCAAATTGTCACGGAGTGCCCAAAGCCGGGGCACTGTCCCAGAACCTCTTTCTAGAGCCCATTGTATTTATTTCCACAACGGGCCTTATTCCTAGTTTACTATAAAGATTTTTAACATGAATAGATTTTCACAATACATATAATCCCTCCATGATGAACAAAGTGCTTATGTCAAATAACTGTCCACTTCTAATTGTCAACTTCTTCATCCATCCGAAGTTCTATGTGGCAATCCCTCCTCTCGGCAGTCAAAGCCACATAATTTCTCCACTTCTGTGGATAAATTATGGTCTCTCTCCATCTCTCACCTTGGGGCATCTGGCAGGACACTTGCAGTAGAAAAGCCCAATGTGCTGCACAATCCAGGGCTCTCCGATTCCTCATGAGTAGGGGAAGAGCCTGGTAAAGTGGGCGCATAGCAAGGAAAGTGAGAGCAGAAAGATGGGTAGTCTGTGACATTCTGCTCCTCTACTCTACTCTTACTTGCTACTCAGAGACTGTAGTGCGTGTGTGGTCTCAGTCAGGTCTTGGCTGCTGAGTGGCAAATGACAAGTCAGGATACAATGTTGAAAGAGCAAGCTTCTATTTGAAATTCCAAACCCACAAAACGCACCTTGGCTTCAGAGATAACTGCTTATCCTCTGTGGGCAACGACTGAGACAGCGCCAGAATAAGAAAAGCGCTTTCATAGGTTTTTCCAGTACTGTAATCTCTGCTTAAGGTTCATGTGCTGATTTCTTAATTCAGTTCAAAACCAAGTCAGCTCCGCGGGATGGCAAGTTGAACCATTTTCCCAGGTCCTCAAACAATCCAAGGGCCCACCCAAAATACCACTGCCATTCATACAACACAAAGCTGAAGCAGGCTGAATGGAGAGCACCGTCCGTTTGCAAACTCCCACCCAACCACATACACAGAGACACCTCTTCTAAGGTAGTGGGACATTCCAAGGAGTCTAACAGTGCCATCCTAACAGAGGTCCTTTCTGCATTTGCCTGCCACTCCAGATTTTCTCAGTGTTTGAGTCGAGGCAATTTAAGTCCAAGGGGAAAACAGCATCCAAATAACCCAGGGCTGAATCCGGGGTGACCACTGAAGGGAGGTAATGTAATGCATAATGGGGGGAAACCTCGGAACAAAAAAGAAGGTTGAACTTGATTTTAGTGCAGAATGGGGAAAAAAAAACTGGATTAAAAAGAAGGTTGAATTGGATGTTAGTGCAGAATTGTTTGGATTAAAAGGACAGTGCAGACAGGGCCAGAGTTACACACTTCTAGGTGTTTGAATAAGTGACTCAGCCTACCTGGACATGGGGGAAGCTAAGTTTGTGTCGATGTTATCTCCTTGAATATGATGCCTCTCTTTGTCTTAACCAGGGAGCTGCCCTCTGACCCCTCCTGTCTCTAGCTCACTTTGTCCTTCCACTCTTTTCATATGGACTTCCATGGAGACACGTGTCTCTGCAGGTCTCTCCTGTAGAAACAATGTCCTCATAAGCTCATAAATGTGATGCCAGATTGGTTGGCCATTTGATATAGGGAGAGTATTCTTTGGATTAGGCTTATTTGTGTTCTTGTGTCTTTGATTAGGCTTATTTGTGTCACCTGAATGTGAACTGGATCTACTCAAACAAATGTAAGGTCACGATCACATGCAGAATTAGCATGCGATCGGTGCGAATGACGGGTGGATTTTAAGGGCGCGATCACACAAGAACATCTGCTGAGCATCCTGCACTCGTCGGCAACCCATTTTGCTCCACCGCAGAAGCGGAGTAAAAAAAACACGAGGGAAAGTCTGGTAGTAAACAGGTTTGCTATGGGCTAGGAACGGACTTTCCCCTGTGTGATCATGCCAGCACGCTCTCATGGCGTTGGGATGGTCTGATTGGGCCATCCTGACTCCATGCTGTTGTGTTTTTTCCCCGTTTCAGTATGCGCATCATCACACACTGCATAGGGAGTACTCAGCGTGGAGATGTGGATCATCAATCCCCCATTGACGTGTACTGGAAAAACGCAGCAAAAAAAAATTGATTCGCCCATGGTTTGCATCTGATCATGAAGTGGCGAGCTGCCCCCGCAGCTCCCAGGGACTGTGTGATCGCACAACCACAGGTCAAATCACTCTGGAGCAAATAGCCTTGCTTCCCCCCTGCATTATCTCAAGCATGTGACCGCAGCCTAAGTTTACCTGTTTTTGCAATATACTTCTTGGGAGATTTATTTACTGCACTCAGTATCATGTTTCTATGACTAGGCAAAACACTGCTATGTTAACCAAATATCCCAATACTTGGTTGTAAGCACCTTATTGAAGCTGAAACTCAAATATTTTGGCCACCAAATGAGCAGGGAGCACTCAGTGGAAAAGATCCTGATGCTGGGAAAGATTGAAGGTAAAAGAAGAAGGGGACGGCAAAGGATGAGATGCTTAGACAGTGTCAACAATGCAACAAACATGAAATTGAGCAAACTTCAGCGGACAGGAGGGCCTGATGTGATGTAGTCCATGGGGTCATGAAGAGTTGGACTTGACTGTGTGGCTGAACAATAACAACAAGCTCTGCTTTGGATTTTTCAAAAATGTAATTCTTTTATATCCCATTTCTCTCCTCAGTGGGAACCCTACAGCTCATAATAATCTCCCCTTCTCCACTGTGTCCTCACAACAAGCCTGCTTGGCCAATTCAGTTGAGAGTGTGGGATTGGCCCAAAGTCACCCAGCAAGCTTCCGTGGAGAACTGAGGATTCAAACATGGGTCTCTCGGATCCTAGTCCAACTACAGTTGCTAGGTTCCTCTGGCCACTGGTGGGGGACAGGGAAGTCAAGTTGCCAGATACTGGTTGGAGAATTCCTGGAGATTTGGGGGTGGAGCCTGGGGAGGACATGGACCTCAATGTGGTACAATGCCATCAAGTCCCCCCTTCAAAGCATCCATTTTCTCCAGGAAAGCTGATCTCCGTAGTCTGAAGATGAACTGTAATTCTGGAGGATCCCCAGGTCCCACCTGGAGGCTGGCATCCCTAAGTCCAACACTCTCACCACTACCCCCTGCTGCCTCTCTTAGGATGGCAGTGTAAGAATCCAGAAAGCCCTGGAGCTGGCACTAGGCCAAGATATGTGGGTAAGATGGTAGACAGAGCAATCCCAAGGGACAACTTCCAATTTCGCTGCTGTGGGAAACAAGCGACGAGTTCCAGCAGATAGTATTTAGACAAGACCGCAGGCAAGGCAGTGGAGGACTGATGACAGCCACCTCCTTTTCCAATCCGCCTGCCTTTTTGTCAACCATGCACCCGCCACCAAACTAAAGAGTTTCGCTTGGTTGTAAGCACCTTGTTGACACAGGTATAATGAGTAGTTTAGGAGAATTTATTTAAGAAGCTGCGCACACATTTAATTTCCATAGTCAAACACAACTCGTCTTAAAAAAGTCATCGGGAAGATTTCATAATGTCTCCAGTATAAAGTAAACCCATGATCTTGAGAAGTTCCGAACTTCCTGCTGTTTTGGAAAGCAAGTTGTGGGGGGAAAATACATGTTAAGCCACAAATAACTTTCCCCCCTATGTTCATTTGCCCTGTCTAATGAGAAAGGAGGTTAAACATTCAAGCAGAGAGACAGCAAGAGTCAGCTATTAAGTTGGAAAGTGGATAGAGTCAAGAGAGTAACAGTAGGAAGTTTGGCAGAGTTATGAAGTGCTATCAATTCACTAGGGGGAAAAGCAGATGCTCTAACACAGGCCTGCACCACTGGAGAGATACTATGCCACGTGCAGACCCCACTAGCCACACAGGTCAGCCCACTGGAGGCTTGCTGAACCTCAAGGTGGTAGCTGGAGATCTCTTAGAATTATAAGTGATCTCCAGATGACCAACATCAGTTCCCCTGAAGAAAAAGGCTGCTTTGGAGGGTGGAGTCTATGGGATTATACCCCATTGAGGTCCCCCCCTTCCCAAACCCCATCCTCCTCAGGCTCCACCCCCAAAATCTCCAGCTATTTCCCAACCTGGAGCTGGTAACCCTCTGGTTTTGACTGGCAGTTCTCTAACATCCATCAGTCTGGGCCAAATTCTGTCCCCTGGTCCTGGGCAGGAAGCCAAATGTTTTGTAAGCTGCTCGAACTTCTCTGGCAGTTATTTTCTAGACATTCCAGCAGTACCATGCAATTGGCAACATTGTCATCCAAAGTAAAGGGCATACTAATTTATCCCCTATAGAATGATTGCTCGTAGGCACCACTCTCATCAAACAATTATTTAAATATGGAATGAGCAAACCAGTCAGTCAAGTATACAATAAATATTACAGTGGATTTTTAAGTCTTACTGTTTGGTACAGTTGTCTGGTACCCCCAGATGCTAGTGTAAGTGTCAGCACCAGGTTTGGAAACTCCTGGAGACTTGTGGGCTGTGGTTGGAGCCGGGGAATGACAGAGACCTCAGGGGGGTACAGTGTCTTAGAGTCTACCCTCCAAAGCATCCATTTTCTCCAGGGGAACTGACCTCTGTAGTCTGGAGATGAGCTATAATTCTGGGAAATTCCCAGGTCCCACCTGGAGGCTGGCAACCCTACTGTTTGGTGTTCATTGAAATCTGTATTATGGAGATTATTTCATACAACTTTGGAAGTTGTAGATCCCTGCCCTATCCCAGAGACTCATAATTCAGTCACCTGATCCAACCATCTGTGAGCCCAAGGAAGAACAGATTTCACCTCCTTCGCCAATGCAAAAGCAGCAAAGCAGGAGCAGGACTCATTTCCTGCAGGAGTGCACGGGAGTGAAGCTCCAGCAGTAAGGAGGCCAGCGGATGGGCACATGCAGCAAGCCCTGCCCCCTGCTCCCAGCAGCCCCCCTCACCTTTCCCAGCCCGCTGGCTGACCCAGTGGAGCACTACCACGAGCTGGCCCTCGAGCTGCTCCACCACTGTGTGGGCCATGGCACCCAGCCTGCCCAGGCTCTGCCCATCTTCATGCCAGCCCTGGTACAGTGCCCCTGCAAGGGAGCCCAACAACTCCCGCGAAGCCTGCAAGGAGCTCTACCCCGGCCTCCTGCGCTTACTCGGCCTCCTCCTGTGCTTCCTCCCCACCACCACCCTGGCCCCCTACCTGCTCGAGGCCATGCACATCCTCTGCACCACCCTCCTCAACCCACAAGCAGCCCCACACTTTCCTGTGTTTGCTGGCCATCGAAAGGTGTCCAGTGGCATCTTTAAGACCAAGGTTTATTCAGGTACAAGTTCTCCCTCCTCTGTGAGGGCAGATCTGCGCATCCCCCCACCAATAGCTAGCAGTCCAAAACAGTCCAGTGGAGCCTGAGTGGAGGTTTTGCCTTCTGACACACTTCCGGTGATGTCAGGGGGTGTGGCATATGCAAATAAGTTATGCTAATAAGTTATGCTAATGAGCTCCTTTTTCTACGAAATGACCCCTGCTTGTGCCTAATAACTAAACCATGTTGGTCAATGTTCATCTCAAAAAATTTTAGTCTTTCATTGCCGGTATAGCAAAATCTCTTCTCTGTACCCTCACCAATGTATTGTTTGACTATAACTTTAAATTATTATAATTTTCCAACCAAGTGTAGAACCTTGTCCATGTATTCTCAAAAGTTTTTTTCTGGGTGTTCTTTCAATAATAATGGTTTTTAACCATAGAGACTCAGGAAGTTCCTAGTCCATCACTCGATGCCATGACATTATGTCAGGTAACCCTGCCATTGCTGTGAGTGGGGGGGGGGATGACAACTTTCACTGTTCTGGAATGCGGGAGGAACTCTGAGTCTCCAGTCTCACTGATTTAGAGTGTCTGTGCTGCTTCTTATCAATTCGCCTGACCTTGGGTCTCATGCTACCCTGGCATGGGGAATTTACTGGTCTGAGGTGTTTTCTTTCATGGCTGAGCACGTGCGTGAAATGTACTCATTGGCTTATAGGTGGGGGGGTAGTTTGAATGGGCTATATCTGCTATTGCTTTGTACTATCTGGCATCACTGACAAAGAACTGGTTCATGCAGCTCTATGACTGGTCTTTAATAAATACTATCTTCTTATGAAGCCTGGTGAAGACTTCTTATGAAGACTGACTATCTGGAGAACTTGACACATTACTTTTGGGCATGTCACTGGGAGTGATGTTGCAGGGTCACTCAACATTAGTTCCTGTGTCTCTGCCCCCCAAAGCTCCCAAGGGATGAATGCAAGCCATTAAACATGGAAGACAGTGGACATTGCTTCCCAGCAGCATAGTCAGAGATTTGTGCCTCAGGACATGAATAGGGTTGCCAGCTCTGGGTTGGAAAGACATGGAGATTTGGGGGTGGAGCCTGAGGAGGGCAGGGTTTGAGGAGGGGAGGGACTTCAGTGTGACATAATGCCATAGAGTCCACCTTTCCGTCACCTGGAGATCAGTTGTAATAGCAGGAGATCTTCAGCCACCACCTGGAGTTTGTCAACAAAGCGTACACACTGCGAAGCATGACAAAAATTGCAATCAATGTCAACAATTAAATTTGTGTAATGCAATTAATATCTGACAAGAAAAGTTTTGGCAATTATTGCTCTTTTGGAAACTTAGAATTGATCGCCTACCCTTAATTAGATGAATCTTTGAAGTTTGTATTTCATGGTTTCCCATGAAGAAGCTGGTGTGAAACAGGCATTATAGCTGGCCTGTTGGAGTTGCGGTTGTGAGCTTGGACTTGTGTTTGTGAGCTTTGTGGAAGCACAGAACAGAAGATAAGCCAGCTGACAACCTCTGTCACTTCCAGTTTCCAACAAGGTCAAATCACAGTAAGGACACTTTATAGTTGGAATACATGGAGTTCACTTGTTGAATGAATTAATGTAACTGCATCAGCAGTTTATAAAGGTAAAGGTAAAGGTTCCCTTGCTTGAAAGCCAGTCGAATCTGACTCTAGGGTTGCGGTGCTCATCTCCGTTTCAAAGCCGAAGAGCCAGCGCTGTCCGAAGACGTTTCCATGGTCATGTGGCCGGCATGACTAAACACCAAGGTGCACGGAACGCTGTTACCTTCCCACTGAAGTGGTACCTATTTATCTACTTGCAATTTCTTGCTTTCGAGCTGCTAGGTTAGCAGGAGCTGGAACTAGAGATGGGCGCTCACTCCATCATGCGGCACCCGGGTCTTGAACTGCTGGACTACCGACTTTCCACAGCTTGCAGTTCAGCGTCTTAACCACTTGAGCCACCGCAGCTCCTCAGCAGTTTATAAGGGACACTAAAAGACTGTTGAATTTTTGGCACATAGAAACTGAGATATTAATTGCATTACATAAATTTAATTGTTTACATAAATTGCCATTTTCGTCATACTTCATGGTGTGTATACTTTGTGATCTCTCTATTTTTGTAACCCTTGGAGGTTGGCAACCAAAGGACATGAAGGGCCCCAAATGTTCCCCCCAAAGCCCCCCTGAACCATTTTTTAGTATCGTTACAACCCCAATTAGCTGCTACAGTACCATTCAAAGGATAGAGCAAGAGAGAGCTTTTCCCTCATAGAACATGTGTCACATAGCCTAGGCTATCAGGTCTGGGTATCTGACAAGAACACTGAGGGAAAAGAAAGCTAATTAGGGGTGAAGGTAAAGCTTTCTGAGTAGAGCATACTGACTGGCTGTGCTGGGGAGTAGGACTGGGATACCTGTCACTACATCTGCAGAAACAGTGAATTACCAGTCCTCAGTGGAGGCATGCCTGGAATAATGGCTCGTACTGATATTCAAGAGTTGGACTCTTCTGAAGGTAGTTAGCTTTTCGGTTGTAAGAATAAAACAAAGTGTAGTTTAGCCAGCAGAAGTCTGAAAAAACACCAAGTTCAGTCACACAATATCATATTACAATTTTGCTTTGAAACCCCCTCTTTCAGCTAAATTGGGCTAAAATGGTCTGCAGGAGCCATTTTGTATTCTTTTCAAACAAACGAGAAGACACAGAGGCAAGCTCTCCTTTTCGGAGATGTGCTTTTTTGCCCTTAATAACCGAATTCCCATCCATTTAAAACAAACAACAATCAAATGCAGAGTGTCTGTTTGCTCTCTGAGCACCCAGGAAGAAAACAGATTAACTGAGGGGGTTTGATCGTAGCAGTGCCATTTACCGTAGGTCATTCTCAAGGAAAGCATTTTCAAAATGCAAAGAAAGCTGTCAAGCCCTCCACAATAGTCACTTTCCCTCTAACAATATTGTCACAAAATTAATTAACTCAAAATGTCACTCTCTTGTCGAAGCAGGTGCTCAACAGAAGAGCCCTCAATATTGCCATGCGTTCTGCAAATTACTTTCACAGTAGAATGGAACAAAATAATGACTCCCAGACATGTGGCTGTGAACTCATGAAAAAAGCCCTTGTAGTTTTCAGGGAGTGCTTTACTGTGTGTTCTTTTTGCCAGTTCTTGTTGGTGGAGTAATTAACACAGCAACGGTGCACAACCTGATTAAAGAGCTGGTAACGGTTTATTTAGGAACTAACATACTTGATAGGAAAAAGAGAGGGACAGGGATAGGTTCTGAACTACATCTCTAGTTGAGAGAGAGGCCCTTTCTGCACTCTCCTTTTAATCCATGTTCACTCCAAGCAATTGTGCACTAAACTCGAATTCCAGTTTCTTTTTAATCCAGAGTTCCCCCCCCCATTCTGCATTAAAATCAAGTTTAACCTTTTTATTCTAGTTTCCCCCCCCATTCTGCATCACATTACTTCCCTTCAGTAGTCAGCCCAATTTCAGCCTGCTGTTGCCCCAGGTTATTTGGATGCTGTTTTGCTGAGGACTTAAATTGCCTTGACTCAAATACTGAGGAAATCCGGAGTGGCGGGCAAATGCAGAAAGGACCAGAGAGTAAGACTGAATGTGGAACTTCTGAGAAAAAGGGGGAAATTGTCCTAAGAATAGCAATCGGGAGACAGACAAGGAATGTTACTTAACAGGAGAGACAAGCTGCTGTCCTCACTATCCTATCTGTCTTCTTGCTGCCCCCTTCAGGGTCGTCTTCTCTTCTTCTTTATACACCAGACGTTGGTCTTTTCCGCACTTGGATCTCATCCCTGGTTTTATCAGAGTTCAATCCGGGACACAATACCTTGCATTTATCCCTGGATGTAACAGCATCCATTTATCCTAGGCAAGTGTGGGGCAAAACTGGGGTGACCTCAATGTAATGTGTAAACAAAAAAATAACCCGAGATAATTACAGGGGTGAACTCGAGTGTAGTCTAGAATGTAAGTTTGGGGACAGGGTTGAACCCAGATTTAAGGTCTAGTGTGGAAAGGACTTCTGTCTTTTCCAACAGTTCTTTCTCTCGCTGGAAATACAAGATGGCTGTGGAATGAAGCAGAAGTGAGCATGCATTCAATACTGTCACTTTCATGCGACAATCCACATGGCCACCTGGGCACACATGAAACCACCCTGAGCAGGACTGGCAACTCTGGGTCTAGGGAGGGCAGGGCTTGAGGAGTGGAGGGATCTCAGCAGGGTAGACTGACATGAAGCTGCCTTATACTGAATCAGACTCTTGGTCCATCAAGGTCAGCATTGTCTACTCAGACTGGCCACAGGTCCCCAGGGTTTTGGGCAGAGGTCTTTCACATCACCTGCTACCCAATTCTTTTAATGCTAGGGACTGAACCTGGTACCTTCCACATCCCAAGCAGATGCTCTGCCACAGAGCCATGAAACCCCTGTCCATTGGTCACTTGGCCCTGGGATGCCTCTTCCTATCTGCAGCAAACCTGTCCCCGGAGTCCACAAAGAACTCTGAGGCCCATGAGCTACAGATACTGTGGCAACTGTTTGGGTATAATGCCATAGCATCCACACTCCAAAGTAGCCATTCTCTCCAATGGAACTAGGTGCCAGCCTCCAGGTGGGAACAGGGGATCCCCTGGAATTACAGCTCATGTCTAGATTACAGAGATCAGTTCCCTTGTAGAAAATGGATGATTTGGAGGGTGGACTCTGTGCATTTACCCCACTGGGGTCCCTGTCCTGCCTAGGCTCCATTCCCAAATCTCCAGGAGCTTCCCACACACACACCCCATCCCCTGAGGGATATAGCAACCCTTAGGGGAACTGATCTCTGTAGTTTGAGATCAGTTGTAATTCTGGAAGATCACCAAGCCCTACTTAGAAAATGCGAATCCTGCGAAATCCTGCGAAATTTCAACCAACTTGTTGAAACTGTTTTTGCTTCCTTCCAAGTTGCTCAGATGTTTCTCCTCATCAAGAACCTCCATATTTACCCAGATGTTTCAATTTAGGTGAAGTTGGGGGGTGGGGATTATGTTCTAGGCTTTAACAGTTTTACCCAAACTCATTACCCAAATGCACCACTGTTTCCTGGCAACTTTTAGCCATGCCACGGGCAAATATTCTTGATGTTCTTTTAGTACAGTATCCATCCTAAAAGGAAGCAATTTCAAACAGTATCGCCCCGTGAACCTTCCATATCCCCACTGTGACATTCAAAAGCTCCGACCCCTGAAGATATATAAAAGCCTGAAGCACCAAATCTCTCTCACATCCACCTGTTTGCTTCAGTGGCAGAACACACATGAAATCCATGTACTGTATTTTTTTTTCTTGCAATGAGTTAAACAGCCTTTGAACTTCCAGAGGGGGGGTGGAAACTGCCTAGAATAAAGGAACAACCAGAGAGCACAGAATTGTCTCCAGGTTTTAATTGGGTTGCTTCAACATGCAGACCATTTCCTGTCGCAGACTCATGGTCACTGCTATAGCAGGAGCCTTAGGAACAGAAACAGGGCTCCCACACTGTCTGATTCTCAGGCTTCCCATTCCCTTGGGCCTGCCATTACCACCTCACACCAGTGGACAGCAGGCCTGAAGCCAGGATTTTTTAATGTGGGGGGCCTTTAAATAAATTGGGGGGCACCTCTCACACACACCAAAATTTTAAAAAATGAAAGTTGGGGGGCCTGGGCTGGATGGGAAGTCGGGGGGGGCTTGATGGTAACTCAGGGGCCAGGCCCCAAGATGCACCACTGTAGCTATTGGCCTGGTGGACAGCTTTCCTGCCACCTTAAAAATGGTAATAGGTAATACGGCTACAAGACAAGACGGTTTTTAGATGCCACCTTTCCCTATCTTCAGGAGTGTCACAGTAGCTTTCAATCACATTGCCTTCCTGTTAAATAATGGGTTTAACAAGGCAAAGGCAGAATGATTTCAACAAGCAGCAGTTTATTACATCTCCACAGGAATGCTTTACATGCCCTAATTATATACACCTAAGCCACTCCCAGCGCCCATGTGATTGGTGAGTTCAAATGGCCTCCAGGCTCCAGATTGGCTGGTTTCCCCCAGGGGCCAATCCGCAGGCAGGTTCCAGGATCCTGCCAGCCTTTTTTCTGGGGCTTCAAGCTCCAACTAGCCAGACAAGTCCAGGCATGCCTCCTTATGCTGGCTGCTAGCACCAACAGCAGTTAAGCCTGAGTGGAAGTGTTATGCATTGAGCCTAAGCCTTTCCTCTAGCTGTAACTAGAACAGGCTGAGCTTGCTTCTTTAAGACAATAGCTTGCCTGGATCCAGGAACTAACCTATATGTAAACCTGGATCCAGGAACTAACCTATATGTAAATATGTAATGTAAATAGCCTATTGGTGGTGGGGTGCACTGGGAGTGGGTGGGTGTTGGGTGTGGTGTAAACTGGATGACCTTGTTCCACCAGACAATAGCTGGCCAGGATCCTGGAATGGACCAATCGTGTAGTAGTGGTAATGTAAATAGCCAATTGGTGGTGGTGGGGTGTGCTGGGGTGTGGTCTTTGCATTTTTTATAAACAGGGCAGCAAGGCCAGGTTTCCAGTCTTGTAGTTTGCTGAAATCACTGAATAAACTAGAGCTGATCACTGCAAAGCATCTAGAACCCAGTATTTTACAGGAAGATTACACATGTCCAGACATAACACTTCCTCTCCACCTAACAGGCACCTTGTGAGGAGACAGGTGGGGCTGAGAGAGTTCTACGGCAACTGCCCAGCCCAAGGTCACCCAGTAGGCTTCATGTGGAAGAGTGGGGAATCAAACCCCATTCACCAGAGTAGAGTGTGCAACTGTCAACCACTACACCACATAGGCTCTCTGTGTTGTAGCAATGTATCTACTACATTGGGCACTAGGTGTGGAAAGGTATGTTTGGAAATCAGCACCACCCTGTCCACATCTGAGCTAACCCAATTTGGCTGATGTTTCAGAAATCCCTGGCACAAAGGAGAACCTGCAAAAGATAGCAGAATGGGAATGGGAGGAAGACAAGGTCATGTGGATGCCCTAGAGTTGCCAACCTCCAGGAAATGGCTGGAGATCTCCTGGGATTACAGCTGATCTCCAGATGACAGAAATCAGTTCACCTGTAGAAAATAGCCACTTTGGAAGGTGGACTCTATAGCATTATAACTCACTGGAGTCCCTCCCCTTCCCAAACTCCACCCTCCTCGGGATCCACCATCAAAATTTCCAGATATTTTCCCAAACCAGACCTGACAAACATTGTGCCCTCTAAGTTGAGTTAGTATGAACAAGCTCACAGTTTTTTAGCCTCTGGATGGCTTCAGATCAGACTAATTTATGCAGTAGCCAAATCACTTGATCACAACTTTAATGTCAGTAGCTCACAAAGTACAATTTTTGCTCACAAGACTCCACAGCTTAGAGGAAGCATTGCTGGCAACCCTAGGATATCCTGAAACTCCCCACTGCAGTTTGAGATTCAAGTACAGAAAAGTTGTTGAGAACCAGAAAGTTACGCTAGCCTGAATAACAAAATCAAACAGGGCTGCTTATTAGAATTACTGCAGAAGCCCAGGTAAGTACAATAAAAGCCTCTGAAATCTGTATCCTCTTTCATCAGTCCCCGAACTAATAGTTAACAGGGAATGTAACTGCTTCCTTAGGTAATATACAAAAGCATTATGACAATGCCTTAGCTTCTCTTGTCTTAAAATCAGCATGGGTATGTTAAAAATAATGTCACATAATTTTCCTCATGAAACGATCATTTCAGTGTTACTTGGAGGGATTCTGTGAGACATGCTATAGTACTATATATGTAAATATTCTCTACACCAAATGTTCTGTGAGAATTGAGGTGTAATGATGTTTATATAACAGCCGCACTGCTGGAAAGAAAATTTCCACTATAATCCACCCATCAGTTACCCTGGGCATTTAACTCTTCCCTCTCTCTTTCTCCCTCACAAGCAACTGCTTCTTATCAATTAATAATTATAAATCACACCAAAAAGCAATGTTACAACAACCAGTTGGATACGTACATAAAATTTATCACTTTTTGTTCTTTGTTCAAACAATGGGCACAATCCAATAAAAAGTTTAAGCCCCCTGATCGTTATTTATGTCACAGAGAGAAACTTAAGAATATTTCCAGGGTGGCGTAAGTACAACCACAAAATGGCTGCCACAGAAGGCCGAATCAACCACAAAATGGCTGCCACAGATGGCTGAACCAATATTTCAGGTAGAAGCTTTGCTTAAAATGTTGCCCTTTGAAACAAGCACAGTGTTTAAAAATCTTTTCTGGAACATACGCAGCTTACCTTCAATAATGTGCTGAAGATCCTTGCACTGCACTATGCTGTTTTGAATCTGCTCAATCTGATCTCCCATAGCCAAATAGAATCTCTCCCCCACTCCCCCCTTTCCAAAAAGAAGAAGAAGAGAAGAAGAGATTGGATTTATATCCTGCCCTTCACTCAGTGTCTCAAAGCGGCTTGCAAACTCCTTTCCCTTCCCTGCCCCACAACAGACACCCTGTGAGGTAGGTGGGGCTGAGAGTAGGGTTGCCAAGTCCTCCTGGGGGGTGGGGAAACCACCACCTGAGAGGCCCATTCCCCGCCGGCCTGGATTGGGCCGCCAGGGGGGACCCCAACCCCAAGGCGTGCGATGTACCCAGCATGTACACAGCACCCGGACGTGACCTCATTGCATCGGGCTTTTTGGGGGTGGGGCCACAATCATTCGAGGGAGACAGCCCTGGACAGCACTATTCATCAGGTAAGACTTGGCAACCCTAGCTGAGAGAGCTGTTTCCAGAGCTGTCCTTGAGAGAAAGGCTCTGACAGAACTATGGCTTGCCCAAGGTCATCCAGCAGCTACAAGCGGAGGAGTGGGGAATCAAACCCAGTTCTCCCCTGTGCACTTAACCACTATACCAAACTGGTTCCTGGCAGGCACCAGGAAAGGCGTCAGCAGGCAGCATGGACTCCATGGGCACCACGTTGGAGACCCCTGTTGTATGTGGTGCAGTTTCAAAAGGCTCTGTGTGAGAGAGAGAAAACTGTTGGGGGAATGAGGGGTGCAGGTGGGCAGTCCCATCCATGCAGTCCCATTTCCACTGTGTTCATTTTGAGAGGGAGAGAAGCTGGGAGACAGTTGTTCTGAACTGAAACTCAGTTTATTCTATTAAGGGTTTCCCTTGCTTGAAAGCCAGTCGTATCCAACTCTAGGGGGCAGTGCTCATCTCCATTTCCAAGCCAAAGAGCCAGCGCTGTCTGAAGACGTTTCCATGGTCATGTGGCCGGCATGACTAAATGCCGAGGTGCACGGAACACTGTTACCTTCCCACTGAAGCAGTACCTGTTTATCTACTTGCAGTTTCTTACTTTCATACTGCTAGGTTGGCAGGAGCTGAGGCCAGAGACAGGAACTCACTCCATCATGCGGCACTAGGGTCTCAAACTGCCAGACTACAGACCTTCCAGTCTGCAGCTCAGCGTCTTAACCTCTGAGCCTTATTCTATTATGCACTCTTAAATCAGAAAACACTTTTGTAGCATTTCAATATTCAACATAGAATATTTCAGCACAACCCCAATAAATAAACAGTGCACTTAAAGGTCTATAAAGGATATCCTTGGTTGCTCTGCCAAGACCCATAACTGAGGGTGGTTGGCCAGAAAACAAGGAACACAACTAAATCCATACATTAAGTACCCTTCTCCAACCATCGGGCTAATGTAACTGTCAGTCAAGACTGTGGCGAGCATTTGAAATACATCTGCCATGTGCAACACAGTCAGCTCTTTCTATCTCTGGGGTCAGGAAAGTCAAGAAAATTCAGGGTTAGGCAAGGTTGACTCTGAGAATCAAGGCTGAATAAGAGAGTCCCAGGAAGCTATGTTCAGATAACTCTTATCTATTTAGAATTTAATAATGTATACACATCCCAAATGGCAAAAGTCATGTGAGGCAAAAGACACAGAGTTAACTGTACCCAAAGGCCACAGCACTTACTAGAGTCCCAAAGCCTCCTGGGAAACAGAAACACAGATTCAATGATAGAGGCTAATTGCTATAGAAATTATAGTATTTTAGATGTACCAGAGGATTAGCAGAGGTTTAGCAGAGGACTAGGACTCAATCCAGCCCTAATTCCGTGACAAAAACTCAGGATTCAGGGTTGAACAGATGAATTTTTCGCATTCTATGTTTACCCTCTCTCCCTGTAGGGTGGCAAATTGGGTGGGAAAGACCCATAAAAATCTGTCTGACCCACCTGGTTCTGTTATGTATACACATACCAGCTTTCTGTGGGATCACACTACAGTGAGGCTACCCACCCTGAACAGGGCATGTGAGTGTGAAGAAGGCCATTGTGTCCTCCCCAGTCATACCACAGCACCAGAAGATGAGATGTGAGCATGCAGAAAAGGAACCCACAGCTGTAACTTGACATTCATGACTTCCACGGGACAAAAAAAAAAAATTAAGACACTGAACTTTTTAAAAGTCCTTGTTCTATAAGGGCATTTTCAGATATGGGTCATGCGAGCTTTGAAATTACTTCCTCCACTAAATTTTTATCCTTTAACAGCTTTCTGCATGCTGCTTTGTTTTTAACCAGGTGACATTTATTCAGGTTATTTATAATCCGCCTTTCTCTCATGGACTCAAGGTGGATGATGTTGGAATTCCAGGTGCAATGTCCCCTGTCTCAGACCTCCAGACTTCATGGCCAGAGAGGCTAGATAGCTAGATAGGCACACTGACCTTTCTTTCTATCTTTACCCTTCAGCCATTGTCCTCTTTGAAATGCAGATTGTATTCTCAGGGACCATTTCCCCTTCCTTCTTCTCTCTTACTCACTTGAAGACAAGGGCTGATTTCCCACTACAGCTGCCTCGGGGTTGCGCCGCCGTTTGCCCTGATACTATTAGTCAATTTCACATCTGAAGCTGCGGGGCTGCATTTTGACCCGCGGCTTCGCCCTATTTCCCCCGCAGTTTTGTAATCCTCAAAAAACAGGATCACAAAACTGCGGGGGAAATTGGGTGAAGCCGCGGGTCAAAATGCAGCCCCGTGGCTTCGGGTGTGAAATTGATGAATAGTATTGGGGCAAACGGTGGTGCAACCCTGAGGCAGCTGTAGTGGGAAATCAGCCAAGCTCTCTTCCTGCATGCACCAAGAGAGAGGCATGTGGTTCTCTCTTGGCACCATGAGGCGGATGGGCCCCTTGCCATCTGATTCCATCCTTTAGCTAGTAAGTTAGTACTCTATCAAATCTCTGTTCTTTCCTACCCGAAGTGTGCATCTCAAAGAAAGAGAGAAGTATTTCTCTTCTAAACTTGCAATGTGGCTCTGGGTAGTTTTGTAAGCTGAGTAACCTGGTAAAGTGACACTGCTGTGTTTGTAGCTTTAGTTACGCACTCTGCTAACTAACGGTGACTGGACTCGCTACACCAGTTAACGTCAATCGATTACACACCATGAGTCAGGACAATTGACCAAATGGAATATCAATAACTAATGAAATAGGATATTAGAAGACTCAAGCCACCCCCTAAAAACCCAGGAATATTAAGCAGTAAAGGAATTACATAATAATATGGATTTCCACAGGGCTTGGATGGGAGACCACTGAGAACCCTTATATAAATTGCTGTAAACTGGTGAAAAGGAGCACGATATATAGCTTATAGTAAACCAATGGGCTTTAACCAATAGTAGTAAACCAATGGGCACATACAAATGTAATAAAGAGTGGACGTATTACTTTAAGGATGCTTATCTGGCCATATGAGCAGCCAACATGCAAAGATATCTAAATCCATTGTGAAGAATTTGTACCAACGGGGCATCTATTGCAGAAAAGAGTCTTCTAGAAAGCTTCCATGTTCATAGAAGACCGGGGGGGACTCCACAACAATCCTGAGAGTTATAATTAGAGACTCGAACACCCAACTGTTTTGGTTCACCGTCTGTTTGCTGTTTGGCTGAGCAATCTGATCTGTTTATTGGGTTACTTCTCATGTCTTCAAACAGCATACTTTTCATGTCTTCAGTATTGTTTTGCGCATGGACATTCTCTCACAGCCTGATGGGACTCCTGCTTCCTCCTCCCCCCTCCAATCCATTGTCACTGCAGGCTGCTTGGCAGTCAATTGCTTAAATAAAGAGTGAGCAAATCAGTTAACCAGCAATTACAAGACATTGCATTTTTTAAAAAAAGTCTTGCCTTTAGTATGTTGTATGGGAGGTGGAACTTCCTGTGACATTCTTTAATTACTTGACCCAACCAACCAATGACCCTGGGTAGAATCATCCCTACCAATGTGTAGATGCAGAGCCCCCTGTGAGTCATGGAAATGAAACTCCACCACAGCAGTTACTGCACAACTGCAAAGCTTCTCAACAGATGTCCAAGGTGGGTGGTGGACAGGGGAACAGACCAGTAGTTCAGCTCACAGGTGATCGTGGCTATCCAACATGGGCTGTCTCACAAATTTCTGTCTGCATTCCATGCCGCATCCGCTCTCCTACTGCTTCATCCCAGCATCGGCTGTCTGCATCATTTTACTCCCATTTAGTGGTTAATCCAAGGTCACCATGGTGTCCCACCATGTTATTTGGACTTGGTTTTAAGGTGGTTTAATTGCTCTTCCCTGCCCTCAAGCCACTGTGAGCAATAAGCAGACAACTGGAGCCGAATCCCCCCCCTTTTCTAAGGGGATACACAAATTGTCACAAAGGAAACTAGTTAGCTGAAAATCCAGTCATCTACATTTAAAAGCAGCCAGGGAACATTTTTCTGCAATCATATTGGGGGGCGGGGGTGTTGGAAGCATGCCCACCCCTGAACCATTTGTTATTTCTTGGGGAAGTCCCCAGAATGCCCTGCCGGGCAACCGCTAGGTGTTTTGTGTTTTTTACCCAGCTCTTTTGAGAACGGCTCGTGAGAGAACAGCTCTGAGAGAATTGTGGATGACCCAAGGTCACACCAGCTACTGCATGTGGAGGAGTGGGGAATCAAACCTGGTTCTCCCAGATTAGAGTCCCTGCCCCTAACCACTACAGCAAACTGGAAGAGACTTGCAAAACAGTTAGCCCTTAGGATGCATATACATCCTTACTAGCCACAAATATTATGGTTCTCTTAATACATAATAAGTCCCCTGGGAGGGTGAGTGAGGTCTCAAGCAAATAATAAAAATAGGGGGACTCATCAAGCACATGTCAAAGTTTAACACATAACCAGCATGTTGCATTGAAAACTGAAAAGGCAAGGTGAGGTATGGTTTCTGAATCTTGTGATCAGTTTTGTGCCCTGTGCCAGATGCTAGGATGCAAAGGGAACTGGCCTGCCTACTTTTAACATCAGTATGCAACAGGTGGACAGAAGCCCATTATACTTGACTGCACTCTGAGCCATGTGGGCCAGCAGGAAGAGTTGACTGTTCACTTTATCCTTAAAGGTTCCAGTTCTCTGCACTGGAGGTAAAAGAAGGAAGTTGATTATTCGGCCTGTTTCAGATCCTTTTGTTGCAATTTGGTAAAGTGGTGTCCCCTTTCTTTAACCCCGACAACATCATAGTTCATTTTATTTTGTGTTCATGCACAAGAGGACATTCATCATCTGACTCTGGAATAGCACAAGAACAACCGCTCCCATCTGAAATGACATTAACCAGCACAGCAGAGATGCAAAATTAGAGCAGGCAGGAGCTCATTTACTTGCAACAAAGGGGTTTTGTTTTTGTTTTGTTTTTTTAAAAAAAAATCTACAATAAACATCGTTATTAATTGTAGAGACTAAGCAGAGGAAAATTACACAGCAGTCTAGGGGATTTGGATTAGGATTTGAGTTCACAGGGAAGCCTTCTACAAATGCCGCCTTACTTCCAGCTGATTACACAACCGAGTAAGATTTCTTTCTTTATTTTTTTGCAAAATAACAAAAGGGTCTAATTTATTATCTCAGCGCAGTGCTAATGTGACAAGAACAATCAAAACTGGACCAGAAGCTGTCAAGGGCAAGCAAACAATAGAACAGAGCATTTCCATCGCGCCTGCTAAAAAAGAAATTCATAACCACAAGTGAATTGTGTCGGGGATTCTGGGGCTTGAACCAAGAATGGCCAGGGGTAGAGATTTAGGTAAATGAGCTATCTGGGAAAGTCTATAGCAGGCTCAGAATCTAATGTGGGCCCAGAAGAGAAGAGTACCAGCCCATCCAAATGGCAAACATTACAGAGCCACTGGATTGGCTGATCCTATAGGGTTGCCAACTTCCATGTGGGGCCTGGAGATCTCCTGCAACTATAACTGATCTCCAGGCTACAAAGATTGATTCTCCCAGAGAAAATGGCTGTTTTACAGATGGGATTGTGCGGCATTCTACACTGCTGAGGTCCCTCCTGCCCCAAACCTCCATCCTCCTCAGGCTACATCCCCCAGGATTATCCCAACCCAGAGTTGGGACTCCAGGCTTGGGATCAGCCTGCAAGAAAAGACACCTGCAGTCACGTGACTAGCAGTGGTGAGGTAATTCTGATGCAGAACTTGTGGGGGTTCTAATGATTAAAAAAAAAAAAAAAAAGCTCGACAGTTGGAGTTTGGCCATTGAGACTGTCAGGTTTTTTTGGTTGGTGGGTACCATGCCGGGGACTGACAAGTCATGTTGGACGTCAATGTGTCCGAGGAATAAATGAGATTTCTCTACAGATTCCAATACTAAGGGAATCTGAGAAAAGCCAAATGTGGTTCTATACCATTGTGAAATCTAAGGAGTCTTGAAAAGTAAAATAAGTTCCTGGTGGTTAAACAAGAGATTCATGTTCCTCACATAGAATCTATACCCTGCTGGAGACACAGTTGGGTTTACTGGATTGAGTGTGTGCCAGGAGGGTTTATTGGACTAGTGGGTGAGAGAGAGAGAGAGAGAGAGAGAGAGAGAGAGAGAGAGAGAGAGAGAGAGAGAGAGAGAACCTCCAAGACACAGTGGAGGTATTATTCTGTGGAGGTGAAGAGTACCTGAGAAATCCAAACAGAACAGGCAGTCTAGAACAGCACAGGGATTGAGATTAGAGAGTACAAGAGGCTGGACCCGCGATACTTGCAGGGGGAGGGAGTATTCCAGCCGCCAAGCTTCCCCCTCTCTCCCCCCCAGCAGCAGCGGCGGCAAGGCCAGCCGGCCCACCGAGATTCCCCCTCCCCAGCAGCAGCAACAGAGGGGCGGCGAGGCCGGCCGCCAAGCCTCCCCCTCCCTCCCAAGTAGCAGGACAGCGGCGGCGGTGGGGGGGGGAGGCCAGCCGGCCTGCCTGCCAAGCCTTCCCCTCCCTCCCAAGCAGCAGGACGGCAGCAGCAGCGGTGGGGGGGAGGCCGGCCCGCCCGCCAAGCCTCCCCCTTCCTCCCTCCCCAGCGGCAGCGGCGAGGCCGGCTGGCCCGCCAAGCCTTCTCCCTCCCTCCCATCCCTTGAAGTGATGAGGGCATGGCGGCAACGGCCAGTTTGTAGAGCGTTCCCTGCGCATGCGCAGGGAGGGCTCTTTTACTTTTTGGGGATTTAAAGATCCCCGTATAATTTTTCAAACTTTTTAGATTTTTCTGCACACGTGGGGACTGCCCCACGTGCGCAGGAAAATCTCCCTGCCCCCCAGGTGCCCCCGATGTGCGGATTTAGATATCCGCACATAGGGGGCCACTTGGGAATTAGATATATAGATGTTTTGTACTGTGAACTGACCTAAAGCTGAACTATATCATTTGAAACAACATATACACGAGCATCAGCTTTTCCCCTATATATATATTCCCTGCCTGCCTGTTCTTGTAAATAAATCGCCAACTGGTTTTATTGTTCCATGTCATGGGTGCCTCAGTGTCTGACAGGGCAAAGTATCTGACAAAGTTAAACCATAAGCTTCAGCCCAGAAAAACGGCAGTGCTCATGAAAAGCCACAGAGATCAATATTTATATATATATATAAAAAGTCTCATCAATAAGTGGCTGGGTGTGTGACAGAAGGATGAACTGTGTGGGTTCCAACACTGAAAGAGGCAAGCAGACAGGGTCAGTGGAAAATAAGACTCCTCCAACTTGTGAAAGTTTAAAGGAACAAATCCCCATGTACTACAAAATAAGGGGGTTCGTCATACCTACCTAATAGACATTCTTGAGACTTTGGCCTGGCTAGGGCTGCCAGTTCTTGAAATCCAAACGCTGACTTGAGCAGTGCTTGAGGGCCAAGCTCAAAGCAGTCATGGGTGGAAGAAGGGCAGAGTGAGATGGATGTGGAGATCCAAGGGCCAAGTGTAAGTCCTCTTTCCAGCTAAAATGAATCAATTGTTTAAGTCCAACTGGAAATATTCCTGCTACTTATTTTCTGCTGGCTGGCTTGAAAGCAAGAGCAACATTGCCTGCTGCTCTCCACACTACAGGCTCAAGCTT
The DNA here is from genome assembly GCA_029375565.1 of Gekko gecko. NCBI lineage: Eukaryota > Metazoa > Chordata > Lepidosauria > Squamata > Gekkonidae > Gekko > Gekko gecko. The sequence goes on from JAPDNY010000010.1 coordinate 17,353,169, forward strand.
GCCCAGCGGCTGTAGTGTGGTGGACTGCTGGCACAGAGCAGAATCCAAAACAGATCTACTCAGACTCCTACTGATTTTACTCCCAGAAAAGTGTTTTTAGGATAGCACTGATGTTCTCCTGGTCTACAGTCAAGTACAGAAAAAGAAGTGAAGAGATTGGATTTGTACCTCACCCTTCACTACCCAAAGGAGTCTCAGAGTGGCTTACAATCTCCTTTCCCTTCCCCTCTCCACAACAGACACCCTGTGAGGTAGGTGGGGCTTAGAGAGCTCTCTCGAGGACTGCCCTTGAGAGAACAGCTCTGAGAGAACTTGTGATTGACCCAAGGTCATACCAGCAGCTGCATGTGGGGGAGTTGGGGAATCAAACCTGGTTCTCACAGATTAAAGTGCACCGCACTTAGCCACTACATCAACCCACAGTCATACCTGCATTCTAAAACATGTAAACAAATTCCAGACAGCAAACCCAGCTACATCTAAATCAGCAGTATTTATATAATTGAGGTCAGGAGGCCAAGATTGACATGCACGTGGACATATGTATCTACAGTGGTACAGACAAAAGTCTGTTGCCACCTCAAGCTGAGTGCTTACTCTCCATACAAAATGTGGCAGCTTCGACTGGCCGAGCCACTCCGTGAGTAGGAATGAGGGTGTGGATGGGAAGGGAGGAAGGGAGGGAGAGAGGGAGGGAATAATGATGTTCAGGTTGCCATTTTTTTTAAAAAAAACAACAACTTGAGATCAGTTCTGATATTAAAGGACGTGCGAGCACAGTCTTCCTCCAAAGCATTAGACCTACACGTCCGTGGTGAGGATGTTTTCCAGGTGAGTCCAAACTGGTTCCTGTATGGAAAACTCCTGGACACCTCTCTAGCCTGTCATTGGAGGGCAGAAAGCCGGGCCACTGCTTTATTTCCCCCAGTCTCTGCAGCTCTGCCACCATGCACCGACATGCACTTTGCCTCTATTGGCTGCTGCAGGAGGGTTTCCAGTCACGGAGGGAGGGGAAAATATAGCCCACGGACACACTTCTGTCTCCATCCTCCCCATCCTGGCAAACTCAAAAGAGCTCATGTAAAAAGACCTGTGGCTCCATAGAACCAGACAACTTTCCTAAAGCCCATGAGATTATTGGAGTTCCCAAACTCCAGGTGGTGTCTGGAGATCTCCCGGGATTATGATTTGTCTCCAGGAGACAGAGATCAGTTCACCTGGAGAAAAGGGCTGCTTTGGAAGGTGGACTCCATGGCATCCTACCCCACTGAAGTCCCTCCTCTCCCCAAACCCCACCCTCCTCAGGCTCCACCCCTAAAACCCAACCCAGATCTGGCACCCCTAGAGATGAAGCAATGAATGGAGGGAAATGTAAATGCTGGCCACAGAAACACCAATCAGATGATCCTGTTTGCTGGGAGGACAGGCTAACTCAAGGGTGACAAATATGCAGCCAGGGGGCCAGATCAGGCCCCCGGAGGGCTTCTATCAGTCCTGCAGTGGAACTGGCCATCTCCTGCTTCTTCTTCCAGTTCTGCTGCTGCTGCATCATTATAGGCTTGCAGCTTACAGATGCACACCTGAACAGCACATTCAAGATTGCAACAGCACAGACATTTTGATGGAATAATTCAGAGCAAGAGGTGTCAGTTATCAGACACTGTGAAATAGCCAAAATATTGCAAGAGTGCCAATGTTTTAAGCATGTTTTTATTTTAAGTTAAAAAAACCTCTTTGTGTTGGTGTCCTTGATAAAGTTTATATCTCCGCTACCTGGCATTACATTTTATGACACGCATGGCCCGGGCCCCACAAGATCTCATTTATTTATTTATTTACCTTCAATTTATATCCCGCCTTGCCGGTGTGCACGGGCTCAAGGTGGCTTGTACAAGTTAAAATGCAGTAAACCAATAAATACAATAAAATTACAATAGAAACAATTACATAAAGTACTGCTATAAACAGATGGCGGGAATTTCTGTACATGGTCCGATGGGAAGAGGCCATGTCCGGCATTGTTCCGTAGGGCTATAGTATGTTCGTGTCAGGTGATCCTGCCATAAGATGTGAGGGAGGGAAGGAGGGTGAGATGGTCTGTAACTTTTCATGCTTGGAATGTGGGAGGTGAGTAGGTTGCCTAGGATACAGAGTGATTCCCAGCCTGGGCTATCTCCTATCTGAACCAAATGGCCTTGTCCTCCAGTTTCGGTTTCTCCGGTGTGGACAGCTGGGCCCCTTTATGGCTTAAACAACTTTCACACCTATTTCCTGTGCACGGGCTAGGTAGCCATTGGTAGATGCTAAGGGGGGGGGCTAGCTCCGTGGGGTATATCCGTAGATGTTCCTTTGTGCGCTTTATTCCTGACAATAGAATGTTAGTGTGCCTTTAGAATTGCTGCTCAATAAACTCTTATCTTCTTATGAAGCCTGGTGTTTGACTGACTTTCTGAAGTGCCTGACAGTTTGATTTACAAAGGTTGTCAATGGCGGCTCCTAATCGAAGGCCTGGTGGAAGAACTCCATTTTACAGGCCCTGTGGAACTGTAAAAGGTCCCGTGGGGCCCTGATGTCCTCCAGGAGCTCATTCCAGCAGTGTGGAGCTGCCACTGAAAAAGCCCTGGCCCTCAGTAATGGCCAGTCTGGCGTCTTTCAGGCCAGGGAGAGTGTCAGAAGCCCCAACCTAGTCAGCAAAACACCATGCCTTGCGGTTCAAGCAAGAATAGCATTTATTATAGAGCTGCAATAGAAAGGTCACTGGAGCAGATACATTGTTCAGAATGACTTGGTTACAGAAAGCAAGTGGTTATACCGAGAAGGGGGTGAATGGGGACCCCCCTTCTACCAATCAGAGAATAACATGCGACTGGGAATCGAAAGTTACTACGCTAATGAAGTTCCCAATGCCCCCATTATTCTCAGGAAAAGCCGGAGCTTTGAAAGCGATAGTAAAGCTCACAGCTTGACTCCTCAAGGTCAGAATGTTCAGTCTGCGAGAGATAGGGGTTACCAGATGCACATTCCACTCTCACACCCTAGACATAAATCAACACCCCTCGGATTCCAACCTCCCGCCTGCCACGCCACTATGGCGCCCATTGCCATCCTCCCCTCCCCTCCATCCATCATGGCAGGGCTACCTGACATGCAGCCCCCTCAAAAACAATCCTACCCCTTTGGCTTATGGGGGTACAACTTGTGAAACGCCCGGATAAGCCGGGGGGTCAGAACATTTTCCGCCCTCACCCACTCCCTCTGCTCCGGCCCAAAGTCAATCCATTCAACCAGATAAAACAAGCGATTGCGAGAGATCTTAGAGTCCAAGATTTGCGAGACTTCGTAGTGAGGTTCCCCCCCCACCAACAGCGGAGGCGGGGTTGGCCATCGTGGTCTCCATTTGTTCTCTTCAGGCGCCCGGCGAAGAAGCCTTACATGAAAAACAGGATGAACAGACTTTAGAGATTTGGGCAACGCCAATTCAACAGTCACATTGTTAATCACTCTCACAATCTCAAAAGGTCCAACAAATTTCCAACCAAGTTTTCGACTCGGTTGAATGTGGCGCAAGTGTTGGGTGGACAAATAAGCAAACTCCCCACACTTTGGAATCCAGGCAAGGCTGCGTTTCTTGTCGGCCTGGATTTTATAAGCATTTTTAGCTTCCTCTAGAGTCTTGGCTAACGATGACCACGCCAGCTGCAATTGTTTGCACCAGTCCCCAGCATCTCCCGCCGGGAGGTCGGGAGAAGTCAGAAATGGCAGAGGCGGGGCGTCATACCCATGTACTGCCTTAAACGGGGACATCCCTGTCGACGAGTGCTGAGTATTGTTATAACAGAACTCAGCTAAAGGCAAAAGAGAATGCCAATTGTCCTGTTGAAAGTTTGAAAAACAGCGCAAATACTGTTCCAGAGTCTGATTCACACGTTCAGTCTGCCCATCGGATTCTGGGTGGTATGCACTGCTGACCCCCCGCTCCACCCCAAGCAGTGACATCAGTTCGCTCCAGAATCATGAAACGAATTGCACCCCCCTGTCCGAGATCACCTTAGCAGGCAAAGTGTGGAGCCTCACTACGTGTTGCAGGAACGCTGAGGCTAGTTTCTTTGCAGAGGGGATAGAGGCAAACGGAACGAAATGAGCCTGCTTCGTAAACAGGTCCACTATCACCCATATGACGGTCTTCCCCCCGCTAGGGGGTAAGTCAGTAATAAAGTCCATAGAGATTACTTCCCACGGCCGAGCTGGCGTGGGGAGGGGTTGCAGAGCCCCGGGGGTTTACCGGGTCGAGGTTTACTCATCAAGCAAGTTTGGCAAGCCGACGTGAAAAGTGAAATGTCCTTTCGAAGCCCTGGCCACCAAAATTGTCTTTGCAGGAGCTGGAGAGATTTCACAAACCCCGTGTGTCCAGCCAGTTTCGACCCATGCGCCCAGCTCATCACCTCCCCCTAAGGGAACGTGGGACAAATAGCTTGTCATTTTTAGTCCAGCAACCATGTACATTTTGAGAGACTCCTTCTTCCCCCCCACCTCCTCTCTATCAGCGTCCGACATAGCTGTAGAGAATTTCGTCACCCAGTCATTGGTAGGAGGATCCGGGGAAGGGGGGAATGTTTGGCCTGCCTCCGAGTGGTTACAGCCCCTCCCAACTGGGAAGGCGTGAAAACCGAGTCATGAATCTCCTCCCTTTTGCTGTCGTGTTGAGGGAGGCGTGACAGTGCATCGGCCAGCGAGTTAGACGTTCCCGGGAAGTGGTGCAGTGTGAAATTGAACTTGGAGAAGAAATCAGCCCAACGCAGCTGTTTGGCGTTCAAGGAACGGGGGAGCGGAGAAGCTCGAGGTTTTTGTGATCAGTCCAGACCTCGAACGGAACTCGCGCTCCCTCTAGCCAATGTCGCCAGGTAGCCAACGCTAAGCGGATCGATCCCGCTTCTTTTTCCCACACGGACCAATTCCGTTCAGTATCGTTAAATTTTCTGGAAACATAGGCAAGGGGGTGTAATTTACCATCCTCCCCCTCTTGGAGGATCGCCCCCCCCATAGCAACATCGGAAGCGTCAACTTGGACAATGAATTTCTTAAGTTCATTTGGGTGGGCTAACACCGGTTCCGACGTAAAAAGGGCTTTCAATTTGTCAAATGCCCTCTGGCACTGTGGCGACCACTCCAGTTTGGCCCCCGGTCGGGTGCATTCGGGTGGCTTCCCTTTGGTTTTCAATAAGTCAGTTAAGGGAAGGGCCACCTGGGCAAAGTTTGACAGGAACGATCTATAAAAGTTCGCGAATCCGAGGAACCCTTGGAGTTGCCTCCGTGTTTTGGGGGCCTCCCACCCTACGACATCTTTGATTTTATCAGGGTCCATCTCAGTCCCTTTTTGGGATATGCGGTAGCCCAAAAAGGGGATCTCTGTTTTGTGAAATTCACACTTGGACAGTTTTGCAAACAGTTTATGCTTGTGCAACGTTTGTAACACTTCCCTCACCAGTTTCACATGGGATTTCAGGTCGGGGGAATATAAAAGAATGTCATCAAGGTAAACAAGCACCCCCTTAAACAAATACTTGTGGAGCACCTCGTTAATCAAGTTCATGAAGACTCCCGGGGCTCCCTGAAGCCCGAATGGCATGACCAGGTATTCAAATTGGCCCAGAGGGGTGTTGAACGCCGTTTTAAATTCGTCCCCCTCCCGAATTCGGACCCTGAAGTAGGCATCACGGAGATCTAGCTTCGAGAAAACCTTCCCCCAGCCACCGCAGCCAACAAGTCTTTTATTAGGGGCATGGGGTAGGCGTTTGTGTTGGAGACTGCATTCAAGCCACGATAGTCGGTGCACAGCCGCAACCCCCATCCTTTTTCTTCCGGAACAGCACAGGAGCCGCGAACGGGGAGGATGCTGGCCGTATAAAACCCCTACTCAGGTTTTTGTCAATGAATTTCCTCAGTTCCACTTTTTCTGAAGGGCTCATAGAATACAATTTCCCTTTCGGTAGTTTCTGGTTAGGCAAAATTTCAATTGCACAGTCTGAGTTCCTATGGGGGGGCAATTCGTCTGCTTCCTCCTCCCCAAAGACAGGGGCCAGGTCGTGATACTCAGGGGGAATGCTTTCCAGTTCGGCTTCCGCCACCCCCACTGGCACTAGGAGTTGCCCCCCCGTCATGGGCCCCCACTCATCCTTCCACAAGTGAGACTGGCATTTGTCGGAGATGAAGTTCACTTTTCCCTCCCCCCATAGAACGTGTGGATCGTGATCAAAGAACCACGCGCTTCCGAGTACTAGGGGAAAGCGGGCAGACGGGGTAACAACGAAAGGCCTTTCTTCCCAATGCTGCCCAATCCCCACCCTCAAGGGCACAGTCTCGTATTTACAGGGTTCTTTCATGGTGGAGCCATCCATCTGAGTAAATATCAAGGGGTCATTTAGTCTAATAACTTTCGCCCCCAGTCCCGTCACTAGTGTGGGATTGATGAGGTCTCTCCCACACCCAGAGTCAATGAGAGCCCGTACTCTCACATGGGTCAATAGACCCGGGTCCATTATAGTCACTGTAAGAAAGAAAAGAGAGGGGGTTTGCTCACCGGGGTTTGCGCCTGGGAGTCCGGGACCTGCTGTTCAGCGCTGTTCACAGCAGGTCCGTCTCGTTTCCCTGCGGTGCAGCTTCGCCATCGGATGAGTCGGATGCCTCACTGAGCGGTTTGGCTTGCAGGGCTTTCGCCCCCTCGGCTTTGCCACCGGTTTCGGCGTAGAGGTGTCGAACTTCTTCTTGGCTCCCTTGGGCGCTCCTGACGGTGCTGATGCAGTCGGACAGTTCGCGGCGAAGTGGCCCCCTTCTCCGCACTTGAGGCAAAGACCTTGCTTCATTCGGAGTTCCCGTGTACCATCTCTCGGCTTTGTGTTCAGGGTAGGGGTTTTCCCCCTCGCTGCCGGCGCAGGGCCGCTGTTGGCCATCGCTGCGGCATCATCTAATTTGATGGTTTTCAGCCGGTTCTCCATCGTGATGGCGGCTTGTATCCATCCCGAGAGGGTGTCTGGGTCTTGGGTTTTGGTGACTTCTCGTCTGATCTCTGCGTTGAGTCCCAACTTGTAGTAGTCTACGAGGGTCCCATCTTGCACCCCACGGATCTTAGCCGCACACCTGCGGAACTCCGCCGTATAATCTCTCACCGATCTCGTGCGTTGCTTGAGGGCTCAGATCGCTGCCTTTGCCGCTTTGTTGGAGTTCGCGTCCTCGAATTGTTCTTTCATAGCCCACATGAAAGAATCGATGTCCCTCAACTCACGCCCATCAGCCTGGTGGAGTCCCACATACCAGTCAGCGGCCGCTCCTTTCAGGTGGGCTGCTATGACATCGACCATACGCTCTTCGCGCTGGAACAGGTGGCCCCAAGTCTCGATAAACCTCTCGGCTCTCACGAGGAAGAACGGGAACTTTTCGGGGTCTCCGTCAAAATCCGCATCCAGTAGTTCCGCAGGTTTCGGTGGCAAAAACCCCCAAGGTCGGGGGGGTGGCTGCCCCGGCGGCCCCTGCGGCCCTGGTCCCGCGGGTTGATCCGGCGGGCCGGCCGGTACGTTCTGCTGGCCTTGATCCGGCACCGGGCGTTGATCCTGGGGGACTCGGTCGGGTGGCTCCTCTCGCCTTTGTCGCTCACGCTCCTCCCGGATGCCCTCTGCGATCATCTGTGGGATGCGGGCGAGGGATTCATCTAGGAAGCGCATCAGGCGATCCTGGCTCGGTTCCCCACTCCACCTCCGTCTCACCACGGCACCTTCCTGGCTCTCGGAGTCTCGGCCGGTTTCCTCCAGGGCTCCCGCCGTGATCAGCCTACGGACTGATCTTTCGGGGTGGCTCCCCCCCACCGATGCCCATGGGGTTCCAAACCACGTCTCGTGGGTTTCAGCCAGGGGTTTCACCCAGTCTCGTCTACGCCCGACTCGGTGGGTTACCCCTCCATATGCCGCCCCATATGGATCTCCATAGGGCCCTCCAAAGTCGTACTCCGGACCCCATGGTCCCGGCACATGAGTGTCAGGGGTCTCTTTGGGTACGTCCTTCTCAGGAGGTTTCTTATCCTTTTCCTTTTCTTCTTCAATCGGGAGAGTGTCTTCTTCACCGCTACTCATTTTGGAGTCGCGGGTTTCTGACCAGTCCCAAAAGTTGATGATGATTCTGAACAAACTGTCAGAAGCCCTAACCTAGTCAGCAAAACACCATGCCTTGCGGTTCAAGCAAGAATAGCATTTATTATAGAGCTGCAATAGAAAGGTCACTGGAGCAGATACATTGTTCAGAATGACTTGGTTACAGAAAGCAAGTGGTTATACCGAGAAGGGGGTGAATGGGGACCCCCCCTTCTACCAATCAGAGAATAACATGCGACTGGGAATCGAAAGTTACTACGCTAATGAAGTTCCCAATGCCCCCATTATTCTCAGGAAAAGCCGGAGCTTTGAAAGCGATAGTAAAGCTCACAGCTTGACTCCTCAAGGTCAGAATGTTCAGTCTGCGAGAGATAGGGGTTACCAGATGCACATTCCACTCTCACACCCTAGACATAAATCAACACCCCTCGGATTCCAACCTCCCGCCTGCCACGCCACTATGGCGCCCATTGCCATCCTCCCCTCCCCTCCATCCATCATGGCAGGGCTACCTGACAGAGAGTCAGGCAATTTTGTGACCCTGACCTCAGTGCTCTCTGGGGCACATATGGGAAGTCCCTCAGGTAGGCAGGCCCCCGACCATATAGGGCTTTAAAGGTCAAAAACAGCACTTCGAAACGAATCTGGTATGCTATTGGCCGCCAGTGCAATGCCTTCAGCACAGGCTGGATGTGATCTTGTATGGAGAGACCCATCAACAGCCTGGCTGCAGCATTTTGCACCAGCTGCAGCTTCCAGATTTGGGACAAGGGCAGCCCCATGTAGAGAGCGTTGCAATAGTCTAACCTCAAGGTGACCATAGCATGGATCACTGTTGCCGGGTCATTGCGTTCGAGGAAGGGAACCAACTGCCTAATCAGCCTAATTTATGTCAGATCTGGCTCTCATAACAAATGAGTTTGACACCCCTGGGCTAACTGTTCTGGGTGGTCAACATCCTTTTCACAGACATCTCTTCCAACTCACACTCTGCCTTCTCAATCCCTTCCATCTATGAGAAAATGAAAATTGCTCCCCCCCAGTCAGAAGAAAGAGAAACACACGGGATTGGGTTAAACTCAGGGCCACTTTATTAACTATCTAGAAGCAGCAGCAGCAGCAGTAGTGGAAGAGGAGAAGGAGATTGGATTTATACCCCACCCTTCACTCAGAGTCTCAGAGCAGCTTACAGACGCCTTTCCCTTCCCCTCCCCACAACAAACACCATGTGAGGTAGGTGGGGCTGAGAGAGCTCTGACAGAAAGTGCTCTTTCAAGAACAGCTCTGACAGAACTATGGCTTGTCCATGGTCATCCAAAAGCTGCAAGTGGAGGAGTGGGGACTCAAACCTGGTTCTCCCAGATTAGAGTCCGCGCACTTATCCACTACACCAAACTGGCTGTCACTTTTTTTACACCTTTTGCCGCAAAGGTAACCCCCAAGTGCAAAAAGAGACCAAGGCCAGGGGTCACCCCTGACCACCTCTTTGCCATATATTGGGTCACCCACTTTTGCCCTGGGTGCGAGCCATACCTCTGGCTCGCCACTGGTCAGCATATCAAACTGGGTGCTGCCCTGGAGCTCTCCCCCCCAAGATGTGAAACTTAGAAGGGAGGAGCCTAGCCAGGGCAGTCCCAAAGGCAGTCCTCATCCCCCACCCTGGGCCACAAAACCCAAAGGCTGAGCCTGACGGACCCCTTGTCCCCCAACAGAGAAGGTGCTGTATGGTGCTCAATGGATCCACTTTTCCATTTCCCACACTACCCTGCCAAATGACCAGTCCTATTTAATGGACCCACCATGTCCAATTTTCCCTTTGTCCACTGACAACAGTGCAAGGTAAGCAAAAAACACCCCCCCACACACACACTTGCCAATCAAAGGAGGGGTGAAAAATCCCTACTTGGCCCCCAAAGGGCAACCAGACAAAGCCTGCACTGCATACAGGGTGGGAAGGTGAGCTGAACATGCAGTGAAAGAGGAAGAGCGGGGGCGGAGCCTTCCTTAAATTCATGCCGGCTCTGCCCCTGTGTCACAGCCCCATGATGCTGGACATCACCGGAACCCTGTCTCTTCTTCCGAAGGAGGCAAAGCGGCTGCGCCCACAACAGCCATTGGCTTTGCAGCTGATGGGAAGCTGAGCAGACAGCAAGAGTCTAGAATGTATGCTCAGAAAGTCTCTGAGTGCTCTCAAGCAACAGAAATTATTCAGCTTGGATATGGACGATTTACTGAATTTATGAATGTGGGATTGTTTTAGGCTGGTTCTCAGTTGGTAAGTTTCTGACTGTCTATATCCCTACCTGGAAACCTTATCTTATTAAAAACACAGAGCTGGAAGGGATTTTAAAACCATCTAATCCAACCTTAATGCCGATTCTTTTACCCACCAGTTTCCTAGCATTCTAATTCCCAGGCACATGAAGTTCTTTTTATTTATTAAGAAAATGTACACCCCACCTTTCTATTTCTATTTTTAAAAACCCTCAATGAATACACATTTTGAAGCTACAGAAAAATTAATACAAACACAGATTACAAATCTGCATTTGAATTATGAATAGGGAACAAATTTAGAGGGTTCTGGGACAGAGACTTGCTTCAACAGGCATGTACTGTCCTCTAGCTGTCAAACCAGAGTCAAAATCAGCCCTTTCAGGACCTGCCTCAGAGCGCAAGTTCATTGGAGCGGCATCAACATCCCTGCTCTCTTTGAATCCAGCCTCCTAGAAGCCCCAGCAAAAGGAAGCAGGGAGAAGTTTCTGCTGAATGGGACATGTTCAGAGTTCTTTGATGTTCCTTCAATTTGAACACACTCCTCATGTGTTTCCTTACTTTACTTTGACCTTCCTAAACACCTGCTCCCATACCTTCCAAGTTCTGTCAACACTTGCCATCTGAAGCCCACAGTGGGTAACCCCCTGTCCTCAGCCTCAATCTCCTGCCCTGAAGAAACTGAGGAGGAGGGGGGGGCAGCCAGAAAATGGACTCCATGCTGATGTGCTACAAACTTCTGCATAAGAACATAAGAAGAGCCCTGCTGGATCAGAACAATAGTTCATCTAGTCCAGCATCCTGCCTCACACACTGGCCAACCAATTCCTCTGTATGGCCAACAACAGGGCTTAGAGGCCAAAACCTTCCCCTGATGTTGCCTCCTGGCCCTGGAATTCGGAGGGTTAGTGCCTCTGGATGTGGAGGTTCCCTTCAGTCACCCTGGCTAGTAGCCATTGATAGACTTGTCGTCCATGAATCTATCTAATCCCCTTTTCAAGCTGTTTACTTCTGTGGCCATCACTACATCTTCTGGCAGAGAATTCCACGTTTTAATCAATCACTGTGTACCATAGAGACTAGGGGGATTCCTGGAGCGTCCACTCTGAAGTGACATCACATCCTCCCTAAACACCACCCTCATCAGGCACCTTCTCCAAAACCTCCCAAATTTTTCCAAAGCAGTACTGGCAAATCTAGTCCTGCCACATTGCGGGACAGCCAAGAAACAGAACCCAGGTTTAGATAAAGAGGCGGATAGGACCCAAAAGTAAAGAGCTTTTCATTTATGTTAGAGAAGGTAACTGGGAAAAGATATGGTCATCACTGACTCTGTCCTCTAAATCCATAAATATACAATTTCAAGGCTACAAAATTTTGATGTAATGGTATATTACACCCAGTAAGTTGCATCACATAGCGACATCATACTTGCCACTTCGTTGGAGGAAGTGTGTGACTCGAGGCTCATTTATCCACTGTTGGTGGGATTGTACAATTGTAATGGAGTTTTGGCAAAAAAATCTTTGGATACATTAAGGACACAACTGGCTATGATATTGTCCATACACAGGAGTTGATCTTGTTAGACCTTTGGAAAGACTGTCGCATACCTCAGATATGTCAGGATCTTATATCCATTCTTCTAACTGCAGCTAAAACTCTAATTGCAGCAAGTTGGAAAGATTCTACCCTTATTTCCACTACGCGGTGGTTTGTTAAGATCTGGGAACTGTTTGTAATGGACAAATTATCGGACTCTGTTATGAGGACAGACGGTTCAAACGTCAACTCGAACCTGCTAGCCAAATGGACACCATTCCTGGATTATGCTCAAGACAATTACTCTACTCAACTAGGTCTTATTCCTTCAGAGTAAATACTTACCTGTTTTTAGTCTTGGAGGGTAATACTTACAATACTGTTTTTCCGACCTCATTGTTCTTCTTTCATATGGAAAAAGTTTTGGATTTCTAGGGTTTGGAACTTTCTGTGTTGTATAATCAGGTTAACCTGTTGTTTTCTTTGTATGTGATGTTAACACCTTATTTATAAAATTTACTCAAAAATAAAATTTAAAAAAAATGTTGCACTTCTTCCACCGTGTCCATCTCTATAGGCAACAGCAATATACCTGCTTCTCCAGTATTCTGTAACCTTCAGTCCTACTGCCCCATGATGCCACTACTGCCCATGATGCCACATCAAAAGCCACCCCTGAAAACAGCCAGAAAATCAGAATGTAAAGACAGCAGTTCAGCCAAGGCAAGTGGTCTATTTGTGATATATGTGTTGTATACACAGATCTCACATATAAACTGAATGAGGCTCACCGTTAAGTTTTATTCCTGTTTGTTGTTCGCGACTTTAAAGGCCTTGGGGGAGAAAATTGAGGATATGGGATTGTACCCTGAGGGCGGCAAGAAGTATAAATAACTCTTCACTGACTGTCAGAATCAGTGGAAAGTCGGCAGAAGGGGCTACCTAAAACCCCAAGCGTCTCCCCCTGCCCTCCCTCCCTCCAGGTTTGAAGAGGACCCCCTGGGGGGCATATGAACCCTATTAAGAATTACCATGTTGTCCTTCTGAACCTCCACCCCCACTGCCACCTGCCTCTCATGACTGTGGGCGCTTTGCCAAGACACTTAAGAAATCTCTTCCCCCCACTTCTCGAACTGCTGTCCTTAATGATCCAGTTATCCCATTCAGACTGAAGTGCTCTTTGGAAGTTTAGTTCCACTCACACATCTGCACCGAGCCCTGCAGCTGCAGAAAGTCTTTCCCTCCTGTCTTTTTGTTTGGACCAGGGAACAAGCATTCGCCTTAGAACCAGAGAGTTTTGCTAGGGGGAAGTTACAGAGAAGTGATCACTTCCCAACGGATTAACATTTCCTGACTTTGCTCTTCACACAAAGGTTACATCTATTTATGTTATATGCAAGCAATGCATAATAATTAGCAGTGGGGCACATAGCCTAAATCACTGTACTTGTTAGCATTTCAATGCAGATATCATTTTTTAATCCTTGAATTTTTAATGTCAACACAGTAGCTACTCGGGATTGTCATTGAAATGTTTAATTTTTCTCTTCCCCCTCCTCCAGTAGCTCAATAGACGTACTTTGTTCATTGATCGGGGCTGCAGGAAAAAGATTCTCTGGGTATTTTTTTAAAAAAATAAAATTGTACTGTAGATTCATGTCCAATTCTAGCCGTGCTTGTGGCCTGGAATGAAACTGCAGTCACACTGGGGTTGTTACATTTCAGTAAAGGAGAATTTCTGTTCACAGAGATGATTTGTTTAAAACATTTCCGTGCCACCTTTCCACACAACGCAGGGTCCCAAAGGCAGCTCCCATTAAAACAAAACATCGAACCATTTCAGACATCAAAAAGCATTTAAATAAAACACAACACATAAACATATAAATGAAACACAACACATAAACACATACAGAGCTTTCCTGCATTTCTTATTTTTGCCCCTTTGTGCCTGAGCTGCATCAGGGATTTTTGTCCCTTTTCTGCACGTGTTTTGCTCCCTCTAGTGGTCACTTTGATAGTTCATCACATATCTTGGCCTTATTTCCCTGCACTTTTAAAGTGCTCGGGCTGGTGCAATGATATATTGAAACAACTGCTAGAGAGCACAAAACAACAGCACAGTATGGGCATACAAGCAACAAAATAATACATGCAGAAAAGCCCACAGATGGGAAGGCTAATAAGAGCTAGGGAAGGATTGCCAACCAAAACAAAAAAGTCTTCACGTGCTGGTGGAAGACAATGATAGAGAGAGGTAGTCAAATCTCCCTGGGGAGGAAATGCCAAAGTTTTGGCACCACAACTGAGAAGGCCTTTTCTCAGATTGTCACCAGCCTAGCCTCAGTTAGTGGGGGCACCTGACTAACTGAGGCTTTGAAGATGACCAGAGTGATCAGGAACATAAGAACATAAGAGAAGCCAATGTTGGATCAGGCCAATGGCCCATCCAGTCCAACACTCTGTTACACAGTGGCCAAAAATACCAGGTGCCATCAGGAGGTCCAGCAGTGGAGCCAGGACACTGGAAGCCCTCCCACTGTTGACCACCCCAAGCACCAAGAATACAGAGCATCACTTGCCCCAAAGTCCTATCTATACCTTGTAGTTAATAGCCACTGATGGACCTCTGCTCCATAAAGGTAAAGGTAAAGGTTCCCTTGCTTGAAAACCAGTCGAATCTGACTCTAGGTGCTCATTTCCGTTTCAAAGCCAAAGAGCCAGAGCTGTCCGAAGACATTTCCGTGGTCATGTGGCCAGCATGACTAAACACCAAGGTGCACAGAACACTGTTACCTTCCCACCGAAGTGGTACCTATTTATCTACTTGTAATTTCTTGTTTTCGAACTGCTAGGTTGGCAGGAGCTGGAACTAGAGACGGGAGCTCACTCCGTCTTGCGGCACCCGGGTCTCGAACTGCTGAACTACTGACCTTCCACAGCCTGCAATTCAGCATTTTAACCACTTGAGCCACCGCAGCTCCATATGTTTATCTAATTCCCTCTTGAAGCTGTCCATGCTTGTAGCTGCCACCACCTCCTGTGGCAGTGAATTCATATGGGAGTAGGTGGTCCTTCCAGATGGCATCATATTATCCTAAAGCTCAGATGTTATTCATATCATGAGTATGGGGACCAGCTAGGGCCCTTCATTCCCCATTGCCAGGAAGGAGTGAATGGGAGGAGACTGACATTTCTCCTCTGTCTTTCCCCCCCCCAAATTATTTTTATTAGCAGTTTTTCAATGGACATTAAGTAAATCAAGTAACCATCACATCAAAGAATAAAGCAGTAGTGAGGATGTAATAAACAGCTTAGAAACACCAAAAACAGTTTAGGAAAGTAAATTACCGGGAAGCAATAACACAAATAGACAGTTGAGCTTCAGCAGGTAATACATTCTGTTGACAATATCCTCTGCAGGAACAAATAGCATGCTAATCTGAAATCTACAAACATAAAGCAGAACCAATTTGTCAATGTATTTTACTGAGAGACCCTAGTATTTGGTAATTAGACCAGAGGTTGGAATGTGAGCCTGAATCATTTTAGAAATAAAGCAAATCATGATACAATCATTTTTGGGGAGAGTATCATGTTTGGTAAGATGTTCCAAAATTTGGAACCAGAACACTGTAAATTTGTCTTGAGTATGTTCTGTCAGAGCACTGGTACTATAAGTAGAGATTTTACTTATTAAAAAGTAATCCCACAGTCGGGTTCTCCAAGCAAGCACTGAAGGTATTGTTTTTCCAGTGTGCAGCAATCTCCAATCTTGCTACAGCCATGAAAGAGGATGATCCTGTCCGCGTTTGTTTTGTTTGTCAAGGCCTTCGGCCACCAGCCCAAGAGAACTGTCTCTGGGGAGAAATGGGAGAGACTCTCCCATGATCTTTTTCATTTCTCTTATTACCAAGTCCCCAAAATTATAAACGTTAGGGCAGGACCAGCACATCCTGTCTTTTTGACATTCCTTCCATCAAGAACTGGAAGCAATGTCAACATTTCACGGTGATTCTCTAGTATTGGCCCAAAACAGTAATATCACTTAAGTAAATACTTATAGAGCATAAGTACTATCAGAATACATTTTTATTGTTAAATAATTAAATACATTTAGAGGTCCAACATTAGAGAAGAAGAGACTGGATTTATACCCTCAGAGCAGCTTACAGACTCCTTTCCTTTCCCTTCCCCACAGCAAACACCCTCTAAGGTAGGTGGGGCTGAGAAAACTCTTTCCAGAACTGTCCTTGAGAGAACAGCTCTGACAGAACTATGGCTTGCCCAAGGTCATCCAGCAGATGCAAGTGGAGGAGTGGGGAATCAAACCCGGTTCTCCCCGATTAGAGTCTGTGCACCAAACTGGCTCTCATTATCTCCATTACAAATAAAAATACATAAAGCACAAGTGGAAACCAATGTAGCCCTATACATTTTGGCCCTAAAAAGCCTTCTTCAGAGGTCAAGCATATTATATACACACAGGCTCATGATTGGCATATCATGTTAACAAAGCAATACAGGACCCCCCCCAAAAAAAAGGTTCCCCCCCCAATAAAGATAGAATGGCACGAGGCTTAAGGTATAAGTGAGGCCTCTTGTATTACAGCTTTATGTGAATTATCAAAAGCATATATGTCAAACAGTATTTGTATTGTATGCCTTCCAGATTTGGTCTAGAAAGTACAGATGCAAATTTACCTGCTCTGAAATAGTGGATAGTTAGGCTTGTAAAAGGGAAAGCTGGAGTCCAGTCCCCACTTAGTCTTGATGTTAACTTGTTGACCTCAGCCAGTCACACTCTTTTGTCCTAGCCTCCCTCACAGGGTTGTTGTGAGGATAACATGGAAGTAACCCCATATTGGCATCCTAAATTCCTTGGAGGAAGGGTGGAATGAAACCTGGAATACATAATCATATTTAATCTTTGCATTGCACATTTCAAGCACATCACCTATATTATCTCAGCCAATCCTTACAACAGACCTGTAAATTAAGCAAGCACATTCTTCCATTGTAGATGGCTGGGGGAAGATGCTGAGACTAAGGAAAACAGCAGGTTGCCTAAGGTTTCAGAATTTGCATCCCAAAAGGAGCTCTGAAATGCAGGCTTCCCAAGTCAAAGTCATGAGTTCATTGGTACTCTCAATCTTTCAGGAACTTTCTGATTTGCTGCAATTCAACAGAACCCATTCCTCAGTTGGGTGGGCGGGAGGGGGAATGCTTAGGACAGGATGGGCTATTAACGAATAAATATGCTTTCATGCAAGCCAGGTTTCGGTCCTCTAAAAGGGCACCAATTCTGTGCAGATTAATGTTTAATGCATTTGTAAATAGCAGCTCAGCTTTGCTGAGCATGAGCAAGAAAATTGTCCTGTAGCCCATCAGCATTTACAATCCCAGCATGGGTCCAGAGGGCTCCGTTAGAGATGCATCATTCGTGTTTGGCAGATAAGAGGTTTTGTGTATAGTATATTTAGAGCCGCATTAAAAGGCACTAACAGGGAAAGCGAACACTGAACGAGACCAGGTCGGGGGCGGAGGGGAGCCTTTCTAGGGTAGCGCTAAAATTAGATATTAGCTCAACCCTTGATTGGTTTGAAAGATGCCAAGAAAGTTAAGTATTCATGTGCTGCTGCTTGCAAAGCATGTTAGCAGTCAGACCCCTTCTCTCACTGAGGGGCAATTCACAACTAGAATAACCATAAGCACCCTTCTTAAATTATCACCTCCAAAAATGTAAGTACAAGACACTGCCCCCTAGTCCAAAATGACACAAAATGGATGCCAGTCAGAAATAAGCCTGGGCATGTGGTTTGGAATTATAAGTAAGAACAGCTGACTGTCTACTGCCACCTCAACACCCCAGAGAAATGCCTAATTTAGGATAATGGGTCTCCCAAAAACCTATTGACTCACCCTTGGACTAATCCCATCAACACTCAGCCGCACTTCCCTGCACCCATCTACCTTAATTAAGCAATGCTTAATTCTATTCACCTAAACCATTAGCCTTTCCTGTCTGGTACCTGTAGGGTCTTCAAACCTCTAGCACATCATTGTCCAACTCAGAAAAATCTATTAAGGGTTTGTTTTTGTTTTTTTGGCAAATGCATCCTACCTGCCCAAGGGTACATTTTATTATTTATTCATTTATTATTTTCAATTTATATCCCACCTTGCCGGGAGTCGGCTCAAGGCAGCGAACAACATTAAAACAGTAAAACAATCAATGCGATAAAATGCAATAAACTATATATAAACAAACCCCTAACATCATAAAATCTAACAGTACAATGCAAACTGATGGCGGCATCAGTATACAATCCCCTCACCAGAAGCGGTATCCACATGATATTCATGTAGGCCATAGCATGTTTCAGTGGCACATTAGTCAATGGCGGCTCCTAGTCAGGCCCTGTGGAACTGCAAAAGGTCCCGCAGGGCCCTGATGTTATCTGGTTTTGCCCTATATCAGAAGCACCCTGATTCCCAGCAGTGTCTGTATGTGCCTTGGATCCTCAACGTACACCCCCACTTTGTTGGGATCTTTTTTCTCTTGAAATGCTGGTCATTTTGCTGCTTCTGTGGACCTCTCCAAGATCAGTAATTATCGCCCTTCCCTGAAATCACTTTCCCCCTCACCTCCCTGTGTTTCTCTTCGTTAGCTCTTGTATGTGTGTTTATTGTGTGTATTTTGTTTTTGTCTTTCCCTTTTCCTTAATATTTTTTTTCTGGTTGAACATCCACCTAGTTTATTTGAGAGTTCTCTTAAGGGAAAAATCCCTGTATACATAGATGGAGAATCTCAATTACCACCACCACCCCCAGTCTCCTTTAAGCTAATTTCCCCAACTAATTAGGTGACCGCCTCTTTGGGTAACTAGCAAGTCAATGATGACACATGAAAACCAAGTGGATTAGTAAGGTTTTCTGCCTTGATTTTTTAAAATGCTTTTCAGAGCAATTTGTCCTTCTGCAAATGCAAATCTTCCATGGTCCCTGCCTTCACCTCTCCTCCCACCCCCCCTGCCCCAGCCTTGCACTAAGAGCAGAAAAGAGACCATTGAGAAATAAACCTGAATTACTTCGACCTTTGCAATCTACGTGTCTTCGGTATGTGGCTCAAGTTCTCCCGGGCATCTTCTAAAACGTGTCCAATAATCAATCTGGAACATTTCCTTCAGTCTCTTGCTGAGTTTGCTAAGATGTGCAGCTTTTAAAAACAGCATGAATGTAGAACACAGGGAAAGGATTATTTGCTCTATCATTTATTCATATGTTTTTGCACAAGGTTAATTCGGCGATTCTCCCCCTCCCTCCCTGTTTTTACATTCCGACACGGGAATTGTACAGGTAGCATCAGCAAACTAAGTTTTATACAGGTATTTTAAAGTTCAGTGGATTGCCTTAAAAAAAAGAAGCAGCACAGAATTTGCTTTTTACATCTATTAATGGGACTTTCTGAGCTCAAACTCATAAAACATTAAACTGATCCCAGTGACAAAGGACCATTACAGACAAACAAGGAGATTTCAGCTAGAACTAAACCTGGAACATCAAAATAGTGTGAGCTTTCTGACCAAGGCCCTCTCAGATAATGATCTCCTATGGTGGTCTTTTGGCTCCTGAGCCTACTGGGTGTACAGATGCGGGGGAAGAAATCCAACAAATCCCAGAAGAGCCACCAACGGTAGAGTAGTGGCTCAGATCTTTTAGGAAAGAAAAGACTGAACCAACAACCACCAAGGCTCTTTGCTCTCTTTGAGGATCCCACCAGAGATGATAAAAGGTGGTAAGACCATTTTGAGGTGGTATAGCACAGATCTTTAAACCAGGATCTCCTCATTAACAGTGACCATTGATAGAACTCAGGAGTCCAGGACAGTAGGATAGAATAAGTTCCTCCAATCTGAGAATACATGAGAACATGAAACTGCCTTATACTCAACCAGACATTGATTCATCACAGTCAGTATTGTCTTCACAAATTGCAAGCAGGGTCTCCAGGTTCTCAGACAGAGGTCTTTCACTTCATCTCCTATCTGGTCCTTTCAACTGGAGATGCCAGGGATTGAACCTCAGAGCTTCTGGAATGCAAGCAGATGTTCTTTCACTGAGGCAAGGGGCACCAAGCCTTTAAGTGGCTCTTCTTCCAAGACTGGAGGCACGCTTCAACCTTTGCTCCATGGAGTGGCAGGATACAGGCTACCAATGCTCCCTCTAAGCTGTGGAGTCTTGTGAGCAAAAAATCTACTTTGTGAGTTACTGGCAATGGGAAAAATGCAGAAAAGGGCAACTACAATGATAAGAGGAGGAATTGCTGCCAAATTTCAGTGGCAATTCAGCAGCAAACCGATTCAGATCAGAGAATCTGAATCGGGCCCCAGCAGCCCAAAAGGGGCCCGAATGGGCCATTTTCAGGGGTGCATTCAGTTCGGACAAACCAAATGCACATCCCTAGTTGAGAGGCCCATCTGCCTCATGGTGCCAAGAGAGAAAAGCATGTCCCTCTCTTCATGCATGCACATAGAGAGCAAGTCTTCATTCAGAGAGAAAGAGAAGCAGGAAAGGGGAAATTGATCCCTGAGAACACAATCTGCATATCAAAGAGGACAGTGGCAGAAGAGTAGATACAGGAAGGAAGGTCAGTGTGCCTATCTAGCTATCTAGCCCCTCTTGCCACTCAGTCTGGAGGTTTGAGACAGGGGACATCACACCTGGAACTTCCAACATTTACAAGTTGGCCTAATTTATAAACCGGGTAATTGTGCTCTTCAGTGACAGGTTGACTTGGCAGGGGACATGAGACTGAGTTGGAGTTTCCAGGTCCACCTAGCCACTGGTGGAGGATGAGGGGTAGGATTTCCAGATCCAGGTTGGGAAAGTCCTGGAGTTTTGGGGTGAAGCCCGGGGAGCACAGCAGACCCGTAGTCAGGATTTTGTGGCTTATGGGGCAAATTCTTTTTTTTCTAGTGGGGCTGCCATTATTTGCCATAATGAAGGGGGGGTTGCATGCTCCCGTCTCCCTTCCCTCTTGCAATATTTAAAGGGCCCTTCAGCTGATCAGCAGGCAGGGCCGGCCCCAGGTGTCTGGGTGCTCTAGGCAGGACAGCCTGGGGCGCCCACCCCACTGGGGATGCCAACCTCCCAGTGGGGCCTGAAAACCAGGGGGCGGTGGAGCGCTGGCTTTCCAGGGTGGTCCGCAGCTGCAGGGCCCCCAGGAAAGCCAGGGATGGGGCGGGGGTTCTAGCCCCCGCTCCCTCCCTCCCAGCGCCAGCTTTCCTGGAGGCTCTGCAGCTGCAGGGGCCCCAGGAAAGCCAGGGAAGGGGCGGGGGTTCAAACCTCTGCCCCTTCCCTCCCAGCACTGGCTTGCCTCAGTGCTCTGCAGCTGCGGGGGCGCCAAAGCAAGCCAGGGAAGAGGCAGGGTTTAAACCCCCACCCCTTCTGTCGGAGCACCGGCTTGCCTCAGCACTCCACAGCCACGGGGGCACCGAGGCAAGCCAGGGAAGAGGCAGGGGTTCAAACCCTCTTCCCTTCCCTCCCAGAGCCGGCTTGACTCAGCACTCCACAGCCACAGGGGCATCAAGGCAAGCCAGGGAAGGGGCGGGGGTTCAAACAACCACCCCTTCCCTCCCAGCGCCAGCTTGGAGGAGAGTGGAGGGTGGTGGGGAAAAGGGGAGTGCCGGCAGGGGGAGGGCCTAGTGAGCGAGCTGGCAGTGTCAGCAGTGATCCCCACCAATAAGCTGAAGGGCACTTTAGATCTTACAAGAGGGGTGGGAGATGGGCGTGCCACACCCCCTACTTCTTTTCAAAAGCATTTAAAGGATCCCTTTAAATGCTTTTGGGAAGAAGGGGGGGCTTTAAAGAAGGGCGATGGCCTTTAAGGAAGGGGTGGAGCCCCAATAGCCTCACTGTAGCTATGGGCCATGAGCACAGGAACTTCAGTACAGTACAAAGCCATAGAGTCGGCCCTCCAAAGCATCCATTTTCTCCAGGGGAACTGATCTCTTTAGTCTGGAGAAGAGCTGTGATTCTGGAGGATCTCCAGGCCCCACCTGGAGGCTGGCATCCCTCAATGGAGTTGGACTCCCTGTTTCACTCGGTCAACTCCTAGCATCTCTGAGAGCCTTTCCTGGATTCAGCAGTCCCAAAGGCTGACTGGCAAACAGCCTTCACATCTCTAATTTACTCTCTGTTGGACATCCATCTGTTATTTTCTGTTCCTGATTCATGCCATCTCAGCCTCCCGAGGGGTCTTGACCTGGGTAAATGCAACATATAGGAGGAATGTCATCACAGTACCTAGGAAGGGAGATACAGCAGCACCAACATAATTGGCTGCATCCATATTATTAAAAGATCTTTCTGGATTGCAACTCCGGGAGCCTGCTCTCGGGTTTAAAGATGCGGCTTTTGGTGAGTTTTTTGTCTGGTACATCTTGTTTTAGTTGACAGAACTAAAATCATCCAATCTGGAAGTGATCATTGCATGGGGCATGGCAGCCAGGTCCCGGGGGGTGAGATATGGGACCAACTGCCTGATCTGTCTCAGATGGAATCATCCATGGCCAACCTCTGGCACAGAGCATCAAAAGTGGCCCAAACAGAAATTATAAGAAATAGAAAAGCTGTTGCATACATTCAGGGCTTGCATAGTTCCCCTGAACTGCTTCCTCTCATGGAGCTACTTACACAACACTTTCTTTCCCATTGTGATTATGTAGAAGACTTCATATATATTAAGGCACATTGGTTTGAATCCTGCCAAACATTTCCATTGATGGAAGGATTTCTGGCAACAGAGGACAACTTTCTCACCTCACCCCATCCTCCTACGGCTGGGAAAAATGATGCTCCTGGCGGGGACACAGGATCCCAAGAAACCGCATGAAGAAAGGCAAATGCTGGGAGATGTGGGAGGTATGTGACATCATGTCCTCCATGACATTCATAGAACGTACTCAGTCTCTATGGTAAAGGGAACCTATGGTAAAGAGACCATAGAGACTGGGGAAATCCTAGAGCATCACAGCATTTTTGCCATAGAGATTGGGGAGATCCCTAGAACATCACCCCTTTTTTTCTCTTGCTCTTCAAGTGCTGGGGCAGGGCAGGGCAGGGCTGCTGTCCACAGGCGTGAGAGGGACTTTGGAGGTCTGCAATGGAAGGGAGGAACTGCTAAAAATCAGTCAGAATTGCTCCATGGGATCCAACCCATTGTGCATGAAGTCACCAACAGTGTTCTGAATTCACCTGCATGAATTTCTATCTCTGCTTGAGAGTTCACTTTTGAGAAGACCCTCGATACTTTATTCCTTGGGTACCAGATGATCGGAAAATATCTGAAATAAGATAAACTTCTACAGTGAAAGAAAGAAGGCAGAAGTATTCTCAAGATTATCACAAAAAAAGGCATCTAAAGCAAATTTTCTTTTCTGAACTTTCCTGGGAGAGATTAGACCAAAAGATATTATAGAACCAAATTAAATAGATCTCAAACTAGCGTAATAAAAGGAGGAGGCGAGAAAAAAGAAAATAGCACCCAAAAAAAGCATTTTTGAACAGCTGCATGCTGAAGGATTAAAATGAAAATGATAAACAGAACAAGATGTACTCTACAGTAAACCTTTCTTGTTCAGTTCTTTAAACTAATATCAAGGTTCTTCTCAGATACCATGCTTAGATACCCTTCCGGAGCTAAGAAGAAGTATTTGATGTTTTGCAGAACTCTTTTCTTTTAACAAGCCTTAATTACAGTATTTATTTTTTGCTCTTCATCTATAGCGACCTTACTTTAAGAATATCTTGTCATTTTCAGCAGGATTCTCAGAGCTTTGCGATCCAGTCTGGTACAAACTTTGCCTCAACTTCATATAGTTCTTTTGTATTAATGAGCTACAAAGAACAATCACAAAACCCTGAAACTTTATTGGCAAATAATATCTTAATTTTCTCCTTCCCATTTTTATTTCACCTCTCCGGTCCTCCAAGGGACTCAAGGCAGGTTTGTCGCCACATCGATTCTATCCTCACAACCACCCCGTAAGGCTGGGCTGAGAAAAATGTGGTTCCTAGGCAGAGGAGTGAATGTGCAGCTACTGGCTGAAAGTATTGGTAATGCGAGGGGGAGAAGGCAATAGGTCGGTGGGGAGATGAGGAGTTGGTTCAGGACAGACAAGAGGAAATACTACTTTACACAGAGAGTGATTTAAATGTGGAATTCGCTGCCCGAGGATGTAGTGATGGCCAAAGGAATAAACGGCTTTAAAAGGGGGATGAGATAGATTCATGGAGGATAAATCTGTCAGTGCCTGCTAGCCATGGTGGCTGAGGGAAAACTCCAGAGCCAGGAAACAGCATCAGGGGAAGGCCTCAGCCCCTATGCCCTCTTGTTGGCCATCCAGAGGAACTGGAGACCACCGTTCCTGTCACCTTCTGTCGTCTTCAACCTTTGTAACTGAAGTGTAAAATGGTTACTATGTTTGTGTTTGTTGTTATTTAAAGAGACATTTTCTATGAAGTCTTGTTATCGCAGTTCTTTGGCTTTTTCTCCTATGTTTGAGAGCTGTGACCATTTTGCTTTCTGATTGGCCACTGTATGAGACAGGATGCTGGACTAGATGGAGTCTTGGTCTGATCCAGCAGGGCTCTTCTGATGTCCTTATGAGAGAAAGCAAAAGTGAGGTGAGAAAGAG
Source organism: Gekko gecko (assembly GCA_029375565.1). Taxonomy (NCBI): domain Eukaryota; kingdom Metazoa; phylum Chordata; class Lepidosauria; order Squamata; family Gekkonidae; genus Gekko; species Gekko gecko. The sequence continues at coordinate 17,377,824 of JAPDNY010000010.1, forward strand.
GCACCAAGTGGCATATCTAATGGTGAAGAGGGAGCTCGGGTCTCCAAGGTCCCAGGTGGAGGCTGTGGGATAATTATGCTGCTGGGCCCAGCACAGCCCCCAAGCTTTCCAGCAGATGCCACTGGGTCCAGTGCAGCCACTGGGCTCTCCAGCAGATGCTGCCAGGCCCAGCAAGGCCCCCCAGTCTCTCTGGCAGATGTTGCTGGGCCAAGCACTGAACCAGGGCTGCTTTGTCACCATCACAGCCCCCAGCCCCTCCACCAGGCCCATCACAGCCCCTTGGCCACTTGGCCACCTCTATGGCTGTCACCATGCCTGCTGCAGCTCCTAGGCTCCACCACATTAAGACACTGAATGCTTTTTTTAACATTTCAGATTTTTCTGCAAACCTTGAGAGTCCCCCAAGTTTGCTGAAAAATCTGTTTAGTGTACACATGAACCCAAACTGCAGATTTAGGTATCTGCACTTGGAGGCCACATGTCTCTAATACTATATAGATGCCTAGCTAATGCAGTTGTCCTTCACATGCAAGAAGCCAGAGAAGGGAAAATATCCTGTCACGAGTAATTCTGTCTTCTCGTGTCAACATATAAATAGATAAAATTAGGACTCCCTAGCAGCTCCTACTAGTAGCTTTGTTTCTAACTTTTTAAGGATGAGCACAAAAACACACCAAATTCGGGGGGAAATCCAGAGTCTCCTTCTAGTATTGTATTCACAGCTGGAGGCTGAAAATGTGTATATAAGATGCACAATCTTCTGAAATAGGGGCTGGGCATTGACATACCATTGGCAGACAAGTTATGAAATTAAACATATTTATAACCTACTTGGAGCTGCGGTGGCTCAAGTGGTTAAGACGCTAAACTGCAGGCTGTGGAAGGTCAGTAGTTCAGCAGTTCGAGACCCGGGTGCCTCATGACAGGGTGAGCTCCTGTCTCTAGTTCCAGCTCCTGCCAACCTAGCAGTTCGAAAGCTAGAAATTGCAAGTAGATAAATAGGTACCACTTCGGTGGGAAGGTAACAGCGTTCCACGCACCTTGGTGTTTAGTCATGCCGGCCACATGACCACGGAAACGTCTTCGGACAGCACTGGCTCTTCGGCTTTGAAATGGAGATGAGCACCGCAACCCTAGAGTCGGATTCGACTGGCTTTCGAGCAAGGGAACCTTTACCTTTATAACCTACTTTTTTATGTGGTTCAAGGCAACATCTTGACTGGCAGCTCTTGTGCTGCTGCTGCTTGCTGGGCTAACAGGGGGGGAATGCAGGGGGTTTGATCAGCATTGTGACAATGCCATGACATCACTTCCAGTGCAACCAGGAAGTGATGTCCTCTCGTCAGGGTGACATTGCAACATACTGCACAGCTTTGAGTGAATGCTAGAGAGTTGGGAAATGTTAGATTTTGGTGGGAGAAGGGTTGGGAGCAATGCTCCCTCTAAGCTGTGGAATCTTGTGAGCGAAAATACTACTTCGTGAGCTACTGGCAGTAAAGTTGTGAGCGAGCCATTTGGCTACTGCATACATTAGAAGAAGAAGAAGAGAAGAGATTGGATTTATACCCCATTAGCTTGCTCTGGAGCCATCCTTCCTGAGCTAAGAAAAAAATGTGTGAGTTGGAGGCTAAAGAACTGTGAGCTCGCTCACGCTAACTCAGCTTAGAGGGAACACTGGTTGGGAGGGCAGGGAGTCCATTAGGTATGCTGAAGATAGGTAGTGTTAAGGTGCTGTTCCTGTCAACTACAGTTAAAAGGAGGGGAGCCTATCTGCTCTAGGTTTTAATGGTTTGAGTGCTGTTCCTGTCAAAAACAGTTAAAAGTTAAAAGCCTTTCCCTTCCATGTCATAAGTCTGAATCAGCCAAACAAGAAACCCGCATCGTAACTGTTCCACTTTCTCAGGTCCCAGGTCTCCTGTAACTTTTTTACTGTAATATTGAGAAACAGTACAAAGAAAAACTCAAGGTGCATAGGCAACTGAAACAGGCCTGCTTCTTAGCTGTCTTCATCAAGCCTACCGTGTGCTTCCTTCAAGCCTGTATTTGCCTCATAACAGGCACCCTGACTCCAGGCATTGTCCTTACTGGGAGCTAAAAGACCAAGCAGCCTCAGAAGAACATAAGAACATAAGAACATAAGAGAAGCCAATGTTGAATCAGGCCAGTGGCCCATCTAGTCCAACACTCTGTCACACAGCGGCCAAAATATACCAGGTGCCATCAGGAGGTCCATCAGTGGGGCCAGGACACTAGAAGCCCTCCCACTGCTGCCCCCTCCAGCACCAAGAATAGAGTGCATCACCTGCCCCAGACTGAGAGTTCCCATCTATACCCTGTGGCTAATAGCCACTGATGGACCTCTGCTCCAGATGTTTATCTAATTCCCTCTTGAAGGCTCAATTATAAAAATAAAAATATATTTAAAAGGCTGAATAAATGTGTAGGATATAAAATGTAAGTCCCTAGTTTCTAGGTTCTGAAGATGGTGTATTGTCACAGAAGATCCACAAGAATAACACACAATCCCAAGACAGTCTGGTATGAAAAAATATATACAGATGTGTGCTAGATGCCCACAGAACAACACAATAACAAGAGAGACTAGATTAAAGCCATAATGTCATTGAGTGTCTGGAAATGAAAAACAACCACTTATTCCATCACAGAAAAAATACAAAGGTCAATAAAATTACACATAGCCGTCTGCTCCAGCCTCTCTCAGTCAATATCCTTCTAACAGTCTTGTATTCTCAAAAGCAGTCTGCTCCAATCTCTCTTTCAAGACTTATTCCGGATGTTTAAGTGTTTCAGACCTCTGGTTTTTCCTCAGGAACAAATCCTAAATAGGAATTACACATTCAGTGTTACCTTCAAGTTGACCCATTCATTGATTTACTTTTCTGTTAATCTACCTGGGCAAGGTCTCCTCACTTATTTTCAAGCATGCTGCTGCTGCCACCAAACTCAAATGGACCCAGACTACAAAGTCCAGCCCTGATGGTGCCACTCAACTGGAAATAGCCCAAATTTTTGCCTCCTACCTTATTTAGAAACTGTTCAGAATTTAGAGATTTTTATTTCCTATTTTATCACACACATGCGCTAAAAGCCATCAATGGTGATGGAAGGAGTGGAAAATGGAAAGCTCTAGACTGTCTCACTCCAGACACACTTCCTAGTCCATGTGGAACCAAGGAACCCTGAGCCTAACATAAAAAAATCATGAGTCTGGACTTCCTTGGGGCTTGGGGGAGTGTGTTGTACGGTTCTGTCCTATATACCATCTCTGATCACTGTGACTACTCTCTCCTGCCAAAGAAAGGATGGTAATGCCTATTAATGCAACTTGATGGCTATGGATATCCCCCTTCAATGTGCCTTAATGGTTCTGATCCAGTAGCCATCAGGACTGGAACAGATGACCCCTTTCTTCTTGTGGGAGGGAGTGCCAAGTGCATGTAGGCCTACTGGAGAAAAAAGTGCATTGTGCTGAGTCGGGGAAAGATAGACTGGCAGTGCCATCCTAAGTACACTTTCCTGTATGTAGTAAGTCTCATTGAACAAACTTACGTAGGATTCTGAGTAGACCTGCTTAGGACTGCACTGCAGGAGAAGGTAACAATCACTGCTCAGGACTGAGCAGAAACTCCTGGTGGATGTGGGACTACTTAGGCATGGGCATGAAACCCCCGCCCCCCCAAAAAAATGGTTTGGTTCAGTTCATGGTTCACGCCAGTCCAGAACTGAACCAAAATGGCTTCTGATGACCCAAAACAGTTTGGTATGTTCAGGACATGGAAGAATGCCCCCCAGTTCCTACAGTCCCCAACCTCACAGAGGATCTCCTGTGGACTCTCCTCTACCTGCCCACCAAGTTTGGTGGAAATTGGACTTAAGGGAACTGAGTTACGGCCCCCCAAAGGAGGTGCTTTTGAGGGAGACATCAGGCATGGGTTCTGGAGTGTATAGACTGGACCGTGTGGAAGAAGAAGAAAAAGGAGGAGGAGGAGGATAGTTGGATTTATACCCCACCCTTCACTCAGAGACTCAGACTGTCAGAGCTGTTTTCTCAAGGACAGTTCTAGAAAGAGCTCTCTCAGCCCCACCTACCTCACAGGGTGTCTGTTGTGGGAAGAGGAAGTGAAAGGAGTTTGCAAGCCTCTTTGAGACTCCAAGTGAAGGATGGGGTATAAATCCAATCTCCTCCTCCTCCTCCTCCTCCTTCACAAAAAGTAGCCCAGTGAAGTGTTGTGAAATGAGAGAACAATCCCTATTCCCCTCATTCACAGGGGGAAAAAAAGAATGGGCACCACACAAGAGGAATCCAGGGCAAAGCGAAGTCCTCTGGCCCCTGACTGAGCAAGCAATCCCCTCCTATGCCCAGCAAAGCCAGTTTGGTGTAGTGGTTAAGTCCACGGACTCTAATCTGGGAGAACCAGGTTTGATTCCCCATTACTCCACTTGCAGCTGCTGGATGACCTTGGGCAAACCATAGTTCTGGCTCACCTGTTCTTGAAAAAAGAGCAGTTTCTGTCAGAGCTCTCTCAGCCCCACCTCCCTCACAGGGAAAGGAGATTGTAAGTCTCTCTGAGACTCCCTTGGGTAGTGAAGGGTGGGGTATAAATCCAATCTCTTCTTCTTCTTCTTCAACTTTGTGATGTCTCCACTCTTCTTCCCTCTTCATTTCCATCTTCGACCAAAAACCAACAGAGGCAACATGAACTCTGCTTGGGCTTATATAGCATCTGAATTCCATGGTGACAAATGCGAGCTCTGTCACTGGCAGGCAGCAGTGCCTGTCAAGCTTTGGAGGGTCCCTATTGGTGTTTCCAAGGCTGGAAAATACCACCACCACTGTTGCCTAGCAGTTCCACGCCAGGTTTCCATTTACTGGATTATGCCAAGCCATGCCAAGCTGCTCCAAAAGTTCAGTGAATGTTCGGTGACTGCATGCTCTACCAAACATCGCTTCCTGAGCCCCCGATCTGGCGAAAATCCAACACGAATTTTGGTTCGTCAGCCAGTTCGTGCCCATCCATAGGATCTCTCTTGGTCAATTTCTGAAGATCTGATATGGGGCGGGGAAACGGTTTCCCTCTAGGGATTCCTCTGTGCCTCTACCTATATATCATGCACAATAAATTCCACAAGTCTCCAGGGCATTTTTCTGCCCCTCCTGCAGAAGAAAGCAAACAAGGTAAATGCTGGCCCCTGGGACTTCACCCTGTTCCAAGAGGTCTACTATTCCCATTGGGCCTCTAGACTGGGATATCCAGTATCTTCACTAGTGGGCAGGCTGTTTCCCAAGGACAACACCTTCCTGGTATGCGGGGACTGATAGGGGAGTGGAACCTGCCCCTTGCCTCCCAGTGACCAGTTTCTACTGAGAGGAGCAGGTTTCACTCCCTTTCAGGCACACCCTGGCTGCAGCATCTAGAACGTTGTCCCACTGAAATAAGTAAAAGTTTATCATTTGTTCCCACATGTCACAGTCCACGGAACACATGGTCTTCAATTATTTGCCTCTTCCAGAGCGCCAGGGTAAAACCCAGACTTTTCAAGCAAAATCAAAAACATAAACAAACCACCTTAAATCGTCCTGGTGAACAAATTGTCCGTGCTGAAAATAGGCTCTCTCCCCACCTTAGCCCTGCAAGAGAGTATCATTATGATTAATGGCCATACATAGAGATAATAGCCTGCATTGCTCATAATAAGACACTATATAGTTAGCGCCCAGATCTTGTTTCTGCAGATCCACCACTTCAGAATTTAATTCAAGCTGGAGGAAAGCAGCCCCTGCCTCCACGCGTTTTGTTGTTGTTGTTGTTGGTTTTGGCTTAAAGAGATTTTCAGTTGTCTCTGCACACAGATTATACATCTCTTTAGTAATCAAGGCCTTTTTATAACAAAGACAAAACCCAACCTTGATAAAAATGAGCCAGAAGAAGCGCTTGCTATCTGTATTAGAATTATTTTAGGCCTATTTGTGTGTATGTCTACTTATCCATCCCTTGTGTTAGAGAAGGACTTCCCACAAGGGTTCAATGGGCTAATGTCTGACATCAGAATGAGAGGATGGCCGGACAAGAGCTCCCTCAACAATTATAGTCTTCCTTTGTGATTTACCCCGGAGGGAGGGAAGCCCTGCATGTTTGCATGGACAGAGCCAATCCATTGTCTCCAGCCCCACATTATCTATGTAATAGGTTGGGAATCTGGAATTTCCCCAGATTCTGAAAGCCTGCAGAGATAAAATACAAAAAAAAATGAACTATACCTGCTAACATTGTCCATCATAGAAAAAATACGTGAGGCTAGACTGGAAGTATGTGACTGGCCCACTGTCACCCAGACAACTTGCATGGCAGAGGAACTGAACCTGGGTCTGCCAGATCCTAGTCCAACACTAACTACTAAACCACACTGGTGGCTCCCTTAACAATAAGGGACAATGAACTTTTCCAGTTTCTCATTTTCCTTGGTTGTGTGTTGCTGTTGGTTCAGGGTTTTGCTCCCCCCCACCCCGGCCGTTCCACATGTGTTTTGCTCCCCCTAGTGGTCAATTCAATATTGCATTGCAGTTTTAAATCTGCGTGGAGATATGCCAGACATAAAGAGGGAGCAAAGCACTTGAGGAACGGGGGGGGACGGGACCCAAAGCAACAGGAACACGCAAATAAGGAAAATGAGAATGTGTAAAAGCCCAATCTATCCAGAATGAAAATAACATTTGGGGCAGGGGATCAAATATACTACTTGTCCCTCCTCCCACATGTGGCTGTTGGAACATGAGCTCGCTGTCTACACATATACATATATATCCAAGTATACTCTTCCCCATGATCAGATTTTCCCATTTATGGGGCACAATGTACCTAGCTAGGTTGCCAACCTAGCAGTTCAAAAGCAAGACATTTCTAGTAGATAAATAGGTACCACTTCAACAGGAAGGTAACAGCGTTCCATGCGCCTTGGTGTTTAGTCATGCCGGCCACATGACCACAGAAACGTCTTTGGACAGCGCTGGCTCTTCAGCTTTGAAACGGAGATGAGCACCGCAACCCTAGAGTAGGATTCGACTGGCTTTCGAGCAAGGGAACCTTTACCTTTACCTATGTACCTAGCACCATATACATATGTAGATACCCTGCTCACATTCCAGTGATTGCATGTGGTGGGGCAGGACCACTACACATGGTCCCATAACCCCTTTTTGTATGTTATTTTTTCCTCTAAGGTATTTAATCTGAAGAGACCTACTTAGTTAGACCCATTGTTTATAATTCTCAGACTGGCAGCAGTTTTCCAGTATCTCAGGCAGAGGTCTATCACATCCCCCATGACCTGCATGCTGAGCCACTGAGCTCCAGTCATCTGTAGTCCTCCACATGCAGCCAGCTGGTGTGACCTTGGGTCAGTCACAGTTCTCTCAGAGCTGTTCTCAAGAGAAGTTCTCTCAGAGCTCTCTCAGCCCCACCTACCACACAGGGTGTCTGTTGTGGGGAGATGAAAGGAAAGTGATTGTAAGCCCCTCTGAGACTCCTTCAGGTAGTGAAGAGCAGGGTATAAAAACCAACTATTCTCCTCCTCCTCCTCCTCCTCCTCCTCCTTTTGTAGTCAAATTCCAGTGTATTCCAGGGAATATCCAGGAACTAAGATTTTCATTACCTCAGAATGAAATCACCTGGCTTTTATTGCTTTTTGAAACTCTGCAGTCAATGCAAGTATTGTTTCATAATAGTGGAAAATTTGAGACAGTTGCCGAATTTTTCATAGTTCAAGTTTGTGACAGCATTTTCACTGAGTATGGCTGAACTGGGAGTTCTACATGTGCTTGGTAAGTTGCCATTTCATTCCTACACACCGCGTCAACAGTACATGATAGTGACCTTGCATTGCCAAGTGTGTACCACAAATCATGTGTACCCCAACTTGCCAACACAGTGGTGGTCAAAGTGTCGGATTAGCATCTGGGAAATCCAGATTCAAAACATAGAAGCTCGCTGGGTATCGTTGGGCCAGTCACACACTCTTAGTCTAGCCTACGTCACAGGGTTGTTGTGAAGATGAAACATAGGAGAGGAGAATGATGTTCACTCATTTGGGTGGATGAAAGGCAGGATATAAAGGAAATAAAGGAATAAATATCATATCACCTTTTCTGGGTGGGTACCGATCAAATAGAGATTAATGGATTTCCCAAATCAAACTGGAAACCCAAGGGCAGACATGAGTCTCTAAGATTTCTGCCTCGATGCTCACTTCCCCCTCCGCATCCAAACACCACTGCAAAATTCATCATCATCTCATTGTTGGTGTTCAAGTCAGTCGGCGTGGACATGGTTGGGTTCTTGAGTCGCAGTGCAGCAGGAAATTTCCTGGTGAGCTACCAACTTAAGAAGTCACCATGACTTCGTTCTCTGCTAACAGCCAATCAGAACCAAAAACAGGCATCAAAATAAACCACTGCACCACGATTCTCAGCCCTCCCTACCGACTTAAATACGTCGTCGCCAATTAAAAATCTAACCCTTGCAAAACCTCCATTGCCAATTAGAGCTTGAAGATCTAGACATGATCTAACTCAACAGCACACAAACACACTCCTTTTTGCAAATAAAAAAGGATATAATTGTCATTTGTATTCATAAGCAGATAGAACTGAACCCAGCTCACCGAACCCCTCCCCTTGGGAGAAATTGCCTCGGGGTTAGATGAGTTCTCTTCTAACAGCAACCTCCTCCATAATTTTCCACTGGAAACTCTATCTTGTTAGCAAAGTTAACCCAGACATTTAATGCTGTGCCGAACGGGGCAGTTTCTCAAATGCAGGCTTTTCGATCCTGAGTGGGTTTGGGAATGAGGGGAATAAAACAGCCGGAAATACTCTACAACCTCAAGGAAATAAGGTATTTAACTAAGAAAAAAAGACCTCTTAATGAAACTGAAGTGCAATATGTAAATTATATTGCATTCGTTGTTCAAAGCTTCAAAAATGACTTCACAGACCAACACGCAATACTGTTGCATTCAGCAATGTGCTAAAATCCACTGCCGGTTTGTTCTTATATTAGGAAGATTAGACCATGCAATCTGCTTAGTACAAGAATGTAATTTTCACTTCCCTGTCCAGTTCCAGGAGAGGCCCAAGCAACAGAAATTGAATCTGAGCTCCTGCTAAATACATATTTAATTGCTTTATGTATATTTTATATTTTGTTCTGTATGAGACTGTTTACCTACTCCACGAAGCTAGCAAAGGCTTTTCTTGTGAATGGTCCCCTTTTCCCCAACCTTGGTCTTGAAGTGCCCCCTGCTGCATTTTTCAGCAAACTGCTACAGCAGAGTAACCAAATGGCTTCACTTTATTGATCTGAGGAGGAAGAACGGCAAAGAACTTGTCACTCAGGTAAAATCCTGCCCTCCCGAAGAATCAAAGCCACATCTGCTCTTTGAAGTGGTCTGCAAATATGTTTGAAACAATAAGTGCTTGCTAAATAAAACCTAGGAGCTGCGGTGGCTCAAGTGGTTAAGATGCTGAACTGCAGGCTGTGGAAGGTCGGTAGTTCAGCCGTTCAAGACCCGGGTGCCGCAAGACGGAGTGAGCTCCCGTCTCTAGTTCCGGCTCCTGCCAACCTAGCAGTTCGAAAGCAAGAAATTGCAAGTAGATAAATAGGTACCACTTCGGTGGGAAGGTAACAGCGTTCCACGCACCTTGGTGTTTAGTCATGCCAGCCACATGACCACGGAAACGTCTTCGGACAGCGCTGGCTCTTCGGCTTTGAAACGGAGATGAGCACCGCAACCCTAGAGTCGGATTCGACTGGCTTTCGAGCAAGGGAACCTTGACCTTTACTAAATAAAACCTGCTTCTGCTCAAACAGAAAAGGAGGGAATAACTCTGTTTCTGGACTGTATCCCTTCAGACAGGAGGGACTGGAGGATAGAGTTGCCAGATCCAGGTTGGGAAACCCCTGGAAATTTGGGGGTGGAGCTTGAGAAGGAAAGGGTTAGGGTTAGGGTTAGTGTACAATGCTATAGAGCCCACCTTACAAAGAATCCATTTCCTCCAGGGGAACTGAGCTCTGTAGTCTGGAAATGAGCTGGAATTACAGGGGATCCCCAGCTCCCAACCTTGAGGTGGGCATCCCTACTTCAGACTAGGGTTGCAGCTGCTGGTCTGGCCTCGGGTCAGTTACAAGTTCTTTCAGAGCTGTTCTCTCATGAGCAGTTCTCAAAAGAGCTCTCTCAGCCCCACCAAACTCACAGGGTGTCTGTTGTGGGGAGGGGAAGGAAAAGGAGATTGTAAGCCACTCTGAGACTCCTTTGGGTAGTGAAGGATGGGGTACAAATCCAATCTCCTCCCCCTTCTAGGCTGGGAAATTCTTGGAGATTTAGATGTGAGATCTGGGGAGGGAAGGGACTTTAAGAATGTATAATGCCATAGGCTGTACCCTCCAAAGCAATCATTTTCTCCAAGAGAACTGATCTCGGTAGTCTGAAGATCAGATGTAATTGTAGGAACTCTCCAGACCCCACCTGGAGGCTGGCAACCCTAGCTTATACTCCCAACAGACATGGCAAAAGCAGGTCCCAGGATACCCAACTCAACTTAACTTCCACCATTTTGGCCACATGCCTCTGCTCCCCCCCCCGACACACAACTTCTAATATTTGGACAATAGGCCCCGGGTTGGGAAATACCTGGAGCCTGAAGAGGGTGGGGTTTGAGGGTTAGGGCTCAAGGGGGTATAACTAGGGTTGCCACCCTGCAGGTGGTGCTGGATATCTCCTATTATTAAAACTAATCTCCAGGCAACAGAGATCAGTTTCACCTGGAGAAAAGGACACCTTTGGAAGGTGGACTGTATGGGATTATACCCCATTGAAGTCCCTCCACTCCCCAAACCCCACCCTCCTTGGGCTCTACCCTAAAAATGTCCAGATATTTCTCAGCTGGAAGCTGGCAACCCTACCTATAATACCATAGAGTTTGTCTTCCAGAATAGCCATTTTCTCCAGGAAAGCTCATCCTTGTAACCAGGAGATCTGTTGTAAAAGCAGGAGCTCTCCAGCCATGACCTGGAGGCTGGCAACCCTAGAGTAGCATGAGTATTCTGGGCCTGGAATGACAGTCCCCAGAGAAGAACGTTAGGTCCTGTGAGCAGCAGAAATGTGCAAGGACTGAAATGACAGCCCACAGAATGGAATGTCAGTTCCTGGTAGTAGTGGAAGTGTTCTTGGACTGGAATGACAGGTTCTAGAGTGGAATGCTAGCTAGAGTATCAGGCCCATAACCAGGATTTTGTGACTTGTGGGGCAATTCTTTTTCTGGTGGGGCTGAAGTTCTCAGTGCAGAAAGAAAAGCCATTTAGCCAATAGGAAGTTGTTCCCAGGATAGATCTCTAAATTGCAAGCTGTCAGCCATTTTAGATGACAGTTCTCAGCTGCTGCAAGTTAATCACTTCTGCCAGCCTAAGCAACAATTCTGATAACAAGCTGGCAGGTGGGGACGATGACTTCTATAGTCAAGAAAGCTAACACTTAGGCACAAAAACTCTCTTAAAGGAGACCAGTTTCTTGACACAGAGTTAGAAAGGATCCTAGAGGTCACCTACTCTAACCCTCTTGCTCAGTGCAGGAATTAGTCAACTACAGCTCCCCACTCTGCTTAAAGGAGTGCACACCTTTAAAAAAATGTTTGAAAATTATTGAAAAAAGCATTTACAGGATAAATTCTTGTGGGGCTGTGCCCTTAAGAAAGCGGGCAGAGCCCCCCAAAGCCCCACTGTTGATATAGGCCTGATTGGAATCCATGTAAGGTATTTCAATTCACTCTAAGGTTTGTGATTACAGGCGCAGAGTGCTGATTTCAACCACAGGAGCCATCATTCCACCCTTGGACCTGTCATTCCAGTTCCAACACACTTCTGCTACTCCCAGGGGATTCAATTTGTCATTCCAGTCCTAGAGCATTTCTGCTGTTTCCAGGGGCTGTCATTCCATTCTGGGACCTGTTATTCTAGGCCCAAAACACTTCTCCTACTCCCAGGGGCTGTCATTCCAATCTGGGATCTACAAAAACCTGGAACTGGCCCTGATCCATAGATTGAGACTAAGGGGTTCAGGCAGAGTTTCCAAAGGTCCTCAGGAAAAAAAAGAAGACAAGGCTGTGGAGGGACACTCCTGTGCAGCAAGGAAATGTCCCAAAGTGCCAGAGAAAGAAAAGTGGAGTTGCCAGCCTCTGTGCAAGTGGAGCGTACGAGACGGCACAATTTTGGATGGCAGAGGAGTAGTAGTAGTTATAGGAGAACCACAGGATCCAGTCAGGATAAGGCACTGTCAGAAGGACACGAGGAGATAAGAGGGGAGGGGGAGCCCCTACAGTACAAGTAACAGTAGTCTATGCATGGATCCTTCAGAGAGAATGGTTTTGTTGTTAGTCCACCGGAGGAAAGGCAAAAGGCTGACTGAATGAGGGCTTGAGGGTACAATTCTCAGAGTTGTGTTTTTTTGAGAGAACCGTCAAGAAACCAGAGGTGACTGGAATGTCCCCATCCACAGAAGAAGCTGCCAGTAGCAATTTTCACACAACAGCTTTGATGGGATTTGCTTATGTTCCAGGTCATATTAACAAGACAAACATCCACTTGACTCTTTTTCAAAACATCAGTCATTCATTTGCCTGTCACGTTCTTTAGTGCATCCCTTCCAGAGATCTTCTGTGGAGATTAAGAGCTGTCAATACACAATACCTGGCACTATTTTATTACACAGTTGTTGTCATTTCTAATTTATGCACAAGCCAGCAGCAGATCTTCTGGGAGGGGTACCCTAACACCTATCATAGAATCATGATTCTATGTTTTGGGCTAACTCTTAGTTTCCACACTGAGGGCTTGGCCACCATATTTAGGGTTGCCAAGCTGCATCTAGCAGCCAGCAGAAGATTTGGGGGTGGGGACACAAGGGAACTATGTTGTCATCTGCACCATGACGTCACCTCCAGGAAACCATAGAGTCTCTGATGGTTCACAGAGCTCCCTGATGTCACTTCTGGGTTTCCCCCATTGTTGTTGGCAATGCTCCCTCTAAGCTATGGAGTCTTGTGAGCTATTGGCTTTAAAGTTGTGAGCCAGTGATTCGGCTACTGCATACATTAGTTTGCTCTGGAGCCATCCTTCCTGAGCTAAGACAAAAATGTGTAAGCCAGAAGCTAAAAAAATCCCTGTGAGCTAGCTCACTCTAACTCAGTTTAGAGGGAAGACTGGTTGTTGGGTTTATGAACATAAGAGAAGCCAAAGTTGGATCAGGCCATCCAGTCCAACACTCTGTCACACAGTGGCCAAAAATACCAGGTGCCATCAGGAGGGCCACCAGTGGGGCCAAGACACTAGAAGCCCTCCCACTGTTGCCCCCTCAAGCACCAAGAATACAAAGTATCACTTGCTCCAGAGTCCCTATCTATACCTTGTGGCTCCATATATTTATCTAATTCCCTCTTGAAGCCGTCCATGCTTGTAGCTGCCACCACATCCTGTGGCAGTGAATTCCATGTGTCAATCACTCTTTGGGTGAAGAAGTACTTCCTTTTCTCTGTTCTAATCCGACTACTCAGCAATTTCATTGAGTTCCCATGAGTTCTGGTATTGTGAGAAAGGGAGACAGGTACTTCTTTCTCTACCTGCTCTATCCCATGCATCATCTTGTAAACCTCGATCATGTCACTTGTAGGTGGAGGCTGGAGATTAGGGTTCCCAGCCCCCATGTCCCAGTGGGGTTTCCCCCCACTTATAGGGGCCTGGATCTGTGACATCACTGTGCAACATCCCTGATGTAATGACATCACCCAGAAGTGTCAGGGGTGATCCTCTAGTTTTTGGGCAAACTCTATGGTTTTGCATATGCAGCAGAACATCCCAGAGATGACCTGGGAGCCCCCTACTGCCAGCAAGGTAGGATCTGTCAACTCTACTGGAGATCTCATGATATTACAACTGATCTCAGGCAACAGAGATCAGTTCACCTGGAGAGAGATTTTTCTTTTTAAGGGACCCAAGGAAATTGGCCCAATGTATTTGTAAATCATGAACTACCGAGACCTCTGTGCAGACCAACACTAAACACTGTCTTTTGTTATAAAAAAAAAGGAATGAATGTATGTGCAAGCCAGGCTTGCCAAAGGGAAAAATCCCTCCCCCCCACCCCCCAAAAAACAGAATTGTCCAACATTGACTTTGAACATTCATATAATTTTTTATATGCTGCTTCTCCAGAATCTGTTCACAACTAAAATAATACCAGCAAGTCAATAAAAACAAGTCAAGTTGTAGTGGAACAGGCCTTCTCTGGCCTGCCGGTCCTATTCCACCCTTCCCTCCAAGGTTTTTCCAATACTTAGACAGGCTTTTCTTTCTCTCTCGGGTAAACCAACCCTAGCCATTTCACCTTTGTAAGGAATTGTCTGCTGGGAGGGTCAGGACTCCCAGTTTCCTTCTGAACTCTGAGGCCTTGCCTCTGTGTCTCCCACTGCCTAGTCCCTGGTCACCACAGGGACAGTTTACTGCTGTGTGTGCCCTTGGAGAAATGACCACTTGCCAACTGCCTGCCTTCCCCCTGAAGCTCCACTTAAAATAACATGCCCAAGATGGTGGAGGCCTATGTGGTACAGAGAACCACTACCTGCATCAAAAGTTATAAAGTATTTATTAAAAAGAAAAGTTTCACAAGCATACTTCTAGCACAGCACCAGATTGAGCAAGGGTCTCAAAAGAAATGGGTAAAACACAATTCCTCTGTCCCTCTCTCTATACATGACCTATCAAATATTAAAATATAGGACAGGCTCCAGCACTTAGGATGTTATAGATCTCTACAGAGTGACCATTACCTTGAAGCTTCCTCCAGCTCTCCAGGACAGCACATGGTTCAATGGCTGCCTCCTCCAGACTACAATTAAGAATTATGTCTGCTCTGATGGATTCAACAAACACAAAAAACCTTCCTCCTCATTCCCCTAAGGTTTATCGCCTCTCTTTTCCCAAACCACTGACCAGGTCAGGCAAGGTCAGAGGGGTTTTTTTTCTGAAGTCTCCAGAAATTTCCTTCCTGAAGTCTCTCTAGTATTTAATTTCTCCAGATCTGTTCCCTGCTTGGGGATGGGGGAGACCTTGACCCAACCATTATCTTCCCTGCTAGATCTGTTAGCATTCATATGAAGGTGGGCTTAGGTATGTCCAGAAAGCAATTGAACTGAGCTCCCCTACCTTCCAGCCTGGCCTCTGCCCAGAAGGGAGGGGGGCTTTTAAAACTCAGAGCAAAGGTTTTGCTCATTTCAAACCCCCAAAGAAAAAATGCATTTCTTCACTCAATCTAATAAAAAACATGCCAGGGTATAAAAGAATACTATTCAATGAGTAGAACCATCTGTATAGAACTCAGCTATTCAAAGAAGCTCACATATATTCCATTGTTAGGGTTGCCAACCTAGATATACACCAAACAAACACTATGATGTGAAATGAGAAAGACATTTGGAAATATTTTCAAGGTAAACATCATATTACAATATAAATAAAACTCTGCAATATTACAAGGAAAAGTCCATCATTCTCATTGCAATATAAATGTAACTTTGCAATATTACAAGGAAAAGTCCATCATCCTCAATGAGTACCCAGATATAAGCTCATTTCCTCCCAGTCTTCCTCAGGAGTAATCCTATTCAGGGGTCTTTTTGTAGCAGGAACTCCTTTGCTTATTAGGTGACACACCCCTAATGTAGCCAATCCTCCAAGAGCTTACAGAGCTCTTCTTACAGGACCTACTGTAAGCTCTTGGAGGACTGGCTACATTAGGGGTGTGTCACCTAATAAGCAAAGGAGTTCCTGCTACAAAAAGAGCCCTGCCTATTATGCTGAAAGCTGTCAGCGTCTTGATACAACTCAATGTTATGTTAGAAGCAAACCAGTGCTTAACTTCTTCTTTGCTTTCTACAAATTGCCCTGGGGGGAAAAAACAACCCATGACCATTTAACATGAAAATAGCTGAATGGAAAATTATTTTAAAAACAGAGTTTTAAAACTTTTTTGAATTTTTTAGAATTTTTTAGAACTTACTTCTGGTTCCACTTCAAGTGTTTGTATAAGGAGCAAGCCATTCTTCCTTTCTCCAACTAGGTGGCCCAGGGAAGCACGGTGTAGCTCTCTCCCCCCTCCCTGAGCTCAGGTAGGGTGCACTGCCAGGCCAGCAAGGCCGGGGACAGCTCAGGAAGCCCAGTGGAGCCCAAACACCCCCCAGCAGGGCCCATTGCCTCCCTGGGCCAGGCCATGCTGGCCCAGGGAAGCATGGCACAGCCCTCTCCTCCCTCCCCGAGGCCAGTCAGGTTGCTTTCATCCACTGAAGTGTCCTACCCTTCTGCTGGCCACAAGCAAACTGAGGGTGAGAGCCCGGTCGGTGTGTGTGTGTGCGGGACTATGACAAAGCAGGCAGCCATAGAGCCAATGGAAAGAGAGACCAGTTGAGTGACACTCCAGAGAACCAACCAATTCTGGAGCGTGTGGAATGTTCTGAAGAATGCCACCACCATTTGGCTTTTATAAAATAAGGAGATTTATAGTAGTAGCAAACTAGTCGTCTTTTCTACCTGGCTAAAGGTAAAAGTAAAGGTTCCCTTGCTCGAAAGCCAGTCGAATCCGACTCTAGGGTTGCGGTGCTCATCTCCGTTTCAAAGCCTGAAGAGCCAGCGCTGTCCGAAGACATTTCTGTGGTCATGTGGCCGGCATGACTAAACACCAAGGTGCACGGAACGCTGTTACCTTCCCACCAAAGTGGTACCTATTTATCTACTTGCAATTTCTTGCTTTCGAACTGCTAGGTTAGCAGGAGCTGGAACTAGAGACAGGAGCTCACCCCATCATGCAGCACCCGGGTCTTGAACTGCTGAACTACTGACCTTCCACAGCCTGCAGTTCAGCATCTTAACCACTTGAGCCACTGCAGCTAGCTACCTGGCTAGAAGCCTTCTTTTTAAATTGGCTGGCAAATGCCCTCTACATTCACATCTCGGTGTCTGTTTGTTTGATGTATCTCCTATATGGACAACTGTGATCCCTTCTTGGTTTATCAACCTTCAGATGGTGGCTGGAGCTCTCTGGGATTACAACTGATCTCCTGGAGCCAGAAATCAATTCAGCTGAAGAAAATGGCGGCTTCAGAAGGTGAACTCTATGGCTTTATACCCTATCGAGGAATAAGACAGATGGATGGTAAGACAGATGCACTGATAACATTACAATAGGAGATTATTTTTATAACAGGTTGATTCCAGACAACTTTTTTACTCTATTTTACCCACACTCAATTCTGCTCCTTATCACAAGCTCCCATTCTTCATGGCTTTCATGCATGCAGCTCCTATAATCCAAGCATAGTCTTTTTGGTGGTCAAAGGGGACTCCACCATGATACTCTGAGTCTCCCCTCCCAGTTGACCTCTGTTTGGATCCCTGTACACATGCACATCTTCTTGAAAATGAAGGGGGGGTTAAACTTGACCCAAACCAAACTGAATTAAGTATCTAAAGGCTAAGAGAGACAGTTTGGTGTAGTGGTTAAGAGTGTGGACTCTAATCTGGGAGAACCAGGTTTGGTTCCTCACTCCTCCACATGCAGCTGCTGGTGTGACCTTGAGTCAGTCACAAGTTCTCTCAGGAGTAGTTCTTGAAAGAGCTCTCTCAGCCCCACCTACCTTACAGGGTATCTGTTGGGGGAGGGAAAGAAATTTTAAACTGCTCTGAGACTCCTTCAGGTAGTGAAGGATGGGGTATAAATCCAATCTCCTCCTCCTCCTCCTCCTCCTCCTCCTCCTCCTCAAATGCATAGGCCCAATAATACTGCTAGTCAAATTAAAAATGGATAAATATTAACAAATCTACAAACATATATATGCATTTATTTCATAGTAGATTAAAAACAGAAGTTGGCCTACACAAGAGCCTCAGTTATCATGAACAATGTACAATGACATTCAAAAGTGACAAATATTGACCCTAAGCAGAAACGTTTTGGCCCAAGTGGCCTTCCTCTGTGGTCAAACTAATAACGTTACAACATGGCTCCTGACATAACAGTATAACATTCATTTATCATAAACTGGCCAAGATGAAGTTATTCTGATAATTATTGTCTATGACCAAAGGCAAGGATATTAATCAAAAGCATTCCTATAGCAATGTTTCCATTGTGTACCTTTCTTGCTGGTCAGAAAAATAGTGCTCCTGGGTTCACTGAATTTTTCTGACCAAGCAAGAAAGGTACAAACAAGAAAGCTTGTACGTTTCTGACCAAGTGAGAAAGCTATTGTGAGGGCCAATATCTGTTTTTAATCTACTGTGAAATAAATACATGTATATTCTTACATTTGTTAATATTTATCAATTTTAATATTTAATTTGACTAATAGCATTATTGGGTTTATGTATTTATATTTTCTTAACATTCAGATACTTAATTCACATGCACATCTTAGCATGTGCCTAGAAATGAAAAATGGAGTCTGGATCAAACTGATATCAAAATGACCCTGAGTCATGCAGAGGAAGTACAAGGAATGTAAACCAACTCTTCCATTAGTCATGCAGAAGCCATATTTGGTGGGAGTCAACCAAAGGACCTAAAGGGTAGGGATGCGCATTTGGTTTGTCTGAACCGAATGCACCCCCGAAAATGGCCCATTCGGGCCCCTTTTTGGGTTGCTGCGGGCCAATTCAGATTATCTGACCTGAATCGGATTGCCACCGAATTGCCAACAACATTCGGCGGCAATTCGGCTCCATTATGTCCTATGGGCCATTGATGTCCATGGTAAAAACATAGGGAATATTCTGGGAGCTGGAGAGGAGGGGGTTTGAGGGAGAGGCTCCAAACTTGCAGGGTAGATGATGGAGCCTCTCCCCAAGATACCCACTGCATTTCAAGAACATTGGACCAAGGGGTCCAGTTCTATGGGCCCCAAAACAGGTTGCCCCATCCCCTTCATTGTTCTCTATACTGGGAAAACAAGTTCCTTTTTTCCCACAGTGCTGTTCGTGGCTCTGGAGAGGAGGGGTTTGAGGGAGAGGCTCCAAATTTTAAGGGTAGCTTCGGGAGCCTCTCCCCACATAAACCCCCATGTCCCAAAGTAATTGGACCAGTGGGCCCAATTCTATGGACACCCAAATGGGTTACCCCATTACCTCTGTTGTTTCCAATAGGGAAACCCAGCCAGCAGCACTTAAGACAGGCAAGCAGTCAGACTCTCCCAGAGAATCTCAAGGAAAGTGAACTGTCCTGGGAGGTGCTTGTTTGCCAGGAGAACAAGTGCCACACTCCAGAACAAGTGGCACTGTGGCAGTGCAAGCATGTCACAGTGCCACACAGAAACCCCAAAAGACCAACAGGAACAACAGGAACAACATTTATACAGGCTCTGCCCTGTATAAGTTGATGGTGCAACTGCATTGGACCACTCACACCACACACACCTAGAAAAGAATATTTATAGCACTGGAAAAATGCAGAAAAGGGCAACTACAATGATTGCTTTTAACTTGGCTTCATCCTAAACGTTATCTGAGTAATGTCAAAATGCCAATTTCTTTTGAATGACTTGGTCCCTGAGATCACCAAAGATGTTGCCAAATTTTTCATAGAAGTTCTTAAAGTACAAAACTTTAAGACTGTACCTAATGTATACGGAATCTTTGATCTTAATTTTTATGGTGCAATGTTCAAATTTGTTCTATGATGATCAGGGGTCTTTTCGTAGAAAAACAGCTGCAGGAGCTCATTAGCATATGGTATGCTAATGAGCTATTAGGCTATTAGCATATGCCACACCCCCTGACATCACCGGAAGTGATGTCAGAAGGGGAAGCAAAAGGGAGGGAGGCATCTTCAAAAGCTTCCCCTTCCCTTCCCCAGCTGGTCTGGGTGGGGGAGCTAAGAGAGAAGGGGTTTAAAGTTTAAACTCCTTCTTATGAGAGTTGGGCCACAGAAGGAGGAAAGAGGGAAGGAAAGAGAGAGAGTAGAGAGAAGGAAAGAAAGAGGGAAAGAAAGAGAAGGAAAGGGGAGGGAAAGAAAGAGAGGGAAGAAGGAGGGAAACAGGGAAAGGAGGAAAAAAGACAAGAGAAGAAGGTTGGAAAGAAAGAAAGAGAGAAGAGAAGAAGGAGGGAAAGAGGAAAAAGAGAGAAGGAAAGGAGGGAATGAAAGCAATTCGGCGGCAATTCGGCCCCATTATATCTTATGGGCCATTGAAGTCAATGGTGAAAACATAGGGTATATTCTGGGGGCTGGAAGGGAGGGGGTTTGAGGGAGAGGCTCCAAACTCACAGAGTAGCTGATGGAGCCTCTCCCCAAGATACCCACCAAGTTTCAAGAACATTGGACCAGGGGGTTCAATTCTATGGGGCCCCAAACAGGTTGCCCCTATTCCCTCCATTGTTCTCTATAGTGGGAAAAAAGTAAGTTTTTTCCCACCATAGAAAACAATGGAGGGAATAGGGGCAACCTGTTTGGGGGCCCATAGAATTGGACCCCCTGGTCCAATGTTCTTGAAACTTGGTGGGTATCTTGGGGAGAGGCTCCACCAGCTACCCTGTGAGTTTGGGGCCTCTCCATCAAACCCCTTCCCCTCCAGCCCCCAGAATATACACTATGTTTTCACCATTTTCAATGGCCCATAGGATATAATGGAGCTGAAATTGACATTCAGCTGCCTAAAAGACTCCCGGGGACGCCGGCTGGGGGCGGGGCTTGACTCCTGAGCTCCCTGATGCGCTCCCCCCCAAAAGACCCCTGATGACGATGATATGCCAATAAAGGTCTATGAATGAATGAATGAATGAAATACTCAGCTATCAATACTTGCCTATCTAAACTCTTAATCTCCCTGAAGGAACACTCCTCCTTGGTACTTTTACCTGCAATACAAAAGAAGAAACTCTCCTCCATAATGGGCACAACCCCCCCCTTTTCAAATTAGCTCATCTCTGGAGACATGGACTTCTTATCACTCCCATATTCCTATGCCAACGGCCTTCCCCCCACACTCTTAGCAAAAAATGTATAAAAAGTTCTTCCACAGTCCATCCAATTTGTTGCAGGTTTTGGATCCTAGCCCGTTATTCCAACAGTATTGCTGGCTTCTCTAATTTTCCATTCTGGAAAAAGTACAGAAAAGGGCAACTAGAATGATAAAAGGTTGGAACACTTTCCCTATGAAGAAAGGTTAAAAAGCTTGGGGCTCTTAGCTTGGAGAAGAAATGACAACTGAGGGGTGACATGGTAGAGGTTTACAAGATTTTGCATGGGATAGAGCAGGTAGAGAAAGAAGTACTTTTCTCCCTATCTCATA
This sequence comes from Gekko gecko, assembly GCA_029375565.1. Classification (NCBI taxonomy): domain Eukaryota; kingdom Metazoa; phylum Chordata; class Lepidosauria; order Squamata; family Gekkonidae; genus Gekko; species Gekko gecko. Next base: position 17,399,221 of record JAPDNY010000010.1, read on the forward strand.
ATACAAGAACTCATGGGCGCTCAATGAAATTGCTGAGCAGTTGGGCTAGAATGGATAAAAGGAAGTACTTCTTCACCCAAAGAGTGATTAACACATGGGATTCACTGCCACAGGAGGTGGTGGCAGCTACAGGCATGGATGGCTTCAAGAGGAAATTAGATAAACATATGGAGCAAAGGTCCCTCAGTGGCTATTAGCCACAAGTTTTAGATAGGAATTCTCAGTCTGGGGCAAGTGATGCTTTGTATTCTTGGTACCTGGGGGGGACGACAGTGGGAGGTCTTCTAGTGTCCTGGCCCCACTGGTGGACCTCCTGATGGCATCTGGTATTTTGGCCACTTGTGTGACACAGAGTGTTGGACTGCATGGGCCATTGGCCTGATCCAACATTGGCTTCCCTTATGTTCTCTTACGTTCTCATGCTCATTCTGTTCTGCTTCTCTAGAGCTGCCCAGCCATCTTCAAGAAGCAAGCATATATGTCTTTTTCTCCCCTTTTATTTTATTTTTTCTCTTAGTTGCAGGTGGTGTGTTAGGAAAAGGGTTTAAAGTGTGCTTATTCTTCACATATGCATTTTATTTTCTTTCTATAGAATCTCTATTTTTATTTACCTAATTTAACTTGGTTCTCTTTCTGTTAATTCAATATTTTTTAAAAAAAGATGTTTATTCCCTTTAATTTCTTTCGAGTGTTGGTCTGTATCTTGAACCTCATATACAGAGGTTATGATCTTAGTAACTGATACCCCACAATATACGTGTTTCCCCTTTGCTAGCAGAAGGATGCTTTTGCTAGCTCCAGGGCTGCACCTGTATTGGTGATCTGGGAAATAAGCCTCCCCTTTTCAGCAGTGGAAAAACTGGCTGGATCCAAACAGATGTCATCAGCATTGTGCTTTCTATAGTAACAGAAATAGGAAAGGTCCCTGCTCCCAGGAAGCTTACAGTGTAAAACTGACAATGTAGAAACGACACCAATGAGAAGGGAATGGAACGAATGGGTGGGAGGGAAGCTGGGATAACAAAGGCTGACTTTGTGTTCTTTTCCGATAGGGCCCTTCCCTCTTTTGCATAGTTGAGCCAGAAACTTATCTGAGTCCACCCGTGCTCTTCGTAAGCAATGTCTCCATTTATTAAAATGCCTGATCTAGCATCTTGATCTTCTCCAATTCTCTTTCAAAGGCATTGGAATAAATTGAGACGAAGCATTTTCCCTGTTCAAGCATGATTGAAGCACAAGCTTTTGAACATCTAGCCATTCCAAATGTGTTTAACTTGCAATTTAATTTTAATTATTCCTGCTTCTGCACCAGAACAAACCAGTGCATTTCCTCACAAGGTATGTTTAATCTTCACATCGGCAAAGTAAGAAAATATTTGAGTAATGAAGAGACAGCACATTATGAAACCATGGCTATATTCTTCCTATAGACCTTTCCTTTAAAACACCATGTTTTTTACCTAGCAGGGTTGTTGTAAGGGTAATGTGGGGGGAGGGGAGATGAATGGATGTTACCCTGAGCTGCTTAGAGAGCAGAAGAGATAAACATGTAATAAGTCTGTGAGTAAAAATGATAAATTAGAAGAAGCAGCTGCAGTTCTGGCTGTTTCATTTAAGTAAGCACAAGCGATGATTTTTTTTAAAAAAAAACACCTCCAAACAGCAGTTAAAGATGAACCGTCCAATAATTAATAGTGCAGTCCTATGAAGAATTGCTGCCGTCTAAGTGTATTAATTTCGGGAAAACTGATAAATCAATAAAAATGAAGCAGGATGGAAAAAAGTAAATCCGAAGAATCATAATCTCACAGAGGAAATGGACTAAATAAAGTCAAATGTCAGTAAAACTACCAAAAGGATTGCAGACAAATGCATAGGTCAGTCACCACAAAGACCTAGAAAATACACTTATCCCTTGGCCTGGCACTCTCACGCTCCAAACTAGGGGTGCCATATGCTTTGCCAGAAATGAATTCACCTAATGCACTTAACATAATTGATTGTCGTGATTTTCGTAAGCCGATTCCAGGATGGGTTTCATTAGCTTGGCAAAGGTACCAAACTCCTTGCAAACTCACTGGCAGCAAGTCATACTTGCAGTGCCAGCTGAAGACAATGGACATGAATAAGCTGCAATCCTCTTTCCTGGAAGTAAGCCTCATTCAACCAGCTTAGACCTGCACCCTCAGTTCTCCAGGTTTGCACTGATGCCCCCTGGGCCTGGAATGAGTGCTATTCTGGGGCTGCTTTGCCTGACCAGTCCACCCTTAAGTGGGCCCCAGCCCCCTTTTATTCAATGAGCTTCCTCCCAGGAAAGAGGATTGCACCCTCATTCTACTTGCAGAGACTATATTAAACCATTCCCTTGGTTGTTTTTTCCCTGAGGGTTTTATTGTTATATGTTATACATACAACCCCTATGGCTAGGCTTGCCAGGTCAGATTAACCCGGAGGTGGGAAAGGGGAGGGACTTCCTGGGAGTGGGGAGGGTGAGTGTGACATGTACATGGTGTGATGATATCACATGAACGTGATATCATCATGTTCATGCAGTGCTGCTCTGGTATTTTGGGACTTTTGAGCAGACCAATTTACAACTTCACTCTGTGTCCTCAGTCTGGAATGACAGCCCCCAGAGTAGATTGACAGCCCATTTTATGGAGGGGTGTGTGTGCTCAGTTGTTGCTTGATGTTGTCTTTATGCCACTGGCTTTTTTGTTTTGTTTTTTAATATGAATTGTGATTATTTATTTTTATTTTTTTAGTTCACGGTATTGTTTTTACTTGTAAAATGCCTTGAGCAGGGCTTTGGAGAAACAATGTATAAATTCCCTCAAAAATAAGGAACACTTAATAAACATGGTTGGTTTGAAACATTTGGTGGCATAATTGTGAGAAACTTGAGGCCAGACAAGGGCTTTAATCAGCTTCCTTGCCCTAGGAAAGTTACATGTGTGGTGGGGGGGGGGAGACATTGTCTTAAATGTTTATTATCATTTACCATTATTTGAAAGAGAACTTGGTGGTAGTTTATCTCTTTATTTTTTTATTTTTTTGCTGCTCTCATGGACAATCTTCTATTTTATCCACACAAAACCCTATGAGGTTCCTTAGGCTAGGGTTGCCAACACCAGCTGGGGAAATTCCTGGAGATTTGGGGGGATACTTGGGGAGGGCATAGGGTTTTTTTAGTGGCAGCATGCCCGCGTCTACAATTGAGACACCTCTGTCATTTTAGGGATAAAATTCCATGTACAAAATCTGTGAGGCTCCCAACCTGAATGGGATTTGGCATGAGGAGAAAAGGGACTCCCACCTTGCATCATTTTCAAAAGTCCAACCCCCTGGCATTTGGGTTCTCAAAAACAGTGTACAAGGGGAGGGGTGGCGGGAATTCCATCATTCAAATAGTGAGGGCTCTCCATTGTGGACTTGGGGATACTGTCACATCTATTTTGGGTTGGAGAATCTGCCACTGGAAGCTGCTAATTTCTATGCAATCTGGAGATCAGTTGTAATTCCAGGAGATCTCTAGGCCCCACTTTGAAGTTGGCATGTTGACCTATAGGCAGGCATGTCCCCCATTGTTCCCTATTGGGCAAGCAAATCCTCCACTTTACTCTATGGACAAGCGTGCCCACCATTATCCCCTACGGGCAAGCATGTCCCCCGTATTTCCCAATGGGCAAGCATGTCTTCAATTTTTACCTATCAAGAAGAGGAGGAGGAGATTGGATTTATACCCCACCCTTCACTTGGAGTCTCAGAGTGGCTTACAATCACTTTCCCTTCCTCTCCCCACAACAGACATCCTGTGAGGGTAGGTAGGGCTGAGAGATCTCTGAGAGAACTGCTTTTGAGAGAACAGCTCTCAGAGAACTGACTGACTCAAGATCATCCAGCTGGCTGCATGTGGAGAAGTGGGCAATCAGACCCAGTTCTCCAGATTAGAGTCTGCCAGTCCTAACTGGCCCCCTGTGCACCATTGTTCCCTAAGGACAAGCATTACTCCATTTTAACCTATGGGCAAGCATCCCCAATCTTGACCCCTATAGGCAAGCATGTCCCCCATTGGTCCCAAGAGGCAAGTATATCTTCCCCTTTTTTACCTAAGGTCAAGCATTCCCTATGTGCAAACATATCCTCAATTTTAACCTATGGGCAAGCAAGACCCCATTGTTCCCTATAGGCAAACATTTCCTCCATTTTAACCTATGGGCAAGCATGCTCACCATTGTTCCCTGTGGATAAGCATGTGTACAACTTTAACCTATGGGCAAGAATGTTATCCATTCTGACGTATGGGAAAACATATCTGCCAATCACACCTACAGGCAAGAATGTCCTCCTTTGTTCCCTACGGGTAAGCTTGTGGACCATTTTAACCTAGAGCTAAGCATGTTATCCATTGATTCTTATGGGAAACTATGTCCTCCATTTAAACCTGTAGGCAAGCACACCCAACATTGTCCCCTATGGGCAAGCATGTCATCCATGTTAACCTAACATCAAGTATTTTCCCCATTGTTCCCTTTACAGCAAGCATGTACTCCATTTTAACCTAAGGGCAAGCATGCCCACCATTGTCCCATATATGTGCCACATTGTTCCCTAGGGGTAAGCATGTGTACTATTGTTCTCTAAGGTAAGCATGTGAACCTTTTTAACTCATGGGCAAGCATACACTCCATTTTTACCTATGGGTAAACAACTGAACTATTGTTCCCTAATGGCAAACATGTCCTCCATTTTTACCTATGGGCATGCATGAGCCCATTGTCCCCTATGAGCAAGCATGTCCTCCATTTTAAACTGTGGGCAAGAATGATCCCATTGTTCCCAAGAAGTCCCAAGCTTGTGAACCATTTTAATTTATGGGCAGGCATGTCATCCATTTTAACCAATGATGAAGCATGATCCCCATTGTCCCCTAAGGGCAAGCATGTCCCCCAATGGTCCCTGTGGGTAAGCATGTGCACTGTGTTAACCTACAGGTAACCCTGTTATCCATTTTCACCTACTACCTGCCATTATCCCCTATTGGCAAGCATGTGATCTATTTTTAACTATGGACAGGAATGCCCTTCATTTTAACATATGGTCGAGCATTTTAACCTATGGGTAAGCGTGCCCAAATGTATACCCTATGACAAGAATGTCCTCCATTATACCCTATGACAAGAATGTCCTCCATTATTCCCTAAGGGAAAGCATGTCCCTCATTGTTTCCTATAGGTGAACCTGAGTACCATTTCAATCTATGGGCAAGCATGTCAACCATTAAAACCTTTGGCCAAGCATGTGCCCCTTTGATCCCTATGGGCAAGTGTGCCCACCATTGTTCTCTATGGACAAGCTTGTCATCCAGTTTAATCTATGGGCATGCAGGATTCCACTGTTCCCTGTGTGTAAAAATGTCCACTATTTTAACAGAAAAGCAACCATGTAATCCATCTAAACTTTTGGGCAAGGATGCCCAACTTTATCCCTTATGGGCAAGAACATCCCTCATTATTCTCTAGGCACAAACATATTCCCCAAATGTACCCCATGGGTAAGCCCAAGCACCATTTTAACTTATGGGCAAACATGTCATCCATTTTAACCTTTGAGCAAGAATGCCCACCATTGTCCTCTGTGGGCAAGTATGTCATTCAGTTTAACATATGCGAAAGCATGTCCCCCATTGTTCCCTACGGACAAGGATGACCTCCAATTTTACCTGTGGGTAAGCATGTGCACCATTATTCCCTTTGGGTAACCAAGTGCACCAATTTAACCTATGGGCAAGAATGTCCTGCATTTTTACCTATGGATAAGCATGTACACCATTGTTCTGTATGGACAAGCATGTTCTCCATTTTTACTTATCGGCAAGCCTGCCGAAGTCACCCAATGGATAAGCATTTGCACCATTACATTTATTTGTTTGTTTATTAGATTTTTTAGTTGTCACCAGAGCATTTTTTTGTAGAAAAAGCCCAGCAGAAACTCATTACCATAATAGGCCACACCTAACATCAGAAACTCATTAGCATATTAGGCCACACCCCTAACAGCACAGCTCCCTCCCAGGATCAACTTCCCCCGGCGCCCCGCAGCATGCGGGGTGCATAGGGAACCCAAGGAGGGGAGGCAGTTTAAACTGCCTTCCCTCCCTGGATCAGCTTGGCTTCCCCAGGTGCCCCGTGGCTTGCAAGGCACCTGGGGAACCCGAAGGGGGAGGCTGTAGGCATGGCCAACTCAGAAACCAGCCAGAACTCCGTTCCTGTGCATTCCTGCCCAAAAATAGCCCTGTGCATTCCTGTGCATTCCTGCCCAAAAACAGTCACTCACCCGAAAGGTCTTGTGGAGACTTGCAGCATTAAAAACAATAAACACAACATAAAAACAAATATAAAATATTAACATTAGAATATTAAAATATTATTGAATATTATTAAAACAGTCCAACATGGGACCTATTATTGTGTATGGGCAACCATGTCCTCCATTTTAACCTATAGATAAGCATAGACCTTATTGTTCTCTTAAAGGCTGAAATGGAGGACATGGTTCCCTATATAAAACAATAGGGCACATGCTTACTCATAGGTTGAAATGGAAGACATGGTTGTCCTTAGATAACAGTGGGGCCCACACTAACCCATAGGTTATAATGGAGGGCATGATTGTTCATAGAGAACAATGGTGCACATGGTCGCACATAGAGAACAATGGGCCCTATGCTTGCCCATAGGTTAAAATGGATTACATGGTTGACCATAGGTTAAAATGGAGGATATCTTTGCCCATAGAGAAGAGTGGTGCACATGCTTACCCATAGGTTAAAACAGAGGAAATGGTTGCTCAGAGAAAACAGTGAAGCCCATGCTTGCCCAAAGTTTAAAATGGAGGACATGGTTGTCCATGGAGAACAATGGGACCCATGCTTAACAATGGTGAACAATGGTGCACATGCTTACTTATAGGGCATAATGGTGCACATGCTTGCCCATAGAAAAGAATGATGCACATGCTTACCCTTAGAGAACAATGGTGTACTTGCTTGCCTTTAGAGAGCAATGGAGCCAATGCTTGCCCATATGTTAAAACAGAGGACAGCTGGGTATATTTAATGGTGCCCATATGGAACAATAGATTCTGGTACCAGAGCTCTCAATAAACCCAGGTGCCAACTTTGCTGCAACATACACTCAGAAAACATGATAACTGGAGTCACTGGACCTAACAACTTCAAATATGCCTTCTCAGGCTCATTCACTTGCTCATCTTCTAACATTGTAGATGCCATTAAATGCTAGCAAAGCCATTTTGTTCTCTGCATAGTGCATACAGGTCAAACCCTGCACCAAAGCATAAATGGACACAAATCTGACATTAAGAATCACTTCAGCCTTCCTGGCCATTCAATGGGCGACCTCAAAGCAGCTGTTTTATTGCAAAGGAACTTCAGGAACAGACTACAAAGGGAAACTGCTGAGTCACAAGTTATTATAACACTCAAAACAATGGAATCCCCAGGATTTAAGAGGGATATTGGTTTTCTTACCTCACTACATATGCTAACCTCATTCAGTCCTTACATCTGTATTCTCACCAATCCCTCAGAAGGGCTATATATTGTCTTTATTTTATTTCTTATTTAGAATAGGTTATTGGAACAGTAGATTGTAATCTAATGCAATGAATAGTAGAATATAATGTAATTTGGAATGGTAGAATTGAGTGTATTTCTCTGGTCTGGAGACAGAAGAGATACAATGCACAGCCAATTACTGTACATTAAAGGAGAGGACACTGTAAGGTTGCACCCACGCTTGAGAGGAGATGGATGGATCATCACGGCAGGGTCTCAGTTAATTACAGTCAGCATTTGACATTACAGAAGGTTACATCTGCCCAGCAAACTCCAATTTTGATATCTTTATTTCTTTTACTATGTTTCCCCCTGGAATTAAACCCAAACAAATGGTAACCATATAAACAAAGCTGGTTATTCCTGTTTGGTCCTTGCATCTGTTAAACATCTTCATTATGCTGTATGCTAATTTGCTGCTCACCCTCTACCTATATGTGTGGACTGGTAGCTTCCATTTCAACATATCTGAAGAAGTTTGTGTCTGCGCAAAAGCTTGTACCGGGGTGGCCAAACTTACTTAATATAAGAGCCACATAGAATAAATGTCAGATGTTTGAGAGCCTCAAGACATTAACAAATATAACCCACACATTTTTATTAGGCAAATTTGTTTTTTATTAACATTAAATGAGTCTGCCAAAAATAAAAACAAAAGGGGTAAAAACAGATATTGATAATGATATTTAACTTTAGATGGGGAGGATGGGGATAGAGAGAGAAAGAAAGGTGGAAAGAAAGAAAGGTGGGAAGGTGGGAAGAAAGGTGGAAAGGGAAGGGAAGGGGAGGGGAGGGAGGGAGGGAGGGAGGGAGGGAGGGAGGGAGGGAGGGAGGGAGGGAGGGAGGAAGGAAGGAAGGAAGGAAGGAAGGAAGGAAGGAAGGAAGGAAGGAAGGAAGGAAGGAAGGAAGGAAGGAAGGAAGGAAGGAAGGAAGGAAGGAAATAGATGGGGGAGGGAGAGGGAGAGGTAGAAAGAAAGCAACTTTAAATGCATCTTCCAAGACCCCCACATGCCCCACACCAGCTCGATTGACTCGGAGAAGGGATTTAAAGAGACAAATGCCTTCTCCAAGCCAGCCAGCAGGGGGATCTTTAAGAACACATTTAAAATTAAAGTTGCTTTCTTTCTCTGCTCCCCCCCATCTCAAGCCTATCCAGGGAGGGGAAAACTGGCTGGGGAAGGCAATATCGATTAGGGAGTCATGCCTCCCCTTCACTTCCCCAGCCACCCTGCTTGGAGCCATACAATATGTGTGAAAGAGCTTGTTGTTTTTAGGCTGCCACTTTTTGTTCTATTTGGCTACAACAGACTGCACAACACTACAATCATCCTGAAAAAGTTTTATTCAAGGAGCAAGCATTTGTGTGCATGCACACTTCGTTAGACAAAGTGTGTCCGACGAAGAGTGCTTGCACAGGAAAGCTCACATCTTGAATAAAACTTTGTTGGTCTTAAAGGTGCCCCTGGGCTGTAACTTTGCTCTACTGCTTCACACCAACATGGCTGCCCACCTTGATCTACAATCATCCTAGTAAGTGGTGTAAGTAAGTCTGATGCAGTACCACCAAAAGCTCAGAAGATGGCAGTATTAGATAACTGGATTTAGTCAAGCAACATTGCCAACCCTGATTACAGTACACGATTTAAACTCTGAAGAACAGCATCTTTCTTTGAACCAGACTTTTAGGGGACAGAATCGACAGTCCATACCTAAATATTTAGTAAAAAAACTGTTTAGGCTTTGCAAAATGCAGTCCTTTCTGAAAAGTAGCATTGGAAATATATATATTTATTTTTACTTCATTCATACCCCACCTTTCTCCCTTATGGGAGTTAGTATGCTGATGACACCCAGCTGTATTGGTTTATGGGTGGGCGGCCAGATACTGCCCCAGTCAACTTGGCTGAGGGGCTGGAGGCTGTGGTGGAATGGTGGAAACAGAGCCAGCTGAGACTGAATCCTGCTAAGACGGAGGTTCTGTGGCTGGGTAGGGGGGACTCAGGATTGGGGTGCCAACTCCCTGCTCTCAGTGGTGTGCCCCTAATACCAGCACTGACTGTCAAGAGTTTGGGTAGTTCTGGATGCCTCCTTATCGATGGAGGCCCAGATCACAAATGTTGCCAGACTGGCATTTTTCCAGCTGGCCCCTTCCTCTCACACCACGGTCTAGCCACAGTAATCTGTTCAATGGCCACTTCTAGACTGGACTACTGTAGCTCGCTCTATGAAGGGCTACCCAATATAGTATAACTGGGCCTATTTGGCAAAGCCTCTTTCTTCTCTAAAAAAACCCTTCCATTTGGCCCCTCCAATTTAGTTCTGTCTTTTCTTCTTCAGCCATTCCCTTTTCCATTTCAATGTGCTTACTCTGGTAAAGAGAAATCAGGCCAAATTGTGCTTTCTTAGATACTTGCATCCAGCCCCATCACTCCTTGGCAAATGGAAGGGGAAGTCATGGAAGCAGTGGCAAACTTCATGTTCCTGGGATCCAAGATCACTGCAGAGGGTGACTGCAGCCATGAAATTAAAAGATGCTTCTTGGGAGGAAAGTTATGGTGAATCTGGACAGCATAATAAAAGCAGAGACATCACCCTGCCAACAAAAGTCCGTATGGTCAAAGCAGTGGTATTCCCAGTAGTAATGTATGGCTGCGAGAGTTGGACCATAAGGAAGGCCGAGCACTGAAGAATAGATGCTTTCAAATTATGGTGATGGAGAAGACTCTTGAGACTCCCTTGGTCTGCAAGAAGATCAAATCAGTCAATCCTAAAAGAAATCAACCCTGACTGTTCCCTAGAAGGCCAGATACTGAAGCTGAAGCTCAAATACTTTGGCCACCAAATGAGAAGGGGGCACTTGCTGGAGAAGACCCTGATGCTGGGAAAGATTTAAAGTAAAAGAAGAAGTGGATGGCAGAGGATAAGATGGCTAGACAGTGTTATTGAGGCAACAAAAATGAAATTGAGCAAATTCCAGAGGATGGTGGAAGACAGGAGGGCCTGGCGTGATGTGGTCCATGGGGTCGCAAAGAGCTGGACTCAACTGTGTGACTGAATAACAACAACAAAAGTTACTTGTATTACTGTGTATAAACCAGAGAGAAGAAAATATGCCTTCCATAATTTTATTTGGTGTGCTATTCAGTAGAATTGGCATCCCTTGTGTAAAATCAATGAACAATATTGTTCTGGAGGAACCTCAGTCTCAAGGTCTGTGGAAAAGATTTTTCCCTTCTCATCACTGAACATGAGGAGGCCAGTCCACGTCCATCCAAAATGCTTACACAACTAAACAATCCTAACATACCGGAGATGTTCATCTGGAAAAAGAGACTTAATTTTATCACTCACCAAAGAGGCCATACCTTTTTTTTTTTTAAACAAAATTTTATTGGAATATATTCAAAATTGTTAAACATCGTTACCAATACAATTTAAAAATTACATCCCATCCCCCCACCCCCCCTAATAGGCTTCCAACACTGCTAATAACAAAAAAGAAAAAGTTGAAAGGTAATCAAGTTTAGACTTATAACAATCGACAAAACAGGTAACACAATTCTGATACATAAAAACCTGACTTTTTCAAACATAATTTCCAATAAAGGTACAGTACAGTCAAGTGTTCATTTCATTTCTCATTCAGTTTCAATACAAATCAAGATTGTACATTTTTCCTTTCATTCTATATTCGGTTTCCATATACAATTTCAGGCCTTCCCAGTCTTTTAGATATTGTTCTGCCATTTGTCCATTTAGTTTTTTTGTCATTTTGTCAATTTCGGCTAAAAACAGCAGTTTCCTTAACCAGTCTTGTATATCTGGCACCTTCTCCGCTTTCCACTGTTGCGCAAAAGCCATTCTCGCCGATGTGATCATATACCATAGTAATGTCCTCTTTTCTTGTGGATTTTTTTCCATTGTCAAACCTAGGAGAAGAAGTTCCGGACTTTTCCTGATAGGAATTTTTAATATCTTCTGCATCTCACAATGTACATTTGACCAGTATACTTTTGCTTTATCACATGACCACCACATATGATAAAAAGAACCCTCTGTTTTTTTACATTTCCAACACTTATCCATACTAATATTAGCAATCTTGTTTGGTGTCATATACCACCTGTACATCATCTTATAACAGTTTTCTTTTATATTAACACAGGTTGACATTTTAAAGGCTTTTTTCCACAGAAATTCCCATGATTCCATAGAAATTTCCTTATTCATATTTATGGCCCATTTTATCATTTGCTCTTTAACAGTTTCATCCAAAGTATATACAGTATATACAAGGTTTTATACAACTTAGATATCATTTTCCGCCCTTTTTTCAACCAAAGATCTTCAAACTCATCGTTCTTAGCTCTAAAACCAACTTCTTTACAGTCTTTTTTATAAATGTCCCGTATTTGGCAATATTGTAACCATCCATACTCAAATGCTAATTCATTATTTGGTTTTAAAACATATTTTTAAAGAGGCCATACCTGAGACTGGTTATATTTTTGAACTTTTATAATGTTAATGCTTAAAAGTTCAACCTGTTGAATTGTGTGATAGTATGTGAGAAGATGTATTGTATTTATGTATGAATAAGCTGGAATTTGTATTCTTTGTTTTGTATTTCACATTGTATTTAATAAATTATTTTTAAATTTAAAAAGAGGCCATACCTTAGCTAATACAAGAAAATAAAAACATATTTTTATTACTTAGAAATGCACCATTAAGTTTTTTTAGACCAAGAGTTATATCTTTGATCATTTCACACACACACACACCCCGACAAATATCGTAATCCAAATCTTATGGTTTGATACATGTACCCAGGGCTATTTTGGGGCAGGAACACACAGGAAGGGAGTTCTGGTTGGCTCCTGAGATGGCCATGCCCAGCAAGAACTCATTAGCATAATAGGCCACACCCAACAACAGAAACTCATTGGGATTGGCTATATTAGGGGTGTGTGGCCTAACATGGAGTTCCTGCTATAAAAAAAGCCCTGGGTTTTGACAACACACAACTTAAACAGAATAAGAAGCAAAAGGTGGGTGTGACTGGATGACCACACTTCTGGTAACATGGGGGTATGGCCTAATATGCTACTGAGCTGTACTGCCAGGGGTGTGGCCTAATATACATTTCTGCTGTTGGGTGTGGCCTATTATGCTAATGAGTTCCTGTATGTACCGTTTTAGAAATTGATTAGTATTATCTTTTTTAAACTGTTTACTGCGTTGCGGACCCTAATTGGGTACGAAGATGGCCAAGTATATTTTTTGTGCCCATAACGATCAAGATGTGTACCATGTGAAAGCACCTCTAGTGCATCAACTAGTGATGGCAAATGCAGCAAAACTGATTTGATGGCATCAATTCCAACACATTGCATTTTGTTGCTTCAGAAAAAAAATGAATATATGTGATGTAATTTTACAAAAGGCTGTGGAGGCTCAGAGGTTAAGACACTGAGTTGCAGACCGAAAGGTCAGTAGTTCGGCAGTTTGAGACCCTAGTGCTGCATGGCAGAGTGAGCTCCCGTCTCTGGCCCCAGCTCCTGCCAACCTACCAGTTCGAAAGCAAGAAATTGCAAGTAGATAAATAGGTACTGCTTCCATGGGAAGGTAACAGCATTCTGTGTGCCTCGGTGTTTAGTCATGCTAGCCAGTTGACCGTGGAGAAGTCTTCGGACAGTGCTGGCTCTTCGGCTTGTAAACGGAAATGAGCACTACCCCCTACTGTTGGATTCGACTGGCTTTTGAGCAAAGGAAACCTGTACCTTTTCTTTTACCTTTAATTTTACAAAAATTCCTTTGCCTGGTCAGTACTGTCTGCAACATGCACCAACACAAGGTTCCAGTTGTGGGAAGAACAAGGTACAAAAAATGCCTGGGAATCCCCCTCCCCTAAACATTGGCTTACACTCCTTTAGCAGCATTATCACAATACTGGGCACAAGTATTACATATAATGCCATAGAGCCACCCTCCAAAACATTTATTTTCTCCAGGGGAATTGGTCTCTGTAGTCTGGAGATCACTTGTCATTCCTAGAGATCTCCAGCCTCCACCTGGACATTGACAACACTCAGGGCTCTTTTTGTAGCAGGAACTCCTTTGCATATTAGGCGACACACCCCTAATGCAGCCAATCCTCCAAGAGCTTACAGAGCTCGTCTTAACAAGGGCTACTGTAAGCTCTTGGAGGATTGGCTATATTAGGGGTGTGTCGCCTGACATGCAAAGGAGTTCCTGCTACAAAAAGAGCCCTGGCAACACTACAGCTAGGCCTGAAATGTCTTCCCTCTGTAGTACTACTGCTGTAAAAGTGGGACAGGAGAACAGAAAATTATGTTTAAATAAATAAATAAATAAGTGCTAAGAAACATTGCACCTGTTTAACTGAATCACTGCAATATTGTTTTAAGCCTTCAATTAACTCTTTTCTGGTTAACCCTGCTGACTGAGTGTGTACTGTCTCAGGGAAATAAAAGCATGTGCGCGCACACATAAACCTGTCAGGCCTCAATCTCTCTATATACATATACCTGGGTGGTGAGAGGCCTGTTGGGATCTGGCCCACAGGAAGAGGTGGACTGCTCAGTGGCCCACTGTGACAATTGTGTTCAACACTTGCAGATAAAATCTCTCACATCCTTTTTGCCTGAGACTCTGTGTTAGCAGTGACAGGGTGCCAACTTGTCGAACTGAGGATGTGGACAGGATCCTTAGAAGTTTGAGGCCTATCTCCTGCTTCTATGACCCTTGTTCTTCCTGGTTACTTAAATATTCTGGGGGGTTGGCTGACTGGGTTTGAAAAATAGTTAATACTTTCTTAAGAAGGGGTTGTTGCCCCATCCTTGAAGCAGGCTGTGGTGCATCTACTTCTAAAGAAGCCAACACTGACCCAGGAGATCTCAAAAATAATTGACCAGTCTCAAATATTCCATTCTTGAGCAATGTGATTGGACAGGTGGTGGCTAAACAACAAGCCTTCCAGCATGAGGCAAATTAATTAGATCCCTTCTGAACTGTTTTCAGGCCTAATTATGGGACTGAAACAGCCTTGACTGCCCTGGTTAGGGCTGCCAAATCACTCACTGTCAATATCAAGGGAGATTTGGTCAGTGTCCAGGAGTTTCATGCGTGCCACAATGACATCACCCGGAAGTGACATCATCACATTGGGCATGTTACTGGCTGATACTCTAGCAATCAGCCTGGAAACTCTATGGTGCCATAGAGTTTTCAGGCTGATTGCTAGAGCATCAGCTGACAACGTGCCCGGTGTGATGACGCCACCTCTGAGTGACATTGCACTGGGCATGTCAGCCTGAACCGGGCACATTGCAGGTGGGGGTCCCTCCACTGGCCTTTTCTGGATTGGCGGATTGGGGACCCTTTGAGCAGGGGAACCTCCCCCCCCCAGGGGACTAGGCAGCCCTAGCCCTGGTGGATTACTTGGAATTAGAGATGGACAGAAACAGTGTGACTCTGTTGATTCTCCTGGACCTCTCAGCTGTTTTTACCACCATCGATCATGGTATTCTTCTGGACCACCTCTCTGGACTGGGATTGGGAGGTAGCATTCTGTGGTGGTTCCAGTTCTACTTGAAGGGTAGGTTTCAGAAGGTAGTGTTGGGGGACTGATGTGCAGGCCCTTAGCCTTTGACCTATTGGGTCCCACAAGGTTCTACCTTGTACCCTAAGCTCTTTACCATCTACATGAAACTGCCAGGTGAGGTCATCCAGAAATTTGGATGGGATTGTCACCAATATGCATATGACACTCAGCTCTATCTCACACTTTTTAGGTGATCCCAGGGAAGCTGTGGAGACCCTGAACCAGTGTCTGGAAGCAGTTTTGGAAGGGGTGTGAACTAATAAACTGAAGTTACATCCCAACAAAATAGAAGTGCTACTGATGGGCAGAAGGTGTGACCTAAGAGTTAAGGTGCCCTCAGTTCTGGGTGGGGTTGCACTCCTCTTGAAGGAATAGGTCCGTAGTATGAAGGTGCTTTGGATCCAGGCCTACTGCTAGATAAGCAGGTGGCAGCTGTGGCCAAGACCGCCTTTTATCAACTTTGACTGATTCGCTAGCTGCAGCCTTTCCTGGACAGCAAAGACCTGGCCACTGTGGTGCATGCCCTGGTTGCATCTCGATTAGATTACTGCAATGTGCTGTTCTTAACGCTGTCCTTAAAAAGTGTTCCACTGCTTTCACACACACTAAATAATCCACTTTCAATCCACTTTTTGTGCACTTCCCAACTAGATTTTACTTGTGTGAACTGGCAAAATCCAGTTGGAAAGCAGATTGAAAGTGGATTATTTAGTTTGTGTGACCACATCTGGACACTGCAACTGAAAGAAGAAGAAGAAGAAGAAGAAGAAGAAGAAGAAGAAGAAGAAGAAGAAGAAGAAGAAGAAGAAGAAGAAGAAGAAGAAGAAGAAGAAGAAGAAGAAGAAGTGGTTTACAAACTCCTTTCCCTTCCCCTCCCCACAAGAGACACTCTGTGAGGTAGGTGGGGCTGAGAGAGCTCTGAGAGTACTGCTCTTTCAAGAACAACTCTGACAGACCTATGCCTTGCCCAAGGTCATCCAGTCAGGTGCAAGTGGAGGCGTGGGGAATCAAACCCAGTTCTCCCAGATCAGAGTCCGCGCTCCTAACCACTACACCAAACTGGCTGCAGCCAGGGTATTGACTGGAATGGGTGTTTTTTCCCATGAAGGCAGCTTTGCTTCCCCAAAGAAGGTCTATAGTCCACATCTATGTTGACTGTGTATTGTGTTTGTGTATTTTTGAACAATCTCTGGGTAGCAATTACAGTCCAGAGACTGTTTTCACAGTTGGTGCATTTTCACCGCCTTCCAAATTAGTTACATATAACCCAGATGGTAAATAGTTTGGCATTTCAGTTCGATTTGTACCAATAAGACAGACAGGCTCATTCAAATCCTTGCTTCTGAAACAGATCCTAGTTGAGCAACAGAATTTGCTTCATTTCATTTTAAGGGGATTGGCAGCAAATTTTTGCAGAAATAGATTAACTTTAGGTAAAATGGGCAAGCTTAACCAGAGGTGCCTGTTGCCAAAGAGATCTATCTGAGAGCAGAATATTTATTTGTTTGCTTGCTTGTGTAATTTGTACCCCGCAGGCTCAGGATGGCTTACAGAATATATGTGTGTGTGTGTGTGTGTGTTAAAACAGCAAAATATATGAAAACACAAGATTTAAATAAAAACCACAATGTATAAGATCATAGGTGCTAGTAAACATTAAGTGCTAATAAACTATGGTGGCATTCTCTTGGCATCCAGGTAGTCAACTACTACCTCTTGCCAGACTGCTGGTTATTAAGTTGGTACTGATATTGGGGCCAGGGCCATGGTATTGGGAGGCAGCACCCTAATTGAAAGCTCCATTTTACAGGCCCTGCTGAACTGTAAAAGGTCCTGCGGGGACCTGATGTCCTCCGGGAGCTCATGCCACCAGTAAGGGCCACCACAGAAAAGGCCCTGGCTCTCATCATGGCTAGCCTGGCTTCTTTAGGGCTTGGAAAGGCCAGATGATTTTGGGACCCTGATCTTAGTGCTCTCTGGGGAACATGTGGGGAAAGGCAGCCCCTTAGGTAAGTAGGTCCCTGAACATATAGGTTTTTAAAGGTAAGAACCAGCACCTTGAACCCATTCAAAACAGTCATTCTGGAGGTCTAGTTTCTCAAAGATTTATTTATTTACTTCATTTACACCCCAACTTTCTCCCCAGTGGGGGACCCAAAGCAGCTTCCATCCTTCTCTTCTCCTCTATTTTATCCTCACAACATCCCTGTGAGGTAGGTTAGGCTGAGAGTGCATGACTGGCCCAAGGTCACCCAGCGAACTTCCATGGCAGAGAGAAGATTTGAGCCCGGGCATCCCAAGTCCTAGTCTGACACTCTAACCCAGGGGTGTCAAGCTAAATAGCTTCTCATTGGATAGATAAAACAACTCTCAAAATTAGAAGATTAATGTAACCGTATCTGGAAACATTTTATAATGGCCACGATCAGTGTTCCCTCTAAGCTGAGTTAGTTTGAGCAACTCACAGTTTTTTTAGCTTTCAGCTCACAGATTTTTGCTTAGCTCAGGAAGGATGGCTCCAGAGCAAACTAATTTATACAGCAGCCAAATCACTTGCTCACAACTTTAATGCTGGTAGCTCACAAAGTAGAATTTTTGCTCACAGGACTCCACAGCTTAGAGGGAACATTGACCACAATTATGGGTGGAGAGACCAGAAACCCAGAGGATGGCTATGTCATGAACTTTGTGGAAACTTGGTATTCTGTTATTTCCTTTCTTAAGATAGAAGAGGAGAGAAGAGAAGAGACTGGATTTATACCCCACCCTTCATTTGAAGTCTCAGAGCAGCTAACAAACTCCTTTCCCTTCCCCTCCCCACAACAGACACCCCGTGAGGTAGGTGGGGCTGAGAGAGCTCTTTAGAGAGCTGCTCTTTCCAAAACAGCTCTGACAGAACTATGGCTTGCCCAAGGTCATCCTGCAGGTACAAGTGGAGGAGTGGGGAATCAAAGCCGGTTCTCCCAGATTAGAGTCCACACACTTAATCACTATACCGAACTGGAACAAGAGATCCTACCTAAAAATTTGCAATGTGCTAAAATGATTTATTGCTAAGTTATTTGGTTTTTTAAAATTTTATTTAGTTTTTAGAAACAACAACAACAGCAAAAAAAACATAACAAAACATATATATAAAAAAATCAACAAACCGACCAGACAACATCAATAATAAAAAGATAACAACCACAAACAAAATGGCATAAGTTTCCATGCCGTCTAATCTTACACAGTTGCAGATATCCTCACCTTTCACCCCTTAACATAAACCAAAATTTGTCTCTTTTAACCACCTATGAAATCCCGAGCAATACTTTTCAAATTCTTCCACACTTTTCTCTTCCAACATAAATGTCAATTTCTCCAATTCTGCTATATCATATAACTTATAAACAAGTTCCTCTCTAGTAGGAGTATTCCTGTCTTTCCATCTCCTAGCAAAGATAATTCTTCCTGCTGTCACAACTTGCATAATTAAATATAATTCCTCTTTCTTAAACATATCAGGGATAACGTTTAACAAGTAGCACCCTGGTACAAATGAATTTTTTTCTCAAGTATCTTATCAATAATCTCTTTTACCATTCTCCAAAACTTTTTTGCTTTATTGCATGTCCACCACATGTGGTAGTAAGAACCACTACTGTGGTTGCATTTCCAACAGTTTTTCCCAATATTTTTATTGTATTTATTTAACCTTTCTGGGGAGATATGCCATCTATAAAACATTTTTAAGATGTTTTCTTTAAAGGCGCTAGTCCTCACACATTTTATATTTCTTACCCAGATTTTATTCCATTGCTCTAATTCTAAATTATGGCCTATATCCTGTGCCCATGCTATCATAGACGGCTTTACCCATTCGTCCTGCATTTTCCATTCTAACCAAAAATTGTATGCCTTTCTAATAAATCTTTCACTTGTGCTAAGTTATTTGGTGATGTGATTTATTTCATAATTCTGGATATATTTGTAATTCTGGATATATGATTGCCTTTTCTTTTTGAACTTTTGGAAATGTTGTGTTTATGTAATGAATGGTCCTTATTGTTTGCTTATGATAATGTATGGTTCTTAGTGTTTACTTTGTATAAATAAAAGGTATTATTTAAAATATATATATCTATATTTTTTAAAGTATTAGCCAGGGCCTACCCTGCTTAACTTCTGAGATCTAACAAGCTAGCCTGGGCTATCTAGGTCAGGGTAGTGTTAAAGTTTTAAAAAATCATAGTTATATGCAGCCTGATGAAGACCTTTGTATAGTAGAAGCTTCCACATTACATATTTTTAAACAGTTTTTGTATTTTTTTAAGACAAAACGAACAGTCCGTTCATTTTCTCATTTGAAATGTTCTCTCACCGACTCGGAATAGTGCCTAGAATACTCGTCGGAGCAACATCTCTGTGTTAGATTTGGGTAAGAAGGAAACACTCCTATATTAGTATTGGCATTTCCAGTGAAACCACATTTGCAATAAACTAGGACAAATTAGTCTCCAAGGGGGGGACTAAAGAAGAAAGCCAGCACCATTGCAGAGAAATAATGTCGAGGAATAAAGCATCGTTTTTTACCAGCTCTGCAGATCTTTTAGGAATAATGAGATCATTAATATATTTCTCTATCACCTTCTTGCATTTTCCTGAGCGCAATTTTTCTGACTTCTCAGCAAAAACAGCTGTGTCCGTGTTTTTTTCTTTCCGGTTTGACTCCTTTCCCCCTCTATACCTCTAAAGTGTGGATAGTTTCACAAACGCTTTTGTCGCAGAGATCTTCTGCAGAGCGGGACATGACAGTTCTTTGGCGGTGTGGCAGACGCCTAAATTTTCTCCCAAAAAGGATCCTTCTAGTGTGAACATTCTCTTCTTCCCATTCTGTTGCAGATTGTGGTATCTTTTAAAATAATACAAATCGGCATTTTGGCAACACTCTGAGTGTTCGCGGGGCTTCATACATATTATCTGACATTATCTTCTTGTCATCCTTACAACAACACACCACCGCAATTGGGCCAATGGGATATTGTGGCTAGGGTGTTAGGAGTCCGGGGTCCCAATCCCAGCAGTGCCACAAAACTTTCTCAATGCGCTGCTGCCGTTGCCTTTACATTTTTTTCTGAGAAGATCTCTTCATGGACTTCCAGGAACCACTGTTTGGGGCCATATTCCTGCACTAGCTTTTTGAGTTCTGAGAGAATGGGCTCATATGGGCATCACTGTGGGGGGAAAAAAGAAACTTTTGAAAATCTATGATTGGCTAGGAAAGGAGCAAGTGGCAAGGATCCACCCACACAGTGTCAAAGCCCTGTTAATCCATGTGCATTTCTGTACTGTTTGGTGTAGTGGTTAAGTGTACAGACTCTAATCTGGGAGAACCAGGTTTGATTCCCCACTCCTCCACTTGCACCTGCTGGATGACCTTGGGCAAGCCATAGTTCTGGCACAGCCGTTCTTGAAAAAGGGCAGTTTCTGTCAGAGCTTTCTCAGCCCCACCTCCCTCACAGGGTGTCTGTTGCGGGGATGGGAAGGGAAAGGAGTTTGTGAGCTGCTCTGAGACTCCCTTGGATAGTGAAGGGTGGGGTATAAATCCAATCTCCTCCACCGCCGCCCCCTCCGCCTCTTCTTTTCCTCCTCCTCCTCCTCCTCCTCCTTCTTCTTCTGTTGCATTTTTACCCACCCTGAGTCTAAGAAGAGAAGCAGGGACAGAAATGTTTAAAATGAATAAATAAAAGACTAACATTTACTTGAAGTCTTTGCAAGAGTGGGCATCACTTTTCACTGATTGCCTTTGCCCCCCCCCCTCATGCTGCTCCTGGGGGGTTCACAGACACCCAAGAACAAAAGGGGGAGTCTCAGTGGGCTTCAGCCATGAGGAAGGCAGGAAAATCCCACTCTGGACTTTACCACATTCTCATTTTTCTTGCTTATGAATTTCTGTTGCTTCAGGGTTCTTCCCCCCCCCCCGTTCCACACATTCTTTGCTCCTTCTAGTGGATGATTCAATATTACATTTGTTTATGTCTAGCATATCTCCTTGCAGCTTTAAATGGCAGGTTTTTATGCTGGACATATAGTGATGTAATATCGAATCAACCACTACAGGGAGCAAAACATGTGCAGAATAGAAAAAAACCTCCAAAGCAACAGGAACATGAAAGGAAGGAAAATGAGAATGTGGAAAAGCCCTCTGGCAAATCCATGGATGCTTGGATACATGCCATTTAATGGCTAACTTCAGGTCTCCTGTAATAGGCAATTGTAAATGTGTGTCTTGAGCCAATGTTTAACGATTAACAAAATTGTGGTAGGGAATGTACTTTTGTGAGTCACTGCTCACTTCTTCAGACTTATTTCCATTTATTCTTTGCATCCTCTGGACTGAATCCTCCTGTACCAAACTGAGACCTAGGTTTCCTGTCTCATTACCAATGCTGATATCTCCACACCTCTGTATATCACACCAATGTTGATATCTCCACCCATCTGCATATCATACCTAATCCAATCATGCCTGCTATTGCCATTCGGCATCTGAAATCATTTTTATAAAGTTTGTCTCCAATACCTTGCGTTACATTTTATGGCACACATGGCCCAGCCCTCATAACAAATGAGTTTGACACCTCTGTTCTAGTCGAAGGTAAGCCTCTCTGTTACTTAAATTTATATCCCACACTTCTTCCAAGGTGCTCATGGTGACTTATGTGATTCGTTTCTCCTGTGTGATGGATTGGTTTGTTAGGGGTGAGAGCCATAGGTTCACAGCTGACCAAAGATTTAAACTTAGATCTTCACAGCCATAGTCTGGCACTCTAACTACTCCACTCCACTTACACCCCAACCCTAAGTCCTGGACACTGGCGTGTCTCTACTGCTGGCCTGGTGCTGCCTTAGTTAGTCAGCATTTTTTTTCTCATCTCAGCAGAGGAAAAATATGTACAAAGAAACCCCCAAGGTCCAGGGAGCTAAAAACTCAGCAGTTGCACTGGAATCAATTGGAATGCTCCATTTGGCCACCAGTCACAGAGTGGCATGCCAGTGACATATCCCCATGGCAGCCAGATTGGCAAACAGGCAACTAATGAATGCCCACAGGTCCCCTGATATCACCTTGACCCCACCCACCTGCAGAACACACTGGTCTACACGGATCTTGAGTGGCTTTTTCATTGACCTATAGCACCTCACTCAGGTATGAATGGAGCTTCAATGTATTGGCCTTCATCCATCTTGTTACTTTCTCCAAGCATTTGTTCAGGACCCGCCCAATTTAGCAGCTAAGGAGAAGCAGAGCTGAGTGTTATCCACAAGTTGGGGGGCACCTCACTGCCAATCCCTGGGCAAAGAAGAAGAAGAGAAGAGATTAGATTTATACCCCACCTTTCACTTGGAGTCTCAGAGCAGCTTACAAACTCCTTCCCCTTCCCCTACCCACAACAAACACCCTGGGAGGTAGGTGGGACTGAGAGAGCTCTTTTGAGGACTGCTCTTGAGAGAACAACTCTGACAGAACTTGTGACTTACCCAAGGTCATACCAGCAGCTGCAAGTGGAGGAGTGGGGAATCGAACCTGGTTCTCCCAGATTAGAGTCTGCGCACTTAACCACTACACCAAGCTCTCCCCACATTTTCTTATAGATGTTATACAGCACAAAGGATGTTGGAGAAAATAGACAGGAAATAAGCATCCTATAGGAGAAGGGCTTCATCTGCATATAAATTGGTTGTCTTGTTTTTCTCATTCTGTTTTCCAGTTTCTTGATGTCGCATGGGAAAGGCAGCCTTCTAAACATGTCTACAGAGCAATGGCTGTTGCTTATTCATAGGTGCTCCATGCAAAAAGAAGTTTGAAATTGCCTGGGACTCTTTGAACATTGCAACTATTTTGTGTCAATTTGTTGCGGTAAGTAATGAGAACTGGTCCCGCCAATATCAGCCGATTCAGATGCGAGCAGGAGATTGAAATGGCATTCAGAGTGTCAGCAGGCTTTCTATTAGGAATTGGATTCCGATGTCAGATGGAATCAGATATAATATTTCTCCTTGAGCCAGATTTCGTGTTTATTTAGGCATTGCTTATGGGGTTTTCATTTTTTTTAAAAAAAACAGCCTGAAATGCTTTTGACAACAGGGTAGCAGGCAAGAGAACCTTGGCATTTCATTGAACACCACTCAAAGAAAGTAAACAATGTCAGGGAGAGACTGAAACGGTCAACCTACACCATTGTGTCGCATTTCTCAATAAGTTGATGAGAACAAAACATGAACCGGTGGAGTTTCACAAAAGTTCAGCATGCTTTCTTCCACCAGGAGAAACAACAACAAGCCACTGTTTCAGCAAACAGACCAGAAAGTCCTTTTGAAAGATCCTGACTCTTTCAATCAGGTTTGACAACAATGACAACAATAACTGTGCTTTTGCGTTTCCAAAGCCCTTTGACTACATCGTTCCAGAAATGCTGCAGAATCCAGAGAGTGAGTCCCTCCATCCTCAAAATAGTGTCCAGAGGAGCAAGCCGGGTGAAGGGAGGCTGCCGTGAAACTGACACTGCCCCACGGAAGGTGGAATAATCTCAGGGTCTGCCAAGGTTTTTGTGGCAGTCAAGAGGTAGTCACTTAATAACCATATTTTAGTTCAGCCTTGGTTGAGAAAAGTTGCCTAGAGATTCTGGACAGAAGCAGTTTTGAAGATGCAAGGCTGTTGTTGGTTTAAAAATGTCAGAGCTGGTGCGCTGGATCAGACGGATGGGTCATCTAGTCCAGCGTTCCCAGCCTTTTCCGTATGGTGCCCCCCAAGAGTCCAAATTTAGTTGGTATGGTGACCCATCCAAGGCTGGCCCAAGGTTTTTTGGGCACCCTAGGCAAACTATGACCCTGGCACCCATATAGTCCAGCATTCCATTTTCTACAGTAGCCAACCAGATGCTCTCGAGAAACCAACAAACATCACACAAAGGGTGTAGCTGCCCCCACTGTGAAGCCCAAGCAAGTGGCATTCCGACATACACAGCCTTTGGATATGGAGGTGACATCCTGGCCTCTGATCACCCTTTCCTTCTGTATTACTCACGCTAACCCCGCTTAAGACTCTAAGAAACTCACTCCAAGAAAAAATACCAACTAATTTACGGCATGGAAAATAACGTTTCCAGGGTCAGAGCTTAGTTTCCAGCATACAGAAGAGGGCAATGGAAAGAGCAGGGGTGGCCATTAGGAAAGGCTGGCCCAGGCAGGAGCGTAGCCAGAAAATTTTGGTTGGTGTGGCGTGGGAAATCGGGGGGCAGCATGCCGGCCGAACCTGCTGCTCTTCTTGCAGCAGCAGAAGAAGCAACTCTGGCTCCACTGCGACCCCTAGCCCTCCGCTAGTCCTTTTGATTGGAGAGACTTGATTCCAGGCTGCTTGTTTGTGTAAGCTGGGGGGGGGGAATCTCCAACTTGCTGTATTTTGCATTTTGCAGTTTTGTTTTATTTTTTGCAATTTTATTTTATTGCATTTTTAAAAACCTCTTTATTTTTTGGCCTGGAAAAAAAAGGAGGGGTGAGACTGAAGCTTCCCTGACTGTGCCTGGGGTCATTTTGGAACACCCACATGCATCTTATATATATCTATTTCCTTGATTATTGTTGGAGGGGGCAGCACTCATCTGTGGGGGGCATTGCCCCCAAATGCCACCCCCTGTGGCTATGAGCCTGGGCCCACAACCCACTTTCAGAGCATTTGCGACCCACTTTTGGGGCTCACCCACAGGTTGGGAAACACTGATCCAGTCCAGCTTCCTGTTCACGTGGTGGCCATTCAGATGGCCCTAAAAGGCCTGTGTCTGTTGTTAACCTCCAGCGCTGGTATTCTCAGGGTTTCTGCCTCTGGACATTGCATTTCAGTTTAGATACCGTGGCTAATAGCCACTGATGGTCTTCCATGAATGTGTTTAACCTCCTTAAAAAGGCTTTATAAACTTTTGCCATCCCCCTTCTCCTAATCTTTTTTGTCTCTAAGCCAAGCCCCAAAGTCCTCAGCCTGTCCTTGCAGTGATGTTGCTCCTACCCGTTGACCATCTCAGTTGCCTTTTTTTTTTTTGCATCGTCTCATGTTCTACAATAGTCTTGTGGGGATACACCATCAAGAACTGTGTGCAAAACTCCAAATGCGTCCACGCCACAGATTAGCCCCCTTTTAAAGGCTTTATAAACCTTTGTCACGTCCCCTTCTCTTAATCCTCTTGTCTCTAAACCAAGCTCCACCTCCTGAAGCAGCTGTTTTGTAGCTGGCTCTGCTCTGCCTCCCGTGGCAGCCATTTGATGGTTAAACCAATCACACTGGGTCAGAATTCCAAAGCCTCCAGGCTCAAAAAGGTTGGCAGCTCCTACTTTAAGGTACCACTGAACCTCCAGTCTATTTTATTTGCAACAAACTAATAGACCACAGTGGCTCAGAGGTGAAGACACTGAGTTACAGACTGGAAGGTTGGTAGCTCAGCAGTTCGAGACCCGAGTGCCACGTGACGGAGTGAGCTCCCGTCTCTGGCCCCAGCTCCTGCCAACCTAGCAGTTCAAAAGCAAGACATTGCAAGTAGTAAATAGGTACTGGTTTGGTGGGAAGGTGACAGCGTTCCATGTGCCTCGGCATTCACTCATGCTGGCCAATGCAGGATTTTCACATCCAGTTCCATGACATCATGCCTCTCTTGTGACAGAAGTGGACTCCTTGTCACAATGTAATAAGTCCAGAAAAGTAGCCCTATTCAAAAGGTCAAGGTTTCCCTTGCTCGAAAGCTAATCCAATCCGACTCTAGGGGGTGGTACTCATCTCTGTTTCCAAGCTGAAGAGCCAATGCTGTCCAAAGACTTCTCTATGGTCATGTGGCCCGCATGACTGAATGCTGAGGCACATGGAACATTGTTACCTTCCCACCTATTTATACCCTGCCCTTCACTCAGAATCTCAGAGCGGCTTACAATCGCCTTCCCCTTCCCCTCACTCACAAACCCGGTTCTTTCAGATAAGAGTTTATGCTCCTAACCACTACACCATTTTCTCCAAGAGAACTCATCACTGTATTCTAGAGATCAGTTGCAATTCCTGGAGAGCCCCAGGCCCTACCTGGAGACTGGTAACCCTACAGTCCAGCAATGATTTTCAACCTCTATGCCACTAGAGCTGTTGCCCAGAGACAGGAGCCAGTCCACTACATGCTATAAAGCTCCCAGATCTATTGCTCACTCTCATTAGGATTGACAGTCTGGTCCTTGAACTTGAGTGCCTGATGAAGCGAAGGAGAAATGGTCTACAGGCATGTTTCAGTCACACTATTATGCTTCCTTATTTTTCCAGGGTTTTTTTTTAAAAAAAAAAACAGAAATGTTATGAGTATTGGGATATTTGGTTAATATAGCAGAGTTTGCCCAGTCGGAGATGTGAATAAATCTCCTGTGAAGTATATTGCAAAAAAGATAAAACTTACATTTATTCAAGTAGATCCAGTTCGTATTCATGTTGCAATCAGAAGAAGAGAAAGAAGCCTCATCTAAAAAGTACTTTCACTATCACATAGGCCAGCTCATCTGTGTCAGGTTCAAAAGCAAGTAGATCCAAGCATTCTTGAGGCCAAGAAAGGCTTTATTGGAATACAGTGCTAAAACCCACAGCAAAACGGTTATCGTCAGGAATGGCGGGATGTGCAGCTCAGGCATAGTTATAGTATGATGCAGAAATGCAACTAGCAAATGATCTTCAAGCGTGTGTGCGGGAAACTCCCGGCGGGAGGGTTACTTAATAGTCGGGAGACAACTCCCCCCACCCCCTCAACTTCACAGGACTGGAAAATTCTCATAGGCTCAAGAATAGCCCAAAGCCTGCATTCAAGGCCACTGTGATAACACCGAGAGGCAGCGGCGAAGCTCCCACGTTACAGCTAGCATACCTACGCAAACGCAGAAGCAGGGACAAGATAGGGAACACAGAACAATGGACTCAGTATGAAACATGAAACAAGGAGCCATTACTGACAATCTGGCATCATATGTATGGGTATACGAGGGCATCGTATCTACAGGAGAGACTTGCAGAGACATGGGTCTCCGTGGAAGGCCATGTGTAGGGAGTGAGAGGACAAAGGGAGAAAGGAGAGGTCAGACAGAAGCTCCCAGGTTAAGACAAAAGAAGGCATCCTCTTCAACACCTATACACCCAGAGAGTGATGTAGTGCCCCCCGATGTCCAGGCATGCTGAGTCGCTTGCTCCAACAATGAGGACGGTGAAATGTTTCTGTTTGCATCCCAAACACTCAGGTTAATGGGAGCCGAACATTTGCCGGGCTCTTCAGGTTGCCTGCAAACACCATGAGCTCATCCAGTGGGCAAGGAGCATGTCTGAGCATGTGTACAAATGCAAATTAAATTGTTTCACAGAAAAAAAGAGAGACTTTTATGCCTGATTCTGAATTATGACTCTTAATGGCTGCTGAACTGCCTGGAATACAGAGCTGTTTGTGTCTGTGCATCCTCTTACAGCCTTATGGGAGCTGTAGTTCATTTCCTTCCACATCAGTTAGGCATCACAAATAATAAAGGGTTGCCTTGTTTGCAGAGCCCACACTGAAACTCAGGTAAGAGTCCCATAACTGTTCCTACTGCAGATAATTCCCACACAATACTGACTCCAGGGAGGTCTTTGGGCATGCCAGTGCCCATGTGCAAAACAAGAAACTGAATGAGATGCACTGTAAAAGGTGTCACATGACTCTCCCTAGAAGAAAGACTAGTTTCCCCCCTTACTGCACAGGTGCAAAAATGGCCACATGCCGCAAAGCATAAGTCAAGTAATTTATTGTATTTAGCCCCTGGCCATTACAAAATACTATGGAGCATTCATAAAACGTTAAAACGTTAAAATACAACCTTAGTGACCTGGTTAAAATTAACTGCTATACTGTGATAAAAGGAAGATTAAAACAGATTTGATCACCAGGTAACCTGCCCTTTAGATCTAATCTTCGATGCTGCTAAAGCAAACAGTGAAACTCTATGGGCTAGATAAGCAGCATTATCTGACAACAGGCACGCAATCTTCTTGTTTTCTGGTAGTGCTTGCATACCTAATAGAATTCCTGCTAAAAAATTATCTCTTGGAATACTGTAAAGCGGACAATAGAGCATAGAGTGAGGAATGTCCTCTACCTCTGGCAAACCACAAATGCAGAGACATTGCTCTTTTGGCATGTGTGAGTAACGGCCAACAAAGCATAAGTGAGAAAGGAAACTCCTGGGCGATTGTCCAACCTCTTCTGCTTGACGTTCAAATTAGACCAGGAACTCTGACCTCTGGGTTGGGAAATACCTGGATATTTGGGGGGTGGAGCCGACGAGGGTGGGGTTTGGGGAGGGGAGGGAATCAAGGGGGTACAATGCCGTAGAGTTCACCTTCCAGAGCAGCCATTTTCTCCAGCTGAACTGATCTGTCACCTGGAGATCAGTTGGAATAGTGGGAGATCTCCAGCCACCACTGGAGGTTGGTGACCCTAGACATGGCAAAGACCAATCTGGGGCTCAGGTTGTATGCTGGTCGTATCATTCACATGGGGGTAAGTTTTCTCAGGGAGAGACTTAGTGTTGCCAGCTGTGGGTTGGGAAAGACCTGGAGATTTGTGGGATGGAGCCTACAGAGAGGGGAAGGAACTCAGCAGGATATAGTGGCACAGATTCCACGCTCCAAAGCAGCCATTTTCTCCAGGGGAACTGATCCTGGGAATCTGGAGATCAATTATAATAGCAGGAGATCTTCAGGTGCCACCTGGAGGTTGGCAACCATAGGTGGTGTTCACCATCAAGGTCTCAGCAGGCCTAGTTTGTACCAAGCTCATTTGCAGCTTGAAAATCCTCCCTCAACTAAGGCTGCGATCACAGGTGTCTTTAGATCCAACATAGGTGCAAATGCCTGATGGCTCTAAAGGGCGCAATTGGACAGCAACATCTGGGAAGCATCCCGCAGCCTTCAGCAACCTGTGCTGCTCTGCCACAGAAACAGAGTTAAAAGACACTGGGGAAAGTCTGGCTCTAACAGGTTCCAATGGACCATGGACTTTCCCCTGTCTGGTCGCACAAGTGCGCTCTCATGCCATCAGGATGGTTGGATCATGCCATCCTGGCTCAGTGCTGTTCCCTCCCCTTGCAGTATGCACATCAGTGCATTCTTCATAGGGGGCACTCAGTGTAAATGTGTGATTCCTCATTTATGTGCAAGGGAAATAAATGGCAAAAAAAAATTGACTCACTTGCAGTTGCATCTGATCACACAATGACAGGCTGTGTCCACAGCTACAAAAGGAGGTGTGATCTCTCAACTGCATGTCAAATTCCTCTAGAGGGAATAGCCTCATTTCCCCTACAAACACTACAGCCGGTTTGGTGTAGGGGTTAAGTGCACAGACTCTAATCTGGGAGAACTGGGTTTGATTCCCCACTCCTCCACTTGCACCTGCTGGATGACCTTGGGCAAGCCATAGTTCTGGCACAGCTGTTCTTGAAAAAGAGCAGTTTCTGTCAGAGCTCTCTCAGCCCCACCTACCTCACAGGGTGTCTGTTGTGGGAGGGGGAGGAAAAGCAGTTTGTAAGCCGTTCTGAGACTCCTTTGGGTAGTGAAGGGTGGGGTATAAATCCAATCTCATCTTTTCTTCTTCTTCTTCTGCTTCAACTGGCATGTGTCACTGCAGCCTAAGACTCAACTCAATGACAGCCTGTGCTCGTTGATATATTGAGAAGACCAGTGAGCTGAGCATTCAGACACATTATGGATTGCACCCACGTGGTAACGCCATCTTTATGACACCGAATAACAACACTGCTAGCACTTTAATACTATATTGTCTTAGTGAACTGTTTTAGGTGTCTTATGGTAAATGGTTTGTTTTATGGTTAATTATGTATTCACTTTTTGTAAGCCGCTCTGAGCTTGCGTCGGTGGGGAGGGCAGGGTATGAACCAGAAAATAAACAAGAAAATAAAAATAAATAAACTAAGGCTGCAGTTACACTCACTAAATGATCCACTTTCAATCCACTTTCAGTGTATTTTCCAACTGAATTTCACTGTGTGTGAACTGGCAAAATCCAGTTGGAAACTGCACTGAAAGTGGATTGAAAGTGGAGTATTTAGTGTGTGTGACCACAACTTGAGTCTAATTTTATCTTTTCTGTCGCCAAAGCCTGTAAGAGTTTTTTTTATTTTAGAAAGATAAATGAGCCAGGGCTGAGATTTATGAAACGGCAACCTCACGCTGGACTTCTAAATCATTTTTTACAGGCCTACATTTGTTGTGGCACTGTCAAAAACACTAAAGAGTGCTCCCATTTATAGAGCTTGCTCAGCACTTATAAAAAATTAACCTTTTGCCTCCGTACCTGTCAAGAAAAAAAGGGGGAGGCTATCAATATCCTAAATAACAAAATCACATCAAACAGTGGATGGACAGAGGCTCACGGCGAGATATACTTCTTCCTGTGCCATTGTAAGTAACCATTTTTATGTACTATTGTGTGCATTTACTTAAAAATAAAGATGATGTTCTTGATCTAGATCTAGATCCCTGTGGACACCATGACACTCATCAACACCTTTCCTGGAGCCTGCCAAATGTTTTAGAAAGTGGGCAGGGCTACGTGGGGCTTTTGACCAACAAGTATTTTGATTGGCCCTTGGAAATTTGGTTGACTGTGAAGATTTTTGTGATCTTGTGACTGGTTCCATCTCCTGTGGCAGCCATTTTGTAGCAGCCATTTTGTAGCTGTGCACAGCTTGCTGTGTCAGAATTCCAAAGGTTCTTGCAGGCTCAAGAAAGTTGGGGATCCCAAAAGAAAGAGGAGGAGAAGAAGAAGAAGAAGTTGTTTTATACCTTGCTTTTCTCTACTTGAACAAGTCGTGGAGTAACTTACAATTGCCTTCCCTTCCTCTCCCCACAACAGACACCCTGTGAGGTAGATGGGGCCAAGAGAGCTCCGAAAGAACTGTGACTGACCCAAGGTCACCAAGCTGATTTCATGTGGAGGAGTGGGGAATCAAACCCAGTACTCCAGATCAGAGTTCGCTGCTCTTAACCACTACACCAAACTGACTCTGGATAAAGTGATAAAAGCAAACAAACCAACAAACCTAGTAATTCAAGAGTCTTCTGAGCTTATTGTTTTCCTACTGAACAGCCCCAAGAACTTTAGGAAAAGAAGAAATGCCATGCACTACTTTTTCTCCCAAAAATTGGTCAAAGTAGTTTACAAAATCCATACAATACTCAGCATGCATCCAATAAATATGACATTAATGAGAAAAATAAAATTGTTGCCAATATATAGTTCTCAACCAAATATCAACAATTCCAGAATGTTCTGAGGTTCTGGCACCACCAGTGGCACCACCAAGAAATCTTGCTGTCCAAAGCATAACTGGTATTCAGACTAATCTCAGGAAAGGTCGTCCTTCAAATACATGGGTTTTAAGTCTCAAAGGGATTTTCAAAACTAAAAGTCGGACCTTGCATGGAGCCAGCAGTGGGTGGACAACCTGTACAACCATGTCTTCATAATGTGTCAAAAACCATGAGTTAGCTTTGCAAGACACTCTGCTACTTAGTTTAGTGTTACATTTGTCAAGTTGCATTCACACAACTATGGGTATTCTAGGGGCATTTTAAAGAACTCTGTCAGGAAACTGGAAAGCAGCTGACCTCAAGAAGCTGTGAGGGGCTGGGGTTGCCCCTTCAGTTTCATGACCCCCCCCCCTTTTGCTGTACAGCCCCAGGACAAACGTGATAAGGAAGGAAAATGTAGTATTCATGTGCAGATCCAGTTCCTTTCAATGGAGCTTGTACAAGAGTATGAGACGATGGAGCATGCCCATAGTGGGATACCCAGAATGGACCTTTGGATCCCTTCAAACTCCATCTCTGGTGCCCCACATTCGATTGATCTAGGAGCTCATTAATTACCACGAGGCTCTTTGCGATTGCCTCCTGCAGAAAGTGATGAACAAAGTCATTCTCAAAAGCAATCAATTTGAAATCTAATTTGTTGGCGAAATGAACCATATAAACAAAATGCTGCTTGCCGTTCAACTCAAATGAGATGTGCTTAACGAGGCTATCATTGTCTGCAGTACTCATCACACCAGGGTCACGGCTACCTAAAACGTTATAAATCCCAACCATCGTACACCAAGCGGGAGTGCGATGCTATATTCTGAGCAGGGTAACGCATAAAATGGAGGACCCTCTGGAAACATTCTTAAATGTCAAACATTTTCACGTTTGCTGATTTGGGGTCAGTTGAACGTAGAAAACCAAGAGACTCTGCTGATAGTAAGTGACAGATATTCACATCTCTGTTTTGTGGTGTACCTTATATATATATATATATTTCCTTCAAAAAAAGAGAGAGAGAAGGGAAAAACCCTCAATATGCACACACATCCCTATATAGTATATATATTTTAATACATATCTATATATCTAATTCCCAAGTGGCCCCTGTGTGTGGATATCTAAATCTGCATATTGGGGGCACCTGGGGGGCAGGGAGATTTTCCTGCACATGTGGGGCAGTCCCCACATGTGCAGAAAAATCTAAAAAGTTTTTTAAAATTATGGGGAATATTTAAATCCCAAAAAAAGTATGAGCGTTCCCTGTGCAGGTGCAGAGAACGCTCTGTGAACTCTGCGGCAGGCTGGCAGTTGAGAGGTGCTCAGGCCACCCCGCTGGTGCCGGGGGGAGGGAAAATCAGCAGGGGGGAGATCATTGGGCCCGGTGGTTGGGAGGCACTCAGGCCTTGCCGCTGGTGCCCACGGGGGGAGGGAAAATCGGCAGTGGAGGGGGGATCGTCGGGCCAGAGGTGGGGAGAGAAGGTTTACCTGTGGAGCTGCCTCGCTGCTGCCGCCACCACCACAGGGGACGGGAGGGCGGGAGAAGGCTTGGCAGGCCGGTTGGCCTTGCCACCACCGCTGTGGAGGGAAGGGGGAAGCTTGGCAGACTAGCTGGCCTCATCTCCACTGCTGCTGCTGAGAAGGGAGGGAGGGGGAGGCTTGGCAAGCCAGCCAGCCTCACTGCCGCTGCTGGGGAGGGAGGGTGAAGCTTGGCAGCCGGACAGCCTTGCTGCCGCTACACTGCTGCTGCTCGGGAGGGAGGGGGAGGCTTGGCGGTGGCCAGCCTCCCCGCTGCCGCACTGCTGCTGCTGCTCGGGAGGGAGGGGGAAGCTTGCTGGGCTGGCTGGCCTCGCCACCACCACCCCTGCTGCTGGGGAGAGGAAAACTTGGTGGTCGGCCAGCCTCGCCGCTGCTGCCACTGCTGCCGGGAGGGGAGGGAGGGGGAAGCTTGGCAAGCCGGAATATTTCCCCACACACACAAGTATTGCAGATCCCGCCTCTTGTATACATATATATTTACACACACAGATGTTACCCACTCTGAGCCCGCTTGTGGGAAGAGCGAGCTATAAATATGAACAAATAAACAAATAAATAAACAGAGTAAAAAAATAACAATGGTGGTGGCCAATCTCCACATAACTTTCTACAAAATGTTTCCAAATATCTAAAAACAAATCAATATTCAAATATTGTCAATGTGCCATGCATTCAAATATAGAGAGAATTCTAAGGTCCTCAATCCATTGATTTACTAGAGGTGAGCTTTTATCTTCCCCATGTTGCAATACCAGTCTTCTAGCTGTAGTAAGGGCACACAGGGTCCATTTTCATTGACCTTCAGTTAGCCTCCAAGAGGCAGGCAGAGTGTCTTCCATGAGCATCTTCAAAAATCAATGAATATTCCAATACAAAATATCAATACAAAATATGCGTAATAACTTCTTCCCAGAAAAAAAAAATGACTAGACATGTCCAAAGCATGTGTCTGAGGGACACATCCTGTCAGTCACAGTGCCAAGAATTAGACATTTATTCAGTCCTTTGCTGAGGAGTCACTGTGGTGTCCAGTATATGCTAAGCATAGGTTTTTGCTGAATAAGGAGCAACTCAAGATCCATGGAGAGAACATATATAAACTTGGAGGCCATATTCATTTCTTTGGGCAAAATAGAGTGACCTGGCTATTTATTCCATTAATTCCTAAGACTCTACATAGTGTATTTACTGATCAGCATCTAATATTTATAGGCAAATATTTGTAGGTTTTGTCTTCTACCTTGATTCAATTGAGTTTTTAGGAGCAAAGGGGACTCTGAGACACTTAATTCTGCAGGGCCATATTTAGGTACAAGCAGATGTTACAGTTGTATATATTGCCATTCAAGAGAAGTTGACCAGTCATATCTAGAGCTCAGCTGAGAAAATGACAAAAATTCATCATCATCATCTATCAATCGGTCCAATGAAAAATCCTGCTATTAGTCCAAGCCTTCCATTAAAAAGATTTTAGGTCTGGATTGGCCCATAATATTGATTTAGCACGTGAAAATGGATCAAATTGATATTATTGTGTCATTATACACCACTGTTCTCTAGCTGCAGAAACTGCAGGAGGAATGAGAGTCACTCTAGCATAAGGAGACCCTAATGCATTCAATTTAGAGAGGGGCACCACGCAAGAAGCTTACGAAAGAGCCCAGAAATGAGTACAAATTAACAGATATTATTGATGATATAAACTAAGATCAGGAAAACCAAATCCTCCTTCATTGAATGGAAGCTACATCCTTTTTAAAGAAATTCAAGGTGGTAAGGAACCCCATGTAAAGCTCTGAAACAAAGAACCAATTCTATGGATATAGCTGCAAAATATATAGAAAAGAATTGCATGCAAAATATAAATTATCCAGGGTATAATATTAATTTTGAGTATCTTTACTTTGCCCCATAAAAACAAGTTTACAGTTGCCCATCTGTCCAGACCCAAAGATATATCAGCAATTAGCTTGTTAAAATTTCCTCATGCTAATCTCGGAATCAGTATTCCAAGATAACTAATGACATCTGGGCACCACTGAAAATGTCCATAGCCAAGTATGGCCCATGATATATTGTCTCCCAATGGCATTGACTCGGATTTTGCCCAATTAATTGAATATAGAGACAAGTCTCCAAGGGTATTAATCATACATTAATGCAGGAATGGAAGACTGAGGTTCCAAAATAAAGAATGAAAGATCGTCTTCATAAAGAATGATTTTAAATTCCAAAGAGTTATGTACAAAGCCATGAACAAAGCCATGCCTAATGGTCCAAGCCAGAGCTCTTTTTGTAGCAGGAACTCCTTTGCATATCAGGCAACACACCCCTAATGTAGCCAATTCTCCAAGAGCTTACAGTAGCACCTGTAAGAAGAGCTCTGTAAGCTCTTGGAGGATTGGCTACATGAGGGATGTGTCACCTAATTTGCAAAGGAGTTCCTGCTATAAAAAGAGCCCTGGTCCAAGCTGGAGGTTCTAGACCAGGGATGTCAAACAGAAGGTCCAGGGGCTCTTGTGCAGAACCAGCCCATTCAGGGCTCTTGTGCGCCCTGTGAGCAACTAGTGCAAGGGAGGGAACAGGAGACTGCTCAGGGGGGAGTGGGAAGAGCCTCTCCACTTGTGGCTTCAGCATGGTGGTACAGCTTTGTATGCAGCAGTCAAAGAGTGTGGGAGCATCTGCCCAGTGCTGCAATGCTGGCTCTCCAACACAACACATATCCATATGGGTGGTTCCTTTGCACCTCCCTCCCAGCCCATAGGGCCTTGCAGTGAGGATACAACAACTAGGAGCTTACCAGCTGCTGCCCTTTATACAGTTTATGTCTCTGGTACCTGGCATTACGTTTTATGGCACACATGGCCTAGTCGGGCAAAGTGACATTTATGTCAGATCTGGCCCTCCTAACAAATGAATTTGACACCTCTGTTGTAGATATAGCTCAAAACTAAGAGGAAGAAGGGCACAGTCCTGTCTAGTACCCCTCTCATGAGGGAATGAGACCAAAAATATATCATTAGTTAGCATCCTGGATCTGGAAGATGAATAAAGAATTCTTCCATAAAAATTGTGAGGCACCAAATTTGCAGTGTACCTGCTGGAGCCTCTCCACAAAAGGACCCCTGAGTTTCAACAAAATTTGACCAGGGGGTCCAATTTCATCAGCATCCAAAGAGGGTGCCCCCACCCTCCATTGTTTCCAATGGGGGGGGGTAACAAGACAATATAAAGCCCAGCAGAATGTCCCAGAGAATCTCTGCAGTTGAAAGTGAATTGGGGGGGGGGGTTGCAAGGCCAGCAGCAGAACCAGTGCAACATGCCCAGCAGAACCAGTGCCACTGTGGCAGTGCCAAAACCCAACAGGAATAAGGTAAGATCTGAGAATCTCTGAGGTAGCAGGGGCATTTCTTCAAGGACAACAGAACCAGTGCAAGGTACTAGTGCCCAGCAGCAGAACTCAATGTCAACCTACTGGTGCCCAGCAGCAGCAGCTCAAAAGATGGCCACAGTTGTATAAACAAACTGTAAAGCAACAAAGACCTGTGAACGTCACACTAATGTAATGTTTATCTGAGTAACCTGGTTTGAATACACAAAATTAACATACAAATAACTACAGATTACAGGTTGTTTGCTCTTAAACAGAATAGATGTTGTTTGGTATGTTGTTCTACAACAGAGTAGATGTTGTTTGGCACTAACAGTGGTTTCTGAAATGATCTACCGTTTCGATTTCTCTCTTCTTCTGAATGAAAACAAAAACTGAAATGCGATTTCTCTCTTCTTCTGAATGAAGACAAAAACCGAAATGGAGAACCAAGTAGCATTCAAGCTACTGAAGAACTTTACAAACAACTTGTCTCAAGTCAATTTCTTGTTCCGTGTTTCATCAGCATAAATGTTTGTAGTTATCCCAACTTCATGGTGACAAAGTTTACAGACCGATTTCCAAGTGGGCAAAACCCAACAGGATTAAGGTAAGATCCGAGAATCTCTGAGGTAACAGGGGCATTTCTTCAAGGACAGCAGAACCAGTGCAAGGTACTAGTGCCAGCAGCAGAACCCAATGCCAACCTACTGGTGCCCAGCAGCAGAAGCCAGGCTAGCTCAACAGGACTGATGTCAAGCACCAAATCCAAGCAAGGGGGAGGGAGTTGCAGGACAGCAGAGCTAGTGCCATAGTGACTGCTCAGCAGCAGAACCCAGTGCCAACTTACTAGTGCCTGGCTGTAGAACCCAATGCCATTGTGGCAAATGGCAGCTCAGCATTACTGGATGTCTGGGTATTGGGTTGGCCTTGGTTCAGGTGGGCTAGCAAAAGTGTCTTTTGAGTGTTCTGATGGGCTTCTACTGCCCTTGTTTCTGCAAAACAAACAAACAAACAAACCCTGCTGGGATTCTCTAGTGTGACATTGGTTAGTTATGTTGCTGTCACATTGGCACTACAAGTGAGCAGTGTGTCAAGGACTTGTAAGCAGATTGTCAGAATCCCTGGTTTGACACTCATGGCTATTACACTATGCGGTGCAAATTGGGGATGTGCAGGGGGGAAAAAATCATTTTTCCACCAGATATGGATACTGAGGAGCTGAAAAATATCAGTATTTGCAGTTTCCTGGGTTCCAAATACCAGTTTGTTATTTAGATCTGTTTTGGGGGAGGGGGTTTCCAATATTTTTCTGGCCTATTATTCCACATGGGGAATCTTTCCAGGGGACTGGAGGGGTTGTTTATAAAGCCAGAACTGCAGCAGCAGAGCTGCTGGTGACTGTCTTTTGAATTTCAAGTGAATTGGACCAAGAGGTTCAATTCTATGGACCTCTGAACAAAGTGCTCCCAGCCATCCTCCATTTGATTCCTATTGGGGGAAAAGAGTAAAACCTGAGAATTCACACCAATGTACAACCTGACAATCACCCAAGCCAAACCAAATAGGAACACTGTTGAAAGCCTAGCCGAGAATCCAGCCAATGTACAACCTGAGAATTTACAGCAATGTCAAACCCGAGAATCCATCGCATAAAGCAAACTTGACATAAAGCAACTCAAGCAGAAGAATGCAACTTTGCATAGTCAACAAAAACAATTTAAAAGGCCACAATCTCAGACAAATCAACCTGGCAAGCTGATACGAAGCCTGGGAAAACACAGACACTCAGAGAGAGAAAAAAGAAAAGAGGAAAAAAAATAATCCTTTGAGCTTTCAACCTCTGGCTCCCAATACTCCCAGTTAATCCCAAATATTTCTGGAATTTGGGGGGAGCCATTTACCAGTATCCTGGAAAATCCTGGATACCAGGATTTTTTTTAGTCTTTAGATATATTCAGCTCAAATGTATCTGAGCACGTATCTCTTGCACCGACATATCTTCAAATACTTCAGATATGGTTATTAAATTAGCCCAAAGACATGTAAAGAGTTTTTGACTATAACCTCACTGGGTTATCAGTTGGTTATATGACTCAAAATTCAACAGCAAATGTGCAAATCTATATCCTCCTGTGAATATGGCAACTATTTTGGTGATGAGCTCCCGGGACCACTCTGAGCTGCAGCATTCCATGGACTTATCATTTCTTTCCCACTCAAGCAACTACCCAGCAATATTTAACACAAGGACAAATCCAACGTCTCCTACACACAAGCTAGAAAAAGAGGCTCTTTATGAAAGGTGTTAAGGCGGTGGAAGTTGAAAGAATCTTGCAAATGGTTCCAGATGATTAGCTGGACAGGATGAGTATGAATGATAGGAAGGTGTTAGCAAGGAAGATGACATTCATGAGCACAGGAAAAGACACTCGAGGGGCCAAAGTAATATGGTGACTAATAGCAGAGAGCCCAATCGTGACCTTTCCTATCTCCCATCCTTAGATTGCCAGACAGCCTGTCTCCTCGCCTCTGACTCATAATGACCTTGTCCCTGTTTCTATCCCCCTCTGCTAAGCGAGCTACTATGAGGAATCTCCACTTTGTGGCTGTCCCCTGGAGTCATAGACATCTCTTGATAGTTTTGAATTAAGCTCTTTGCAGTGAATTGCAGTTTCTACTATTATCCCCCCTCCACAATTTTCTACATTATTTTTTTCCCCTATGGGCAATGATTGCAAAATTTGTATGCTGTAGGTAAAGGGTTTTTTTTCCCCCAATCTTTTCTGTGTTGTTAATTACCATTTACAGACATCAGATGAAATCTGATGGATCTGCTTGGCTATGGATAGTGCTTTCTGCATTAGGGGGATCTGATTCGTTGGATCTTACCCATCAATCAAATCAAATCATATTGCCACCAAACCGGAGCAGCTTGCAGAATGGTAAGGATCATAGCTGTAATGCTGATGCTCAGCATCTGCCAGGCACTTTTGAAGTCTTGCAAGTTCTTCACATGCATTTCTTATTATCCTGGCAACAATCCCGTATGATGACAGGTTGGAAGAGAATGGAGGAACAGAAG
Source organism: Gekko gecko (assembly GCA_029375565.1). Classification (NCBI taxonomy): domain Eukaryota; kingdom Metazoa; phylum Chordata; class Lepidosauria; order Squamata; family Gekkonidae; genus Gekko; species Gekko gecko. The sequence continues at coordinate 17,438,883 of JAPDNY010000010.1, forward strand.
GTTACCCCTAAAGACAAAGATAGATGTGATGTTGGAGAGCCATGGATCTCATCTCATAACATTCTGTGCTGGGACATGATTTACATCATGGGAAATAGCAGAGGAGAGAGGAACATCTCCTTTTCCCTCATCCAGTCATTTTTTTTTTTTTTTTCATTTTCCATCATGCACTATTAGTGCAATGTTGAAATACCAATAGTTTCCCTCTTCCTGAAGTATTTCAACCTCCATTTCCATTTACCTGGTATGCAGAGAAAGTGTCCTCCTGCTATAGGGTCTGTTGTGTACTGGGACTGAATCATCCCTGATTGAATCACCCCAGAGACTGGCTGAGTTTGGAGCATAAGAACAATAGCCTGCCAGGATTATGAAAGTAACCAATCTAGTAGTCATGTTACGTAAATAGTCTATCACTGGGAGTGGGGGGTGTTTGGGTGTGGCATTTGCATGCTATTTAACAGAGCTCAGGAGTCTTGTCTTGTGCTTGCTGAAATCACTAAAAAAGTAGAACTGATCATCAGGCTTGTGGTCTGTTCATCCATGGAACCCATTATTTTACAGGGTCACTTGTTTCTCCATGAAGGTGGAAGAAAGCCAGGATTGCTCATCACTTTATTTATTTATTTATTTAATTGCCCAATCCCTGCAGTGCGGGGCTCTGGGCGATGTACATCATTAATAAAAAAATTCAGAATGAAACAATTAAAACATTAATAACATATTTCAAACAAGGAGATGGTGTATATCAATTGGTCCATTTCAGACTGCTGGCCACTTCATGGGCAGGGTAGAGGAGGGCAAAAGAGAAATGAAAAGAGTACCAGCTATGATAGAGACCATTATGGTCCTCAGCCAAAGGCCTGGTGGAACATCTCTGCCTTACAGGCCCTGCGGGATTGCATAAGGTCCTGCAGGGCTCTGATGGTATCTGGCGGAGTATTCCACCAGGTTGGGGCCAGGACTGAAAAGTCCCTGGCACTGGTTGAGGACAGCTGGATAGCTTTAGGGCCAGGGACCACCAGCAAGTTGTTACCTGAAGAGCGTAACACTCTTCCAGGGACATAACGGAGGAGACAGTCCCATAGATATGTCAGCCCCTGACCACTCAAGGCCTTGTAGGTCAATACCAAAACCTTGAGCTTGACTCAGTATTCCATTGGGAGCCTGTGTAGCTGGCACAGCACTTGATGAAATATTTGAGAAGAAATGTTTCAAGGAAGAAGCAAACTGGTGCCAGGAAACCCATGGGCTGGCCCCATGGTTCCCACAGGCACCGCGTTGTGGACAACTGTTGTAGAACATGGACAGAAGATATGTGGGTCTTCTAAGGCTTTTCATCAATAACCTTCAATAATATGCTTCTCACTGCTCATATCATGCTAACCTCATATTTTAAGCCACAAGTCTGTGCCTGTTTAATTGGAAGTTGAATAACTCAACAGCCTTGGTTTCTGGTTTAAGCGTTTCGCTGCTTGGTCGCATCCCTGTCTTGCTCTGATGGGGTTGTGCCTAGACTCGGCTGATGGGAAGGGTCCAAGAGAGTCCCAGACTTTCTCAGGGTCTCTGTAGCAGGCCCTCAGCCTGGAGAGCTGAGGAGAGCCTCTTTCAAAGTGACAGCTAAGGAATTGAGGCTCACCTTTATCTCCAAAAGGTCCCATCGCTGCAGAGCCAGCATGGCGCCAAGAGATGACTGCCAGGCCAACGGACATGATCAAAAGTTTTGAAAGGCTTCTAAAAGACTTCCAAGGCTTCAAAGCATGAGTTAAGCAATGTTCAGCTGATTTAAGCGAACAAAAGAGCCTTGGCAGCAATTAGAAGCACCTAAGGGCAAAGCAGCAGGGGGGAGGGAGACGCTCAAGAATTCACTCCCTCCATCTAAAGCAAGGTGGTTTTAAAATGGAACTAAAAAACTTTGAATTAAGCTAAATGCATTAGAGGATTAAAGAAAACAAAAGCTGCATAATAACAAAAAGTGGATTAAGTTCTGCTAACTTTTACTTTGTTTTGGGAAACTTACTTCTTGTTGATATTATGGCTGGGAGAGGGTGGAAGCCAGGTCTGGAGAAAAAAAATGTCAACCGGAAATAGCCTACCAATGACTCCCTCCCACAACCAGAAAGCAGCTGTAGATATGTCTACACTGTTGGCGAATGCACTGCACCCCCTAATGGAGCAGATGACTAACCTCAACGTTAAAATGGATAATATGCAAAAGCAGATGACTCAAATGGACAGAAGGACTTCAGTAACTGAAAAGACATTAAAAAAATGGAAAAACAGACTGAGAGTATCAATAAAAGAGCGGATGAAGCAGAAAAAGAAAGATCTTCCAATAAAACCCAACAAATACAGCTCCAGCTGGAAAGATCCATGTACATCCTATGTTTCCAAGGGATCCTAGAAGAAAAGAATGAAGACTTAAAGGCTCTCTTAGCAGAGACTTTGGCTCCAATAATGGATTACAAACGGGAAGATTTACTGAAGGAGATGGACTGGGCTTACAGGACTTATCCAGACTTTATTAAAAAAATAAACTCCTGGGAGAAATATGTTTGAAATTCATGAGAAGGTCTACCAGAGATCTGGTGCTGAAATCTACACAGGGGGACCCCTTAAAAATCAAGAATGAAGAGATAAAAATCTTGAAGGATATCCCCTTTGAAGTTAGAAAGCGGAGGAGACTCTACAGGGAGCTTACTCTCTCTCTACAGAAGAAAAGGGTCCCTTACAGGTGGTTATTTCCTGAAGGATTGAGTTTCAAATATGAAGACAGAAAGTATAATATTGACACTGTTCCTAAGGCCAAAAGTTTGTGGATCAATATTGTAATTTAAAGCAACACAACAAAGATAAGAAACCTAAATAGGATGAGGAGGAAGAAGAGGAAGAAGAAGAATCCTACTCACAGGATTCAGCAAGCAGTAGTCCAAACCTCTTTAGTTCTTCAGATACATCGGAGTCAGAGAAAGGAGCAGCCGCTCCCAAACCCCAAGGAAAAAAGAAACACAAGAAGAAAAGAACCTAAGACTAAGATAATCATTGATAATGCAGTTTTTGCTAACCAGTCAGTTTATGCCACTCTTTATTATTTTTTGTAAAATTTGTATAAGCAATAATAACTTTGTAACATTAGGTGACAATGACATATATGTAACCAGATTGTGTCACTGTGTTAGTCTTCCCCTCCCTATATCCAGTAGTTTGTTTAGAGTTAGGGTTTAGTTTCCTTTCCCCATCCTTGTAGAGTATGTTGTATTAGTTTTCCTTCCCTATTTCCCATAGGTTTTAGAAGTAGGGATTTAGTAACCTTTCCCCATATCCTGTAGTAATGCAAAATCAATAAAATGCCTATAAAAAAAATAACTCAATAGCCTCAACTAAGCACACATGAGATTGCCGCTGCTTTCGACATAATCTTATTCAGGCCAATTCAAATGAAAATACACCGTCAGCAACACATGAATCAGTGGTTAAAGGGTGGGAATAAGATAGAGACAAAAATACTGCAAGGAAATATTTGGAAACAAATTTTCGTTACACAATTTTAGTTAAGAGAATACTTTGTAACTGTAAAAAAAGTCATTAGATTCAGTCTGTACTCTCGTTCCCGGAGATGGGGTTGGAGGGGTATTCTCAATTTCCAAGCAATAAATGCATTGAAATGAAGTCTTGCGTGGACTGTTTTATAATTGTGATGATTGCAAGGATAAATAGTTCTGTTTAACTTGGCCGTATGCAAGGGCATCGAAGGCATGAATCCCAGCAACGAGTGCCCGTTCCAATCAAAAGCTATTAATGCCGGCCCTAAAATATACAAAATCAAGTTCTGTGTGTTAGCTCGGTTTTTCTTAATTTAAAGTTTATGATGCTTGTAATATGGGAATATAGATGAAATCCCAACTCTCACGCCGTGTCCTTGGCTCAAGCCTCACAGTGGCCAATGAAGCATGACAATTAATTGTCATAAATAATGCTCAAGAAAAGGAACACAGCCAGCACCTGAGTAAAAGGAATACAACGGCCCTTATCTAATCTGCAAGTCTGCATGAAGCCCAGAGCCTTGCCCCTTGGCTATCTTCAGAGAAGCCAGACTCCAGGGCCTGGTGATCTCCCAAAATTACAACAGATCTATGGGCTACAGAGATCTGTTTCCCTGGAGAAAATGACAGTATTGGAGGGTGGAGTCTTTGGCATTATCCAAGGCTCTTTCTGAAGCAGGAACTCCTTTACATATTAGGCGACACACCCCTCATGTAGCCAATCCCCCAAGAGCTTACAGAGCTCTTCTTACAGGGGCTACTGTAAGCTCTTGGAGGATTGGCTATATTAGGGGTGTGTCGCCTAATATGCAAAGGAGTTCCTGCTACAAAAAGAGACCTGGCATTATCCCCTCCCCTCCTCAAACCCTTCCTTCCCCAGGCTCCACACCCATATCTCCAGGAAATGCCCAACCCAGTGTTGTCAACCATATTTCAGACATAATATTTTGGGCAAGCTAAACATGCAGCTCATCCCCTCGTGGTGTATTTATATACAGGCAGATAGTTTGGTGTAGTGGTTAGAAGCACAGGCTCTAATCTGGGAGAACTGGGTTTGATTCCCCACTCCTCTTCATGCAGCTGCTGGGGTGATCTTGGGTCAATCATAAGTTCCCTCAGAGATGTTCTCAAAAGAGCTCTCTCAGGAAAGGAGATTGTAAGCCGCTCTGAAACTCCTTTGGGTAGTGAAGGTCAGGGTATAAATCCAATCTCCTCCTCCTCCTTCTTCCCTGTGAGCTCTTCAACACATTTTCTACAACAGGGGTTGTGGGAACCTGTGGGAACCTTTGGGATTCTGGCATGGAACGATGAGTGCAACCACAAAAGGACTGCCACAGGAAGCAAAATCAGCCATAAAATGATGGCCACAGCTTAACTTCAATCACTTCCGTGAAGGTCCTCCTGTTGCGGAGGCTGCTGCCGCCAAACCAACATTTTTAAAAAATCACACAGCTAATCAACTCTCTAGTGTCAATCAGAAGCCTTGTTGGGCAATAGCCAGTTTGGAGCAGTGGTTAGGAGCACAGACTCTAATCTGGGAGAACTGGATTTGATTCCCCACTCCTCCACATGCAGCTGCTGGTGTGACCTTGGGTCAGTCCTAGTTCTTTCAGAGCTGTTCTTTCAAGAGCAGTTCTCAAAGAGCTCTCTCAGCCCCACCTACTTCATAGGGTGTCTGTTGTGGGGAGAGGACAGGAAGGTAAGCTGCTCTGAGACTCTGAGTGAAGAGCAGGGTATAAATCCAGTTTCCTTCTCCTCCTCCTCCTCCTCCTCCTCCTTCTTCTCACTTCCTAAAAACAGATAGCAGGTACCAGAAAAGGTGTTGGAGGGCACTACATTGGGGACCCCTGTTCTAGAATGTAACAAACCTTTGATAAATGATGAACTTGGCTGTTCCTGCAGCCCCCTGATCTAAACAGAAGACCCTTTCAAGTAATCATGTTTAAGACTGTGGTCGAAATTACTCTTAACTCCCTGGAGTAGGCTTAACATTTGGCTTCCTACAATGGGCAATCACCCCCCAGCCCCAAATCCCCACCTCTCAAGAAATTGAGGAGTGGGAGAAAAAAAATGGCTGAAAAGTGGCCCTGATAGTGATGCTGTTTACCACAGAGATTAGGGGAAATTCCTAGAATATCACCCAGAAGTGACTTCCCAACACACACATACCCCAGGCATCACCCTCAATATCGCCCAGCAGGAGCCAGGGGCAATGCTGGCAGACCTACCTGGGAGGAAGGGCAGCACAAACATGCAAAGAGTTATTATTTTAGGGAGGACAAAAAAGTGCAGACTTTCATTATTTAATATCTGGGACAAAAGCAAGTCCATAAAACTCCGCTAACACTGTGTATGGAATTCTGCCTTATTAACCAAATTAACACATTAGCTGTTGGAGTGAGAGACTCAGCATGCCAGGACACTGGGGAGCACTGCATCACTCTAAGGGTGTCTAGGTGTTATCTCCTTGAATGGCATGCCTCTCTTTGTCTGAACCTGGGAGTTGCCCTCTGACCTCACCGCTCTTGCTTTGTCTTCTCACTCCCTGCACATGGCCTTCCATCTCTACCGGTCTCTCCTGCAGATGCAATGCCCTCATACTCCCATACACACGATGCTGGATAAGCTGGCCATTTGTGATAGGGGAAGGACTCTTTAGATTCGGCTTCTTTCCTTTCTTTTAACTGCAACCTGTAGGTGAATTGGATCTACTTGAATAAATGCAAGTTTACCTTTTTTGCAATATACTTCTTGGGAGATTTATTGGCTGCACTCAGTATCACACTTCTATGACTGGGCAAAACTCTGCTATTTTAACCGAATATCCCAATATCAGCAAAGGCCCAGAGAAATAATTATTCAGACTTCAAGTAAACTTGTTGAACTGTGGGCATTGCTTATAATGATTTGGAACCATAAAGACAGAGAGTTTCCTTATGCGTTTTATGAGTTATCATAATGCATCTTTGTTTCTTCTGGTGGCTGGGAACATGAAACATTATGTTATATGTGCTGTGTTATATTTTGTGTTTGCATTTTTGACGCAGCCCCTTCTCTCAATGACATGGGTAATACCAGGGATGAAGCAGCCATTCTGCCCAGAAACCCTGTTCCATGTTCAACACATTCTTCCTAGTTCACATATTCTCCCTTTTCCATGAGGCAAAGAATGTCTTCATCCGAGCAAGGATCTGAGTCAGGTAATACACGCAACTCCCTTTCCTTGGATCAGGGCCCTGCTGTGTAAAATCTGTCAGCTTCCTGGAGGGGGGTGGCGAAGGAGGACAACTGGGGGCTGTGCTACCAATTGCAGAAGAGGTAGATGATGGAGTGACAGTTTCACGTCAGCCCCAACAAATGATTTCTCCTCTCTGTCCTTGCCTTGTGCATTGTCTGTCATTTGCACAATGATTCTGAGTGTGCCTTTAATGGCTTTTAAAGCTGGCATCACCGTCAGAATGTCTGAAACACAGAAGACGTCTACAGAAAATGAAACACGGGGAGAGCTTTCGTCAGGCAGATATCAGCCTTTGGGGACTAATATTCCAGGCTTTCTCTGCAGAGCTGTGGTCTCTTGACCTCAGATTCATGTTCTGTACCTGATCCTTTGGTTGCCAAAGCACGAACACTTCATCAATTTTATTTGTGGTGGAAACCAAGAAGAAAAACATCCTTCCCCAAAAAATTGAAGGAAGAATTTTTACCTTCATATCCTATCTTGATTGGATTAGCTTCAAAGTCAGACTGGACTGCAGCTACAATATTTGTTTCCTGTTCAGAAGACATAAAAAGAAAGAGCCTTTTCAGTAGCAGCCCCATGATTGTAGAACGACCTCCCAGGGACATCTGTTTATCTTTAGGAGGCAGCTAACGATGGTTTCATTTAGGACTGCATTTGATTAAAGCGTTCCTAAATTGTGGGCTCAGATTTAGGTTTTAGGGGTTTTATTAACCCTTCTCTCTATATTTTATCTATATTATAAAGAGAAAAGGGGGCCACATCAAGGCAAAATGAAGATGAATAAACAAATTGGTGCAGAAGAAAAAAGAATCTTCAATAATTGTACACCCCCTGCAAGTTTTGCATGCAGCTTCATTGGGGGAATCTACTTTTGGATTCTTTTTTTCTTTTTTTAAATTGCCTTTCTGCATGGGTTCGAGCAGCCATCCATGAGGTGGAAAAAATGTTTAGATTTCAAGAAAGAGACTATCTCACAAATTCATTCTGCAATGGGGAAGAAGAAGTAGAAGAAGAAAGAGGAGGAGGAGGAGATTGGATTTATACCCTGCCCTTCACTACCTGAAGGAGTCTCAGAGCAGCTTACAAACTCCTTTCCCTTCCCCTCCCCACAACAGACCCCCTGTGAGGGAGGTGGGGCTGAGAGAGCTCTGACAGAAACTGCTCCTTTTCAAGAACAGCTGTGCCAGAACTATGGCTTGCCCAAGGTCATCCAGCAGGTGAAAGTGGAGGAGTGGGGAATCAAACCCGGTTCTCCCAGATTAGAGTCTGCGCACTTAACCACTACACCAAAGAAAAGAATGGGGGGGGGGGAATACAGGAAAAATCCTAACCCTAATGAAGTTTTCTGGACACAAGGGGAAAACCCCCCACAGTTACATAGGGGAATTGTGTCTCCCTTCCATCTGTACTAGGCATAAAGGCATTTTGACAAGGCTGTTCTGTATGAGAACACTTAAAGCTCTATAGAAATGCTTGTTACTTTTATTTGGAAGGAACATAGTACCATTTGCTGGTGTTGAATTTGTGAGAATGGGCAAGAAGCTTTACCCTAGAACAGAAGTCCTCAATGTGGCAGCCATGGGCACCTTGGCACTCAACAACACCTTCCCTCTTACTCACCAACTATTTTTAGAAAGGGGGTGGTCCCAGTGTGGCTCTTGCTCAACAGGGTTTCTGATTGGCCATTGGAGATCCAATTGGCTGTGCAGATTAAAATAACATTGTTTCAGTGGAAGCTGCCAACATGGTGTTGGTTTTATTCCCTCTCGCTCCTCTTTCCTCTCAGTGTGTGGCTCTGCCTCCCATGGCAGCCATTCTTTAATTATGTCCATCAGGCCCGTAGCCACGAGGGCATTTGGGGGCAATGCCCCCCTATGGATGAACTTTGCCCCCGTGGGAAAATGTAAGATGTGTGTGTGGTTCCTAAAATAACCCCAGGCACAGTTGGGGAAGCTTCAGTCTCATTTTCTTTTTTGGATTCCCCCTCCCAAAAAAATAAATAGGTTTTTTAAAAATGAAAAATAAAATAAAATTGCAAAATGCAAAAGAGAGCATCAGAGATCCCCCACCCCCACATCCCCGACTCATGTAGACGAGGGAGCCAGTAAATGGAGAAGAGGACTTGGCTCCCCCTTTTGAACATGGAAGTGGACTCGGCTCCCCCTTTTAAATGCCACTCAAGCTGTGAGCGGTGAGCCTGCCTGCAGCAGAGAAAGAGGACTCAGCATGGCAGCAGTGGCCTCACTGCACCTGTGCCGGCCAAACCCGCCCAGGTCACATGATGGCAGATCCCAATGGCTGGGCTGGTGGAGGCGCAGTGCGGCCACCTCCACCAAGCCAAGTCCTTTTCCTCTGCTGTGGGCAAGCTTGCAGCTCTCCACTCCTTCTCTCTTTCCCCCAGCTCCTCTGTCCCACAGGATTTCCCAGAGCCCCACCACCCAAAATTTTCTGGCTACACCCCTAGTGTCCATCACCCTGTATCAGAATTCCAAAAGCATCCACAGGTGCAACAAGGTTGAGGAGCCCTTCCCTAGAAAACTCATTATTTTATTACTGGAAGATACATGTCGAACGTTCCTATTCATAAAGGACATAACTTTTGGTGCATTACATTAATGAACATAACGCATAGCCCAAAACACATTTAGAAGTCAGAGAATTGTTGAGCATACTTAATATAGTTCTAAGAAATATATCACCTTTATTATTGGGTTTTATGCTTAGATCTCCCTGTTTAGTTAAACTTCAGCATTTCTATCATGGCTGCAGTATTTAATTAGGACACCCTCCCATCATCTTTGCGTCTTTCAACCAGATTTTCTTCTTTCTGTTCCATCTCTAATCTCATCTCTGATGCTTGTGTACCCGATTGCTTGTTCTTGACATCTGAGATCTGTATTTCTTGTTTCTGGCAAAACACTTCAAAGTTAACATATCCCAGGGATTGTGCTGCTTTGTATTCAGGAGGAATGCTATGACAAGAGAGCAGAATTATGATGTGAGCTGGAAATCTGAGGATGTGGATCTTACAATACAGAATTTCAGAAGATTTATAAGAAATCTGTGGGAAGGGCACGCTGGCAGAAAACCCTTCTACAGGATCAAGGGCTATGGCTACTCACAGGTTTATGACCCAAACCAAACTCTCCATTATTTTTTCCAGTTCCTTTTGCAATCTTGGCAGGATCGCAACCTAGTGGAGTTGCCAACCTCCAGGCGGTCAACAAACACACAAAAATGGAAATATAGTGAATGCAGTTATACAAACAAATACACAGAATAATCCGTCGTGCTGTACAAATCACACTAGAGATGACTGCCTTCTTATACAGTTCTGCTTACAACCAAAATAATCACACATAACAAATAGTTTTGCCACCATGCATAAATGAAAACTGCACCAGTTGAATAGTGACCTAAGAGTCCTTGAAAGCACAAGTCTCTCTTCAGATCGATGCAGTCATCGGCTCATGGTGCAGAGAAGAGTTTCTGAAAGAAAGCATGCAGTAGGCAGCATGAACTCAGGACTACTGTAGTGCAAACCAAAGGAGCGGCAACGGCACGCCTAGGTTGCTTTGCCGTTTCTTAGGGCTTCATCAGGCCACTTTTCTTTAGTGATGGAGCACAACCCAGCTCTGGCAAGATTCATAATGACTCAAAGCTACTGTTCCAAGTAGCTAGGAATCAGGCTCTGATGCAGTTGTCATTTATGCATGGTGGCAAAACTATTTGTTATGTGTATTGATTTTGGTTGTAAGTAAAACTGTATGAGAAGACAGTAGTCTCTAGTGTGATTTGTACAGCATGACAGATTATTCTGTTTGTTTGTTTGTAAAACCACCAGGTGGTGGCTGGAGATTTCTTGGGATTACAGCTGATTTCCAGGCGACAGGACAAAATGACTGCTTTGGGAGGTGTAGGGCATCATACCTCATTCAAGCCCTTGTCCTCCTCAGACTCCACCCTCAAAACTCCAGGTATTTCCCAACCCAGAATTGGCAACCCTACGACCCAGAGTCCATATAGAATTAGGCAAGCATCCTGATACAACAGATCCACCTCTGGATCTTAGCAGAGCTGACTCAAGGGAGCTGATGACCCCAAAGCAGCTGTGCTGCAGTTGTGGGAGCAAGACAAGCCACAGAGTCCTGAACCCAGTGAAGGTTCAGGAGGTGATGTCACGACCATCATTACCTTCCATGTCAGTGGTAGCCAGGAACAAGATGAAGGCCCATGCTACCAGGAGGGCTCAGCTTTGACCTGGGTGGTGGCAGTATCAGAAGTCTGGGAGACAGTGACAGGTGTGAGCCACACCCGTTGCTACATCTGTGCATCTCACCAAATTGAATGCTGGCTCCGCTCCATTACCCTCCCTCTCCCACCAACCTACAGGCAGCTTAACTACTTGTAAAAAATATATCTCTAATACATTGATCTATCACTTCATTAACAAAAAAAGGGAAATCTTTTTGCAATATGGGAAAGTATTCCAGAGTCTGATGTGTTCATCTGTCAGTAATTTCACCAAGTACTGGCCAATCAAAGCCATGCACACCAAGCTTCTGCTGCAGACTTGTATAATTTATAATTTATTTATTTATTTATTTTACTCCTAGAGTTCAGTCCTGGGGAGGAACGGGTATAAGCCAGTGTGGTATAATGGTTAAGAGCGGCAGACTCTAACCGGGAGAACTGGGTATGATTCTCCACTCCTCCTCCCCATGAAGCCCGCTGAGTGACCTTGGGCCAGTCACAGTTCTCCCAGAACTCTCTCAGCCTCACCTACCTCACAAGGTGCCTGTTGTGGAGAGGGGAAGGGAAGGCAATTGTAAGCCACTTTGAGACTCCTTCAGGTAGAGGAAAGTTGGGTATTCTCTCTTCATAAGTGAGGTGAACATGATAGGGCCATTTCTCCCTCTTCCTTGCCTTACACTTTCAGCCTGCAAATACGGATTTTCTCTGTTTGAGGTTCATGCTGCAGAAAAACCATGACTGAACACTAGATGGCAGAATTCTCATTGCAATTGGACTTCCCCTCTCTCTCTCTCTCTCTCTCTCTCTCTCTCTCTCTCTCTCTCTCTCTCTCTGGGCCAGTCTGCATTTAGCATTTTTACCAAACCCACACTGGAACAGAAAAAGATGCAGTTCAAAACCACATTCAACTATCCCAGGGCCAACACTGTACTGACTGCAGAGTCACCCCTGAATGGCCATAAAACAGCCATAAATCTATGCAGACAGCCACCATTGAACCAGAGATCAAACGAAGTGAAAGCAGCATGCAGTCTGGACACTGCCATAAAATGCGACATTCGATTAAAGTGAAAGTGACATGCAATGTAGATGGGGACTTCTGTTCCAGGGTGGGTTTGGTAAGATGGCGGAGCAAATGCTAGATGCCGATCAAGCCTCTCTCTCTCTCTCTCTCTCTCTCTCTCTCTCTCTCTCTCCCACACACACACACACAGAGTGTATGAGCATGACTATAAATGCTAGCCTTTGAAGCCATTTCCGACATGTACAGCAGTCTTAGGAAGAAGGGTCTCCCTCAATTTTCACCTTCCATATTATTTCCTCCTACTCAGAGCTATTACATCCTCCTACTCTTTCATTAGTATTGAAAGTCAACCTTTTTGTGTGGGGGGGACATTTGAACTGCATTTTTTACAACCAACCTCTGCTGCATGGTAGAGGACTTACTACAGACTGATTACAGCATTCCCCTCCCACCCCCTGACTAGCAGTACCTGTCCTGTATCTCATTGACTGGAATGGCCCATATATCAGTGCAGACATTTATTCCATTAGGATGGCGCCATTTGAGAAATTCTGAGCTGAAGAACAATTTCCACAAGACTTCCCTTTTCTGACTTTCCTAAGAGCCGAGAAGCCAAGCTAAGAGGGCCTTCAAAAGTTCACAGTTTATATAACTATACTCTTTCCCCTATTTTTTCTAACTCAAGAGCCTCATGAAATACATTAATTATGCTATAAATGTATAGGATTGCCAGGTCCCCCGGGGGGGCAGGGGTTTACCCACTGGATGGGGCCGTTACCCACCGGTTAGGATTGGGCTGCTGGGGGAACCCCACCCCCAAAGTGCCGGGCATATTGCGGTGGGACGCTCTGTCATTTGAGGGAAAACTCTATGGTTTTTCCTCGAATGACAGTGCCCCCGCCCCCAATGTGCCCAACGCAATGACATCACTTCCAGGTTAGGGTTAGGGAGGGATCTCCCAGGGAAGGCCAGGAATCCCCCTGCTGCACCAAAGGTAGGACTTGGCAACCCTCTAAATGTATGACTTTTTATCTTCATGGTGCCCTAGAACTTCTGTTGTTGCTACTGTTGCCCAGCATGGCTATTCCTCTGAGGTTCATCTTTAGGGTTGTCAACCTCCAGGTGCACCTGGAGTTCTCCCAGAATTACCACTGATCTCCAGATGATCAAGATCAGTTCCCCTGGAGAAAATGGCTGCTTTGGGGGATGGACTGTAAGACATTATACCCCACTGAGGTCCCCCCCGGCCTCAATCCCCAAATTATCCAGGTATTTCACAACCCAGAGCTGGCAACCCTATCCATTGTGAAATTGTAGTCAAACTAATCTGCCCTTCCTGACATCAAAGAGAAGGATGCTGGGAAGTCTTATTTAGATGTTTGTACAAGATTGCATGCACCTCCCCCATTTTATCTTCACAACCACAGGATTAGGTTGAGAGTGTGTGACCGGCCCAAGGTTACCTAGTGAGCTTCCAGGGCAGAATGAGGATTCGAACCTGGGTCTTCTGCATCCTAATACTAACACTCTAACCACCACACCATGCTGGCTGTATTATGCTGCTGGGTAATTTGGACATTGATTTGGGTACTCCTGGTTTCCCATCCACAAATGTCCTCTCCCATTCTTCCTGGGTAGTCCACTTTACCACCAGAGAAACCCAGAACCAACCAGCCTGCCAGGATTTGGATGGCTCTGCTGGGAATAACCAAGCTAAGACTTTCCTGAAAGCTAAATGGACCAGGATTTGTCATATTACTTTAAGGAGCCTGTTCTATCATGGTGGGGGGATGCTATAGGAAAAGCCCTGATTCTCACCATTGATCAGCTTGACTGCCCTAGAAGAAGGAGTGGAAAGAGGCTGGGTGGAATGGCCCTTTAACTGGCTGAGAAAGCTCCTGGTAGTCTACTGTGCGTGTAATCCTAAATCTACCAGGGAGCGGTAAAGAGTGTTGGAAATATGTGTGTGTTGCAAGGTCTAATTCAGTCATTATAGGATTAATCGGTTTACCTTGTGTGTTATTGTTTAGACTGACCTGGAAGGGAAACCTAGCTCAGAGCCAATGAAAACAAAGCCTGGGAAATCTAAGTCTGTTTACTCACAATCATTAGTTAATGCATTCAGGTGATTTCCTTCTAGGGGTCAAGAAGAAGAAGAATCTCCATTACAGTTGTTGTTAAGAGACCATGTGGTCAGTCTGTTTCTGTAGCTCTAGAGATGTAGCCCTAGGTCTTTTATTTTGTAGCTTTTCCTGTGCACCCTTCCCTTTAGAAATAAAGATTTTTACACAGAAAGAAATGCCTCCTCTCCAGTGAAGCAAAGATCCATTGCAAACTCTGAATATCTAAGTATTTTTGCCTATTTTTTCCAACAAAGAGTTGGGGGTAGGGTTGCCAGGTCACCACCAGTGGGGGATGGAGGGTTGGGTTGCCAAATTTAGGTTGGGAAACTCCTGGAGATTTGGGGATGGAGCCTGGGGAGGACAGGAACCTCTGTAGATTGCAATACCATACAGTCCACCCTCCAAAGCATCCATTTTCTCAAGGGGAACTGATCTCTGTAATCTGGAATTGAGCTGTAATTTTGGGGTATCCTCAGGCGCCACCTGGAGGCTGGCGTCCCTAGTTGGGGGTGTTCCATATAAGGGGAAAAGGCGCAATCTTCCCAGAGTGAATGGAAGGCCTGAAGCTGCTGGTAGCTCGCCTCAGAACGTCTCCAGCTTTTCTATAAAACTATGCATTAATATTCTAGGGCGACTGTGCATTAATATTCTAGGGAAACTCCGGGAAAGAAAGAATAGATGACACACCAGTGCAGAGAAGAGCTGCAGGTCGATCCATCTTCAAGGGACTGGCTAGGCAGAAGTCAGAAAAGACCCCGGTCTGCACAAACATAACAGGCCTGAACTGTTACATGGCAATTATCGCTATACATACTTAATTGTGGTTCCATATACGATGGCTGCGAGAGTTGGACTATAAGGAAGGCCGAGCGCCGAAGAATAGATTCTTTTGAACTATGGTGCTGGAGAAGACTCTTGAGGGTCCCTTGGACTACAAGGAGATCAAATCAGTCAATCCTAAAAGAAATCAACCCTGATTGTTCCCTGGAAGGCCAGATCCTGAAGCTGAAGCTCAAATACTTTGGCCACCAAATGAGAAGGGAGCATTCACTGGAGAAGACCCTGATGCTGGGAAAGATTGAAGGTCAAAGAAGAAGGGGACGACAAAGGATGAGGTGGTTAGACAGTGTCATCGATGCAATGAACATTAAATTAAGCAAACTTCAGAGGACAGCGGAAGACAGGAGGGCCTGGCGTAATCTGGTCCATGGGGTCGCGAAGAGTCGGACTCGACTGTGCGACTGAACAACAACAACAACATACGATGTCTTACCAAAAAAAAAAGACAGAAGAAATTTGAAGTTTGTTGTTATTTTCATAAATGTAAGTCTCACAAGGTGGGATTGCACTGTCAAAGGCATGAACTCCCTCACTTCTTTAATTGGAAAAAAAAATTACTTATTTGATATCCCTCTGTGAATGAAATAGGAGTTACACATGGGGAGGGGGGGGGGCGGCACTGGTGGCCAGGAGGTTCTGGCTGGGCTGTTCAGCTTCGATATGGATTGTGGCAATGACCACAATGGTCAGCAGACTCCATGGCTGTGGTAATTCCCTAACTGGCCGCCAGTTGATCTAAGTGCCCACTGGCCTGTGCTCTTGTTCAGTCCATGTCATATATAATTCCCAGGGCCAGCTGAAGCCCCCCCCCCATTGGGTACCCCCCACCAATTAGTATAGGTACCTTCCCAGCTAAACAACTTGCATGGCGGGCACACCCTGAACTGCCATCCATCCAGGTGACCATGGCTGGGCGCATGGGCACTGTGGGGCTACCTGCTTTTGGTGTCCCTGGTGGCCCAGCTCTCTGGCACCCTAGGCAATCAGCCAGTGGGCAGGCACCTCTGGTCATTTCTACTCCCACAGCAGGATGTCTGTTCTATGTCACCCTTCACCTCGGGTTGCCAGCCTCCAGGATTTTAGAAGCATTTTTGCACTTTGACTTGAGACTGTCCGCAACTTTGCGCAAAGAAATAATATGTTGGTGAAATTTTTCCCATTCGAGCAGAAGACTTAGAGTTCCATCTTTGTGAAGAAGCCTTTGGTGAAACGCAGCTTGTTATCAGCTAGTTTATGCTTAATGAAGAATATCGAAGGAACCTACATTAGTTCACCCACCAGGCTCCAATGATTCCTTGAACTCCTGTGGGACTATTAAAACTGGGAGATTGCGTGCCATATTACTGGAGTTTCTGGTGCATGAGTTGATAAAGTTTAAAGATATCTACATCCTGTGGTATGTAAAACACTCCTTGTTATATTTAATTTCATTATATTTGTATTGCATTGGACTCTGTCCTCTTTATTATATCCTTCTTACATTTTGACACAATTGTCTAAGATTCGTGGCTGTTTATTGTTGAGCACAGATTATTTCCTTTGTTTTGCAAACCTCCATGCAATGGCTGAAGGTCTCCTGGAATTGCAACAGGTGACAGAGGTCAGTATAGCTGGAGTAAATGACCACTTTGGAAGGTGGACTCTATGACATTATACCCCATTGCAGTCCCTCCCTCCCCAAACCCCGCCCTCCTCAAACTCCACCCCCAAAATCTCCAGGTATTTCCCAACTTGGAGCTGGCAACACCACACACAGAGCAGGGCTGGCAAGGAGAATCTTAACTTGTGGGGTGGGTGCAGGGCTCTTTTTGTAGCAGAACTCCTTTGCATATTAGGCAACACACCCCTAATGTAGCCAATCCTCCGAGAGCTTACAGAGCTCTTCTTACAGGGGCAACTGTAAGCTCTTGGAGGATTGGCTACATCAGGGGTGTGTTGCCCAATATGCAAAGGAGTTCCTGCTACAAAAAGAGCCCTAGGTGGATGGATAGTGTGGAAGAAGGTCATCCTTCCATTAACCCAGTCCCATGGCACAAACAGCTTTATAGGTAAGAATGAGCACTTTGAACTATGCCCAGAAACAGACATACAACTAAGCTAGATCACAGCAATGGAATCACTGCAACTATGCGAGCTGATTTAGGGACAGATGAATTGGCTGGCAGACTGAATCTTTGGACCTGTTTTGAGAACAAATTTAGGGATTCAGGTCAAAGATCTGATTTGGGGGTGTACTGTCACTGATCCATATAGCACACTGTCCAAATAGAAGATGGAAGCATAAGAAAGGGTTTCTGACTCTGGATAGGGAAATTCCTAGGGTGGAGCCTGGGAATGATGGGGTTTGAATAGAGGGGGGCTCAGCAAGGTTTAATGCCATAGAGTTCACCCTCCAAAGCAGCCGTGTTCTCCTAGAGAATCTCTCAGATTGGCAACCTTGCTGCATATCATATTGGCTGCTATACTGATGCAGGTATCGCCAATGGAATGCAAAACTTGATCTTGGATTGTTGTTGCTTGAAATAAGCTGTTCCGTTGCTAATTTCCCTGTCTCCCAAAGTCTTTGTAATCAGAAAATTAAAATCTGAGATGCATCGATTGGAAGAATCAATGGCACAGTGATGTGTTTATAACAACATTGTGATTATAGAAAACACTGCATATAATTTATAAGAGAAGCAATTGCATCTTAGAAACATTCGCCAATTTACAAATGAAAGTCCTTCACATTAGGGTGATGGTTTAATACAATCAAATGCTTTTGTTAGCTGTTGCAAAACAAAGCTGTTTTTGCTTCCATGGTGCTTGTGATTCCCTTCAACTTAGCAAACACTTGCCATTTCTTAAGGCCCATGGTACACACTCCACAGAATCAGGCAGTACAGATGTACTTGGATAGCACTATTTCAGGGTACAAGTAAAATAACCCCACATATTTGAATGCTTTCCTAAGGCGGGGGGAAGACACCTCCTGCAAATAATAAAATAGCAGGCCAGGAAAAGACCTGGATGACCCTTTCCCTCTGACATGGAATTTTTCTATATATATGATGTCTTTTTTCTATGAGGAACATTCAGATGTGCATCTAAGGTTCTTAGGTCCCCCCCACACCCCCGGCCACCAGCGGGGAGTAAAGTCTAAAGGGACTGCACAAGAAAGCCCAAAAGAGCTGAGAAGCAGGAAGCAGGCTACTCGCCACTGCTCAGCTGTTTTTTGGGCTTTCTGCAAACCCCGTTAAAAGAAACTGCAGTCCCTTTCAGTGAGGTTTGCAGAGCCACGAACTGGTTTGGTTTGCGAATGAACCTTTGGTTCGATTTAGTTTGTGGTTTGGCCATAAACCACAAAGTGACACAAACTGCATTTTTCCAGTTCATGCCCATCCCTATCCTGCTCTGCCTGGCCATTGCTACATTGCCTCCTGCTTGGCCCCCAGACATGTCCTTGTTGTCTCTGAATGTGGGGAAGCCAGCATTGACCTCATTGGGGTACAATATCACAGAGCCAACCCTCCAAAGCATCCATTTTCTCCAGGGGAACTGACCTCTGTAGCCTGAAGATCAGCTGTAATTCCAGGGATCTCCATCCCACCTGGAAGTCAGCATCTCTAATAAATGCTGAACTTAAATGTGTTGTAGTCACTGTTCCTAATCAGTGCAATACCATTTACATTCCGTATTAGGTCTTGAGCCCCACTCAGAACTAAAGCCGGAATTGCTATGCTTCGATACACATTCATTTATGATTTCTAGAAAGCTCATTTCTATGGTACGACTTCATCCTCTTGCATATAATGTTCAAGTGTGAATCAAGTCCCAGTATAGGCTTTTGACATGGGACTCCACTTGCAAAATACCACAATGTTTTTCCTGTTTGGTGTAGTGAGCCAGTTTGGTGTAGTGGTTAAGTGTGCTGACTCTAATCTGGGAGAACTGGGTTTCATTCCCCACTCCTCCACTTCCAGCTGCTGGATGACCTTGGACAAGCCATAGTTATGTCAGAGCTGTTCTTGAAAGAGCTCTCTCAGCCCCACCTATGTCACAGGGTGTCTGTTGTGAGGAAGGGAAGGGAAAGGAGTTTGTAAGCTGCTCTGAGACTCCAAGTGGAGGGTGGGATATAAATCCAATCTCTTTCTCTTCTTCTTCTGTTCATTCATGTCATTAATATGAGCAATGAAACAAGGATTTCCATTTAAATTCTGAAATGACATTTTTACATTTTGGAAATTATGCCATGAACATACACTGGGGGTCTTTCTACCATGCTGAAAACATGAATCGCAGTGTGTTTTGCTATTCTGAAATAGAGTCCTTAAAAGCTTGTATGATGACCTGGCCCCATTCCCTCACTCAGATACAGGACTGTCCGTCTGTTTTCTCTTCCTTTCAGACTGAGCAGCCCCTTTATTTTCTTCTTATCTGAAGATACATGGATGTCCCACCCTTTTACTTTATTGTATTTTGATGCTGGCTTAGCCCAGGAACTTGAGGGAAGAGACAATATCAACTTCTTAACTTAAACTTCTGAAAATGGAACATGAGAGGCTTTTTTAAAGTTCAGAAATAAACAAAATATTTTGGGGAAATAAACAAAATATTGAGGGGGAAAAGGTCAGGAGAAATTAGGGATCAAATGTCTGAGGTAAATCAGTAATGAACTCTGAGGTAACTTAGTATAATCACAAACTCCAGTTCATATGTTTCCAGCAAGAGAGAGTTTAAAGCTTTTCACACAGAATCTTAGCGATGAGAGACTTTGGTTTCTGTGTTTCCTAAGCATTCCACTTTCTTGAGTGTAACTGACTCTTCAGGTTCCAGAAGGCAGGGATACACTACCAAGTACCCAAATTCCTTCTCTAAACACACCAGGGATCACTCCACTCTTTGAACTATCTCCATTTCCAACTGGGCGGGGAATCACTTCTCTAACTAGAAGATCTGCCACAGACCACCTCAAACCTTGAACCAAACTGGATTTTTTTGGTTTGTACCCATCCCTATTAATTACCATTCCTTGAAACTGTTCTCTTCTCTTGGCACAGCATGCACCCACATGATGTACATAAGCACATTGCCTGTCCTTGTGGCAGACTCATTCATTCTGCACAGAGAAACCTCCAAAACAATACCAGAGCTGTGATTTCCAAACTGATTCTATGATCTCTGGTAAAGTCAACTGACAAGGATGTTGCTCCTGCTTCTGTGATGGATCCCTTCGACATGTTCTGCTTCATTTTTTCTGTTCATTATGTAAATGAAATCATACTTGCGTGAACAGAGGTGTGATGCCCTTATCATTCAGCAACTCCCTCTCCCCTTCCCAGGCCACCCGGCATACCTTCAGCCAGCGTATCAAAACCTTTTCCGTAATGGCTCTTAGCAGTGGTTTCATTTCCAGTGCCCTCTTTTCAACCTTCCCAAGGACTTTGCAGTCACAGACACAGAAAATATCATCAGCCTTTTGCACAAGGGTTCTGTAGCTGGATTGGAATCTCTCAATAGGAAAGAGATATCAACCTGGTGCATAAAATCACGTAAAGGCAAAGGAAATACTAGATTCATAGAATCATAGAATGTTAGAGTTGGAAGGGACCTTGCAGGCCATCTAGTCCAACCTCCTGCACTCTGCAGGAACACAGCCGAAACCCCTACATACCTACAACATACCCAAAAGATGGTTGTCCAGTCTCCTCTTGAAAACGTCCAGCAAAGGAGCATCCACCACCTCCCGAGGCAGTCCGTTCCACTGCTCAACCACTCTTACAGTCAGGAAGTTTCTCCTGATATTAAGCCGGTAACGACTCCCTTGTAATTTCCACCCATTAGATCTAGTCTTGCAATCCGGAGCAAGAGAGAATAGATCCACTCCATCTTCTACATGACAGCCCTTCAAATACTTGAAGACTGCAATCATGTCCCCTCTAAACCTTCTCTTTCCCAGGCTAAACATACCCAACTCCTTCAGCCTTTCCTCATAAGACTTGGACCACAACCCTCTCACCATCCTGGTCGCCCTCCTCTGGACCCGCTCGAGTTTGTCAACATCCTTCCGAAAATGTGGTGCCCAAAACTGGACACAGGACTCCAGGTGGGGCCTGACCATAGCAGAATAGAGCAGAACTACCACCTCCCGTGATCTGGACACAATGCTTCTGCTAATGCATCCTAAGATTGCATTAGCTTTCTTCACAGCCGCATCACACTGCAGGCTCATGTTTAGCTTGTGATCAACCATAACACCTAGATCCCTTTCACATGTGTATTCAAATCCTTCAATTAATCCCAAGAATAACAGTGCCCCAAATCAGTGAATTTCATCTAGGGTTCTAACTAGATCCTGATTTGCTTTGATGTGTTCTAAGGAATCCATTCTATACCATCATACCTGAATAGTCAAACAGTGACAAGAGCTTCACTGCCACAGATACAGTCTAATTTAGATGATGTGACTAAATCCTAAAAAGAGTCCCACTGACTTCAATGGATATAATTCTGTTCAGGATTGCACTGTAATTCTATTGAACCTGCTTCCATTTGTTTTGGACTTAACTAAAGCAGGGGTGGTGGCATGGAATGCTCACAAACACTCCGACTTCTCAGAGGATGAAACTTTCAAAATGTTTGTAGCACCTATTGAGAAAGGAAAGCTTTTGGCAAAGCAGGTTAAAACCTGATGTAGGTCTTAGGAACTGGAGTAGCATTTTGAAGCAGGTTAGGGAACCTGGAGACAATGTGAATAAGGGGAAATTGCAGAGTAGGCAATGCACTGAGAAAAAGAAGCCAGAAGAAATGTTGGATGAAGGAGGAGGAGGTCTGAAGAATGGAGAAATGTCAAGAGACAGGAAAATGCAAGACAAAATTAGAAGAAGAGGAGGAGGAGATTGGATTTATACCCTGCCCTTCACTACCTGAAGGAGTCTCAGAGCAGTTTACAACCTCCTTCTCCTCCCCACAGAACAGCTCTGAAACAACTTGTGACTGACCCAAGGTCACACCAGCAGCTGCATGTGGAGGCATGGGAAATCAAACCCAGTTCTCCCAGATTAGAGTCTGTGCTCCTAGCTGCTATACCAAACTCAGTGGAGAAAGCACAAGTTGGGGAAGGATCAGCATGGCCCAAGAAGTTTATCCAAATTCTGTGTGGGAGCCACACCACACTATGTTCTTTGTGACCCCAGGATTATGGGCTTTTATCTTTAATATATAAGGTGTGGAGTTTTTCTAATGGAGCTGGTAAGTCATTTAGAGGAGCCAGGGAGAGTGGCTGGCTGTGCCATATGGCAGGAAGTTTGTCACCTGGGATTAATCCAGACTCCTCCGATATATCAAAAGGGGAGGAATCATGACCGGCTGCAATGCACGGGCAAAGGCTTGTAAATATCTTGTGCAAGGAAAGTGATTTTAAAAAAAAAGGAAAAAGAAAAGTGGCTTAGTTTATGGGCCAGAGTTTGATTCATCCTTGGTAACATTTAAAAACCATGCCGATTTCCAGGTTGTAAACTGATTTCCAGTTACAAATTGGGCTGTATAGTTTTGCTCAGATTCTTTACCAATGTGGCCGCACATGTTCAGATGAGTTAATCGTAAGCCGTTCATCATTGTTTTCAGTGGAATAGACATTTCTGTCTATAACCGTCCACCCCCTCCTCCTCCTCCTGGGATTCAGTGAGGAATAAGGCACGGTTCCAACTCTTTGTGCACAGAATTTGCAGTGTTTCCCAGTGTTCCTCTCCACTCCTGCAGCCTCCTCCAGACCCCAGAAAGATTACTCCTGGGGTTATGGGATCTCTGCAGAGTCATAACCATGCAAGCTGATGGAAGGATAAGGAGAGGAAACTTCCCTCTTCTTTCAGTAGAGCTGCACTTTCAGAAAAGAGCAATCTTACCCCATCATCCTTTCTTACCCTAGCCCCAACCCCTCTGTATGGCTAGGGATACCAGCCTCCATGTGAGGCTTGGAGATCTCCCGCTATTACAATTGATTTCCAGGCAATAGTTCCTCTGTAAAAAATGGCTGCTTTGGAGGGTGGACTCTATGGCATTTTACCTTGCTGAGGTCCCTCTTATCCCCAAGCCGTGCCCTTACAAGGCTCCTGTCAGGGTCCTTAGTTAGTCAGCCAAACACCAGGCCTTGTTCATTGAAACAAGAATAGTATTTATTAAGCTGCAAGACTAGGTCACTAGAACAGAAGCATTGTTAAGAATACTTTGGATACATGAAGCATTGAGATATACCCTAAAGGGGGAAAGGGCCCCCACCATTCTACCAATGAATGAACCTCGCGCGCGCGGGAACCCCAGAAGCAGTAAATAATAGTTCACCCTCCATCCC
Source organism: Gekko gecko (assembly GCA_029375565.1). Classification (NCBI taxonomy): domain Eukaryota; kingdom Metazoa; phylum Chordata; class Lepidosauria; order Squamata; family Gekkonidae; genus Gekko; species Gekko gecko. Next base: position 17,462,233 of record JAPDNY010000010.1, read on the forward strand.
ACCTTTCCCAGCCTAGCTGTTGTCTTTAGAAAGCGATAGGAGACAGTCAGCCTGGCATTCAAGGCCACTCATGGCCTGGGACATGAGATATGACCCGGTTGCCCGGGCAACATCGGCAGCTCCCCACATTCCATCCCACCAGTCTCAAAGCATCAATCAACACCCTACAGTCCCATCCGCCCTCCCTTCTCCATACAGTCCCATCCTCCCTCCCTTCTCCATCCTTTATGGCAGGAATACCTGACAGCTCCAACCCTAAAATGCCCAGGTATTTCCCCACCAGTGTTCCCTCTAAGCTGAGTTAGTGTGAGCTAGCTCACAGTTTTTTAGCCTCTGGCTCACACATTTTTGTCTTAGCTCAGGAAGGATGGGCTCCAGAGCAAACTAATTTATGCAGTAGCCAAATCACTTGTTCACAACTTTAATGCCAGGAGCTCACGAAGTAGAATTTTTGCTCACAAGACTCCACAGCTTAGAGGGAACATTGTTCCCCACTCAGAGCTGCCAACCCTAAGTACAGTGACCCCAGGAATGGTTGGATCCAGGCATCTGAGAGGAAATAAGAAGTTACAATGAATTCAGACAGCTTTCATCTTAAAGGCCAGTGCATGAATCCAAAACAAATGATTCCTGGAACTCATTGGGAGACCTAACCACCATGCTGGTCCATCCCATCTTTCAAAATGTGGGTGAGGAGGCTCTGTTAGGTGGCTCTAGTTTGACGTTGTTGTTGCTTGATGCCATGTCTGCAAAAAAAAAAAAATAAGCTCTTAACAAGATCTGACCTGTCACATGAGGAACAGGTCATCCTGGCTTGCTTGACTGAAACTTGGCTGGATGATTCTGAGGTGTTCACTTTGCACAGCTCATGTTGTGTATGGATGCTGGCAGGGTCTTTGTGAGTGTGAGAGCCACCGTCTGTACACCGGAGTGGACACAAGCTCATCCTGGATTGTAAAATCTCACTGGGAAAAGGTATGGGAGCTGTTAGTGGAAATCATCAACTCCTCCCTGATTTAGGGGGCTCTCCCTAGGCCTTTGAAGGAGGCATTTATTAGGCCTCTGCTCAAAAAACCTTCATTGCCCAGGGATGAGTCTCCACTGGAGGTGTAGGATCCACTGTGTAGAATGTGTCTTGTGGGGCGCAACAGGGTTCTTTTTTCTCACTCATTCCACTGAGAATATATGTTGCCCATTTTGAAACAGCTGCATTGACTACTGGACTGTTGCTAAGATTGAAGAACCGTCTCCTTCCATATGTCCTTGTACTCCAACTATGGTCAACAGGCAGACATCTGTTGGCTACCCCACCACTTAGGGTGGCCTGTCTGGCATAGAACAGGGCCCAGGCCTTTTCCATTGTGTGGAATGGGCTCCCTGAAGAAGTGAGAGAGGCCCCTCCTCAGAGATTTCAGGAGGCACTGCAAGGCTTGCCTCTTTGCCAAGACTTTGGGAGAGTCTGAATTGGTAGGCATCTTTTTTGGGGGTGGGGGGAGGGAGGAACTTGGGCTTATTATTATTTTTGGCTATAGCTGGCATGTCTTAACTATTATTGTAAATTGTCTTGAACCAAGGGGAAAGGCAGAATATAAATGTCTTAAGACAACTGAGAGGTGATATGATAACCATCTTCAAGTACTTGAAGGGCTGTCATATAGAGGGTGGTGTGGAGTTGTTTTCTGTTGCCCCGGAAGGTTGGACCAGAACCAGCGGGTTGAAATTAAAGGCGTTTTCAGATAAATATTAAGAAGAACTTCCTGACAGTTAGAGAGGTTCCTCAGTGGAACAGGTTTTCTTGGGAGGTGGTGGGCTTTCCTTCTTTGGATGTTTTCAAACAGAGGCTAGACGGCCGTCTGACAGCAATGCTGATCCTGTGAACTTAGGCAGATCATGAGAAGGGAGGGCAGGAAGGGCTGCATCAGTGTTTAGTTTTTGTGGCCCTTTCTTACACACCCAGGGAAATGCTGATCACCGCTTTGGGGTCAGGAAGCAATTGTTCTCCAGGCCAGTTTGGCCAGGGATCCTGGAGGGTTTTGGGGGTCTTTTTGCTCTCCTCTGGGCATGAAGTAGGGGTCACTGGGGGTGTGGGGGAGGTATTTGTGAATTCTCTGCATTGTGCAGGGGGTTGGACGAGATGACCCTGGAGGTCCCTTCCAGCTCTATGATTCTAAGGTTCTATGACTGATCAATCAATCAATCCTGGCACAGATATAAAAAAAGCTACACCAGGATGGCTTCCCACTAGTGACGGAAGCTCCCGCACTCTATAAGCTATGCTTTGTGTATTTATTTACAACATTTTTAGTGGCATTTCCAAGATAATTTCCCCAACTGAAAATGAAAGATTTAAAACCATGAAACCTAAATCAATGAGCCAATGAAAAGAAATGGCTGAATATAATAACTGCAGCTGCAGCAATAAGGGAACGTCAAGGGCACAAACCGGTAGGAAGGTCTCTGGCACCAGCCCCATCAAGATGGATGAGACTTGCTCATGGAGATAGGGCAGGGTAACTTACTGCTGATTTTGCTCCAAATCGTTAGTTCCAAAAGACCCTGGTAAACAGCAGAAGGAATGAGCTGGTGGTAGCAGGCAGCAAGCAAGGTGTTTTAGCACTTGTGTCTTTATGCGTAGGACCCAACTTTTTCCCCAGGGAGATCTCTTTGTAGAATTGGCAACACCACAAAAAAGGCACTGTTTGCCCTGACCTGGATAGTCCAGGCAAGCCTGATCTTGTTAGATCTTGGAAGCTAAGCAGGCCCCACCCTGGCAAGTATTTGGATGGGAGACCTCCAAGGAATACCAGGACCAGGAAGCAGAGGCAGGCTGTCAAGCTACTTCTCTGAATGTCCTCTGTGCCCCAGTAGGAGTCACCAGAGGTCACCATGACTTCCCGGACAGGCACACATACACACAAATGCAAAAATAACCCCCACCCAAATGCTCCCCTGGAGGAAACAGCAACTTTGGAGAGTGGAGTCTATGGTAGGGATAGGCATGAACCAGGAAAATGCAGTATGGTTCATCGTTCGTGGCCGAATGATGAACTGAACCACAACTGAACCAGGAGGTTTGTTTGGAACCAATCCTGTTTGTGGCCCTGCAAGCCCCATTGGAAAGGATGACAGTCCCTTTCAACATAGTTTGCAGAGAGCCCGAAAAACAGCTGAGTGATGGGGAGCAGCTTGGTCTGTGCTGCTCAGCTGTTTCGTGTTGCCTTGTACAGATGCACTGTATAGTCCCACAAACCACCACTAACTGCTATGAACTGTTTTAAAAGTTCGTGGAAGTTTGTGACGGTAGACCCATCATGAACTTCTGTCCACGAACTATGAGCAGGGCAAAATTCATGATGAATTTTGCTTCGTGGTTCTGTTTGTGCCCATCCCTAGTCTATGGCATCACATCCTTGCTGAGTTCCCTCCCCTGCCCAAACTCTGCCATTTCTAGGCACCACCCCCAAATCTCCAGGTATTCTCCAAGCTGGAGCTGTCAGCCCTACTCTCTTTTCATCTTTTTTGTGCTGCATGTGCAAAGCAGGCGCAATATGGTGATCTTGCACAGACAAATGACACGAGAACAAGAGGAGATTGCAATAAGGTTTCACCTTCACATTAGGTTCGCCTTACGAGGCTTCTTTGCCTCCCTCCCACCCCCTCTTTTGTGTGCCATGAATACATATTAGCATTGATTTGCCTTGCCGCCTCCTCTTCAGAGCCTTTGAGAAATTACATGACAAATGTGTAATTATCACCTTTGTCGTGCCACCACGGTGTGTTTATTATTGGAACAGTGGAATAAGTGTCATTTATAACTATTTGTATTTGGCTGTGTCTGCCTGCTCTCTCCTCCCCCCCCGCCAACAGCCTGACAAGTTAATGTCTCCAACTACAACAAAATAATTAGATCTGGTAGCGGAAGTTAGAGGGAATCTAGAGATGCAGAATAGAACAGAACAGAGCCACGTGTCTGCAAATTTCACTTTTCCCAAGTCAACATTTGTATTTTGGACAGGGAAGTAGTTAGTCAAAGAGGGATGCCTCTTACCAAACATTCATTCTCTCCTGGGAATAAGTGAGGCTACTTCATTACCTCCCTTGTGGCTGTGTCTTCGGGTACCTCCGCTTACTGTTTTGCAAGTGTCAAATCACCTCTGCCCTTAATGGCTGCAGTATTCATCCAAAATGAAAGTCAGCTGGCCCTGTGCAGGTGGGTTTGACTACAGCTGCTCCATTGATGAGAAATGTTGTCCCTCATGATGTGTCCAAAGCATGAGAAAATGAAAATCAGTGTGGGGGTTTTCTTATTGGAGAACACCTATTTTTATAACAGTTCTGGTCTGGGGCTAAACAGAGGGTGGTTTCCTATATAATGGAGGCCAGCCCCACACTTATCGAGGCCAGCTGATAGGGGGCCCCCTAGCTACAGTAGGGCTATTGAGGACACCACCCCCTTCCTTAAAGGAGCAGCCCCACAAGATATTTTTTGAGAAGAAGCGAGGGTCGCACGCATGCTCCCGGTTCTGCTCAAAAGCATTTAAAGCGATCCTTTAAATGCTTTTGAGAGGAAGCAGGGAATGGTGCACACCCCTCTTCCTCCTTTCTGTAAGATTTAAAGGGCCTTCCAGCTGATTGGTGGGCCATGTGCTCCCTGTTGATCAGCTGAAGGGGGATCTTGCAGGGGGGAGGGAGAGGGGTGGCCACCGGGAGTCGGGCTTCACAGTGAATTGGAGCTGACATAAAAAACAATGGCAGCCCCACCAAATTTTTTTTACTCCACAAGCCACAAAATCCTGGGTATCGCCCTGCTGCCACCCTGGAGTCCAGTGATACGGTTCAGTCCCTGCTGTGCCCTAAGGAGAAGCTGGCAGACCCGGAACAGCAGCAGGGTTTTAGAGGCCAGCAATGCTGGGAAAGCCATGCCATTCCTTCAAGGAAGAGTCACTTAAATTGGAGGAAGGCTCCTTAGGCTGGAGGAGGGGTGAGAGCAGAGCAGTAGGATGCAGAAGCCCCCAGTTGCATAGAAGGTAGGTTGCCAGGCATGGCCTGGCAGCTGGTGGGAGTCTGGGAGGACATGGGGGTGTATGCTGACAGTGACAATGTAACCTAAAACCGTAGAGTTTCTGTCAATCCCTAGAGAGGATTGATGTCACTTCTGGGTTTTCCCTGAAAGTGATGGCACACTCTCAGCCCAATGACAATTTGTTTTTGTTCCTTGGAGCAGCAGTAGGAAGAGAGGGTTGCTGGTAGGAGATTTTCCACCATAGCAAGAGGCCTGTCAACCATAATAGTGTGGGAGCCATCTGTGAGAAGGATTCTAGCTGAAGGCAAGCTGGATGCTCTCAGTGGGGGCACGGAGACCTTGCCCGAGTACTCCAAAGGACATACTGGAGTCCTTCAGAAGAAGCTGTCTTTCAGCTAACAAAGCCATGCATTTCTAGAGATCTTCTATGTCACATGCAAAGCCTCCCCAAGAAATTATTGTGCTTGAAAATACCTGGAGAGGAGCTTGTTCAAAACAATCTCTTCCACGCAGTGTTGAGCTTAAGTTTTCACTTTGTCACTGGAATATCTTTCAAGAAACTGAACATGACTTTAATTGTTCTGGCAACAGCACTGAAATCGAATTAAGATGAACTTTATGTGTGTGTGTGTTTGTGTGTGTGTATGGTTTTTAATTTAACAACTCCATTTTAATGATGCCCAAACTGGCAGCTTTCCAATCATTGTATTACTTTTCCAAGAACCCTCAACTATGTGTTTATTGCACTGATGCCAGCAACAGTGCTATTTTTTTTAACAATTAGTTAAAATAAATAATAAATTGCTTCTAATCAGAGCTTTCAACTGAACAGGGAGAGAGACCTGCTGTTGAGCTAAAATTTTAGTAATTAGGGTGAAGTTCAGATGAAGTGTGGGTGGTCAGCAAAGTCCCAAATCTGACATGGGCAGCCTCTTGAATCTGAAGGTGCTGGCAGTATCTGCAGGTGGTAAGCTGTTGTTATCGACTGTTTCCTATACTGTCAGTGGTGGGTGTTTTGTGATACAATGAACAATGCTAATGATAATTCATATTCTCACACTTTAAGGTCATCTGTGGGAGCTCTGCTGTAGGCTGAATAATTCCTCAGTTCTATATGATGACTTGGTTACCCCCAAGGTCATCTTCTAAGGTTAGGCAAGGAGGCAACCTGGGAGAGGGCCTTTTTGGTCATGGATAGGGATGGGCATAAGCCACATTTTTTTGTGATTAGGTTCATGGTTTGTGGCTGAACCATGAACAGAACCACAAACTGAAATGCCGGTTTGCAAACTGAACCAGTTCATGAACCATTTAAAGTTTCAACTGCCGCTTTTTGCTCCCTGTGGCTTTTCAGGGGGAGCAGAAAGTGGAGTCATTTAAACCAAACAGGGGCAGTCCACACCACTTAGCTGTTTTTTGTAAAGAGCAGAAAGTATCAACATTCATGGAAGTTCCTGGTGGTTCTTCAGTTTGCAAACATCACTTCACAAACCACAAACCAGCCAAAATTTGTGACAAACTTTAGTTCATCAGCCGGTTCGTCCCCATTTCTAGTTATAATTCCAAAGCCCTGGGACTCTCTCCCTAGGGAGATTCTTTTTTTTTTTTTTTGCAAATATATTTTATTATTTTAATACAAAAATTAACATAAACTTCAATAAAGTATAATACAGAACTAATCAGAACATTAACAAAGTTATGACAAATTAGTAATACAATTCCTGTATCATCGGTTAACAGAAATTATGAACTATAGTTTAAACATAATGCTTGCTCTTAATATTCTAGATTCATTTTAGTAATAACATCTGGAATTTCTCTGTGTTGTTGCAGGTATTCAAGAATAGATGTCCATACTGAAAATAATCTACTTTTTTCTATACATTGAGCTTTTACAGAACAAGAGATTTTTTCCATAAGGTAAACATGCCATAGTTTATTGGGCCAAGTGAGCAAAGAGGGTATACGATCAGATTTCCAAAGTGTTGCTACTACAAGCTTTGCAGCATATAGTAATATAGTTATCCTTATATTATTTAAATTACAAGTTTTAATTTCATCTCTATCATTTAACAGTATAACTTCAGGCTTCAATGGAATATTGGTTTGTGTGATATTACTAACAGAATCTAAAACTTTTCCCCAAAAAACATATATCTTTGGACAATACACCCAGCAATGCAGATAAGAATCTTTTTCAGAACATCCTCTCCAGCAGTTTGGATTTAAATTCTCTATGTATGCCATTCCTGCCGGGGTAAGATACCAAAAAGATAAAATTTTAAATGACTGTAGTCAAATTGAAATAATGGAAGAAGTATTTTCGTATGAAATCCATATACGCTCCCAAATTTTGGTATCCATTTGATTTGTTGTTAATTTATTCCATCTCTCCTGATACATCAAAGGCGTGTTTTCCTTAATTTGCAATAGAATTTGAATTATTTTGGATATAGTTCCTTTCTTATTTTGATTAGCCTCAATACCAGACATTCCCAGTAAGAACCAGTGTTGTCCTAAAAAGTAGTGAATATTGAATATTCGGGGGGTGGAACAGTGTGTGTAGGGGGAGGAACAGGCTTCTCTGGGCCTACTGGGCCCATAGAAGGCCCAGAGGATGGTGTGGGGGGGTGGAACAGACTTCTCTCACCTGCCTCAGCCTTGAGGGCCTGTCCCTGCGCTCACTCTGCAGATGGTCCTCTCCTGTCAGAGGACCAGAGCAGACTGAGCCGAAGACACTGGCCAGGGCTGACGTGGGCGGGACTCCACCAAGCAGCCAGTGAGCCCCGGACAGCGTCTTCTGACTGCCAGTTCTTGCTCCCAATCAACTGTGGCAAGCATAGAATGTTGATGGCCAAAATTCAATTATATATAAGGACAGGATATATATATATATATATATATATATATATATATATATATATATTTCATCCCCCCCATTTTTCTATTTTTTTATTTTTTTTATTTAATATACAACAATTATGGACCTTACTAGAATCTAATGCACTAAATTATATGAACCTTGTCAAATACAGTTTGCTAAACATAGTGAATATAACCAACTAATTGTTTATAGATTCTATAATTCTTAACCATCAGTATAACGGCATGTGTTGGGTACTGGAATTTTACTGTCACTAGGTGGAGTAGAATTGTAGTATAGCTTCTGTTTGTAATGTTTCTTGCCAAGTTCATTTGAAGACTTTAAGACTTTAAGCCCACTTTCTCCAGGAGCTTAAAACCGGACTCTAGGTTAGTTGCTTGTAGTTTTTCCCCTTTATATATAAGATATAGTGTTGCAGCTCCAATCCATTTGTATTTCACTCTGGCTTCTTGAAGTTGGGTGGTGATAGGCTTTAGTTCTCTTCTTTTATTGATGGCCTCTGGAGGAAGATCTAGAAACGCTTCTATTTGGTGTCCTTCATATTCAAAGTTGCCTTTCTCCCTTGTAGCAGTTAAAATTTGTTTTCTTACTCTGTAGTCTAAAGCTGAGACTACTATATCTCTTGGACCTTTGCAATGTGGGTTTTTGGGAGAGCCTATGCGATAGGCTATAACAGGCACCACGTCTTCCCCAAGTTGCAAGATCTCTGTCAGCCAGGCTGCCATAAAGTCATTAAGTTCCTCCTCTGTAATCACTGGTTCAAGAAAGCCTCTAAATGTAATATTATTTTTACAATGTTCCATATCCAGGTTTAGTATTTTGTTGTTTAAAGAGTCATTTTCTTTTTGCAAAACGAATGTTTCATCTTGTACAGTCTCTGCTAAGGTTAAAGCACTTTCTGCTTTTTTCTGTGTTTCAGTTATTGTTTCTTTTTTATTTCTCCTAATTGGTCTTGCACAGATTTCAGTAAAGAGCTTAGTTTTATAAGAATTCGGTCCTCCATTTCTATGAGGTCCATTTTAGATAATGGTGTTATGATTTCAGCATCCTCGATCGATTCGGCTGCCATTTTGTCTCTGCTGGGACTCCTGCCCCAGTGAGAACTTTGTCTATAAATATAAAATAAACAAGCTTACCAGCTGGATTTCACAGTGATTTTGTTGAAGGTCTGTTGGTCTTTTGTTTTATAGCTGATTTGATTGTTTGAAAGTGATTTTGGAGGTTTACTTTCTAGTTGCTGGGAGTAGGTCAGTGAAGAGCTCTGGACTTGGGCATCCATTTCCTATCGCACGATGCCATGCCCCCCTTGCTAGGGAGATTCTTCTGTCCCCTTCTGTTGCCATCTTCCTCCAGTGGGTAATCCTTCCACCCAGACCAATGTTTTAATAGCTATGGGTTGAAATAGTGGGCCCAAAAGGAAGCTTAACACTGAGAGTTTGTTATCGCCCACCAGATCAAAAGATAGAGGAGGATTATAAAATGATGAATGAATTAATGATAGCAACTAGACAAAATAACTGTGTCGTTATAGGTGATTTTAACTACCCACACATTGATTGGGTCAATATGTGTTCAAGTCAGGAAAAAGAGATTGAGTTTCTAGACATTCTCAATGACTGTGCTATGGAGCAGATGGTCACAGAACCTACCAGGGGAGAGGCAATCCTGGATTTAGTCCTAAGTAATGCCCAAGACCTGGTGAGAGAAGTAAAAGCAATTGTACCACTTGAGAACAGTGACCATAATGTTATTGAGTTTAACATTTGTATAAATAGGGAATTGCCCCAAAAGACTGACACAACCACTTCTGACTTTAAAAGGAGAAACTTCTCTGATATGAGGGGACATATGAGGAAGAAACTGAAAGGAAAAGTAGAAAGGGTCAAAACCATTGGGGAAGCTTGGAGACTAATAAAAACTACAGTCCTAGAAGTTCAGAAAAAACATATGCCACAAGTTAGGAAAAGCATAAATAGGTATAGAAAAAAGCCTGCATGGTTAACAAAGAAAGTAATCAAGCTGTAAAAGGTAAGAAGGATTCCTTTAAGGGATGGAAAGCTTGTCTCAGCGAGGTTGATAAAAGGGAACACAGGCTATGGCAAATAAAATGCAAGTCTGTGATCAGGCAGGCAAAAAAGAAATAGGAGGTGCATATAGCAAAAAAAACATAAAGACCAACAATAAAACTTTTTTCAAATACGTTAGAAGCAGGAAACCAGCCAGGGAGGCTCTTGGATGACCAAGGGGTAAAAGGAGTACTGAAGGATGATAAGGAAATGGCTGAGAAGCTGAATGCATTTTTTGCCTCTGTCTTCACTGTGAAAGATGAGAAGTGCTTGCCCACTCCAGAACTGCTGATTTCGGGAGGGGTGTTGAAAGACCTGAGTCAGATTGAGGTGACAAGAGAGGAGATCCTACGACTGATAGACAACTTAAAAACTGATAAATCACCAGGCCCAGATGGCATACATCCAAGATGTGAACTTGTGGATCTCCTGACAAAAATATGTAATCTTTCATTAAAATCTGCCTCCATTCCTGAGGACAGGAAGGTAGCTAACATCATTCCCATCTTTAAAAACGGTTCAAGAGGAGATCTGGGAAATTACAGGCCAGTCAGTCTGATGTCAATACCGGGTAAGCTGGTGGAAACTGTTACTAAGGAAAGAATTAGTTGGCACAACAAAAACTATTGAGGCAGACTCAGGCCGAGGACAGACTGGCAATTTGCCGCGGGATGGGACCCGGGCTGACAACGACTCAATATCGGATTAAATGGAATGTTCACACAGGTACATCTGCCTGGCGTCCCCCACCCGTAGCCTACCGGTGCTCTCGCGCTTCACTGCCGGATTAAAAAAAACACCTGATAAAAGCCGGCGCAAATCTTGAAAGCCTGCGTTCGTCGCGCGTTTCTCCGCTTCCGGGGAGTCTGAACGCGCAGCCGAAAAGCCGGGAGCAACCCGCGTTGGGCATGAGGCAGCAGCGGTGTGATTGGCCGCGCTCCGCTCCACCACCCAATGCGGTGCCAGCGTTGCAGGGCAAAAAAAAAAATTCGGCAAAATGCACTTATGCACATGAGCGCATGAGTGCTCATGCGCTCATGCACACATACACCCACAGCTGAATTAATGGGGAAACGGCAAATATAGCACGCCTCTGGTGCGGCAGTCTGAACGCTCCCGCGCGCCTCCGCCCCATATCTTCCGGCAGCGGCCCCCGCTGTGTGGACGGGAAAACCCGGTATTGTTTAATCCGGGTTTTTTTGCCGCGACTGGCTACCGGGGCAAATTGCCAGTCTGTCCTGGGCCTCAGAATGGGTTCTGTAAGGGAAGATCTTGTCTCAGTAACCTGTTAGTGTTCTTTGAGGGAGTCAACAAACATGTGGACAAGGGGGACCCAGTAGATGTTGTTTACCTTGACTTCCAGAAAGCTTTTGATAAAGTTCCTCATCAAAGGCTCCTAAGTAAGCTCAATAGTCACGGGATAAAAGGACAAGTCCTTTTGTGGATCAAAAACTGGCTAATTGATAGGAAACAGAGAGTGAGTATAAATGGGCAATTTTTTCAGTGGAGGGTGGTAAGCAGTGGGATACCACAAGGATCAGTACTCAGTCTGATCCTTTTTAACTTGTTTATTAATGATTTGGAGTTGGGAGTAAGCAGTGAAGTGGCTAAATTTATAGATGACATGAAGATGTTCAGGGTGGTGAGAACCAGGGAGGATTGTGAGCCACTCCAAAGGGATCTATCGAGGATGGGTGAGTGGACATCAACATGGCAAATGGAGTTCAATGTGGCCAAGTGCAAACTGATGCACATTGAAGGAAACGATAAGTATATGTTGATGGGGTCCGAACTGGCAGAGACTGGCCAAGAGAGAGATCTAGGAGTTGTAGTAGAAAAATGTTGAGACAGGGTGACAGTGTGTTGGACTGCATGGGCTGTTGGCCTAATCCAGCATTGGCTTCTCTTATGTTCTTATGTTCTTATTATTTGTATGTATTTTAATTCTATTTTAATTGTATTAATGATGTGTGTTGGGTCATGATGTCAATGGTTTCAAAATGTGATTTTATCATGTGTGTTTTAAATTGTTAGCTGCCTGGTAGCCCTTGGGAATGCAGAAAGGCGGAATATAAATCTAGTAACTATATGAATAAACTCCCACGTGGGGCCTGGAGACCTCCTGGACTCACAGCTGAGACTACAATTGAGACTACTTCGGGAAGGAGCTGTGGCTGAGCAGTGAAGCCTCTGCTTGGCATGCAGAAGGTCCCAGATTCAATTTCTGGCATCCCCAGTTAAAAGGACCAGGCAACAGATGATGGGAAAGACCTCCGCCTGAGACCCGGGAGAGCCAGTCTAGATAATACTGACCTTGATAGACTGATGGTCTGATTCAGTTTAAGGCAGCTCTGAGAGAACTTGTGACTGACCCGAGGTCACACCAGCAGCTGCATGTGGATGAGTGGGGAGTCAAACCCAGTCCTCCCAGATTAGAGTCTGCACTCTTAACCACTACACTCTCTCCTCCTCTTCACAGGAACTGAAAAAGAGAAGAGCACAGGTCTGCCATAGTCTGGGGAGCTCTGTGTGCTCTTGCGGCATCAGAAGACATTTGGCCAATCTCAAACCTCAGTTCAGACCTATTTACGTGTTGAGAAACATACGCTCCTAGCATGCATCTTCAAAAAGTTTCCGGCTTGGGTTGAGTCTGAGGAAATGGGGTGGGATAGAAAGATTTGAAATGTAATTTGACGGAGGGTGTTTGGCAAATTGACAGCTTTTCCAAGCAGGAGCTCCATCCTTCTCCTTCTTCAGTCCTTCCGATGTCCTCAAAACACACAGAGCTTGTTTATTGTCTTGCAATGCCGCAGCGATGGAGATCACGCGCACTCTGTTCATTAACAGAAGGCAGCCTTGCAAGGCATCCATTTTCTGAGATGTGCAGCTTAACAGTGCATCGATCTCATAAACATCCCCATAAAATTTATGGTGGGTCCCACCCTGGTTTTATTGTTCAATAATCTGCATCAGTGGTTTTGTTCTGATAAAGCTGCAGTCTGCTCTGTCCCTGACTTCCTCAGCTGGATTTTTCCACCCTTCCCCATTCCCCATTTGACCACTCACTGTGTCACTGCTAATATTCATCACAATGAACCATGGTTTCCTTGCCTTTGAAGCTGTCCCTGCATGTGGAATATCGATCCATCAAACTGCTATATTCTAACTTGTTCAGACAGTCTCTTGTTTTTGTTGCTCCTGCTGTCTGCGGCTGTTTGCACAAATTCATCTCAGGTTTTCAAATATATATAGATATATATTCACCTGCTGTTAGCTTACGATGGGCACATTACTGGATATCAGGAGTACTGATAGTCTAGCAGTCCAGAGCTGTGATTAAAAATCTGCTTCACATGATCTAGATTCTGCCCCAAACAAAGCTGAATTCTGTGACCTCATGTGCATTAGGCAAACTCAAAACCGTTTGTATAACTCCTTCCATTGCGCATCATTTGTCCTACAGTGGTTACTATTTTACATCATTATTCTGGTTCTACTAGCCTTGGAGAAGGGTCATACCCTGTGAAAGGCATTGAAGACCATCCCTTCAAACAACTGGAAATATTATTCAGCTGCATCTAGCTGACAATGGACTTCTGACACCACGCTTAGCCACAATGCTACACCAACACATTGTCCCTTTCGGTGTTGCACACCAGCCAGAAATTCAAAACGGTTTTGTTCGTGACTCATCCACTAGATGTCGCCATCTATGGAGTTTAGAAGACCAGCCAAATTCTGCAAAACGGACAGTTCTCTTGTCAATGCAGAGCATGGAGCACTGAACCCTGATTTGCTGAAGAACTTACTCTAAAAGAGACATTGATTTCAGTTGATTACACTAGGGATGAATTTGGTAAATCAACCATGAGCAGTGAGAAACATGTATCGATGGGGACTTACTCTCAGCTGGAAAAATATGATTGCTTAATTTGGAAAGATGTAGAAAGATAATGGACAGCAGGAATACAGTTCATATGGAATATTCTATGCCTTTTCGGAACAGCGATTAAACAGCTGGTTTTTTAAAAAAGAAAAACCCAAAGCAAAACAAAAAATTAGCTCGAGACCGAACGTGGCCTGAATGTCACCTTGTTGGAGCTTCCAAGGATCGATGTTACGACTTAGCTGATTTATCAGCTTTGATCTGGAAATGGATGACAAGAGAATAATAATGAGCTTTTAAGAAGGACTTAAAAGAAGAAGAACAGAAGAAGCCTCACCAGGAAATTCAGCATGATAGAATGTATAGAATTGCAGAATGGCTAATGAAGACATTTTAAAGCAAATCTGTAACAAATAAAACCAATCCCTTTCGTGAGAAAGATGGGGAATTCCTCTTCAGAGATGGCAGTTCCCAATTGCGTATATTTTAAAAGTATGGACATATGTGGCTGGTCAATAGGTAGGGTTCCCAATCTCCAGGTGTGGCCTGGAGTTCTCTCGCGATTACAACTGATCTCCAGACTACAGAGATTATCTCCCCTGGAGAAAATGGCTGCGTTGGAGGGTGGACTTTATGGCATTATACCCTGCTGAGGTCCCTCCCCTCCCCAAACCTTTCTAGGCTCTGCCGCCAGAATCTCCAGGTACTTCCCAACCCAGAACTGGCAACCCTAGGGAGCACATTTTTGGTTGACCCAAAGGCAACCCTAGGGAGCACATTTTTGGTTGGCCCAAAGGCAACCCTAGGGAGCACATTTTTGGTTGGCCCAAAGGCAACCCTAGGGAGTATATTTTTGGTTGACCCAAAGGCAACCCTGGGGAGCACATTTTTGGTTGACCCAAAGGTTGCAATCTAACTAACCCCAATAACAGTATTTTCCATTTCCAGATGCCCTGACCTGGATAGCCCAGGCTAGCCTGATCTTGTCAGATCTTGGAAACTACGCAGGGTTTGCTTTGGTTAGTATTTGGATGGGAGACTTCCAAGGAAGTCCAGGGTTGTAATGCAGAGGCAGCAAAAGCAAGCCACCTCTGAACACCTTTTGCCTTGAAAACCCAACCATCACCATCTTTCAGGGTACCTGGGTGATATGGATATCATAGAAAAGTCACAGGTTTGCACTTTCAAATCCTGGCAGCCACCATTTCCACTGAGATTTTGGAGACAGGCCTAAAAAATGGGAGGACATTTCTGCAAGACTCCAAGAATCATTTATCCCATCAGGGACAGACTTTGAGGTAGAAGTCGTGGGCTCAGCAGGGGGACTCCAAAGCAGGTTGTAACCCCGCATGAAGTATACGTTACTATCCATGTGATGGTGCTGGGATGTGATCATTGTCCATAGTCCCAAAGTACCTAACTATACCACGGCCTAGAATACAGAAAGGAACCAGGATGGGCTTTCGCAGTGCTTCTGCATTCCATAACCTTCTTCTTATGGTTCCTAAATACAAAGATTTCCCTCTTCATTATTCTTCATCAACACTTCAGTTCTTGTAAATTCCAAATGATTTTTTTTTTAAAAGTACAAACTATTCACATCTTTCTGTTTGGAAAAAAAGTATTCTAGCTTGGAGAGAATTGACATACATGGGACCCATGTATCTTTGGGACTGTCTACTCTGGCACGTTCCCCAAAAAACATTACACTCATCTGACAACAAGCTACTGGTGATCCCTGACCCCAAAGATATCTGGCTGTACTCGACCAGGGCCAGGGCCTTCTGAGTCCTGGCTCTGACCTGGTGGAACTCTCTGCCAAACAACAGTGGGAAGTCTTCTAGTGCCCTGGCCCCACTGGTGGACCACCTGATGGCACCTGGTATTTTTGTCCACTGTGTGACAGAGTGTTGGACTGGATGGGCCATTGGCCTGATCCAACATGGGCTTCTCTTATGATCTTATATAACATCAGATAATCTCTGCCAATTGACAGTAGATCAGCTAGTGTGTCCTGGCCCTGCTGGTGGACCTCCTGATGGCACCTGGTATTTTTGGCCACTGTGTGACAGAGTGCTGGACTGGATGGGCCATTGGCCTAATCCAACATTGGCTTCTCTTATGTTCTTAACATCAGATCCCTGTGGGATCTCATGCAGTTCTGCAGAGCCTGCAAGGCAGAGATGTTCTGCCAGGCTTTTGGTTGAGGGCAGTGATGGGCAATAACATTGCTGGCCCCTTCCTCTTCCTTTTTTTCCTCCTTTCTCCCCCTCCCCCTTCCTATTCTGCTAGCAAGGCAGCAACACAGTCCATAACTGGTCAATAGTAGATTATTAATGTCATTGGGGGATTAATTTTTAAGTCTGTAATATTATATTTATTATATTTTAACTAGCTTGGATCGGAGACCATCAAGGAATACCAGGGTCATGATGGGGAGGCAGGCAATGGCAAACAACCTCTGGACATCTCTTGCCTTGAAAACTCCATGGGGTCGCCATAACTCAGCTATGACTTAATATCAGATAGACAGACAGACAGACTGTGCTCCCTCTAAGCTGTGGAATCTTGTGAGCAAAAATTCTACTTTGTGAGCTACCAGCATTAAAGCTGTGAGCAAGTGATTTGGCTACTGCATAAATTAGTTTGCTCTGGAGCCATCCTTCCTGAGCTAAGACAAAAATCTGTGAGCTGGAGGCTAAAAAACTGTGAGCTAGCTCACACTAACAGCTTTGAGGGAACACTGGACAGAACTACATATAATGTATAAATGTAACACATTACTCAAGCCAGGACTTTGAAAGAGTCATTTTAAAAAATTGCTCTGTATGACATGCTCCCTCTGGCACATACAACAAAATTGCCAACAGTATGGAATCACAGGATATGCAACATTTTAAGATCTAAGGTGTTCCAGAAATGGGTGTGTAATGGTGAGTGAAGGATTAATGTATTAGCCTGGTCTGAGAATCTTGATTGACAGGAGGCTCAAATGAAATTCTACAGTTAAGAGTGGCAGTTAAGAGTGGCAGCCGAGGATGGCAGTTAGTACAGTGAAGTTTAATTATGAAGTGGAGTTAAGCAGAGTGAAAGGGTCAAGGAGGATCCGGAATTAGGGAAGTGGGGCAGGTAGTCCTTCCCTGACGGAAATAACTTCTAATAAAAGGAAGTGATCTTTATCAAATGTTTAAGAAGGATAATTAGAACTTGTATGTATGTTCCTAACTTCACAAACTTAAGTATTTTTGAAAAGAGGAGCATATGCCTATGTATTTAAGCAGTGACTGTCAAGAGATCTCTATAGTTTTAAAGATCTGTTTGTATAACAAAGCAACAGCTTTATTGTGACAAACTATCTGTTGTATATAGTTTTACAAAGTTACCTCATCCATACTGCCTGTTCATCTGCTAAGTTCCAAACCTGATACCTGCCTGACCGTTCCCCTATAGAAATGAAATAAAGCAGTTTGTTTTGAATTAACATCAGCCTCTCATGTGCCTGAGCCCACGTTGGAAGGGTGGGATATAAATCCAATGAATAAATAAATAAATAGATATCATCACACAAATACAAATGAAGATTTTTTTGTTGATTCCTTAATTCCCTAAGCTGGCTCAGCATATAACTGTATACATTTAAATAACTGGATGTGACAGACAGCAAAACAAAGAGGAAGAAAAAGGGACTGCCCTTCTTAAAAAAAAAAAAAGTAAAAGAGAAGTGAAAATCATTACAGGGTGCATGAAAGCAAGTTGTTCAGGGGAACATCAACAAACAACCAAAGCCACCCACAGCAACCATTTTAAGTTTAGTTGCAGTAAGAATTGCATAGAGTAGTAAAAGAAGGAGGAGAAGAAGGAGGAGATTGGATTTATACCCTGCCTTTCACTACCTGAAGGAGTCTCAGAGTGGCTAACAATCTCCTTCCCTTCCCCACCCCACAACAGACACTCTGTGAGGTAGGTGGGGCTGAGACAGCTCTTTTGAGAACTGCTCTGAGAGAACAGCTCTGAAACAACTTGTGACTGACCTAAAGTCATACCAGCAGCTACGTGTGGAGGAGCAGGGAATCAAACTTGATTGTCCAAAATTAGACTCTGCAGTCCTAACCACTACACCAAAGGTGCACAAGAGTTGTGAAATCATACTTGTTTGTTCTACCCTTCAGTGTGCTAAGGCATAATTTGATAACACTCACAGCTGCCAAGACAAGGAGGCTCCACATTTTCTGTGAACATCAGGAGAGCTACTCGAAGCACCATTTTGACCTGTGCTTTGTAAACATCTCATTTGCACCTTAACCTCGGTTTATTAGCAAGTCCTTCTTGTGAAGTGCTTGCTTTTTATGTCTGTCATGGAAGCTAAGAACTCACTCAGCAGCTTCCAAAGGCCTGTCAAAGTCACAGCCCTCAGGCTGCATGGGGACACACATCTGACAGACCTGTCCTGAAGAATGTCAGCAGAGACACAAGTTATGGGGGGGAAATGTTTTCTTTGCTTATAGCCTTGCAGCTGGCCCCTTTCGTATCTGCAAAACATTTCATGTCCTACAAATGTCTACAGGTTTCTGGTATTTTAGCATTTCCTATAACATTTCAATAGCTAAAGAATTAACTGGGTCTCCTCCTCTTCCCCTCCTCCTCCCCCTTCTTTATCAAAGAACATCAGGTCAGCATACAGGAAGTTATCCATTTTATCCTTGCAACAATTCTGTGAGGCTAATTAGTTCAAAGCAATGGTATTCCCTGTAGTATTGCAAGAGTTGGATCATAAGGAAGGCCAAGCGTCAAAGAATAGATGCTTTTGAATTATGGTGATGGAGAAGACTCTTGAGAGTCCCTTGGACTGTAAGGAGATCAAATCAGTCAACTCTGAAAGAAATCAACCCTGACTGTTCCCTGGAAGGCCAGATACTGAAGCTGAAGCTCAAGTACTTTGGCCACCAAAGGAGAAGGGAGCACTCACTGGAGAAGACCCTGATGCTGGGAAAAACTGAAGGTAAGAGAAGAAGCGGACAACAAAGGATGAGCTAGACATTGTTATCAATGCAAGGAACATGAAATTAAGCAAACTCTGGAGGATGGAGGAAGACAGGAGGGCCTGGCGTGATGTGGTCCATGGGGTCGCCAAGAGTCAGACTTGACTGTGTGACTGAACAACAAGTTAGTTCAGCTCTCCCTTGGAGCTAAAATGACAAAACTGAGGCTATCATACTTTGGTCACATTATGAGAAGACAAGAGTCACTGGAAAAGACAATCAGGAACAGTTGAAGGTAGCAGGAAAAGAGGTGGATTGACTCAAGGAAGGAAGCCACATGCCCTTCACTTTGCAAGACTTTGCAAGGCTGTTAATGATAAGACATTTTGGAGCGCATTAATTCATAAGGTTACCATAATTCAGGAGCAACTTGACAGCACTTCACAGAGAGAGAGACAGAGAGACAGAGAGACAGAGAGACAGAGAGACAGAGAGACAGAGAGAGACAGAGAGAGAGAGAGAGAGAGAGAGAGAGAGAGAGAGACAGAGAGAGAGACAGAGAGACAGAGAGACAGAGAGACAGAGAGAGAGAATTAGTTCAGGAAATAGTGACCTCTCAGGATGACCTAACAACGTTGTGGCCAAAACTCCAATTTCTGTAGTCTAATGCTACCACATGAGCTCTTCACAGACATTATTTCAAAGCATGAAAAGAATCATGCAGCTTGTTAGTTGCTGTAGATTTTCCGAGTTGTGTGGCCGTGGTCTTGGCATTGTAGGACCTGACGTTTCGCCAGTAGCTGTGACTGGCATCCTCAGAGGTATAACACAGAAAGATGGAGTACTCTCTGTGTCAAGGTGAGAGAGAGTACTCCATCTTTCTGTGTTATACCTCTGAGGATGACAGTCACAGTTACTGGCAAAATGTATGGTCCTACAATGCCAAGACCACGGACACACAACCCAGAAAATCTACAGCAGCTAATGAACTCTGGCCGTGAAAGCCTTCAACAACATCTTGAGCTTGCTCTGAACCACCATGTAAGACCTAAATAGAAGAAGAAGAGAAGAGATTGGATCTATACCCCGCCCTTCACTACCCAGAGGAGTCTCAGAGTGGCTTACAAACTCCTTTCCCTTTCCCTCCCCACAACAGACACCCTGTGAGGTAAGTGGGGCTGAGAGAACTCTGACAGAAACTGCTCTTCCTCAAGAATAGCTGTGCCAGAGCTTGTGACTGACCCAAGGTCACATCAGCAGCTGCAAGTGGAGGAGTGCGGAATCAAACCTGGTTCTCCCGGATTAGAGTCCGCGCACTGAACCACTACACCAAACTGGCTCTTCATAGAATCCATGTGCTTAAAGCTGTGACAGGTAGAGTACTGAAATGTACTCCAGTACCATGGGAGCCAATGAGAGCTGAGCTCTGATCCAGCCAACAGGAGCTGGGTACTCAGGAAGAGTTAAGATCTGAAGGGGGAGGTTTTAATTTGGTTTCAAAGGTTGACAGAGGTTGGCAGTTGAAAGAGAAGGAGTGTGAAGATCTGTGGAGGAGATACCAGATCTTCAGTTGAGTCCCCTTCTCTGAGGGAAACTGAGGTGTTACATAATAGGCCAGCAGGGTTTGCTGGGCTTGATTCATAAATGAGGTGCAGCAGAGTGCTGTATTTTCATATGTGATATAAACCTGATCAAAATCTTTTCCCTTGGGCTCGTGCTGTATAAAACTTAATATCTCACAACTCCTGGTTCAACATTAGTATTCTTCTGTTGTTTGTCTCTTTCTGAATAAATATTCTTCTTGCTCACTTTAAAAAGCAGACTGTCTTGCTCTGTCAGTTTTACCTCACAATCCCACAGTTATCCAGTGACATGGGCGGGTTTAGATTCTATCCTCTGGAAATCAGTGGGGCAAGAGGCATATGGTGAGACAGGAAGAAATCTTGTGGGGTGGAATGTCTAGCTGCAAGGGAAAATCCTACACAGCATCCATTTGAGATCAGGTTTGTAATCTCGAGGAGAGTCCCCAGTGCATGTACAATTTGTCCACATATAGTCAATCATTCAGATTCTAAAATTAGTGTGTGGAGGCCAGGTATGGAGGCAGCATCTTCAATTCCCCTCTCCCTCTATGAACTGATGCAGTTCAGTTCCACACCACACTGGTGTTTGACCCCACGGCTCCCCTGAGGCAAAATTGTTTACTAACTCTTTAAAATCTAACACTATATAATGAACAAACCTAGTAGCAATACATTCAATATTTAAAACTCTGGGTGAGCTCAATGAATCCCTCTAATGCTTTGCATAAGCATAGATTTACGTAGATGAATGGTATGCGATGCTCCCTGAAGATATTTCACTCTGCTTATTGAATTGCTTTTTTGTTACATTTTAAAGCCCTCAGTTCCAGCTCCTGCCAACCTAGCAGTTCGAAAGCAAGAAATTGCAAGTAGATAAATAGGTACCGCTTCGGTGGGAAGGTAACAGCGTTCCATGCACCTTGGTGTTTAGTCATGCCGGCCACATGACCACGGAAATATCTTCGGACAGCGCTGGCTCTTCAGCTTTGAAACAGAGATGAGCTCCGCAACCCTAGAGTCGGATTCGACTGGCTTTCGAGCAGGGGAACCTTTTCCTTTTTAAAGCCCTCAGGTATTTCTCCTGTGAAGTAAAACTGAAAATTTGCTTCATATTTTCCTCCATGAAAAATCTGGGAAGAATTCAGGGATATATGATCATCCAAGCTATTCCTCTTGAAATTCATTGGCTTGTCACAGGTTTGTTTTAACACTTTAGAACATTCTAGAACAAAAAGGAAGCTGATCAAGCTAATGTTCACTCATGAAAGCTTATAGTGGAAAATTTTATTGGTCATGAAGGTGCTACTGGCCTCAGATTTTGTTCTACTACAACAGACAAACATGGCTGCTCACCCGAAACAAGTTTAATATTTTGATGCATGTTTAATGGCTTTGTTTTGAATGATTGTATTTCAAGGGTAGTGTTTTATTGTGTTAGTTGTAAACACCCTTGAACATATCTCATAAGAACATAAAAGCATAAGAAGACCCCTGCTTAATCAGGTCAATAGTCCATCTAGTCCAGTCCAGCAACCTGTATCACAGAATGGCCAACCAGTTCCTCTGGATGGCCAACAACAGGGCACAGAGGCAAGGCTGAGGTCTTTTCTGGAGAGGGAGCTGTGATGAACTGCACTTTTAAAGGCTTAGAAGTGCCACATAAACAAATAAAGGACTGTGAAGTGTTAATTCTTCACAGAGCTAGAGAGCCTTGAGTGACAGGCTGCTCCAAACAATCTGATTGGTTAGCGTCAGCTAAGCAGATAAATACTTCTGAACTGGATGCTGAGAAGAGATTCAGTCAGATTTTTGCCTTGACTGAGTTGAGTACTGACAATCTGAATCAGCTTTAGCTAAGAGCAGTTTAACATGGGAGAACTAGGAGAAAGTTGGCAAGGAGGTCTGGGAAGTAGGCAAAGACTACCATTCGGGCCAAGAAAAGAGGATAGATCTTCCAGAGAGAGAAGAAAATTTCCCACCCAGTCAAACAGGGAGTCAGTTCTAAATAGTGCAGAGATCCCTGATCTGGTGTGGTTAGAAACCACCTGTAAAAACCTTAAGAGTCAGTTAAAAACTCAAGAGAAGTAGTGTTGTTTCAAGAGTCTGGGTACTGGAAAGAGTGTGCCAGCCTTCTGGAAACTAAAAGAGTCAGAGAATACTTATAGAAAGTGTATGGAAGTGTTGGGGAGAAACACTGGAACAAAAGCCTCTCAACATAAAGATTTAAGTCACTGTGAAATACTGTGAAATACTCTCATTAGCCTGCAACATAAGAGCTAAAGTCTGTGCATATACTGGTTTTAGAAATTTCAACCCATGATTTCACCTGAACTTTCCCCTCTACGTTAAATAAAATATTTTTGTCATTTGTGAATTTCAAAATGCCTCAAGTGCTATTTAACTTGTTTAAGTTAAAGTGGGCTTCTGATCTTTCCCTCAGGTTCCTGGGCTGAACTAACAGCCAAAATATCTTACTGAGCCAATATTCTTATAGAACCACACAGTTTACATATTTTGTATGCCTTATCCTACTCCCACATGGGTTCAGTTGCACTCCTTTCTGCAAAGTAGTTCTCCATTTCTGCAAAGTATTTCTCCATAGAGCCAATATTCTTATAGAACCACACAGTTTACATATTTTGCATGCCTTATCCTACTCCCACATGGGTTCAGTTGCACTCCTTTCTGCAAAGTAGTTCTCCATTTCTGCAAAGTATTTCTCCATAGAGCCAATATTCTTATGGAACCACACAGTTTACATATTTTGTATGCCTTAACTTACTCCCATGGGGCCTTGGTGGCTCAGTGGTTAAGATGCTTAGCTGCAGACCAGAAGGTCAATAGCTTGGTAGTTTGAGACCTGAGTGCCGCGTGATGGAGTGAGCTTCTGTCTCTGGTCCCAGCTCCTGCCAACCTAACAGTTCGAAAGCAAGAAATTGCAAGTAGATAAATAGGTACCACTTTGATGGGAAGGGAACTATGTTCTGTGCACCTTGGTGTTTAGTCATGCCAGCCACATGATCTTGGAGAAGTCTTAGGACAGTCCTGGCTCTTTGGCTTGGAAATGGAGATGAGCACCACGCCCTAGAGTTGGATTTGACTGGCTTTCGAGCAAGGGAAACCTTTACCTTTATCCTACTCCCACATGGGCTCAGTTGCATTCCTTTCAGCAAAGTGGTTCTCCACTTTGCTGAAAAGAGTTCAACTGAGCCCATGTGGGAGTAGGATAAGGCATGCAAAATATGTAAAACATACTGAGACAGAGTGGGACAGCCAGAGTTCTTCAGCAAAGAAGAAAATAGACCATTCAGGTTGCTCAGTCAAACAGGGAAAGAAAATGGAGAGAAAATCTTGTCCCTGAGTGAGGGACATGGCCATCATAGGGGCATATATATTTTCTAGGGAAGTGAACATGGCCATCATAGGGGCATATATATTTTCTAAAGAAATGGTGATGAATATAGTTGTACTCACACACCCCCGAGGGTGGTGTAGTCTCTTAAGAGCAGGTTTTGAGGTCCGTGCTTACTGTCCTGGCTGCTATCAATGAAAAACATCTTAAAGGTTCAGGACAGGGTTTCTGCACAGTGTAAAAATTAGCACAGAGAGGAATGCTAGTAGATGTGCCACCTAGTTTCCAAGTTGATTTGGGAAACCCATCCCTCTTTGCCTGATCTGACCCTGCTGGCTGGGCTGCCCTTGCTTCCAACTGCACAAAAGAAAAAAAGTGGTATGACATGGTAGGTGGGGTCTAGGGCTACCAGGCCTGACAAGCAGCAGTGGGGGTCACAAGGGATGGCCATCAGCAATGGTGTTGTATCACTTCCAGGAAAACCCCAGAAATTATGTGAAGCCTCTCTAGGAATTGCCAGAAACTCTATGGTGAAACCGCAAAGTTTTTGGCAATTCCTAGAGAGGACTGACATAGGTCAGTTGGCCTGTTTTAAATTTTATTTTTCTCCTGCCACCTCTCTGACCGGTAGTGGGAAACAGAGGCTGGAGGTAGGGGTTCCCCTGTTATCACCAGAGCACTGGCAATCCTAATGGGGCTAGCCATGATTGGTGATACATGTCATAAACATGCACTGTTGACACTATGCTAGTGCAGAGGAGAAAATGCTCAACTTCACAAAGTGATAAAGCTTGCACCTGCTGAAACCCCCCTCTTCTCTACAGCCACAGAAGGCCCAAGGGTTCCCAAGCATCTGGTCACCCTAAGCATAACACGTCTGAATGAAGCACCTGATGAAATACTTCATGCAGGAAGTACATGTTGTGGCCAATTGTAAACTTCACAAGCAGACAATTTCTCAAATGGAAGCAATTGAAGCAATTATATAGCCTTTAGGAAAGGATAAACTAAAAAAAAAAAAAGCCCTATGTAATGTATTCGAAGGCCCCGGTTCAGAGACTTTGAGTAATGACAATTCCCCCAATCATTTTCTAGCTTATGCTTCATAAAAAAAACAGTTGTAAAGTACAGCTGAGATCAGAAGAGGCACAAAGCAGGTGTACTACTTGAACGAGGCGATTTTCTGTCTGTTGTTTTCATTCATCACACAATAGCGGAATCCAGCATCCTGCTGCGCCACTCTATGGTTATAAATGCCAGCATTGTCGATGTGGCTCTGGAGAGCACCCGTACTCGAGCGGGGGGAGGGAGGGGAGGCAGAGAAAGTTTTTCCTAATTAGGCTCTTGAGTTTGGAAGGAGAGAGAAAAAAATCTCCCTTCAGTATTATAGGAAATCCTTCCAAATGCATTGTCTGGAGAAGCAGGAAAAGAAAAGAAAGAGTTCATGAAGGAATCTAAGGTAGCGGCTGTAACCACTTGTGCCGTGGCAGCCCCATTTACTTCAGTGGGTCTCCTCTGCAGTAAATGCTTTAAAGGTTATGGTCCGTGCCTATTTTGTAAACTCTTTTTGAATGCGCTTTTCAAGACTATTTTTGTTGTGTCTGTAACAAGACTCGGCTCCTCCAGATGGTACCCCTCGATTTATCTGCAAGATTTCAGAAAATGTGGCGGTGCTGCCCCCCCCTCCCTTAAGCTTCGCCACCCACCAGTAGTATTTAAATAAATCCCCGGTGGAGTTTTCCCATCTAAAAATGGCTCTATACCAGTGACGCATTAACTATAATTGTACAAAAATAAGACAGGGAAGGGAGGAAGGCAAATGACGCCGTGAGACAGAAAACAGCAACATTAGCCAAGATGAAATTAAAAGGGTAGACCCTGAGAGGAAGAAGTATGTCTGAGGAGATAATGCATCGAGAAATTAAAAAGCAATTAAAATTGTCCTTGAAGCATTACAGCCATCCCTGCTCGATGCTGGGTTTTTATGAGGAAGGCCTTCCTCTTTGTCCACTGAATGAGCTATACCTAGCCAAAGAGTGAATGGAGTTCTCTCTCTCTCTCTCCTTGCTAATTGCTTTTCTCCCTTCATGCATGAATGCGGCAGCATTCTAAGGTCCTTGGTCATTGGCTGATAGTGGCGTATTGAAGTATTCCGATGCTTCCTGGATTTCCATCTGCTTTTGTTCAGAGAGAAGAAGCCACTCGGGGTGCCTGTACGAGAGGATCCTTGAGATGACGACGAGCGCTATTCCACAGGCTATGCTCCAGTTGGGGACTGAAGATGAATAGGCTTCGTGGCGCAAGAGGTGGGGTTGCAGAGGGGGAGCTTCACCCCCAAATCATAGGATATTAAGCAATATTTGTACTGTAGCAATTGTTTGCCTCCTGGACTGCCTTGTCTGTGCCGGTAAATTCAGCAGTCAATTACTGTTCCAGTGCAATGACAGCACAAGTATCCGACAATGTGTGAATGTGGGCAGAGACAAAACCGTGTAGCTATACTGATGGAGAATTCCAGGCATAAGGGCCAGAATCATGTAAGGGAGAAGGAGACTTTGGGGCAATTGAGGGTAGTAGAACTGGAGAGGCCAAGGACACAGAGGGAATTCAGGCTAGGGTGGAATGGGAGGGGAAAGTAGCCCTGGAAAAGGGCCCCAGCCCTAGGGTTCAAGATCCAAGAGATTCTGGGGGTGGAACCCGGGGAAGGGAGGGTTTGGGGAGGGGAGGGACCTCAGCAGGGCATAATGCCACAGAGTCCACCCTCCAAAGCTGCCATTTTCTCCAGGAGAACAGATCTTGCTTTTCTGGAGCTCAATTGTAATAGAAGAAGAGTTGGTTTTCATACCCCACTTTTCTCTACCCCGAGGAGCCTCAAAATGGCTTACAATCACCTTTCCTTCCTTTCCCCACAACAGGCACCTTCTGAGGCAGGTGGGGCTGAGAGAGTTCTGAGAGAATTGTGACTGGCCCGAGGTCACCCAGCAGGCTTCATGCCGAGGAGGAGTGGGGAATCAAACCCGGTTTTCCAGATTAGCATCCACCACTCTTAATCACTACACCATGTTGGCTCTCAGGAGATCTCCAGTTGCCACACTTACCTCACCCTCCAAAGGATGGAGGGAGGAAGAGGCTCTCCCTGCTGGGCTTGTGGCCCACCCTGGACCCATCCATCACAAAGAGGGAAGGAGAGAGAAGCAGCCAGGTGAGTCACAGGAGGGGCAGACAGGCACCATGTGCCCCCATGCATCTGCTAGGGCTGGGTGAGCTGTGTAAGGTAGGTCTGGCACTACCTCCCGTTTCCTGTGAGAGAGAGGTGCAAGGGCTAGGCAGGTGCCTGTCTCCTGTGTACCATGTGACTTCCAGGTGAGCACTGCCTTGTTTTGCTGTGTAAGGACCAGGCAGGCACTGCCTCCTCCTTACCATATGAGGGCCTGGCAGATCTCCCCTGGCCAACAGTGGTGTGAGGGGGCAGGGTTACCAGATCCAGGTTGAGAAACTCCTGGAGAATTCCCAGTATAATTTCCTCTTCACACATCTATGGGAAGAGGTGAGCTGTGATTCACAACAGTTCATATTGAAATAAATGTGGTTTGCCTCTAAGGTGCTGCTGGACGTTTAGCCTCAGGCTTCCGTCAGAGCCCAGAGACTTTAAAGGGATCCAAGACGCCCATCAATATTTCTTATTCAGGGCTCTTTTGTAGCAGGAACTCCTTTGCATATTAGGCGACACGCCCCTAATGTAGCCAATCCTTCAAGAGTTTACAGAGCTCTTCTTACAGGGGCTACTGTAAGCTCTTGGAGGATTAGCTACATTAGGGGTGTATCCGCTGATATGCAAAGGAGTTCCTGCTACAAAAAGAGCCCTGGCGTTGTCTGTGTGGGTGAGGGTCTGGAATAAGGTAGAGACTGGAGATTTCCTGGGATGACAACTCATCTCCAGGTGACAGAGATCTGCTCACTTGACCGCTTTGGAAGGCGGACTCTCTGGCATTCTACCCCACTGAAGTCCCTCCCCTCTGCAAACCCTGCCCTCCTCAGGCTCTTCTCAAATCTCCAGGTACTTCTCAACCTGGAGCAGGCAGCCCTAGGAGCTATCAGCGGTCGGGACCGTGCCTAATTAAGGGCTGGCTACAAAAGCAAGTAGCATACCTGAATGCAGGCCCATACGCACAGGGGTGCCTATGAGTGCCTGGCACCCTCCTCAAACAGCGAAGCACCTGCCTGGCTTGCTGGAGGAAGAGAAGCATGTCTCATCCTGCACGCAGCTCGGTGCCACTGTGAGCTGAGCTGCTTTGGGAGGTACAAGACGAAGTTCCTGCCTTTGCTCTTTTCTTGGATTTCCTGCAAAGGCGGAGGGGGGTGTGGGAAGGGGACGGGAGGAGAATAGCCCCTTGGCACGAGGGGTTGAGGGGCTGCTCAGGGGGTTATTGTCCTGCTGCTGCTAGCTAGCCAACAGAACCAGGTTGTGTCTGTGAAAGCTTGAGGGGCTCTCCCAGTTCCTTCAGCAACACTTGCCAGACATCTTGGATCTTCAGGGGGCAGGAGCAATAGTTCATATTGAAATAAATGTGGATTCAGTGCTTCAGAGAGAATGCAACTCCCAGACACAAATCCTGACCTTTATGATTTCCAAACTGCCCCAGGTGCTGCTCCCCCCCTACCGTTTTTACCTGTCATAAGAACAGAAGAGAACATAAGTCACTGTTGGATCAGGCCAATGGCCCATCTAGTCCAACATTCTGTCACACAGTGGCCAAAAATACCAGGTGCCATCAGGAGGTCCACCAGTGGGGCCAGAACACTAGAAGCCCTCCCACTTTTGACCCCCCCCAGCACCAAGAATACAGAGCATCACTTGCCCCAGACTGAGTTTCTATCTATACCTTGTGGCTAATAGCTGCTGATGGACCTCTGCTCCATATGCTTATCTAATTCCCTCTTGAAGCTGTCCATGCTTGTAATCACCACCACCACCTGTGGCAGTGAATCCCATGTGTTAATCACTCTTTGGGTGAAGAAGGACTTCCTTTTATCCATTCCATCTGTCAGCTCTTACTTAGACATGTCTCTCCTCCCCTCTGTTTCCCTAACAACAACAACAATAACAACCCTGTCATGTAGTCAGCTCCACTGTACTAAACTGCCTCCTAGGGCTTCCTCTAACAACAATGTTCTGGGCACGGGGACTGCCCGAATGCTATTTGAACTTAGCAATATGGAACTCGGGAGTAAAACCCCCTGAGTACATCACCTCAGCAGCTTTGCCACTGTGTCGAGCGGCTTTGCACTGGCGCAGTAGTAATTTGTGCTGCAGGATCTGGGCCAGCTCGTGCCTTGGTTAATGAGTTCCGCAACTTCTGTGTTGCAGCTTATGGGCGCTTGTGTTAGCATAGTCAGGAGACAAACAGGGCCATCCTAAGTGGAGTTATAGCCTTCAAGGTCCATTGAAACCAATGGCTCAGAAGAGTGTGGCTTTGCTTAGGATGGTGCTATAAATCTTTTCAATCGCCAGAGAAGGAAGCACTCCTCCCTCAGGCTCACGCTTGGGTGATTCAAGAGATCTGCTTGTTGAGCAGAGAATTGTTTACCGTTTGCCTTCTCTTTGCTCCTGTGCAATTTGATGCCTCATATGTGTGGCTTTTTGCACCTGGACAGCTGGCTGCATATGTAACAGGTTGGTGCTTGTGCAGAATGTTATCTCGAGATTCTGCAGTTCACCTGTGCTGCTAACAAGGTTCATAGGTGGGCCGGGCACCTTTGCTTTAAGAACTCTCAAACAGTAGGTCAAGCTGTAAAAACAACATTTTTGTCCACATTCAGAGGACTATTGTGTCCAATAGCACACATGTACAGAATGTATCCCAACTAGGATAGTTCAGCAATCCTCAGAGAATATAGAGTGATGCTGCCACGAAGGATACAGAGACACACTTGAGTCATC
This sequence comes from Gekko gecko, assembly GCA_029375565.1. Lineage (NCBI taxonomy): Eukaryota > Metazoa > Chordata > Lepidosauria > Squamata > Gekkonidae > Gekko > Gekko gecko. Next base: position 17,491,947 of record JAPDNY010000010.1, read on the forward strand.
AGTTCCAAACCCGAAGCCGCAGGGCTGCATTTTAACCCGCGGCTTCGCCTGATTTCCCCTGCAGTTTCGTGATCCTGTTTTTTGAGGATTACGAAACTGCGGGGGAAATCGGGCGAAGCTGCGGGTCAAAATGCAGCCCCGCGGCTTCGTATGTGAAATTGACAAATAGTATCAGGGCAAATGGCGGCGCAACCCCGAGGCAGCTGTAGTGGGACATCAGCCCTTATCTCTGATCTCAAAGGTGTCTCTCATTGGTCACTGTTCAATAGGAGTGGACGTTGACTCCTCCTTCTGAGGAATGGCTTGTCTTCTTTCATTGTGGCTGGTCTTACGCCACAATGCGGCAGAAGGTTTTAAAGTAGGAGCCCAACTCCCAAGTATCTATAGGATCTGACATTTGTAATCTTATTTGTGCACCTTTCCCTGAACAGCTCATAAGCATATTTTTGTTATTAATACTGGATTAAATATTAATATCAGATTAACAAAATGTTAGGTAGTATAATTAGAGAAAAGAAAACCAGATGTCTCCTGATTTAGCAAGGTCTCCTTCCATTCCCCAACCCAGTCAGTATTTCCCAGTAGAATGTTCTGAACTGCTAAAAGAATGAATACTTCTACACATATATATACTCTGTGGGTAGGGTTGTCACCCTCCAGATAGAGTCTGGAGATCTCCTGGAATTACAACTGATCTCCAGACAACAGAGATTGGTTCTCCTGAAGAAAATGGCTGCTTTGAATGGTGGGCTCTATGGAATTTTACCTCAGTGAGGTCCCTCCTCTCCTCTCCCCCGGATCTGCCCTCCACAGGCTCTACCCCCCAAATATCCAGCTATTTCCCAATCCAGAGTTGGGAAACCTGCCTGTGGGGGTCAGAACACAGGAGCATGAAAGTGCTCCTAAAGTGTTCATTCTTCCTTTAACTCTTTGGTCATTTCTTATTCTTGGCTGAACTAGTTTTGTCATTCCTTGTCACTTCTGTCAGTTTAGTTTTCAGCTTTGTGACAGTTGATGTAAAAGCCGATATTTATTTGTTGTCTCGTCTCAGTGTTTGCTGGGGTGGGCTGCCACTGAGATTCCTTTTGACATTTCAGTTGAGTCTCACAAGTGATGTTTGTGTGGCTGTGGGTTTCACTCAGCTAGCTGGCTGAAGCAGCACCAGAATGGATATTAGTTTTGTCACCAAAATGTCACCTAAAGTGAAATTCTTTTCCTCAGGTGAAACTGCTGAAGCATTTTGAGGGACGCACCCAAAGGCCTTTTAACAAGATACCAACATACCTCAGGGGATTTCCATGCTTCCCTACTTTGTTACTGGGTTTTATCGAAGGCAAAATTGAAAGACAATTGAAAGGCCTTTCCGCAAGCAAAATGCCTGAAGAATTCTGAGGGCAGGCAGAAGGAGTTCAGTAAGACTAGAGAATTGCCTCACAGAGATTTCCCATTTATCAGAATGTTGCTGATTCAAAAGCTGATGTGGCTGTCCCTTCCACATCAAGCAAGACTAACGGCATATGGCTTCATCTTCAGGTGGGAGGCTTAGATTACCTGACACATCTGTATGAGCATATGGAGTCCCCTTTCATTTCCTTCTCCATTCACACATGTGTATAGACAGTGGGGGAATTTGAGAAATACTTCATGGATGATATGTGAAAATCCTCCCATTCTTAGCCATCTGTTTTTGAAATCATTTATGCCAAATAAACACTGCACATAAAACAACATTGATCCTCTTTTCAGGCCAAAGGACTGATCTATGCAAATAACATGGTTAAATGGATTACCTGGATTACCTGGACTTCAGTAAAGCTTTTGACAGGGTTCCCATGATGTTATGATGGGTAAACTAAAGGACTGTGGACTGGACTGTAGGAGAGTTAGGTGGATAGGGAACTGGTTGGATAACTGCATTCAGAGAGCAGATGCCAATGCCATTTCATCTGAATGGAGGGAGTTGTCCAGTGGGGTGCCACAGGGCTCAGTTCTGGGCCCAGTATTTTTCAATATTTTTATAAATGATCTGGGTGAGGGTGTGGAGGGGCTACTCATTAAATTTGCAGATGACACCAAACTGGGAGGATCAGCGAACACACCAGAAGGTAGAGATAGAATTCAACCAGATCTGAACATGCTGGAAAAGTGAACAGATGTGCAATTTGACAAGGATGTGCCGAGTTATACATCTGGGTAACAAAAATGAAGAACACACATACTGGATGGGGGATACACTTCTGAGTAGCAGTGTTTGTGAACAAGATCTTGGGGTAAAGGTGGACCAAAAATTAAATATGAGCAGTCAGTGAGGTGCAGAGACAAAAAGGGCTAAAGCAGTCTTGGGGTGTATCAACAGAGGCATAACATCCAAATCACAAGATGTCATAGTCCCGCTGTACACTGCATTGGTCAAGCCACACCTGGAGTATTGTGTGCAGTTCTGGAGGCCTTGCTCCAAAAGAATTTGGACAGAATGGAGCATGTGCAGAGAAAAGCGATGAGGATGATAAGGGGACTGGAGACCCAGCCTTATGAGGAAAGGCTGAGGGACTAGGGAATGTTTAGTCTGGAGAAGAGGAGGTTGAGCAGGGACATGGTTGCTCTCTTGAAGTATTTGAAGGGCTGTCACAATGAGGAGGACAGGGAACTCTTCCTGTTGGCAGCAGAGGATAGGACTTGCAATAATGGGTTTAAATTAAGGACAAGAAGGTACTGGCTGGATATTTTGTTTAAAAACCTGTTTTACAGTAAGAGTTGCTCAACAGTGGCATCAGCTGCCTTGGAAGGTGGTGAGCTCCCCCTCACTGGCAGTCATTAAGCAGCGGCTGGACAAACCCTTGTCCGGGATGCTCTAGGCTGATCCTGCCTTGAGCAGGGGGTTGGACTAGATGGCCTGTGTGGCCCCTTCCAACTCTGTGATTCTGTGATTCCTGGATTTTACCACTTCCCACCACTGCAAGTGGAGGAATCAAATAATTGAATGCTTGCTTCCTCTCCCTCTCCCTTTCTCCCCCCCACTCACACACACACAGAGACAAAACCAGAAATCAGAAAGAAAGGCAATGTGTTAGTTTATTTATTTATCTGACACAAAATGGTTCTACACACTTGCTTGGATAAACAATTAAGGACTGTGGTTTCTACCACTGTGGTTATCTTATTGTAAGCAGGATCCTATTTATGTAATTTTTGTACTGCTTAGTGTGTTATATGAATACTTATGCCCTGCTTCACTTCTTACTGGTTGTTCCAGAGTTCTAAAATCCTAATGTATTTGGTTGTTGAGTGTCCCATTTTTATGATTACACTGACTCACTATGTGTAGTCCACCTTGAGTCCCGGTGAGACAGGCAGACTTGGAATAATGTAAACAAATAAATGCAGCAATAGCTCAAATTACATTAGCAATGAATTAAAAAAAATTAAATGAAGTTACCAAATTCGAAAAGTAAAAATTCATTGCGAATCAGTGAGTCAGCTTCTTTGAGAAACAAATCTAGCATCCATTCAGGCATTATTATTATTACTATTATTACTATTATTACTATTATTACTATTGTTACTATTGTTACTATTATTATTATTATTAATGATGATGATGATGATGATGATGATAATAATAATAATAATAATAATAATAATAATAATAGTAATAATAATAAATTTCTATTTATATCCTGCCTTGCCTGCACAGGCAGGCTCAAGGCAGCATACAACTGTTTAGTCTGAATTCTGGATCAGGAAATGCAATTGCCATGAAATTTCTTTTTGGACTTGATCAAACTTAAAAATGCTATAAATGAATGGATGAATAAATAAATAAATAAATAAAACAAATCACCTTTCTGACACTGAATTCAAAGCATAGTTCAATTTTTAAAAACCTATAATATATCCCGCGCAACCAGGACTGCTCAAACTGCTGCAGGTTTGGCTGACATCCTGTTTCCAGACTTAGTTATTTAAACAGACAGTTAAATCAATCACAAATCAGAGGAATCAGTCATAAATAAAGGCTGGTTGTTTTAACAACCTACTGCTTGATCCTTTTGGATTAGTAGCATTTTTCTGCATGCAGAGTTTTACAAAACACACAAAAATGGTGCAAACATGTTTCATAGTTATTTTGAGTTGTTCAGGGCCGAACCAAACAGAACCGGTAATCTACTCTCACTTGATAAATGTTGTTTATTGTGTAAACTGTAAAACTGGTTACATGTTTGGTCAAATGACCATAGCAATAAAGAATGGAACTGAACTCTCATTTGATTGTCACAGGTAAACACCATGGGGAATTTCAGACAGATGATATAATCCAGAAGAGGAATGGTTCCCAAACGGTTTCTGGTCTGGCATTTCAGACAGAACCGTTTTAGAACCGGTTCCCTACTGGAATATATTTGTAATTTCACACAGAATCGCTTCTGTCCCGTTCAGGAAACGGGGCTGAAGCGTTTTACCTGTCAACCGCTTCCAAGTAGTCATCAGTTTCTTCTCCCGGATCCGATACGCTTTTTTCCCGCCTTTTTCCACCCGGCGGGTGATCTCCGGCTTTTTTTTTTTGAACGTTCGCTTTAGAGCACTATAGCGCTATAGCACAATAGCATCATAGCAACCCCATTGGAATGCCTGCAGTGTTGTTTATAGCACTATAGCGCTATAGCGCTCTAAAGCGAACATTTTTTTAAAAAAAAGGCGTGGCGGGAACCGGCGGGAAAACAAAGCGGTGCAATCTGAATTGCCAAACCGCTTTTGATTCGGCTCTTTTCCGGTCAGGGAAAGCCATGTGTGAAATGGCAGCCCTGTACCGGTTTACTTCAAGACGAATCAGAAACGGCTTCAAACCGACAGAGTCTCGGTAATGTGAAATTCCCTCATATGTTCAAGTGCTTAACACATTTACTGTGAAATGCACGACAACCCAACATAGAACATAAGAGGAAAGGAAGCAGAAAATGAAGAGGAAAACAAGCAAATCCAGGTACTAACTGGTTCTGTAATCTAACTGTCTAGTAATCACTGGTGGAATGACCACTGCAGGAGATATTTGTCAAATGGCAACCTGACTGAAGGGGCCTCCCTCTCTCACTTCCTCTCTCCCTCTGGAGGCATCCAGATGGAGTGGCTTCTGATGGTTGCCAAATGCCCCCAGAAAGGCCAGGCTGATAGAACCTATCCTTTGCAGGGAGACACTAAATCTGTCTTGTGGAAGTTCAGGGGACAACCCCCTTCTTGTGAAAGCCTCCAGGGACCCATGTTAGGGTTGGTGGAAGACTAACAAGCAGAGATGTTGGGGTTACCAGCTCTGGCTCAGAAAATCCCAGAAGATTTGAGGTGGTGCCTGGGAAGGGTGGAGTTTTGGGAGGAGAGGGAAATCAGCAGGGATGTTAGGCAACAGAGTTCTCCTTCCAAAGCTGCTATTATCTCCAGGAGAAGTGAACATCATGTTCAAAATCAGTTTTAAATCTAGGGGAACTCCAGGCGTTGCCTGCAGGATGGCAGCTGCAAGTGGAGGAGTCTTTGGGAAAGCATGTTATGGAGATGGTGGGTAACTCATTCTCCTGATAACTGATTAAAGGGAAAGAAATAAGTTAGTCCTGCCACAACATCCCCAAACTTTCCCATTGATCCAGAAGAGGCGTCTCCATGCAAAATGCCCTGCTTATAAGGGAAGAAAGGGATATATTCATGAGCAAGTCATGGGAACTGCAAAATGGATGTGGCTGGACAGCCATGTGTAAAAAGACAGAGGGAGAGAAGCTGAAGATTCTCTGTCTCTTCACAGGTTTTTCTGCACTTTCATTTTCCTCACTTGTAAGTTCCTGTTTCTTTGGGGTGGGTTTTTTTTCTGTTCTGCATGTGTTTTACTCCCTTTAGTGGTTGATTTGATATTTCATGAGTTTATGTCCAGCATAAAAACCTACAGTTTAAATCTGCAGGCAGATATCCCAGGCATAAATTCGTGAAATATCAAATTGACCACTAGAGGGAAAATAACACAGAAACCCCCTCCCCTGAAGAAACAGGAACTTACAAGTGAGGAAAATGAGAATGTGGGAAAGCCCATAGAGAGGAGTCTTGGTGGAGAAGGAACTAGGCAACAGTAAAAAACAACAACACACAAAACCCCTTTTAGGTTAAAGGTAAAGAGTTTGAACAGAGCTACACTCCATTTTACATGTGTATGGGACTTCATTTCATGTGGAAACATTAAAACATATAACCTCCCTCTGCTTTCCCATATAAGCCGTCTGAAGTGTATAGAACTAGAACAGTTTTGCCAGGCAGTGCCTAAAAGAACAGGACAGTCAAGGGAAGGACAGATGAGGGGAAAGATAGATGAGGGAATCAAGTATGTTACAATGAGGTCTGAGTTTTTACACATTTCAGGAAGTAAAGGATTCCAGAAGTGGGCAGCAGTTAGGTAGCAGTGGCAGTTAGACAATCCACAAAATAAGTCTACCAGTACAATGTCAAAAGTTTACGCTGCCAAGTTTACAAGACTCAGGGCTCAACTTTGGAATTTTCACCTTTCCCCTTCCAGTTGTGTTTGCCCATCCTCTCATCCAGTCAAAGCGCATCTCAGAGCCCTTCTGCCTGATGGACGGAATTGCTTATGACATGGCATGACATGATATAAACTGACACGGTTTGTTAAAATATCGGTCAGAAGCTCCTGAAGTGGTGAAATGTTCATGACACATGAAAATGTCTGGAAGCAAATCGGTCATTCATTGCATGCATTAGCCTTGGCCTGTGCCCCTTATCTTTCTAGTTTTATAGCTACGGAATATTTATTCCCCTTGAAACAATAAATAGACTCCTTTGGATTGTGTCAATGGCGCGGGCCAGCTCCATCCATTGGCAGTCAAAGCTGCAATCTAAGTCAGGCCAGAGTATCACAGGACTATTGTGACGAGTCTGCCCCATACCGGCAATGTCCTTACATTAACCAAACTGGGACTTTGCCTTCTGACTTCTCCCCAGACCAGCAGAGTGAGTCTTGGTTACCCTGCATTAGTTCAACCCATACAGAATGTTTCCTTCTATGGGAATCCCAAGAAAGCAGAATATGATTGAGAGCAGGGGTCCCCAATGTTGTCCCCATAGGGCCAAGGCACCCACCAAAACCTTTTCTGACACCTATCAAGTGTTTTCAGAAATTGGGGAGGGAGCAGGTAGTGATTTTGCCCAGCAAGGCTTCTGATAGACTATTGGAGATTTGATTGACTGTGCAAATTTTGTTTAAAATATCTTTTGATAGAAGCTGCTGCCAGAGCACCAGGTAGACTCACAAGATAAATACTGCATCTGTAACCATTTGATTACAATTGTATGTGTATAAATAAAGCCAACTTATCATTTAAAATGTACACAATTATATTTTTTGGGCCAAATGCATCAAGAGAAAAGACACTGCTATTTGTTGAAACAGACCATAATTGGCTAAGAAAAAAAATATCGGTTCCAGTTGAATGTGCTATCGATATTGATGCACTCTTAAGAAGATAGTCCACAATGGTCCTTTCCGCACTTGGATCTCATCCCTGGTTTTATCAGAGTTCAACTCAAGACACAATACCTTGCATTTATTCCTGGTTATAACAGCATCCATTTATCCCAGGACAAGTGTGGGGCGAAACCAGGGTGACCTCAATGTAATGTGGAAACAAACAAAAAAATACCCTGAGATAATTACAGGGGTAAACTCGAGTGTGGTGTAGAATGTAAGTTTGGGGAGAGGGTTGAACCAGGATTTAAGGTCTAGTGCAGAAAGGACCGATGAGAAAGGAACCCAAGAATCTCGTCAGTGGTCTTTAATGGCACATTAGTAGTCCACAATGATATAATGAAAATTGGTCTGTGGCATATGTGATTCACTAGACTATGTCTCATTTTGAAACAACGTTAAGAATCGGGAGCACTGTTGTATGTTAGAAATGCAGTCTCTTGCTTCCCACTTTGTGATTGAAATGTGCACGTTGTATTGAGAATTATTGTGGAAAGCTGTTACAAAGTTGAATAAGTGTTGATAAGGAGAAATACAATTGTATACAATATAAACAATAAGTTGACTTTCTTTATGCACATAAAATTGTAATTGAATGTGCACAGTATTTATCCTGCTGTCAGGTAATCCTGACATCGGATGGATAGAAGGGTAGGAGGGAGGGATGGTCTGCAACTTCTCATGCTCTGGAATGTAGGGAGGTGTGCAGGTTGCCTAGGAGACTCAAGATTCCACCGCCCAGACACTCTGTTATCTCACCAAATGTCCTTGGTCTCACAATTCTTGCTTCCTCTGTTTGGGACAGCTCTGGGGCGTTTTGGTTATTTACTGCTTTAGTGTTTTCACACCTTTTCCTGCGCACGGGCTCAGCATCTATTGGTAGATAGAGAGGGGGGGGCATTTTGAGCTGGTATAACTGTGAGTGCTTTTTTAGATTTAGTTATCACTGACAATGAGATGTTAACGTGCCTTTAGAACTGCTTTCAATAAATGCTATCTTCTTTATGAAGCCTGGTGTTTCACTGACTTTCTGAAGGTCCTGACACCTGCGGATCTACCTTTTATACTGTGTCCCTTTGTTACCTTGATGACAGCACAAGAATCAGCGCTGTGTTACCTCCCTGTGGTGATCATTTTGGAGCTGGCTTTGCCTCTGGCAGCAGCCATTTTGTGGCAGCCATTTTGTGGTCGCACCCAGCAAGCCATGTCCAATGGTGACCGTAGGCCCCAAAAGGTTGGGGACCCTTGATTTAGAGGTATGCCATGAGAGAATCACATGGGGATCAGCTCTAAGTAGGCTTGCGCAGGGATCAAATGTCACATTTTCTTTGCAAAATCTTCAAATGATCATGACCTTGTGATGTTGCTATAATAGGTAAGTTTTGAAGAGTTATTACAGCGCCCTCCTTTAGCATGAAGATGCTGTAGCCTGTCTGGAAGCATCTGGGGCTGGATTGAGAAAAGCCAAAAAGCCATCATGAGCTTTTCTCCTTAGTCTCAGAATTCTATAATGCCAGGTCATTAATCAGTACTAGGGAGTGCAAAGGTTCTAATTTACTGCCCTGGAGAGATGTCTCCACTAATTGCTTGCCAAGTGCAAGAGACACAGTTGATTTTTACCCGATTGTCTGCAGTCCATAGCAAAAGCTGTGACCCATTAAACCATCCTGGAATGTGCTCTATAACCTCTCAAGCTGGATCACAGAAATGCCAGGTAAAGTCAAAAGCTTTATCCAACCAACCATGACTGGCTGCCTTCTTATCCCCTCCCTTTCATTTCACAGGGACAATATTTTGTATTGCAATCCTGTCCAGCTTTTTCCAAAGTTGCATGCTCCCCAAGTACATTAGCATAAACAGGGCTTATTCTTTTGGCAGTAGTTCATAAAGGTACAACATACCAATACCTTTTTCACAGCTTTGTGGCTGTCCCCATGTCTCTCCCTGGACTTACTAGGCTTTTCCCACATGTACGAAGGTGCTAATTTGGTGACAGGGTAACACAGAAGGCTGCCCGGGCTGCAACATCACCTCTGGGGATGACCTCCTTGAGCCGAACATGGTGGCTGCTGGAGGGCAGGTGGAAGAGATGCTGGCATTTCTGCTGGTGGACCCACCTCCAGCAACCAAGTCCCATCGCTAGCCACTGGTATCAGTGGTGGTGACAGCTAAAGACAGGGCCTGCTGAGGCAGAATCAAGATGCAGTGTGATAGAACCCAATGGGCCCCAGCAGTCAGCTGGGTGTCTGCTGAGTGTTTTTAGAAAGTGGGCAAAGCCGGGGGCCAATAAGGCTCCTAACTGGCCACTGGAGATTTCATTGGTTGTGCAGATTTTTTTTAATTGCTTTGGCAGGAGCTACCATCACAGCACAAAGATTTTCATCATGTGACTGAAGGTAAATAACAGCAGCCATTTTGCAGCCGTCAGCCTCCTATGGTAGCCATTCTGTAGCAGCTATTTTTGTGGCTGAGCCTATCATGCTGTGTCAAATTTTCAAAGGTGCCCATGGGCTCAAAAAATGGGGGACCCTTGGCCAACAGCTGGCTGAAAGAGGAGAGGAGGAGGCAGCCACACCCTGGGAGGTAACAAGGCTCTTTCTCTCTGGTCCAAGAAGATGGGATCCATGATATTGAATGTATGCATGTATGTGAGTCTCTAGCCTAACCTATTTTCTTCTGACATGCTGAGTTAGAGTTGTCAGACCCATTGGGGGAGGCAGGGATCCCCTGTTGCCAGGCCCTATCGTCTTGCCGCCAATTAACTGGCTGGTGGGGGGACTTACCTAGGAAAAAAGCAAGTCCCAATCGACGTTGCAGTAACGTGTCTTCATCACTTCCAACATGACCTGGAAATGATGTCATCATGTCAGGGCGACACTCTGGTATTTGGGCAAAAACTCTATGGTAGAAGCCAAGCATTAGAAAAAGTGCAGAGAAGGGCAACTAGAATGATAAAAGGGTTGGAACACCTTCCCTATAAAGAAAGGTTAAAACGCTTGGGGCTCTTTAGCTTGGAGAAACGATGGCTGAGGGGTGACATGATCGAGGTTTATAAGATTATGAATGGGATTGAGCAGGATGAGAAAGAAGTACTTTTCTCCCTTTCTCACAATACAAGAACTCGTGGGCACTCCATGAAATTGCTGAGCAGTCGGGTTAGAACAGATAAAAGGAAGTACTTCTTCACCCAAAGAGTGATTAACATATGGAATTCACTGCCACAGGAGGTGGTGGCAGCTACAAGCATGGACAGTTTCAAGAGGGAATTAGATAAACATATGGAGCAGAAGTCCATCAGTGGCTATTAGCCACAGGGTATAGATGGGAACTCTCAGTCTGGGGCAGGTGATGTACTCTATTCTTGGTGCTGGAGGGGGCAGCAGTGGGAGGGCTTCTAGTGTCCTGGCCTCACTGCTGGACCTCCTGATGGCACCTGGTATATTTTGGCCGCTGTGTGACAGAGTGTTGGACTAGATGGGCCATTGGCCTGATTCAACATTGGCTTCTCTTATGTTCTTAAGTTTACTATAGAGTTTTTGCCCTCATACCAGAGTGTCACCTCAACAAAGCTACATGATGGCATCACTTCCAGGTCATGTCAGAAGTGATGTGGACATGTTGCTGCAATATCAGCTGGGTCTCCCTCCCAATCTTGGTAAGTCCTCCCATCCCCTGCTGGTTGCCAGGAGGGACCTGGCCACTAATATCAGTGGTGGTGACAGCTAAAGATATAGACATTAGATATCCCAACAGCTTGAATTGCATTAGTGATGATTTTTTTTAAAAAAATGAAGTTACTAAATGAAAAAGAAAAAAATTAGTTGACAATCAATGAGTCATCTTCATTGAGAAACAAATCTACCATCTGTTCGGATCTGTATTTTGGATAAGGGAATGAAATTTCCAGTAAATTTCTTTCTTTCTTTCTTTCTTTCTTTCTTTCTTTCTTTCTTTCTTTCTTTCTTTCTTTCTTTCTTTCTTTCTTTCTTTCTTAGCTTGAAAATGTTACTGCAAAGAAGTTTTTTTACATTCTTTTCTTGGTTGTTAGGCAGTTTTACCATCCAAGGGGACCCACACAGCCTCCTATGAGTTCAGGGGGGACCAGGTTTATTTCAAACTTTAAACAATCCCCTCAGTTCTCAGGTGTTCTAAAGATAGTGAGTGACTTGGCTTTGGGTTCGCCATTGTGAGGTCAGTTTTGTGGTGCACAATCACGAGGTCACCGAGGCAGGAACTATATATTAACCACCAAGAATATTTATTTATTGACAGTCTGGTTTCCATAAACAAATCAGCAGTGCAGATTTCCAGAGAGACAAAGGAGAAACCTGGCGGATGCACATTAATTTAGAGAGTACTTTCAATTTTCTTTAATACTTTCAAGCATAAACAGGCATTTTACCCATCAATCAGTAGGTTGGGTCCTTTTACACAAACAGGATTTCACCAGCCCCAGCCTGTCCTTTCCCAAATGGTATCAGGTCTGCTCATCACCAGAGATAGGCCTGACAATCAGGTATTCTGTTCTCTCTCAGAGGTAGACCCAAACCACTTTGCCACACTACCAAGCAGAGGTACCATTCCAACTGTCTGTTCTTTTCCTGCGGAAGACCTGAGCTTTCTCTGCTGTCTCCCTAAGGCAGACCTGAACTCAGCTCCTGCTGTGCTTTCCTCCAACATTCTGTCCCCCTTCTGAAAGGTGATTGGATGATTGACCAGTGCTCCCATAGGCTTACAGGAGTGGCTGTTTTTCCCTTCAGGGGAGGGACAGTCTTCTGTCTATCACAGTTTTTTCCAGTCTTACAAAATAAATGACAACTACTTGAAAGGGTATCTACTTTGAGTGGTATGTGATGGTGCAGCCACAATGTTGTGGAATAACAGTGGTGTTGAGGAACTGAAGAAAGACAGATTTCCTTCTGTAATTGTGTGGCACTGGGCTAATCACAGATTAGAACTATCATTCAGTGACATTGTAAAATGGGTCTTGGGAATTAAAAGTTTTAAAGTTATTGATTAACTTTGTGTTGTATCACTCGTCTCCAAACATAGCAAGAAAGAAAGTGTATGGGAACTTGCTAGAGATTCAAGTTTTAGAAACTGACTGAGTTTTAAGCACTGGATAGGCAGCATTTAGTTTCTGGTCATTTTCAACTGTTTCGGAAAACTATGAAAGGTTGGTGGAACATTGGGAGGAGGAGGAGGAGGAGGAGGTGTCAGGTGATCCTGCCATAAGATGTGAGGGAGGGAAGGAGGATGAGATGGTCTGTAACTTTTTATGCTTGGAGGGGGGAAGTGGGGAGGTTGCCGGGGCAACAGGGTGTTTCTCAGCCTGGGCTATCTCCTATCTGACCAAATGGCCTTGTCATACGGTTTCGGTTTCTCCGGTATGGACAGCTGGGCCCCTTTATGGCTCGAACAACTTTCGCACCTTTCTCCCGTGCGCGGGCTATGTAGCCATTGGTAGAATGTTTAGGGGGGGGCTAGCTCAGTGGAGCTGCGGTGGAGCTGCGGTGGCTCAAGTGGTTAAGACGCTGAACTGCAGGCTGTGGAAGGTCAGTAGTTCAGCAGTTCAAGACCCAGGTGCCGCAAGACGGAGTGAGCTCCCGTCTCTAGTTCCAGCTCCTGCCAACCTAGCAGTTCAAAAGCAAGAAATTGCAAGTAGATAAATAGGTACCACTTCGGTGGGAAGGTAACAGCGTTCCGTGCGCCTTGGTGTTTAGTCATGCCGGCCACATGACCACGGAAACGTCTTCGGACAGCGCTGGCTCTTCGGCTTTGAAACGGAGATGAGCACCACAACCCTAGAGTCGGATTCGACTGGCTTTCGAGCAAGGGAACCTTTACCTTTACCTAGCTCAGTGGGGTATATCCGTAGATGTTCCTTTGTGTGCTTTATTCCTGACAATGCAACGTTAGTGTGCTTTTAGAACTGCTGCTGAATAAACTCTATCTTCTTATGAAGCCTGGTGTTTGACTGCCTTTCTGAAGTGCCTGACAGGAGGAAGAGGAAGAGGAAGAGGAAAAGGAAGAAGAAGAAGAAGAAGAAGAAGAAGAAGAAGAAGAAGAAGAAGAAGAAGAAGAAGAAGAAGAAGAAGAGGAGGAGGAGGAGGAGGAGGAGGAGGAGGAGGAGGAGGAGGAGGAGGAGGAGGAGGAGAAGAAGAAGAAGAAGAAGAAGAAGAAGAAGAAGAAGAAGAAGAAGAAGAAGAAGAAGAAGAAGAAAGCATGTGAGCATACAGAAAAAAATCACAAGAACTGAATTTCTATTGAATGTAGGACTGATGTGTGATGATCTCCAAGAATAACCTGAATTTATTTGGTACTTGCAGGGAGGTGATTTGACTTGTACAATGTGTATCAAACAGTAAAACTCTTGTACAGATTTTTGAAGAAAGGCAAATAGTGCCAGGCCCAAAACCTGCTGAAAATCTTCACTTCTGGGACATTTCACTCTATCATAAAGACTGTAAAAAGAATCCTCCAATTAAGCTGGAAACAGAGCCTTGGGGGTGGGGGAACAAATCAAGAATAGGTTCCTTGATACTGAAGGTAGTGATATCATCAGCGTGCACATGTCCTTGATGAGAAAACACTGGCCTGAAAATTTTGATGCTCATTTAACATTCAGCAAGTTGGAAGTCAGAAAATTATCAATAAGACTGAGGCTAAATGAAAGCGATAAGGATCTGTGGATTTCCTCTGCATCTGATCATAAAGAGGGTTCCACAGAAACGGCAGCATTTGAAACATGCTCTGAGAATTCTTGCCATTTCTTCCAGGGAAGGGGGACAAGGGTTTTAATAGAAGAATTTGATTGTTACTCCAACAAGAGCTTCATGATGACAAAAAAAAAAAAAAATGTCCTGGCACTTTTGTTTATTAATCTTGCTGGACTGCCTCTTTTACGCTTTGACCTTTTAAAATACACCGAGTTCTGGCTGCTCTAAAAAACACACTTGGCAGTACATTCCAACGACAAGGAACGGTCAGGATTACAGATGGGCACGAACCTCACCACGAACCTACATTTGTGACGAAAATCACTAGGTCATGGTTCGCAAACTGAAGTTCATTCCCATTCCTATCCATGACCTTCCCGCAACCCTTCACATGTTTTTCAGCGGTTCATGGGGCTTGTGGTGGGATGTGGGAGGGGGGAAGAGAGGGATCTTAAGTTGTTGTAGGTTTTCTGGGCTGTATGGCTGTGGTCTTGGCATTGTAGGACCTGACGTTTCGCCAGCAGCTGTGACTGGCATCCTCAGAAGTATAACACAGAAAGATGGAGTACTCTCTGTGTTAAGGTTAGAAGGCAGGTAATTTATATCTACTCTGGAAGCTGTGGTAGGGCTGAGTCATTATCTTACAGGAGTTTCCCAGGCTGTGACAAGCTAATGGAGGAGCTTTCCTGAAGAGGTTCTTTTGCATATGAATTGGCTGTTGAAATTCTAATCTTTTCTGTAGTGCTATTGTAAGATGTAGAGCATTTTGTGTTTTTCAGGGCAGGAAACCGTGTCCTATTTATTTTTAAACTCTCTTCTTTCCTGTTGAAATTGTGTTTATGATTATGAATTTCAATAGCTTCCCTGTGTAATCTGACACAGTAATTGGATGTGTTGTCCAGCCTTTCAGTGTCTTGGAATAAGATACTGTGTCCTGTTTGAGTTAGGCTATGTTCAGCCACTGCTGATTTTTCAGGTTGGCCCAGTCTGCAGTGTCTTTCATATTCTTTTATTCTTGTCTGAATGCTATACTGTGTAGTCCCGATGTAAACTGCCCACAACTGCATGGTATGTGATATACTCCTGCAGAAGTGAGGGGGTCTCTTCTGTCTTTTGCCAATTGTAGCATCTGTTGTATTTTTCTGGTGGGTCTGAATACTGTTTGTAGGTTGTGTTTTTTCTTAAGTTTTCCCATTTGATCAGTGATTCCTTTGATATATGGCAGAAACACTTTTTCTGTGAGAGACTGTTTTTCCTCAGTTGTTTGTTTTACCTTCGGTTTAATTGCTCTTCTGAGTTCATTCTTGGAGTAGCCATTTGCTTGAAGTGAGTGGTTTAGATGATTTAGTTCATTGTTGAGAAAGTGTGGTTCACACCAGAAAAATAAATAGGGCATGGTTTCCTGTCCTGAATAACACAAGATGCTCTACATTTACAGCTGCTGGCAAAACAGCAGGTCCTACAATACCAAGACCACAGCCATACAGCCCGGAAAAATCTACAACAACTAATGAACTCCAGCTGTGAAAGCCTTCAACAACATAGGGAGAGGGATCGTTGGAATGGCTTGCATCTATTTCAGGCTAACAGTGGGGCTGGTACACCTGTCAGCTGTTAGGCTGAAATAGATGCAGCTATTTCAGTAATCCCTTTTGCTCCTCCTGCTTGGAAGAGACCTCCCCAACACACAGAAGCCTCCCAGCCAGGTCTCCATGTGGTGGCAAGAGACCTCCCCACCACACACAGATCCTGGGGCCAGCTTCTCCTGCCTGGTGGTTTAAATTGCTGGGCAGGAGAAGGCTCCCAACTAGGTCTGCATGTAGCAGCAAGGGACCTCCCTACTGCGAGCAGATCCTGGGGGCTGCTTCATGGACCTCATGAAATGAACTGGTTCGGTGATTGTGAAGGCTTGTGAAGGTTCATGCTTCATGTGGACCCATGAACCACAAACCCAGATGAACCTCCAATTTCCCAGGTTGTGCCCATCCTTACTCAGGATACTGTGTCAGATGAGCACATAATAAAAATTTGGAATGTTCTATAACAAGGTAGTTAAGTATGTTTTAATCTCTTAATTCCTTATATATGTATGTGTGTCTACCAGCATTTTTATCAATAAATAAATCAATAAGCAGTGATCACAGGAATGCCTGGTTCACAGGCCGAAAAATCAGTTCAGCCACCAAGAAATTCCTATCCAGCCTCTGGCAGCCTGTTGCAGAATTATGGATAGCAAGCTCCTGGTATGACTGCTTGAATACCCCAAACAAAGCATCTAAAAAGGGCTAATGTGCTCGTTGTGTGTTGTGTTAAATTCTGTACTTCAGGTTCAGCATATAAGCACTTAATCCCAATAGAGAGACAAATATCCATTTACATAAATACAGTTTAAAAATACATATTGTCTCCATATGCAAGAGCCAATACCAAACACATTTCAGCAGTGCACTAGGCCTTCCTCAGTGGTACAATTCAAATTGAGCTCCCTATTAATTTAACAAAGACATACCAAAAAACTGATCATACACAAAATGAACCTGAAATGAAGGGGAAAAAGAGAAATAATTATATATATGTCTAACTAGGAGTAAGGCCCGTTGTGGGAAGAAATACAACAAGCTCTAGAAGGAAGCTCCAGGTGAGTGTCCCGGCTGTAGCTGTTGGGGCAGCAGAGGGAAGGGGAAAATAGAGGGAGGCAAGCCATGTTTATTTCCTTCTGCCTTAGCTATAAGGCAGGGCTGTCTCAAGTCATTTTGCTGCCCCAAGTGGGTAGTATGGGAGGACAGTCTCATGGTAACAGGTATGGTTCCCTCCACCCCGACTTATATTGATATGGGGTTATGCAGTGGCAGCTAAGGCAGAAAAGCACCTCCTCCTATGCCATGTCTTCTGGGTTCCTAGTGTCTGGAAAGCGGTTCCATAGCCAGTTACAGGGTTGCCAACTCTGGGTTGGGAAATACCTGTAGATTTGAGGGGTACAGCCTGGGGAGGGCAGGGTTTGGGGTGTGGAGGGACCTCAGCAGGGTATAATGCCATAGAGTCCATTGCCCAAAAGCAGCCATTTTCTCCAGGATAACTGATCTTAGAGATCTCCAGGTGCTGCCTGGAAGCTGGCAATACTAAGGGGAGGGCCAGACCTGTAGATATGATGGGTAGAGCCTGGGGAGGGTAGGGTTTGGTGTGCAGAGGCACCTCAGCAGCATATAATTCCATAGGGTCCATTGCCCACAGCCATTTTCTCCAGGAGAACTGATCTTGGAGCTCTCCAGGTGCTGCCTGGAGGCTGGCAATACTAAGGGGAGGGCCAGACTTGTAGATTTGAGGGATAGAACCTGGGGAGGGCAGGGCTTCGGGTACGGAGGGACTTCAGCAGGTATAATGCCATAGAGTCTACTGCCCGAAGCAGTCATTGTAATAGCTGGGAAATTTTATGTAGGGGAAATGATGTGCTATGGCTGGGGAACACAGTGATTTCTGGGAGATCTCCAGGCCCCACAGGGAGATTGGCAACTCCAGTGACAGTTTATGGGAAGATTGGGATATGTATTTTGGCAACTCCAGTGACCATTTAAGGGAAAATTGGATATGTATTTTATCTCAGGATACAGTCAATGACTCCCAACAGCAACAACAAACTGTTTAGAATGTTAGAGGCAAAGGCCAATCAGGCCGCATATGCAAATAACCTTTGTGTTCCAACTGGCTATTGAGGGAGAGGAACAGCAAACTGTTTAGAATATTGGAGGCGAGACTCAGGCAACGCAGAAGGGACAGCTTCTGAGTGACAGATCATGGAGCCAAAGGCTGTGGGCACGTGTGGAATGTTCAGGAGAGTCCATGACCAAAACAGAATTATTATATAGATAGAATTATTATATAGAATTAAATAGAATTATTATATATATTATATGTTGTCGAAGGCTTTCACAGCCATTGTTCATTAGTTGTTGTAGATTTTCCAGGCTGTATGGCCATGGTCTTGGCATTGTGGGACCTGACATTTCGCCAAGAGCTGTGACTGGCATCCTCAGAGGTATAACACAGAAAATACTCCATCTTTCTGTGTTATACCTCTGAGGATGCCAGTCACAGCTGCTGGTGAAATGTCAGCTCCTACAATGCCAAGACCACGGCCATACAGCCCGGAAAATCTACAACTGTCTTTATGTCTGTTAAGAAACAAAATAAATTTAAATTTTTGAAATACATGGAACTTACTCATAGGATTGTTGTTTTTAATTGATATTTTAGCACTTCTGAATGTATATACAATACTTTGTACACTTGCACTATATGCATTGTTATATTTTACTTTCTTTTTCTTTGTTTCAGCCTTTTCCCTTACCTTTCTCATGCACAGTTGTATTTTTCTCCTCTTTTTTGATTGTACTCAAATTCTGTATTTTATACAACCTGCCCTTCAAAAATGACTCAGTGTGGGTCAGCCTGCTTTGAAATGGTATCTCATGATTAGCCTTCCCTGAGACTCAAGAACATGACTCCCATAGCAAACAAGAGTGTGCTGCACATATAATTGTAGATTATTAATTTTATTTCCTAAAATTAAGCACTGGTTTGTCATTGAGTCTGGTAATGGCCCATTTCTAAATGGTGCCAATATCCCCAAAAGAGTCGCACTAGATCTGACTAATAACATTCTTAAAAAACCCATTGGGAATAATGAGTGTGTGAAATGTTCTACTTGGGGGAGGGGGGAGTCTGACAAGCAAGAATGATCGAGTGACAACCAACATTCTCAACATTTATGGCCATTACGATGTGAAAAAGGTTATTACATTAATTAGCTGTAATGGATGCTCTCAGCCAGCCGAAATGAATGGAAACAATTTAAGGTAATAATATACAATTAGCATTTTGGACTTTTCAAATTGTCTTCTCATTAAAAATGTTACTACAAATACTAATTAAGCTCATTGCAAGCTTTGGCGAGTGTCCATTAAAAATCTGGGGTTTAGTGGTATAGCTTTTGTGGCGAAACGTGACAGCTATGGCTTGCAGGCCCAATTTCCATCCTGCTCTCCTCAGTCTTTCTCACCCCTGGATAACCTTTTCTTTCTCTCTCTCCGGTAACTACCACCAGTGCCTTATCTTTGTATGGAATTGCCCACTGGAAGGGTCAGGATTCCCAGCTTCCCTTCCAAGTTCTGAGGCTTCCCCTCTGTGTCTCCTGCTGTCCACCACCTGGTCACCATGGGGATAGATTACTGCCTTGTGCCCCCCTGAAGGAATGGCCACTTGCCAACTGCCTGCATCCCCCCTAACACTCCTTTTAAAATAGCATGTCTGAGATGGTGGAGGTCTATGCAGTACAGAGAAGTATTATGAAGTATTTATTAAAAAGAAAATGTTTACAAGCATACTTTTAGCACAGCATCAGACTAAGTAAGGGAGTCCAAAAGAAATAGCTAAAATGTGGACTCTGTGTCTCTTTCTCTATATATTCCCTGTGAGATGTTAAAACAGGACAGGCTCCTTTTGCTTAGGATGTTACAGAGCCCTAAAACTGTCATCTCCTCTAAGATTAAGTGCCTCTCCTGTGCCTCCTGGTCCTCATCTGATAAAGAGTGAGACATCAAAACCCTTTTTGGAGGTAATTTGGTGGCTTGGTGCTTTCCCTTGGCAGGGCCCTTTCCCTTCCCAACACCATAATGTTGTAACAGGCCTCCTAAGAGACATTCCCAAAATGGCCTCTACACAAAATGGCTATCTGTACCTAAAACACATGTGACGTCCAAGGGGTTGCACGCAGCTACTCCCTGATGAAGTGGCCCAGGGCAAAACTACACACCTTGTTCGGGGGGTGGCCCTCACCTAGTGGCCTTTGAGGCCCCACCCAACTGGCTAGTACAAAAAGGAGAAGAGAAACAAGAAGGGCTAAAAGCCCATCATCTCAAACCATGTTCTCATTTTCATGTAAGATGAAGGTCTTGCTTCGTGGATCACACAACCTCTGAACTGCCCAGTTGCCAAGATGAAGTTCAGTCCAGCAGGCCTTGAGCAGATGCGCGAGAGTCAAAAGGCACCTTCACACCATTTGATCAAGATGCAAAGGTAAGGGAGGCAGGCAGAGCAGTTAAACTCTGTGACCTCAGGAAGCCTGTATGGACAGGAAATGCCCAGTGGTCTCTAGATCCTTCCATAGAAGCAAAGGGGGCCCTCCATCCTAAAGCAACAACAAGGGTTTTATCTTGTTTTATGTGGGCTTTCCCTTTTGTAAGCCGCCCTGGGCCCGTTCGCAGGGAGGGCGGGGTAGAAATCCAAATAAATAAATAAATAATAAGGGTTGCCGTCTGGTAGGGCCATATTACTATAACATTATTAATGACTAGAAATAAGGCCTATTGTGGAAATAAATACAACAAACTCTAGAAAGAGGCCCTGGGCAGGTGCTCTGGCCTTTGACACTCACCGTTAATTTGCTATGGTGACCTCAGCAGGGTATAATGACACAAAGCTTGCTGTTTTCTCCAGGGAAACTGATCTCTGCCATCTGAAGAGCAGCTGTAATTCTGAGTGATCGCAAACCCTCCCCTGGAGATTGGCAACAGTGGTTCCCCAGGAGGAAATGGCTGCTTTGGATGGTAGAGTCTATGGCATAATACCTGTCTTGGAAGTGGCAACCCTATCTTCTTCCCAGCCAACCATCAACATACCATTATCTACCCCTCTGACTTCAGCTTTCCATCTCCCCCACACACACCTGGAGCCTCTACATAGGAAAAGTACAGTCTTTCTCCTCCTCAGTGGGGACCCAAGCAGGAGGAGAAGACACCTCAGCAGGGTATAATGACTCAGAGTCCACCTTACAAAGCAGTCATTTTCTCCAGGGGAACTGATCTCTGCTGACTGGAGAGCAGTTTTAATTCTGGGTGATCTCCAGTCTTCACCTGGAGAATGGCAGTAATGGTTCCCCAGGAGGAAATGGCTGGTTTGGCGGGTGGAGTCTATGGCATTGTACCTGTCTGAGGTTCCACTCCTCCTGAAACCCCACCGTCTCCAGGCTCCATCCCTCATATCTCCAGGAATTTCCCAACCCAGAGGTGGCAACCCTATTTCCTTCCCAGCCAACCATCAACATCTATTCCCCCCTCCCTGTAGCCTCTACCTAGAAAAAGTACAGTCTTTCTCCACAGTGGTGACCAAAGCAGATCACATCATTCTCCTCTCCCCCTTTTGATTTGCACAACAACCCTGTTAGGTAGGTTACACTGAAAGTCTGTGAGTGGTCTGAAATCACCCAATCAGCTTCCACAGGAAGAACCTGGGTCTGGAAAACCCTACTCTGAACTGCTAACTGCTACATCATACTAGCTGTCTTAGGAATGCGACCTAAGCAGGGTATAATGACATAGAGCCCACCATTCTCCAGGGGAACTGATCTCTGCCATCTGGAGCCCAGTTGTAATTCTGAATGATCTCCAGCCCTCACCTGGAGATTGGCAAAAATTGTTTCCCTGAAGGAAATGGCTGGTTTAGAGGGTGGAGTCTATGGCATTGTACCTGTCTCAGATCCCACCCCTCCACAAATCCCACCCTCTCCGGGCCCCATCCTTCAAATCTCCAGAAATTTCCCAACCTGTAGGTGGCAACCCTATCTCCTTCCCAGCCAACCATCAACCTACCATTATCTGCCCCTCTGACTTCAGCTTTTCATCTACCCCTCTCACCTGCAGCCTCTGCCTAAGAAAACTACAGTCTTTTTCCACAGTGGGGACCCAAGCAGGAGGGAAGTGACCTCATCAGGGTATAATGATACAGTCCACCCTGCAAAGCAGCCATTTTCTCCAGAGGAACTGATCTCTACCATCTGGAGAGCAGTTTTAATTCTGACTGATCTCCAGCACAATCTCACCTGGAGATTGGCAGCAATGGTGCCCCAGGAGGAAATGACTGTTTTGGAGGGTGGAGTCTATGGCATTGTACCTGTCTGATGTCCCACCCCTCCTCAAACGCCACCCTCTTCAGATTCCACCCCTCAAATTTCCAGGAATTTCCCAACCTGGAGTTGGCAACCCTAGTCAGGACTGGCCCCAATGAGTTCCTCGCAAAGGCCTGGAAAGGGCTTCCTTCCTTTGCCTTTTTACTAACAGACCCAAGCTTGGTTGCCTAGCAACATGCACTGAGGGAAAAGTTAGTCCCACAGGAGCCAAGAAGAAGTGTCTTTGCCAGGAGAGACAGCCATTTTGACAGTTTATTCTGTGAGGGAAGAGTGTCCAGGCTGGCAGTGGGCAAGGGAGAGAAGCAGTCCCAGCACCCAGCCAATGGCACACGAGCACTCTTGAGTGGCAGTCCATGGGCCAATGGCTGATGGAGCGCAGTGTGCAGCCAATGAGAGAGCTGGAAATGGCCAATACATAAGGGAATTATATATATAAGGATAACAAATTATTCTGTTTGAAAAGGAGAAAACCAGATGTAAGCCAGACATGAAACTAGACTACCTGTGAATGCTGTATCATCAATATATCTAATTCTCAATGGGGCCAAATCTGTAGATACTTAAATCTGGACACTGCAGCCAGGAACAGACCAAGCAGATCTTTCTATAAACTTGAAGCCAGCCCCACCTTTGCAGAAAAACCTGAAATCTATAAAATGAGCAATGAAAAGCCCACCATCATTGGTGGGTTAACTCCCTCGATAATAGAAGTGGCACCTGTAGTTTTAAGAAATGAATGACCTCAGGGGTTGTATCTAGGAAACCACAAGCAGGGCCTACCTTAGGATCAATAGCACCCTGGGCAAAGAATGCCTTTGGCACCCTCGCCAGTCAGCTCTGCAATTCTGCCTAGCTGTGTGGCTTGCAAAATGTAGCCGTGTACCAGGCCCTACAGTGCCTTTCAGGCTGTGAAAATAGATGAAGAGCCAGCTACCTGCCCTGTGCTGCTTTTCTTTTAGTGCTCTCTTCCTGCTTCAGTTCTGGGATCCGAATGAAGCTTCCCAATCTGTAAGTCCTTCATTCTTCTTCCCTCCGAGGCTGTAGCTTCTTCATTCTTCTTCCTTATATACAGGTCTTCTCCTCAGCCTCTTAAAAAAAAAAATCAGCTTTGTGAATTGCTCAAAGCAAACAGTGGGAAAGATCTAGCTTTGGTGAATTTTAGAAGATGTTGATCAGAGGCTGAGTGGAATAGTGTCGCAGGAGCCAGAACAGACTACACTTAGTAATAATACCGCTGATCGTGCATTGTGGCCAAAGATTGCAGCTTACATTGGTAGATGTAGTCATTTCCAGTGGGCCAAGTGAAAATGAGGACATGGCTTTTCCTGTAGAGCTGAACAAACATCATTTCTCAAAAATGTTTGCTGAAAGAGTTTTAGAGAATCATCAAAAGTGGGAAAGGCACTAACTTGTAAGGCAAAAAGTCAGCGTGACTATGACCATGCAGTTCAGGGAAAGTCGAAATAATTGAACATATTTTATACTCCACTGTGTATTTTATGAAACCACCAGAGTAGAGATTATCCATCCTATCTTAAGGAGGTATCATGGATATTCGGACAAGGAGATAAGTAGGAAACTATTATCTGATCCTGCTCCACAGCTTATAACAGACTGTGCTAAATTTTTAGCAAGAGCTCAAAAATATGTGCTGCACGCGTAGAACAATCTTAGAAACAATCCAGAAGGTCTAGTAGGAGGGAAGTAGAATTGTATAATCTATATAACGCTTATTCAATAGTTGAATAATTTTATTCAACATCGACAGAGTATTGTAGAAAGAGTTTTAGCAATTTTGTAATTAACATAGGCGGTTTAAATGCAGTTTCCCCCTGGGCCAAAGGGGGGACCAGCTCCCATGTTAACTGACAGCTAAGAACTGCCCAACCCAAAATCCAAATAATCCAAAATCCAAACATACCCCACCCCACCCTGTGACAGATAGCACAGTAAAGCAGGCTTTTTTTTAAAAAAAAAAATGCTGCTTGTATCAGAGAGTCAGGGAGTTCAAGAATTAATGTCCCCTAGAGAGAGGAGCTTAGGTGATTGGCTGCTCTGCTCACTCTCTGATTGGCCCGCATCAGCTGAGAGAGAAAATGAGACAGCTGAACTGGAGAGAAAAGATGTCTTTCGCAAAAGGGTCTTTTGCTGTTTGGTCTTTTAAAATCTAACGTCTGAAACAATAGCCAGAGGGTGGCTTCTGAGGGAAGAGACGTTTGGGAGTCAGTGTTTTCTGACAGGCAATAGTCAGAAGAGTACTTCTACAGAGAGAAGAAAAGAAACCCACTTGTCTAGAAATATTAACATCATTCTGAGGGAGAACTTTAAATTCACAGTCAGAAAAAACTACAGATCAGCCTTATATAGATAAAGGGTACTGGGGAATGATTTGGCAGAAGGTCTGAATGGTTAGAATGAACTCCCAGACAAGCCAAATAGTAAAAGGAATTGTTGCTTCTTAAGGACAAGAAGAATAACTTCCTGCCAGTAAAAGGGGTTGGGAAGAGAATCCTGGTCTGTGATAAAGGAATGAAGCTTAGACACCTCAGGAGCTAGGGAAAAGTTGCATTATCTAAAGGAAAACCTATAATATCTGAAGGAAGAAATCCAGAAACATCAATAAGAACTGTGTCATGCTGAAATATACTCAACAAAGTACCTTTCAAAGAAAGAACTAGAAAGCCTTGAAACAAAACTACAAATATACTCTCTTGAGTGTTCTAAGAATTCAACTCTGTAAATATTAGAAAGTTTTTTACCTCAGCAATCTCAAAACCTTGACTATTTCTATTATACACATATGCCCTGCCTGTTTAATAAAATATTTATTCTGTTTTTGAAAGTTAATTTGCCTCAAGTGCCATTTCTCAAGGGATTAAACAAAACTGGACAACTCCTGTATTTTCAGTAGAGTTCCTGAGCTGAGAAAAAGCCTAAACTAAAAATATCTAAACATAGGGTGGGACAGTCAAGTCTTTAATGACAAAGAATATATACATGCTACTGTAGGGCACTGAAGGGAACTAAAGATTTGGCAGAAAAAATCTGCCAGACAGTTGGGGAGATACAGAGGTTCATCATACCCCCCCTCAAAAACGACAGTCCACCTATTAGGATAACTGTCTGAAACCAGTGCTCCACTATCTCCAATCAATTGGCCAAGCCCCTTTTCATAAGTGGGTTGGAACCCCCATTGGAGGGTAGCTACCCCTTTGTAAGTTCCTGTCCCGGCTCAGGCCAGGACGGCAAGCCCCGCAGTGGCAGCAGTGGCGAGGCTGCCCTGCCCCCAGACCACAAAGACCTACCGAAAGCCCCTCTCTCTGAGTCCAAGAGAGGGGCAGGAGAAATGGCCAGCCCGGAGCCGGCAGTGGCCAAAACAGGAGCATCGGGGAAAGAGCTGGGGCAGGCGAGGAGGGCGCGGCCTGGCATGCATGGCCCAAAGATGCCCGGCATGGCGTCCTCCATCCAGGGGTGGGGCGCGGAAGGCGAGAGGCTTCCGCTCTCGGGGAAGCCCAGGAATGGCACTCGGGGGCAGAGACAGGGGGCCCGGCGTCTCTGCTTTTAGGCAGGGGCGTGGCCGAAGAGAGGGAGGAGCCCAGGGGACCGGTGGGGGTAATAAAAGGAGGGGAATAACTGGGAGGAAGGAATAACTGGGCTGGCTGGAGGCTGATGCAGGAGGCGAGAGAGAAGTGAGGCCTCGGAGCGAGCATTATGCTGAGCAAGTGACCAGACCCTGGGCAGGAAAGGGGGGATGAGGAAACCGCCCCTGAGTACCCTGTCATCTGAGGTTGCCCGTACAATGCCTCCCGGACCTGCGTTGGAACCCCTGGGCCCCGAACTCAACCCCCCTCCCCAGGGCAGGCGCCCCAGTGACCCCTGCTCCCACGGAGACGGCGACCAGCGGCGGGGCGCACACAGGGCGAGGGGCACATCACAGTCCCTAAACCAGGGTTTCTCCGTAGGGCACATGGTGAAGGCATGAGGGCTCCTGCACAGTCCACAGTCTGAAATTTACAGGGCCTCTGGCTTCATGCCCCCTTTTTATTATTATTATTGTTATTATTATTATTATTATTATTATTATTATTATTATTATTATTATTATTATTTTTATTAAATATACTCAATCAAAAAAGGGCTAAAACTGTTACACTCTATGCGATTAATAAACATTAAAATTACGTTCTAACATAAAATAATACAATCAATCAAAGCTACACTCCATAAAACTGAACTGATGAATTATAAAACATTACATGTATAAAATCTAAATCTCTTGAACCATACTGCTATTTCAACCATTCACTTCACAGCAATTTTAGTATCATAATCAAGGCAGTTTCATCAACTCAAAGTATTTATGCTTCATGCCCCTTGAGAGCTAAACACACAATGAAGGAGGCACTGCTACTCAACCTAGGGGCTGGTGCTGAAGGAACCAGAGGGTTAATGTGTGAAGTGTGCACTATAAAACCAGTCCTGGTTGTCAGGCCTTGCTGGTCAAATGACCTGCATCCATGATTGTGGATTAATCTAATCCTGGCTCCAAGAAGGGGTACAAGGCAGACCACCTAAGGAACTCCTAATCGTCTTGGATTTAGTTTCGCCCTGGATGCTTCAGCCACTGCTCTGTGCTGCCTCCTCATAATCTCAGTGACAACACTGCTCCACACCACCATGTCGTCTGTCTTCTTTGCAAGTGAGGTAGGCCATGACCTAGCCCAAGAGCTACCACGCTGAGCTCCTCCATGGCAGAGCACACAGGAAGACTGAGAAGGTGGGAGTGGAGCCGCCCTTACAAGTCTATCAGCTCTGAACCCCATCATGCATCCCGGGAGCAGGGATGCCGCTGTCTTCACCTCTTCCTCCTTCCAGGGAGGCAAAGACAGCTGCTGCAGCGGGGTGGAGTCAGATTATAAAGAGACTCAGTTTTCTGACAGTTCTGATATATCTGGGAAAACACGTTTCTTCATTTACTGTGCCCTCACTTGTCCTCACACTCAATTGACTTCACTTGTCGATGGTAATGTCATCACATAAGTACTGTCTGACTGGCTATGTAGCGTTGCAGTATATGGTCTCACTAATTGATTCATGGTTGGCAGGGGTTACAGATGTGACTGATTCAGGAAGAAGCTGACAGGGGAAATGATGGCGCTGAACTGGGTTGACGAACCGGCAAATATTTGCACGGCTAATTGTTTGGCATGAAATATTTACACTTAATCAAAAGTCCTGCTTCAGTTTGAAGAACAACACTGGAGACAGGGCTCTTTTTGTAGCAGGAACTTCTTTGCATATTAGGCGAAACACCCCTAATGTAGCCAGTCCTCCAAGAGCTTTACAGAGCTCTTCTTGCAGGGGCTACTGTATGCTCTTGGACGATTGGCTACATTAGGGGTGTGTCGTCTAATATGCAAAGAAGTTCCTGCTACAAAAAGAACCCTGCTGGAGAATATTTGGTGCTTCTCTCCTAAAATATTTTTTGTGATTTTGAGAGGCTTTGCAATGTCTTCCTATGCAGAGCTGGTAACAGAAAGTACCATCAAGTCACAGCTGACTAGGGTTGCCAGCCTCCAGGTGGGGCCTGGGGATCTCCTGCTTGTACAACTGATCTGCAGCTCCCCTGGAAAAAATGGCTGCTTTGAAGGGTGGACTCGATGGTATTGTACCATGCTGAGGCCCCTCCTCTCTCCAAACCCTGCCCTCTCCTGGATCCACCCCCAAAATCTCCAGGTGTTTTCCAACCCAGACCTGGCAACCCTACAGCTGATTTATGGCAACCCCATAGGTTTTTCATCCTTCTGTTGGAGTAATGGGCCTACAAGCGTATAACCCTGCCTAGGTTGTAACTGTTAGAAAGCTTGTTTCGTCTACCTGGCCAACAGGTTTTAACTTTCTTAATGCTTTAAAAACTCACATTTATGTTAGGGAAGTGAATGCTCGAGAGTGTGAAGGCGAGGGATACTGACCATTAGGGGAGAGCATGAGGAGGAGCTGCCTTCCAAGTCTTCCGTTTGGTGTCCTTCAAATTGTTTCCAGAGGGGATCCATGAATTCTTCAGGATGATAAGGTTATAAGAGAGCAGCTTTCACAGCTGGAATAATATAGTCACTCCTAGGTGGACTGTCATCCCTGGTGTTCAAGGTCACTTCTTTTTATGACTAGACACCTTTCTAAAGAGCTACAATCCATCATTACTTGGACACGCAATGCATCATCTTCCAGGGTATGTCTCTGATTTATTTTGTACTGAAGGTGACAGCCAGCAGCTTCCCCGCTTCTTCCGCTACATTAAAGGAGAGGTGTCCCTGCGTCCTCAGCTGGGCATTTATTGCACAACATCATAGAGTTGGAAGGGACCTCCAGGGTCATCTAGTCCAATGTCCTGCATAATGCAGGAAATTGACAACTGCCTCCCTCCACACCCCCAGTGACCCCTGTTCCATGCCCAGAAGATGGTAAAAAAAAAACACCACCCAACCCTCCTGGCTCCCTGGCCAAACTGGCCTGGAGAAAATTGCTTCCTGACCCCCAAAGTGGTGATCAGCATTTCCCTGGGCGTATAAGAAAGGGCCCCGAAAACTAAGCACTGAGGCAGCCCTCCCTGCCCTCCCTCTCATGATCTGCCTAAGTTCACAGAATTTCTTTCCGTCTTCCTCAGCAGGATACGTTTGATGTTGCTGAGCGGTCTCGATAGCTTTGATTCTACTTCTTCATGCATTTCCCTAAATGCTAGAGTAGTACATCTTTACTAGTCAATTTTTACCTGCTTTGTTCTATCATATCAGGTCCAAGACACCCTCCCCTCCCGCTTTCCTGAGTGAAAGGGACCTCTAAGCACCTTTGAGGGTCCTCTGAGGCAATCTTCTAAAGAGTCAGTTCCTTTGAAAAGTCAAGTTCTGTACCTTTGATATTCAAATTTCTCCACATTTAGCTCAGTTGAGATACTCAGATTTCCCGGCATTTATTTCAGTGGGACAAGAGCCACACATGCCTACCCCCCTTTTTACTAAACTGAAAACTCTACCAATCAGCTACCTGGTGGGGAAAATGGGAATAGAGTGGTGAAGGGATTTAATCTAGACCTTCCGCCCCTAAAGAGCTGATTAGCAGCATTTCAGTTCATAACAAAGGGTGTGCATGGACTGATCAGACTGTTGGAAGGGAAACATATACACAACACCTGTTGGTGTGTGCAGTTTCCCATCATGCCAGGGGCAAACGGGCATCCGACTTTTAGTTGGATTGGGGAGCAACTGCCTTGCATGTAGCTGCAACATGTAACACCATTTGAGCAGTAGGCAGAACAACCAACCAAAGCTTTGGCTGATGAATCACGAGGGGCCAATTTTAATCTGTCACTGACATTTTTCAGCGGTGGGGCTGAGAGTCTGGACCAATGTTCCCTCTAAGCTGAGTCAGTGTGAGCGAGCTCACAGTTTTTTAGCCTCCGGCTCACACATTTTTTTCTTAGCTCAGATATTTTGGTTCCAGTGTGTTACTGCCAGGGCTCTTTTTGTAGCAGGAACTCCTTTGCATATTAGGCGACACACCCCTCATGTAGCCAATCCTCCAAGAGCTTACAGAGCTCTTCCTACAGGGGCTACTGTAAGCTCTTGGATGATTGGCTACATTACAGGTGTGTCGCCTAATATGCAAAGGAGTTCCTGCTACAAAAGAGCCCTGGTTACTGCTAGCAACCGGTGAGCTCCCCCTGGCTTGGCTCAGCTCAACATCTGTGTGCTTTTCTGAGCGTTCCTTAAGAATGCCTGGGGTTGGGGGGAATAGTCTTTCATTTTTTTTTCCAGGTAAAGCTCTGCAAATGTGAATAGAGGTTTACTACCTTTTTGCTTCCCACGTAGCCAAAGAGACACTCTTGACTATTGAAAAGGAGGGAACTACAACCAGCAGGGCCAAAGACAGGAGAGACCTGTTTGCAGACTCAAGCCTTAACTAGAAATTACATTGCTGAACATGAAAGGGAATCACTTCCTCCCAAGGAGTATGTGATTTGCAGGTTCCTCTGGGCCCCATATGTGGAGGCTTCCAGGCTCAGCTCATAATGGTTTCTAACTTGGGGGAATACAAACTCTCATGATTTGGAATTTACCTTTATCTTTATTATCGCAGAGATTTCTTAATGTCTGATGGCTTTTGTTTATTAAACTGTAACTATTCTCACGCTTCTCTCACTATGCTTAGATGCCTACAGAGAGGTTTTGACATACAAATGCATTTAACCTTTAATGAACATTTAACAGACCATTTGCTTAAAAGGCAGATGAATAACAATACATTATTTCATTTGGCTGATAGCCAAAATATCAATATATTCATGGCACTGAAAGCCATCTGTTTGCTCTCACTGCAATGTTTTACAGTTGAACATAATTTTCTGCATTGTGTATCATATGGTGTCTAATACTTACCATTTATTTCAGATTTCTGTAATCCTAGTCCTATTACATTGCTTATTAGATGTCTCCTCCTGTTGATTGTACTGATTTACACTATGTAATCCACCTTAAAAAGGGGCTGCAGTGGCTCAGAGGTTAAGACGCTGAGCTGCAGACTGGAAGGTCAGTAGTTCAGCAGTTTGAGACCCAAGTGCTGCATGACAGAGTGAGCTCCCGTCTCCGGTCCCAGCTCCTGCCAACCTAACAGTTCAAAAGCAAGAAATTGCAAGTAGGTAAATAAGTACTGCTTCGGTGGGAAGGTAACAGTGTTCCGTGTGCCTCGGCATCTCGTCTTGCCAGCCACTTGACGATGGAAATGTCTTTGGATAGCGCCGGCTCTTCAGCTTGGAAATGGAGATGAGCACCACATCCCTAGAGTCAGATTCGACTGGCTTTCGAGCAAGGGAAACCTTTACCTTTACCTTAATCTGCCTTGAGTCAAAATGAGAAAGGCAGATTATAAATAATGAGAATGAGAGGAGGAAGAGGAAGAGGACGAACTGTAGCAATGGGACCCAAGGATGTTACTCTATGCACAAGTAGAGAGTAGGTTGGTAAAGCAGGATGTCAGAAAATGTCTGTTTGCTAATTTTCACTGAGTTCATTGTTCTGTGTTCTCTATATCGCTTTGCGCTTGCGTAGGTATGCTGGCAGTAACGTGGGAGCTTCTTCCCTGCCGCTTGGTCTTATCACGGTGGCCTTGAATGCGGGCTTTGGGTTATTCTTGAGCTTATGAGAATTTTCCAGTCCTGTGAAGACGAGGGGAGGAGGGAGTCGTCTCCCGCCTATTAAGTAATTCTCCCGCCGGGAGTTTCCCGCGCACGCACTTACAGTCCATTTGCTAGTCGCAATTTGCATCACACTATAACTCTGCTTGCATTGCTTATTCCCCCCATTCCTGACAATGACCCCCAACTGTGGGTTTTAGCATTGTATTCCAATAAAGCCTTTCTTTTGGTTAAGAATGCTTGGACCTACTTGCTTTTAAACCTGACACAGGGGCTGCTGGCTTGCACTCCACTGCACTCCACTGCACTTCAGCACCACCACCACAGATGGCCAGGGGGTGGTATTACAGCTACCAACTTGTCTGCCCTCTCCCTTACTGGGCACTGTAATCCATCTGACTCTATTTATTGACTGAAATACATACTGCTCCTCTGAACCTCTTCAAGCCCTCAGTACACAAGTTACTTTTGCACAAAAACTACCCATGTACTAGAGACAGTCTGGACAGTAAGATGGGACTAGACTCATATTTTTTAAATACCAGTCCCTTCCTCCACAGGACAATTTTTTCTCTGAAGTGGAGTGAAGTTGATCAATAGTTTGTGGTGAGGTGGGCAACGGTTATGTTTCACAAAGGGGAAAAAAATATCAGATATTCCACTGGGTGTGTCCTAACCTTTTGGTACACTTAAAGGTTCTCACGTAGTCCAAGCCATGAAAAAAATACATGTTAAAGACTAGCAAGACATCTCAAGGTATGTTTGTACATCTTTATCTCAATTTTACAACTACTTCTC
Organism: Gekko gecko; assembly: GCA_029375565.1. Taxonomy (NCBI): domain Eukaryota; kingdom Metazoa; phylum Chordata; class Lepidosauria; order Squamata; family Gekkonidae; genus Gekko; species Gekko gecko. Next base: position 17,524,121 of record JAPDNY010000010.1, read on the forward strand.
ATGTGCTAACTATCATGGATAGGGATGGGCATAAACGGGGAAAATGCAGTTCATTTAGGTTCACAGTTGGTGGTGTACCCGGTTCACGAACCACAAACCATCACAAACTTTTAGGTGCTAAATGAACCAGTTCAGTTTGTGAGGTTGGTGATGTGATAGAACACCTCCCCAGTATGATACAGAAAACAAACTTGCAGGGCCTCTCTGGCTGGCTCTCCTCTACTTGCCCTCCAGGTTTGGTGAGGATTGGATTTATGGGGTCCGAGTTACAGCTCCTCAAAGAAGGTGCCCCCGAGAAAGTGCTTTGGGAAAAATGTCAGACACAGGTTCAAAAATGCAAGCTATACTCACCAAAGGCACAGGGAAGAAGAAGCGATTGGATTTATACCCCACCTTTCACTATGCAAAGCAGTCTCAGAGAGGCTTACAATCTCCTTTCCCTTCCCCTCTCTACAACAGACACCCTGTGAGGCAGATGGGGCTGAGAGAGCTCTTTTGAGAACTACTTGTGAGAGAACAGCTCTGAAAGAACTTGTGACTGACCCAAGGTCACACCAACAGCTGTATGTGCAGGAGTGGGGAATCTGGTTCTCCCAGATTAGAATCTGCACTGCTAACCACTACATCAAACTGGCTCTGTTGCTTTGGAGTTGCTTTGGGAACCTGTTGCTTTGAAGTTTGGCAAACATTTTGATTGAGTGGAAACAGTCTGCCTGGAAATGTATCTATTCACGAACTGCCATGAACCCCCACAAACCCTGAACTGCCCAAAATTTGTCACAAACTTTAGTTTGTGAGCTGGTTCATGCCCATCCCTAATCATGGACACTACACCAGAGATGTCCATCTAACTGGGACTGTCATATTTAAAGTAGCATTGCTATGGGCAGTAGAATTTGTTTTTCCAAAATTCATTTTTTTCCAGATACAGTCATTTATTCCAGCTCGTCTATTTTTCTGTTTCAAAAGAGGAATTTCTCTTTAAGTTCTCTTTGTGTTTGTGTTTTATACCACATGATGGTGCTCTATGCATCCTTTTGCAACCAGTTTACTTTGGCAAGGCGGGATACAAATCGAAAGTAATAAATAATAAATTCAGCCCTTACAGGTTTCTTTTGATATTACACACCACAGGGACATGCTCTAGCAGGAGGACTGGAATGTCTGGGAAGATGTAGCCTACCTCTGAACATCTGCAGAGTGAAATTCTGAATTTTTGCAGAACTTCCCGTACTGCCCCTCTTCTCTTTGAATTTATCTTTTGGTCAAAGCAGAATAAATTCCAAACATAGTCCAAATTGCTAAAAAGAGGAAAATAAATGGTTTTTTGGATTTCTGGAAGAATTTGGGTAATAGACAATTAAGAGAATTTATCTTAATGATGCTAATCAAAAAACCCTTACAGTAAGCAGTGGCGACAATAAAATTCCACTAATTCAGAAGTGATTCTGGCATTAAATTCAGTGGGTCGAGTGTAGGTTGTACCTCTCGTGTTGCTCTCCATGGCCCAGAATACATTTTCTTTTACAGTGGCTTTGTGTTGCTAATAATATGTCATGCTCTGCCGCCATAAAACTTTTAATACCAAGTCAGCCAATGTGACTTGTCATAAATGAGCGTATCAGAACACTTAAAAGTTAATTACCTCTGTAACCTTCAAAGCTGATATCCAACAAAGCATCCCTGCTAAATTTATCGCCACATAATTATCGCAAAACAATTGACTTGGTACACACAATACAACAAAGATTAGTTGTGATTAAGCCTGAAATCTTATGCACACTGGACTCTGGGAGTTCTGTCAGTGCAATTCCCAGAGCTTTCGTTGTTGTTGTTATATAGCAGGTGGGTGGTGGCTGAATTTGCACTAGAACTGTGACACCGGGTGGGGGGGGTGCCCCACAACATTTTACTAACTGAACTAGCCCTGTGGATTCTATTGGCTTGTATGCGTTGAAACATTTCTATGGATGGAAAGATTTTCACCCAAGGATTGTGACATGGTAACTTTTCTACTCCTGCTGAAGCCCAAGACGTTCTGGTAAATTCCAAGCCACTATGCATCACATTGTACAGGTACTGTGTTTGTCCCAGTTTGGTAAACAGAATCTCCACAGGGCTAGTTCAGGTCAGAAAAATGACTACTAAGGGGAGACATAATACAGGTTCATAAAATCATGTGTGGTCTGGAGAAAGTGGCTAGAGAGAACTTTCTCTCCCTCTCCCATAACATTAGGAGTTAGGGGCATCCAATGAAGTTGATGGGCAATAGATTCAGGATGGACAGAAAGACTTACTTCTTTACTCAATGAGTCATTAAATGGTAGAATTCACCGAACGTCAGTGTAGTAATGGTCACTAACACAGATGGCTTTAAAAGGGGACTAAATGAACCATGGAGGATAGGTCCATCAGTAGCCACTAGCCATGGCGACTAAAGTCCTCCATGGTCAGAGGCCATAAACCTCTGAATAGCTGTGATAAGAGTCAACCTCAGGGGAAATTTTATGAGCTATTTTTTTGCCCCTGTGTGAAACAGGATGCTGGATTGGATTTATTTACTACTGGTGTGATCCAGCAGGACTCTTCTCATTTTCTTGCATTCAGATTAGGGAGGTGAAAGCATTGCCTCCCTGCAGTATTACGGACAAGGTGATTAAATGGTACCTAATATGGCAGTGGGGAGACGAGGCAGTGTTCTCAGTGCTGAGGGAGTTCAACGAACCAGAGATATATTTCATGTCCTCAGTTCCTGCAGAGAAATCCCCAATTCCTTGAAATCAACCAAAGCTTTGCAGCTGTGCTCAGCAGCTGAAGTCTGCAAGATCAGTCATGGAGACTTGTGTGACTGTTTATGTGATAAAGATAAGTTAGAGATAAATTAGAGATGCTCCAAGATCCGATTCCCCAACATAATTTAGCTACAGAAAGTAACCACAAGAGAACCTGGAAAGAATTCAGACCACAGTGCTTCAAAAGAGAGAGATGAACTCTTCTGTTTCACTATATGTATTATGCCTTTTGGAGATAAAAGTGGTCCACCTCTATGGCCACTTTTTGAAGCTGTATTACATTTTAGAGGCCCTCGTGCCTGATCTCTGTCTCATGTTGTCAGGTCTTTCAAATGACACGGTAAGGGATGGTTAATCCAGATGATGTGGGAGTTCTCTTTGGACGGCTGATTTGATTCACCTCAGAAGACTTTTTACAGAGAAGATCAAACTGAAGATGAGTACATAAGTGATGAAAGTAAACACTGGTCAGAATCTCATACCTTGTTGGAAAGCAAGAAGCTCAAAATGATACCTGTGGTTCAAATGATGTGCTACCTTTTGTGCAATGGGAACAAATGTACACCACTTCATGTAATTAATGCTTTGGCTAGGAGATCTGCACGGGTAATACTGATAGCCTGCTTTAATCCTCACGACTGGCATGTCAACTATGATGAAGTTTTGCAGCTCCAGAATAACCTAGCAAAATACTATAGTGGACCCAGCAGGATTCCTATGTGTCCTCTTGGAGCATCTCAGTAGATACAAAGTGAAGAAGCATTGGAGTAGCTTTACCTTCTTCTTCCTTGGATACCCCTAGTGTTACGCAGAAAACGTTTGAATAGTGAAGGAAGTATGATCAAGATGCCAAAAGAGAATGTTCTTCTGGGGCTTTTCTACCCCTTCATTTCCTGTCCAGCAACAACATTTTAACTTTCTTACAGTCCCAATATATTATCAACTTTTCTCTGTAGCTTGGGTAAATGCACTTCCTCTGGCAGAAACTATGGATCATTGTGTGGAGTCCTTCTGGCCCAGAGAATCTTGTCCATGCGGAAGAGCAGACATTGGATAATTAACTCACTTCTTCTTTATTTCTGATTTATATTCCACTTAAAGGGCTTGCTTTATAACACCTCTTGTTGCCAAGATCCCTGCCCGCTTGCATGATTTGCAATAAAGGAATCACACTCTCTGTAGTTAAATTTATTCTTTCTGCTCTTAGAATTAGGAGCTTGTGTGTATCATTTCAACCTAGGGATTGAATTTTTAAAAAATAATAATTTGGGACTTGTTTTTGATTCACCCAGATGCATTGGCACAGAGGCACGAAAATTTCTGAACTGGAAAAGGAACCTTCAGAGGAACCCATGATGTCCCTCTGTCAAGTAAAATTGACTCTGACTACCCTTGATGCTTTTGTTAATTTTAGGAATGAAAAAGTGCCCTTGTTAGGTAATGGCAGGAAAAAAACAATACCATGCCATTCATACACCAAGTGACTTCTGAATATCGAACCATGAAGCCCAAACTATCCGAAACTTTGCACAGACTGGCACTTGGAAACATATCTCCAGACTGCCACATCAGGCGCTGTTTAATTGTCTTGCTTGTGATCTCGTGCAGTGACAATACTTTTGTGTCGTATCTCAGAAGTCGGTGAAGGCGGAACGTTCCTCTGCTTTTAATTTTGCCATGGTCTGATTCATAGGAGATGGTAGCACATCCTTGTGTGATACTGCCCAGGACTTGGCCCTTGAAAAAAACAGGGAGGAAGTGGACAATGAGAACCTTAATCCAGGTAGATGGTCCAAGCAGAATGGACTAAACTCCTTGCCGCTGCTGGAGTCTTCTGGGGTCTTCAGAAGCATTTAGTAGCTGTAAGAACTCCACGTAGAGATTTGCCCACAGGTAAAAAGCTTTCAAGCCTATTGAAGGGCTAGTCCCAGATAGTATACCGCATAGCAACATAGAGAATGTGCTGTTCATCTGCAAAATAGGATTCAGACACATAATGGTTGCTGGTAATCACTTCTGATGAAGTCTTCCATCGAAACAAGGTTGAAGCCGGACTCTTCGTAAAACTGTTGATACTGTTGGACTATAAATTGTTGGAAAACTGTTGACACTGTCGGTCTGTAAACTGTTGGTCTGTAATATTGGATGTTCTATAAATGTATTTCTATTTGCACACTTGATGTATTTACTATTCTAGTATATACTTTTTGCATATGATAGCAACTTCCCCAGTTTGTGTGTTTTTTGATTCATATATACTGGGAGGTTTCTGCTGCGTTGTTTTTTGTCTTCTGGAAGGTGTCAGGAGCCAATATTCTTAGGGCTGCCAACTCTGGATTGGGAAATACCTGGAGATTTTGAGGGTGGAGTCTGAGGAGGGTGGGCTTTGGGAGGGAGGGGCTTCAAAGGGGTATAATGCTGTAGAGCCCACCTTCCAAAATGGCCATTTTCTCCAGGTGAACTGATCTCTATTACTGGGAGATCAGTTGTAATCCCAGGAGATCTCCAGCCACCACCCGGAGGCCTTTTTGTCATTGGTACCACCCTGGAGGCCAGCAGCTTTAAATATCCTGCCCCTGGGAGTGGCTACCAGCCACATTTAAAGTTCTTGATGCTGGGTAGTCGAGTCAGAGCCGGCATTAGCAGCTGAGACCTGTGTAGTAGCCAGTCTCTCTCAGCCCAGGGGACACTTCTGTCACGCCTCTTGGGAAAAGGGTCTGAAGCAAGTGATAAGCTTGCACTTCTGAGGGAGCTACTCGCTGCTGGATCTTTTTTACAGATGCCTGAAGAAATAAAAGGAAAACAATATGATTTTGGGAGCTGTTGCTGCTGATTTCATCTGGAGCATTGAAGGCCCAGTTATTTCATGGGCGAAAGCCCCTCCGCTCTAAGCAAAGTGGGTTTTCAGTGTCTGACTTGGCCTGGTTCATGCTCCGTATTCGCACGGAGCCTGTTTGGCAAAGTTAGGCCTGGAGCTAATAGGGCTGCTATTCTGTGCCACGTCCTTGACTTGTACAAAAGCCGGCTCCTTAGCCCTTGCCGAGATGGCATGGCTTCCAGTCTCCAGCTTGTATTTGGGGCACACACACAAAAAGCCTGAAAAGCTTTGCGGTTGGTATAATTGGCCCCGAGTATAAATATTTATGAATATTTCCTTTCCCATGTGCCTGCGATGTGGAATTTTGCCCAAAAGAGAACAGAAGGCTTAAGGGGAGGGGGAGAATAAGCACCTTTGAACTTAATTCTCTCTGATCCTTTTCCTCCTATCGCTCGTTTGGAGTTCCAGAGCCTTTGGGGCTGCGGGGAGGTCATGGAATTGGCTCCCATTCCTGGCTGAGTCACTGAGCACCACCCTTGGCCAGACCTCAGATGCATTCCCCCCTGCCCCCCCATCCATGGGTACCTACTCCAAGAAAGCCAAAGGGGAGAGACAGCAAACATTAAGGCTCCAGGAACTGGTTTGGAATCAGAAGCTGATGTTAGGCAGCTGTGTTTTTCCTTTCACCAAGTTTCTAAGATTGGGGGAGTCAATTCCCCCCCCCCTACACACACACACCCTTAATTTTACTTGGAAATTAGAAGATCTGCCACCTTGAGATCTAAAGAGGATTACTCAGCTTTCCTCCTCCCGCCCTCTCCTTCCCCCATTTCTGGAACGAGCAGAGATAATCCACTTAAGTCCTAATTCTGGACGTCTTGCTAGGCTTGTTTATCAAGTGAACTTACCAGTTATGTGCAGGGAGAGGAGGCATTGATTCTTGGACGACTTCATGATGCAAATGTCGGACAGGAGCCATCTCCTTTTTGTTTCCAAGCCAAAACCCATTTTTCCCCTAACACGGGACTTGATTTGCAGACACGTTTGAGAGAATATTAATATTGTCTTTGCATTAAGTACAGCACGGGGAGTGGTAAGTTGATTGTAAGTCACGGAACCCATCCCGAAGCTTATGTGCTATGAATCATGTTACTAAATCAATGGCTTCCTTTATAGCAAGCTTTCTTGAGATCACTTTCATGTATTGAAAACATATGGCAATTCCTCCAAGACTGTAAAATTGCTCTCCACAATTTTATCTTCAGGCAATTTTTGCACACATTAAAGAAGATGATCTTGACATCCTACAGTCAGTTTCCAGACGCTATTAGGGGGACAAGCACATCTTCAGTGAATACGGTAGCTGGCAATCATGCAAACAATGGGAAATGCTTCCTTTGCCGGCCAACATCCAACTCAAATCTGGTAATTTCCCAGTTTGATTCTCAAGCAAGAGTTCAGATGTCAGACACGCAAGTGGAAAGTAGCCAGACTGCCAGAATCAGAGTCCTTTGTATGTGCCAAAGGTATTTTTCTTAGAAGAAAGGGACCAGTGCTAAAAGAAATGCAACATTTCCCAGATTTTTTATATGGATCCTGTGTGTGTCTTCATACCTGTCACATGTCACATTCTGAGTCAGGGATACCCAGCCTAGTGAGCATGTGCAAACTTTCAGAATTTTTAAAAAGGGCAATGGGTGCCATTACAAGATGCCTGCTATGGGGTGGGAGCAGGACCCATAGCATTGGGCAATGGATACTGTTTGGTTTCAGTTTCTGAAGGAGGAGAAGGGTTTGGTGACATGGAAGCGGCCCTGTCAGTAGCCTACAAAATGTTTGGGTCTATGACTCAGTCAAAGGTTGTCCTGCAACTGCCAGGGATGAGCTTAGCATTTTGCGACTCGTGCATGTGCATATAAGCAATGCTGTTCTGAAATGTATGAGCTTTGAGAAAACTTTCATCAGAATTGAAAGAGGCCCCTCCATCAAGTGAATTTTGATGCTACATGGAAATCTGGATCCAGGTCTTCCCTAACCTACTCTAACATTCTAACCACTACACCATATTGGCCAACTTGACTTAGTTTAGCACTTAACTACATCTGACAGGCTATGCGGTATCCTAGCTAGCTAGCTAGTTAGTACATCTTTAGACTGTTGTTCATCAAAGGAGTGTATAAGTTTTGCCCTTCTCTATTTTAACCCATCAACAGCTCTGTGAGATTGAGTTAGATCGAGAGTGCGCAAGTGGCTCAAGGATGACAGCGATCTTCTTGGCACTGTGGGAATGTCAACCTGGGTCTCTCAGGTCCTCGTGTGACACTCTAACAACTACAACAAAATGGCCCTCATGTCATCATGGCTTGTACATGATTCCTGGTTGTGCAGAACAGTGACTGAGAATCTTTGTGGTCAGCTAGAGGCAAAGTTGAACATAAGATCATTTTCCCTTGGTGGCAAGATCCTCTGCGCTGCTACAGCACTTCTAGGTACAACCCAGAAGTGTTGTAGAGTAGCTCTAGGAATCGCTGGAAACTCTGTGGTTTTACCATTGAGTTTTCAGAAATTCCTGGAGCTATCCTGTCACTTTCAGGTTTTACACTTATTTAATTGAGACAGATTCAGGTTCACTAAATGGGTTGAAAATAACATGGGAGAAAGATATTGGAATAAAGATCGAGCAAAGTATTTGGAATAAGATATGGTTTACCCAAACAAGAAAAATTATATCAGTAGCTCTTAGAGAGAACTCCTTGAAATTATTACACAGGTGATATTTCACCCCAGTTCGCCTTGCAAGGATAACCAACACAAACTATAAAAAATGCTGGAGAAAGTGTAATCAGCAGGGTGATTACATTCATATGTGGTGGCTGTGCCCAGCAGTGTCACAGTTCTGAGAGAAAACTTTTACAGAAATGGCAAAAATTGCACATCAAACCATCTGTGTAACACCAGCTTTGGCCCTATTAACAATATGGGAGAAAAAAAAGGAAAAGGTGACTTCTAAAGGACTAATAGTGTTTATGTTAATGGCGGCGCACAAGACAATTGCTAAAAGCTGAAAAGCCGCAGAACTATTAACACTACATTCATGGTATTCTGAGTTACGGCAGATTGCAATCGCTGAAAAAATTAACAAATCAGATTAGAATAATCAAATCCAAACCCAAAACTGTAGACTTTCTTTTAAAACATGGCATGATTTTATTTCATATACAACTCAGAACAATACCCAAAGTATGTTTAAGCCATTCCTCAGATTATGGGATAAAGTTAAGTAAGCCTCTCTCTATATTTTAATCATGTTGTAACTGTACATTAATTATGCATGTTTATAAGAGAAAAAAAGAAAAGGGGAAAAGAATTCCTTCTCTTTGTATTTATGCCGAATGTTGAGCTCTCTACCAGTGCCTTAATTTGTTTGCTTTTTGCTTTTTATTTTTTTATTTTTATTTTATTTTATTTTATTTTTATTATATATATATTTCTTTTGTTGTTGTTGTTATGTGTACACTGTTGGTTGTTCTTCTGTATGGGGAGTGGGGCATGTATTTGATGTTTCTGTTTGTTTTTTATATTTAAATAAAAAATTATTTTAAAGATGAAGTTGCTGACATCACGCTCTCCCCCCCAGTCCCCAGCCCTCCTGCTGCAATGCTAACACCACTTTCTGTGAGCATTTACATGGAGCACCTGGCTCATGCATTGCGCTGTATGTGTGTAGTGTGGTCTGACAAATGTATCACTTGGACCAGTTCTTTATGACCCAAGATCCAAAGAGTTATTTCATGAAGGTTTTAGGGGCTTTTATCAGCCAATGTCCCATGCTGCATTTGACTCTCAACTGTTCCAGAGGGGTTTGCCATGCAGTCAGGTGTGTGCATGTGTGTGCAGCAGCAGATGCAATTTCAGAATCACAAGCCCAAAGCCGCCGCCTCCTCCTCCTCCTCCTCCTCCTTCTTCTTCATTCACTGGGTGGCCTTGCTCAGTGGCCTTGCTTGAATATGATGGTGAATATGGCCTTCTCTGAGAAGAAGCCAGTGTGCTTAAATCCAAACCAGCCCCAACTGATATTTCCCTAATAGTTTAGAGCTCAGTTAAAAGTTAAACAATTAGCCATCTTCAGATCAAATGGTGCATTGGGCTCTATTGCACAACCATTTCAACATTTGTTATTCAGAGCAAAGTCAGGTGTTTGAGGCTTGTACTGTCAAATATTTGGATATGTTAGTATGTCAGAAGAAATATTCTATCATCTCCATTTAAAATGAGGTTAGGTTAAAGGAAGACAGTAGCCAACAATTTCCAAACACAGTCCATTTTTCTTCAGTCAGAAATATTTTTTAAAAAAATCTAAAGCCACCAGAATTATTTTACAAGCATAGTCACTGTAGGATGCAGAAACAGAGATGGACGAACAATCAACCTCTTGTCCCTTCAATCTATTGTCTATAAAACAAGGAGTTGGATTCAGTAATCCAACTGACTTTGGAGAGACAGTTTGGTGTAGTGGTAAAGAGCATGAACTCTAATCTGGGAAAATGGGTTTGGTTCCCCACTCCTCCACTCACAGCTGCTGGATGACCTTGGGCAAGCCATAGTTCTGTCAGAGCTGTCCTCTCAAGGACAGTTCTCTCTGAGCTCTCTCAGCCTCACCTACCTCACAAGGTATCTGTTGTGGGGAGGGGAAGGAAAAGGAAATTGTAAGCCACTCTGAGACGCCAAGTGAAGGGCAGGGTATAAATCCAATCTCTCCTCCTCTCCTCTGTCTCCTAATTCTGTTGACAAAGCGCCATCAGTTCTGGAAAGTACTGTGACTGATGAGTCAGCAGAGTGAAATCAGCTCATATTCTTATCTCAAGATCAGGAACATGACAACTTTAGCTGGCTTGCAGGCCATCTTATATTCTGTAAAACCCACGCCCCAAAACACACCCACACTGTCATAGGATATTTACAGTGGCCGAGAGTTTCATGGGCTCTTCGCCAAGAGCCTAGCCCTCCTATTGGTGTGGGCTAGGATCCTCTAGTCCATTGTTCTCTGGAGTGAAGCTCCAAGGTTTAACAGGACTGCACGGAGCCCCCTGAGTGCCATGCGGTTGGGACTAAGTACATTACACCCCTCCCCCTTGATCTGGAGACACCCACACACAAAGTCCTTGAGATATGTCAGTATCTTATGTTTCCATGTGGGGCATCAGAGTCCGGTCGCAACTGGGACCGGAGCTGGTGCCACTGCCCTTGGTGGGGTGCCGGCCAGCAGCAGCAGGGTGAATGCAGCTGGGGCGGAGTTGCTGGGTGCCTCGGCTGGTTCCAGCAGCTGGCGGGCGGTCGACAGGCTGGGAACTGCATCCTGTGGAGCGGGGTTCATGGCTGGTTGCTCGGTAGTCTCATGTTCCTCAGTGTCCTCCAGATCCAGTGGCAGCATCCGCTGACAGAGTTGGTCGATGTGGTGGTGGAGGATTTGGCTGTCCTTGCAGAAGATCTTGTAGGAGCGGGTGCCTCTGACTCTCACCACCCTAGCCGGGATCTGGGGGGCCCTTTGGCGAAGTTCCGTGCCTACACCAGGTCCTCCAAGAAGAAACCTCGGGTGGCTTCTGGTGATTCAGCAGGACCGTGTGGAGCCCTCTGGGTGCCACATGGTCGGGACCAAGTACATTACAAATTCTTATCTATTTAGACATTATCAACCTCAGATTATCTTGCAAATGTTTCTGACACCTTTCTACATGGCCCACAAGAATGCTAGAATGCCTCAAATTTACATGATTGATTAGAGCCTTGCTTGGGCTCTTCTCACAGCCATAGATAACAGTTCTTTGGGCTACAGTTCTACGTGCTGCCAAGGGGAAAATACTACACAAAGAACATGTAAAAGGATTCTGGGTAAGGGAGCGGTGGTGCAGGTGGTAAATCACCTGCTATAACAGCAAAGAACGAACAGCCACTATGGCTGTTCGAGTCCCACCGCGACCGGGGTGAGCTCCCGGTCCTCGTCCCAGCTCCCGCCCACCCAGCGGTTCGAAAGCATGCAAAAAAGCAAGTAGATAAATGGGTACCTGCCTGTAGGAAAGGCGGGGGGCACCCTCCCTCCCGGGGGTGTGTAGCAGTGGCAGCGGCGGCGGCGGAGAACATCGGCAGCAGCGGTGATGGCGGCGGCAGGCAGGATGGCGAACCTGGTGGGAGGAGGCATGGGCGGAGCTGCGGGCGATGTAACGGCGCGACACGAGTCTGTGGACACGGAGCCGAGGCCGGCGCGGGCCTGCGCGGTGGAAGGAGGCCGGCCGCAGAAGTCCCCTGGCCCAGGAGGCGAAGATCTACGCCGGGGACTTGAGGGTGCACCAAGGCTGCAGCAGGCCTCTACGCCTGGAGCCCCGCCGGGAAGAACAGGAAGCCCTGCTCAGGGTGCCGATAGGAAGTCCCTCCCCCATTTCATTGTGGCCCTAGGTAGGAAGAACTATATATATATATACTATGTAAACCACTCTAAGACCCCTCGGGGTCTGAGCGGTATATAAATTGAATTAATAAATAAATAATAAATAAATAAATAATCTTCAGCTCGGGAAGCTTCCCTGAGCTGGGCTAGTCAAGCTCAAGGATTGCACAGACCCGTAGCTCCCAAGGCTCAGCAGCTTCTCTGAATTGTGCCTCTTGGGCCAATAGTTCAGGGACTGCATGGTTGCCTGGAACTTTCAAAAACAAGCATGAGAGGATTTTACTCTGCATTGCTGAGCCACTGATTGAAACCTTCTCTGATGCAATTGTACTCACACTCTACCTGGGGAGTAACTTGAATATTAGAAGGCCCAGTCAGGCTGAGCAGAAGCACCTGGCTTAGGAATCATAGATCCTTATCTCTCCAAAGGTTCCAGTGTTTTCTGGAAGATTTATTTTATGGAGGAATTAATATTTGTGTGCTTGTGTCTGTGTGCTTGTGGGCCTGGACGTCCTAGTGACTTCTGGCTATCCCTAGTGGGGCTAGGACATTTCAGAGAGGTGGCTTGATAACCTGGCTCTGTGTCCCAGCCCTAGTATTCTTTGGAGGTCGCCCTTCCAAGTACTTGCCACGGTTGGCCCTGTTTAGCTTCTGTGATCTGATGAGATCAGGTTTGCCTGGGCTACCCAGGTCCGGACTGTTTTCTGGAAGATATCTAAGAGGGAAGGATGTCACTGGTTGAAGTGTATAATCTACTGTTGTAGGCCAAACCCTACAATTGGGTATAGGGGTTTAGGGTGAGTTATCTCCCTCTCTTTCTTCTCTTTTCCCTTTGCCTCCCTGCCTGACTTCCTGCCTGACCCGATGCTTAGGCTGGCGTGATGTTGTGCTATAATTTGGATAATTCTTCTGCTCACTACCATCGGATTGTAGAAAAGAGCAAGAGTCCAGGTGCACCTTAAAGACTAACAATATTTGTGGCAGGGTGAGAGCTTTTTGTGAGTCACTGCTCACTTCTTCAGATACTGTTCACTTGTTCAGATACAGCTAGAACTTGAGTCCATCTGTCGTACATCCTGGAGAATGGAAAATAACAACAGCAGGTGACGTGAATGACAGTAGCCATCATCTGAAAGCACTCCACTCTCCAAGGTATAAAGACAGGTGGACTCCCGTTCTAGCTGTATCTGAACAAGTGAGCCGTGACTCATGAAAGCTCCTCCCCTGCCACAAATTTTGTTAGTCTTTGAGGTGCTACAGACAAACTAACACTGCCACCCATCTTGTATTTTCAGACTGCGCACAAAAGATTTACCATCTTCACTGCAGCTAGTCTATGTATTATGTAGCGAGTTAGGTTTGTTATTTTTTTTTCTGCTCTTGGACCTCATAGTGGAATCTGGATTATTTTGCTTTCGTTAACTTGCAGAGATAAAACATCTTTGTATTATTCCTGGTTTGGCTACTGTGTGAGCAGAAATCACCTTGGAACTCACAGTAAAGTGGTTTGGTGGCTTTGCCAAGTTTTGGGGAGATTACCTGGGGTTCCAGAGTGTTGGCACTGGGAACAACATCTCCATAGGGTGGTTTCAGTTGTGACACCTTATCCCTCATTGATTCACCTATAAATACTTACAAGCCACCTGGGAGATTTTTATTTCAATAAACATAAGGAAAAAATTAACCTTGGGTACATTTATTAGAATTTTAGCTAAGTTATAGGTTTTATATTTTAGGACTTTGCATATACGTCTTATTAACCTTATATATGTGTATTTTAAATTTGTAAAATTTATCTTGCCATGATGGATAGTTTTAATCTTGTTCTGAAATTATTGTATGTTGTGGAGATTTTGTTGAGATGTTATGCCCTAATGGCTACATCAATAAATCATTTACTTACTTACTTACTTACTTACAAGCCACCTGAATACTGAGGGCATATGTGTACAGTCCTGTTTAGCATTTCAGACTGAAGGAGGGGGAGGAGGAGGACTTATACCCTCCCAACCTTCATTTGGAGTCTCAGAGCAGCTTACAATCTCCTTCCTTTCCTCTCCCCACAGCAGACACCCTGTGAGGTAGATGGGGCTGAGAGAGTTCTGAGAGAACTGCTCTTGAGAGAACTGTGACTGACCCAAGGTGACCTAGCTGGCTGCATGTGGAGGAGTGGAGAATTAAACCTGGTTCTCTAGATTAGAGTCTGCCACTCTTAACTGCTACACCAAACTGGCTTTCTGGATGAAGGATAAAGATGGGTAACCATGTTAGTCTGTCTGTAGCAGTCGACAGCTCTTTTGTTTTACTGAAACCAGAGAAGAACTTTGGGGGGCAAAGACACTCGATTCGTAATACAACAAAGCATTACAAGCTGGACAAATTAATCTTCCAAACCATTTCGAAGCAACAAACATATCACAACTGTTCTGGGTGGGTGAATGGAACCTTTGTCGACCAGTTGTTACGAAAGAGTTAATTCTTTATTAAACAATCCTGCAGAGCTGGCTGTTGTGGGGAGGGGGGGGGTAAAGGCAGGCTCATAAAGAAACAAAATAGCCAAAGGGGAGATCAACAACAACAAAGCTGGAATGAAAAGTATTTGCATAATTAGTTTATTGGTTAATCCAGCCTGGTGCCTGGCCCTGGCACCTTGGTGTATTATTTAAACCGTTTGAATTCACAATGACTAATCTGCCTTAATTAAATTTTTGAGTATGCAACTATGGTTGCAGTTCTGTACCTAATTAATAGGCTTAAGTGCATTTGGGGAAGGGAGGGTTGCAGGATTTCGGCCCGGGGTTATAATCAGCCTGTGGTTACAATCCTGTGCACACAAATTTGGGATGCCAGTGGAACTCGGCGGAATTGATTTCTGAAGAAGTAAAGAAGCCAAAGATGAGTTGGCGTCACTTGCGATCTGCAGGCTTCGGCCATCAGTGCTCAAGATAGCTGTGTTCGCCGAAATTAACGTAAAAGTTAAAGAATATAGTGGTTTGTCCTATTAGCAAAAACTTGGACCTGCTTATAATCAATAATATTTTTACTGTCAGGGCAGTGGCGCCAAGACCTGTAAAAACAAAGGCACCATTACAGCCTGTTTTTTTAAAATTTCTGTTGTTGTTGTTGTTTTCTTTCATCAGAAGGAGTTGGACAAAAATTAAGCAAATGATGTCCTGTCTTGGATTCAAAGAGTCTTTCAAGCCAAGCTAGGCAATGCCAAATGTCCTATATCCTGCCTACTGCGATCACTTTTTATCTGTACTGATTTTGCAAGATCCAATCTTTCTGTAGGCTGGCCATTTCTCTCACATTGCTTGACAGGTGGGTCCAAAGTGACAGTTATGACCAAAGCTGCATCAGAATCTCAAAAATTCCCCCCACCCAATAACTGAGAGCAGGAAACTGTGGGATCACACTTCACAGTGACCAAAGAGCAAAGTTTTTTTCTTTTCTTTTTTTTTTAAAGCGAGGAAACAAACTTTTAGATCATTTCAGAACTTTGAGGAAGGAACCAAAATTGCCTACATAAAAGGAGGGGGAAAGTTAAATAACTGACCCTGGAAATATGTATTGATATAGCAATCATCCTTATAGAGATGAAGATTAAAGTAGAACTCAAGGAAACGCTGCAGGTTGGTTAAGTTTAAGAAAATAAACTCACCAGGGTTTGTTGAGCCATAGCACTGCTGCCTGTGGAACTGTGGGTGGGTGGTTTGGGCCATCAAGTCACTTTCCGACTTATAGAAGAAGAAGAGATTGGATTTATACCCTGCCCGTCACTCGGAATCTCAGAGAGGCTTACAAACGCCTTTCCCTTCCCCTACCCACAACAGACACCCAGTGAGGTAGGCGGGGCTGAGAGAGCTCTTTCCAGAACTGCCCTTGAGAGAACAGCTCTGATAGAACTATGACTTGCCCAAGGTCATTCAGCAGCTGCAAGTGGAGGAGTGGGGGATCAAACCCGGTTCTCCCAGATTAGAGTCCACACACTTAACCACTACACCAAACTGGCTCTGACAACTCGATGAATTAGTCCTCCAAAAATTGCTACCATTAACGTCCTAGCAAGGGCCGTGGCGTCCTTGATGGAGTCCATCCATCTCATGTTGGGTCACCGTCTTCCTCTCTTCCTGCCACCTTCAACTTTTCCTAGCATTATTGTAACTTGCAAATATGAAATGTGATGGAACAGGCAAGCAAATGGAGTCAGTAGGGTGGGATTCAGCCTTCCCTTCCAGTAGCCTAAGGAGCCTTTCAACTGTTTGAGTCTCTGGACTTGGTACTGCCAGGGAACAATGGAAAAATAGCAGAGTGCTCAAAGGCTTTAACGCAGCAGAGCTTGGGGGCTAGGTGTGGCTACAGACTTACAAAGTTACACGGAGTCAGCAGTCAGTCCTAAAATGAACTAGTAACTTTTATTAAAGGAAATACATGCCTGAGCGTGCAGGTAAGAGATATAGATTATCTATTCTAACTAACTAGATGGCGTTGGATGCTGGATGCATATCCGGCCTCCATGGTGCAAGATGGAGATCAAGCACCTTCTTTGTGTACGTGTGAGGGAGAAGAGAGTGAGAGAGCGGAAGCAGAGGGAATTGCCCCTAAGAGCAGCATTCTACTTCAAATGAAAGGATCAGACAGCAGGAAGGAAAGGATGCTCTGTGTGTCCTGCCCTCTCTATCTGTCTGAACACGTTGGTGCCATCTTCTCAAGTCTGAGACAGCACAAAGTCCTCCACTTCTAACGTCAACAACCTGTGGCTCTGTTCCCGACAGACAGCCACTTAATATGGAGGAAGTCTCTCTAGATTGGAGGCAGGCTTCAAACTCAAGCCAAAAGTCAAAGTGGGGTATACATTTTCAATAAACAAAGAAATGTTGTTCTCAGTGGAGTAGTAGAACAGGGGTAGGATCCATCCCAAAGACACAATTTTAGAATGTAATGATGTATTTATTATATTTTTAATACTCTTTATGAGATATTTTATTTTGTTGTTCATTGCCCAGAGCCTGATGTACTAAGGAATAGGGTGATCCATAAATCCAAATGGAAAAGGAAGGAAGGAAGGAAGGAAGGAAGGAAGGAAGGAAGGAAGGGGGAGGGGAAGAGAGAGAGAGAGAGGAAGAGGAGGAGGAGAGATTGGATTTATACCCCTCCCTTCACTTGGAGTCTCAGAATGGCTTACCATCTCCTTACCTTCCTCTCTCCACAACAGCCACCCTGTGAGGTAGGTGGGGCAGAGAGAGCTCTCTGAGAGCTATGGCTTGTCCAAGGTCACCCAGCAACTGTATGTGGAGGAGTGGGGAATCAAACCCGTTTATCCCAAATTAGACTCCACGCTCCTAATCACTATGCCAAAGTGGCTTATAAATAATAAAACTGAGGGAGCTTTCTCTTACAGATTGGCAAGCCACTCCACAGAAGGGCTAAATTGAAGCTAAAACTGGCAAGAAATAAACTCTCTTCCAATCATATTTTCACTCTTGACTACAGCCTCCAAGGTTGCTTTTCAGGAGGGAAAAATCCTCATACTGTTCATGCATCTCCAGCATCCCATCTACTGTAGCCCAGAAGAGTCAAATGACGCTCCTTTCGATTACGTTTGCCAAACTATTATCCCTCCATTATGCTGTGTTATCTGAAGTGCTTTTCACATCTATTAGGCCCTTATCTATTTTTATGCCTTTATCTTGGGAACAGTATAATTAAAATAAAAAAAAGAAAATCTGTGTTTATTGTCGGACTACAGCACTATCGTAAGTTAACAATAAGAAATTTAATTGTTTCCATTGTATGGCAATGAAAAAGCACCAGGCAGTGTATAGCCTGACTATTGAATTTAACCTTGAATCAAATTGCTGTTACATAAAACCCAGAAAACCATGCAGTATCCTTTAAACATCTGACTGCTTTCCATTCTGCTATAACTGCAAAGGTTGAAATCTTGTCATTGAAGGCATAAGAATGTATATCCAGCACAACAAGCGGGTGGAGAGGGTTGCACAGAAATTTTATTTGGGTTCACAGTCAGCTTATTCTGTTCATCAAAAATATGTTTAGATTCATTAATTTGCTGTAATCGTTGCTGAGAGTTGTAGTTCCATAGCATTTCTATTGGCTTCAATGGATAACATGTTCCCATCTGTATCTCACCCAAATGGGATTAAATTCTCAGAGACTGTATTCTGCTCCAGGAATTCTTTCCTACCCAATTACAGGTTGACATGAGAAAGCACTCCTGTTTTACAGACCATTTAAATTCTTGCTTGAATAGTGAGGAAAGGAGGGATTTTGAACTTCAATATAGTCAGGAGACAACACGATGGCTGAGTGGGCATTTGACTTGCCAAGAAGGTGGGTAGAGTTACAGAGAGCAGGCTCTTTGGATACCCCAAGCAAACAATTACAAAAATAGAGCAAGCTTCAGAATGATTGTAAATGCACATTTTCATTGAGGAAGTATTCAGCACGAGAAAGAAAATGGTGGTGGCTGTTCCTGCAAAGCCAATCAAAAGGTTCTCCCCAGGCCACTGGGATAGTGCAAAGATTGGCAGAAATGCTGTGCACAAAAACCGATTGGCACAATCTTCTTTGGTGACAAGACTGATGTACTCTGATGGTTGGACAACATCCCTATCAACTACATTAGCTGATGATGTAGTCCTCCAGCACGAAATTATTTATTTAGTGCATTCTCCTCGCAGATTTCCTCCAAGGAGCTCAGAACTGCATACATGGATCTCTATTTTATTCTTGCAATACCCCACCCCCCGGTCTGTTCTGCTGATTGAAACATCCTAACTGGGTCTAACAGCAGACAGGCAAAAAGAGGACAGCTGGCTTTCCCCTCTCCTTTCAAGATAGCACAGTGCAGGTGTTGAATATGATTGGCATAACTGCACAAAGGGAAAAGTTAAATCCTCCCCTGCTTCATATCAGGATCCTGATCAAAACCAAGGTCCTGAGCAGTCACGATTTCCCTTTTTAAAAAATGTTCTCGAAGATCTATGGATGCTTGGATTCTAAGCTGCTAAACCACAGCTGAACAATAAACCAATCTAAATATTTCTGAATATTATAAACAGTTGTTAATTTCCCACACAAACACACCAGATTAGGTATAATGATATTAAGAGCAGCATTTCTGGCTTGGATTTTGCTTCATTAATGTCCACATGGGCATCCCTTTCCCAATATAACTGCCCTGTAAACAAGCTGTACTGGGGTTGCCTTCCCTGGGTTGGGAAATACCTGCAGATTTTGGGGGTGGAGCCTGGGGAGGATGGGGCTTGGGGATGGGAGGGGCCTCAGCAGGGTGGGATGCCGTAGAGTCCACCCTCCATAGCAGCCATTTTCTCCAGGAGAACAGATCTCAGTCATCTGGAGTTTATGTTCTCATTGATGTATCTTAAAGGTCACCTTCACTCCTTATCAGGGTTACTAACATGCCTGGAGGGAAATGTCCTGTCCCTTTAATAGAGGTTTCCTGTGCGGAAGTGGGCAGTTGAAGCTCTTCATGGCATGGGAAATAACACCTCTTTAAGCCTCTGCTAAAAAGGCAGGACCAGTTTCTCTGGGCTTCATTGAAACCTGCTCCTTGTCCTTCTCGACTTCTCTCCTGCCTTTGATATAGTTCATCTCTCTCTATGACTTGATTTCCTCCATAATTTGGTTCTTATCTGCTGCTTCTCCTGTGTATCAAATCGTTTCTTTGGTGGTTCCACTTGGGACCATTGCTTCATTCTATCTCTTTACCTCTATTGTCTCTTCTAGATTTTTAAGCTTCCTGACAGCAGGAAAATGCTCTGATTTTGCCCACATGACCACATATGCCGATGGTGGTGTATGAATGCATTAACAAAAACATTACTCCTGATAGATCTGGGTCTAGAGTCTTTATTCCCCTGATGTTTTGAACATCCAAAGCTACAATTTCATTGGGCTACTTTGGAGGACGAAAGGGAATGTGTTTTGATTCTCTTTTTGTTGTGGCAGCCTTATATTTTAATTCCTGTAAGGCAAGCAGAAATTCAGTTGGTCCTGCTTTCCGGGATGGCTATGTGACAGGGAGGCAAACAACAGCATCTGTTGAATGCCTGCCTGTTAGGCACTTTTGTTTAGAAGCACCTGGCCCCTGCAATGTGTCAAAGGGCACCATCCTGAGCAGGTCTACTCAGAAGTAAAGTCCCACATTATTCAGTTGGGCTTACACCCATGAAATCTTAAGCACACTTTCCTGGGAGGCAGCCCCATTGATTAATATGGGGTTAACATCTGAGTAGCCCTGACTAAGGTGGGTCCCAAAGAGGCAACCATATCAACTGGATATAGCTGGAAAAATGGGTGACTGCCTGAAGTCAGATGGGAATTCGGTCTCTTTGAACAAATTTAAACAAGTCCTGCTCCTAGCCTTAAATTCTTGCAATTTATTCTCTATTTCTGTCCCCATAAAAGCTTTTTAGCTGCACTATCAAGATCCACACACATTGTTGGCAGGATTAATTCACTCTGCCGCACTGAGCTTTGTGACCTTTTCAGATGTAAATTGTGTTACGCATTGTTGAAGAACATGTAACTGGAAAACATAAGCTCATGCCAGCAGAAACAAGCGGCCTGAAAGAACTGTGGTGGAAGAATAGTTGTTTCAGCAAGCATTTAATTATCCCAAGCGATATTAATCAACCCCTTGGCTTTGGAAATCATCTCTCACTGTAATTTAAGGACATGTCTCCATGGGAGCTCTCCAGATCCAATTTTCTGGTCTGTTCATTAGTGTTAAGCAAGGAGGGAAGGAAGAGAAAGAGTCAGAACACAAGTGCAAGATCTCCCAAGTTGTAATCCACCAAGCCAAACACAGGTATGGCAGTTTACCAGCAGCTCAGTCTGCTCCTGTATTTTGCCTCCTACCTGAGACTTCAAAAACAAGAGGAAAGGGCGTAATCAAGACACTGGCAAGACACCATATATGCAGGTGGTCTTGATTCAACTTCATAGATCACTAGTTACTCAGGTCTGCCAAGGGCCTGACAACCAGAGAAATATTCTCTTGACAGGGAAGAAGTCCAACATTCCATTAGCTCAAGCCATCTGGCTGTAAACCCTCTTCTGAAGCACAAGCGTCAGTCATCAGTTCCTGGGGGGTGGCTTGACAGATGCACTCCCCAAGGACTGACATGGAGGGCTGGAAGGCAATCAGCTTTGGGTCCAATGGCCATCTTGCAAAGCGGTAACTAGGTGCCGCTGTGAGCTGGTAGAAGAACCAAGAGATGGATCAAAACACAGCAGGGCTGCCATGTACGTATGGTGGGCTGTTTAGGCCATGGTCAGCCATGTTGAGATATATGACCTCCCATTAGTTCAACTCACCATTGAGCTTGGTCAATGCAAGTAGGCATGCAGAGAGCTTCATGGCAAACATGCTCACCAGGGGAACATACCTTGTATGTATTTACGCAAACATTACGAGCTCCCTTGCTTAATATGCAAGGTGAGCTCCTGACCAGATCATAAGGTTGCCAGGTCTTACCTGGCTGCTGGTGGGGGGGATCCAGCATCACTCTGGGAGTCTTCTGGTGTGCGCACCATAGGGTTTTTGCCCAAGGGTTAGAACGTCCCCCATGCAACGTGCCAAGCATGATGATGTCACCCGATGTCATTGTGCCAGGCATGTCAGGAAGGACAGGGCTCTTCAGGGGTGGGGCTCCCCCTACCAGCCAGCTGGGCACAAATCAGGGGAACCCCCACCCCCAGCAGGGGGATGGTAACCCTACCAGATCACCTGGATGTTGCCTTTTGAAGTTTATCATGAGTCAGTGCAGTAGTTGCTAGGCAGGATTCTTCTCAATTCATGGTCAGTTGGGTCATTAAACTGACTGGCTTGTGTGAAGCATGGAATTACTTGAAGTTCGTCTACTCTTTGTACTACTGGATGATTCCCTTCAAACATCACATAGTGAGCGGAATCTATTTGAGAAGCAGCTGCTAGATTAGATAAGTTCATAGGCATCCCCAAAGGCACACTGAGACATCCAAGTAATCATCACCATCATCATCATCTCAAAAATGACTTTTCCCTTTTAATATTAGAAGCAGTGTCATATGAGTGGTGGTGCTGGGGCAGCTGCTGTCTATAAGTTGACTAATCATGCAAGAATGCAGTGGAAATGTATTAACTGGAGAGCCAGTTTGGTGTAGTGGTTAAGTGCGTGGACTCTTATCTGGGAGAACCGGGTTTGATTCCCCACTCCTCCACTTGCACCTGCTGATGTGACCTTGGGTCAGTCACAAGCTCTGGCACAGCTGTTCTCTCAAGGACAGTTTGTGTTAGAGTTCTCTCAGCCCCACCTACCTCACAGGGTGTCTGTTGTGGGGAGGGGAAGGGAAAGGAGTTTGTAAGCCACTCTGAGATGCCTTTGGGCAGTGAAGGGTGGGGTATAAATCCAACTACTCCTCCTCCTCCTCCTCCTCCTCCTCCTCCTCCTCCTCCTCCTCCTCCTCCTCCTCCTCCTCCTCTTCTTCTTCTTCTTCTTCTTCTTCTTCTTCTTCTTCTTCTTCTTCTTCTTCTTCTTCTTCTTCTTCTTCTTCTTCTTCTTCTTCTTCTTCTGTCTTTATTTACAACATTTACACCACACCTTTCCACCATCATCAGGGCTACATGATGGCTAATGGACTAAAACCATAAATAATAAAAATCACATCTTAAAAACTATTCAAATCAACAACAACAAAACACACATCATTTAGATGATTAAAACCAAAGCTGAAAGATGCATACCACAACATAAAAACAACAATTAAAACATCGGGCACGAAGGCAGATCATAGAGGGAACGCCAAGTGAAATGATAAAGTCCTCACCGACTGGTGGAAGATGGCAATAGAAAAGGACAGATGAGTTTCCCTGTGGATGGATTTCCTGAGTTTCTGTGCTATGACTGAGAAGGCTCTCTCCCAGGTTGCCATCTGCCTAATCTCAGTGATCAGGTAGGTTCATAAAAGATCAGGCGGTCCTTCAGGTATGTTGGTCTCAAATCATGTAGGGATTCAAATGCCAACACCAGCATCAAATGTACATATCCAAATTCATTAGGATGCATCCAGACACCTCACTTCCTGCTCAGAACCAGCAAGCAGGACATAAGCTGAAATGATGAGCATTCAATCACAGCTGTATGCAAGCTATTTTCCAAAACAATGGGAAAGAGTTCACTTCCTGCAAATCCAGTTCTGAAATTCAGAAATACACTGGTGCCCAAATGCCTTCCGAGGTGGGTCCTCTGATCTTCCACGAGATCTTTTCACTTCTTACCTGAGCCCTGCTCTGTACCTCCTTCACATCATCCAAAGCTTATCTTCTGGTAGCAGCCCCAGCAATCATGAGTTCTCTAGTCTTCCATGGTACCTGAAACACCAAAACAACAAGACCCCTGGTGTTAGGAACCCAAGGAAACACAGCTTTCCAGGGCACCTAAGTACTTATAGATCTCATACCCAGGGTTCCCTGCACTGAGCACATTCACAGTACTGTCCAAGTACAAGGGGTCCTGGGATCTATCTAGTTTCCAGGATGCTTGCCATTCCTATTGAAAACTACATGTTACAGGCACCTTGCAATCCTGTGTATCGTCAGAAGCTTGATCTCCATTCTGAGCTGGGAAAATGGCACATGATTTGTGATGCAGCTGAGCATGATGTCCAGAGGAAATTCATATTTAGAGCCAGATTGAAGATGCATTGGGGGGACATCACTACTAGGCACCAGTTATACTAGCCTTAAATAGGAAAGGGTTTCAGGTTGTTTTTAAAGGCCTATATTTTCCAAGAGTTCTCTGGAGACATTTCCAATCAGTAGCAGATGTGCAAAAACTGTTATATTAAAAAACTGAAATATGATCTGGAACTGGAAAATTAGAGGTAATGATTTCTGCTTTTGAACTATTGTTTTGATTCTTTCTGGTACATGAAAAGGCTGTAGTATATCTCTGTAACACAAACTCGTATTCAGCATTACCGCTTCAGTGTTGGATAACAAAAAAATCAAATACAGACACCTACTTTCCAGTCTCACTCCCTTCCTCTTATCTAATACTAGTTGTATTATGACTAGGGATGGGCAAAAACCGAGAAATCTACAGTTTGAAATTAATCAGGCCAGTTTGTGGTTCATTTCAAACTGGTTCATTTGGTCATGTCCTTTCTGAATCCAAAAATGAACTGCCTTTTTTCCACGGAAGTTCATCTGGTTCATTAGAGCGGTTCTTTCTCCAGACAGCCTGGTGTGAATTCAGTCAGTTCCTAGGTAACATTGGGGGTGGGCTTATGGAGAGCCCTAGAAACACCCATAGCAGTTGTCCATAGCTTGATTGGCAGCTCTGGGAGCCAACCATTGAGTTCCCATTCTGCTTTATGGGAGCAGATTGCTGCTTTCACTTTGCAGCAAGAGGAGAGAGGAGTTAGTCATCCTGTGAGAGCAAGTCAGGAAGAATCGCTTGCTGCATGGCTGATTTAAGGGGAGGCTAGAACTGAGCTTTCCTGTGGGCACGTGCTTTGGGAGGCATCCCAAATCCAATCTTCACCAAACTTGGAGGGCAGGTGGAAGAGAGCCTGCTGAAGATTCCCTGTGAGTTTGGCATCTCTAACTCACAAGGGGGCTTTTCAACCACCTCCCAAACTTGCAAACTGAATAAACTACAAACTGGTTCAGGAAAAGGGAATAGTTTGTGAAAGTTCATGGTTTGTGAAATGAACCACAAACCACCATTTTCCCAGTTCATGTCCATCCCTAATTAGGATACATATGACCTCACATCCATATCTCAGGGACTGAACAGACATCAGGTATGCTGTGGATTTTGTTGACTGTGTATCATTACTTTGGATTTCAAATTGCAACTTTCAATGGGAAAAGAGTGTCAGATATTGATTTACAAGCATTTGTCAATGAATGCTTGTTCTGCCCTATCCTTCTTCCCTTATGGCTGGTATCCAGCCAGCCATGAACAGCAGGCTGATTCCCCCTCCATGCTCCTCTCCTACACAGCAGTATCTGTTGACCCATGGAATGATCAGGGTGGGAGGTTGTGGCTCTGTGGTACAGGTAGAATGGAAGGTAGAATTTGTATTACATGAGGCCAAAGGCCATAACAATATAAAGATCGCTGCCCCAGTAGTAATAAATATTACAGTAAAAACACAACACGGTTAAAAACAATGTTAAAATTTTCGGGACCAGGGCATAGAGGAGAATACAGCACATTGAACATTGGGCGAAAGTTTTGCACGAATCTTCTTGGCAGCCAGTGCATAGGGTGACATCATATAGGTGACATAATTATTGTAATCAGATAAGAGGTAGAGGATTTTTCTTACCACTGAATGCATCTGTATAGTATCTGCTTTGCCTGCAGAAGGTCCCAGGTTTAATTCCTGGCATCTCCAGTTTTAAAAGGATTAAGTAGTAGGCGATGTGAAAGACCTCTGCCTGGGACCAGGAGAGATGCTGCCAGTCAGAGGAGATAATACTGCCCTTGATATTCCAAGGGTCTGACTCAGAAGAAGGTACCTTCATATGATGAAGTGATTGTTCTGGCACTCGTGGGACCTGGATAGATGAATGCTAATGCAGATGAGGGGGCTGCAGGGAATAGGAGGAAAGGGTGAAATGACTCCTTTTGCAAGGGCAATTCCACTCATGGAAGGAGGAGGTGATTTCACTCCTTTCCACTTCTTCACTGCTGCCTCCTGACACTCATGGTCATCTATCCAGACAGGTCCCCTTGATTCCAAGGATAATCTTTCCCTTGGTCGAAAGATCTACTGTAGGAATGTGGAGAAATTTCATCAGTAGTGGGCTGGATTCAAGCCTGTAAACCTTGCCACTCCTACTCACCTAATTTGGAAGAAAATCCTAAGAATGCTTTCCTGGAAGTAAGACCTGACTAGGATCCCAAGTAGACTAGTTTATCATAGCACTGATATTCAGTTACACAGCCCTACCTTATTTCCCATGTCATCCTTGCAATGCTGCCTTTTTCTTTTCTTTCTCATCTCGCCTCAGATCTTTTGATATCTCACGGTGATTATGATGTAAATTGCTGTACTCAGATGAGTGGCTGAATGTAACACAACTGTTTTATTGTAACCAACTTCAGACTAACACAGAAACTGAAACTAAGATAAAGAGAACAATCCAGGGGGGCGGAGTTTTTCTCCAACCCATAATCAGGTTCCAGTTAACTCTTTACTATCCATTTTACTATATCCCTCCCCTTTATTCCCCCCCCTTTTTGAGTAATCACCAGAATATAGTCTTTCAAATAATTGGGAGGTCTTCTCGCTCTCACTGGATAATGGTGGGCTTCCACTTTCTCATTATCCCTGGATCATGAAAGGTCAGTTTCTTCAGAATAGTCTCTAATTGGTGACCTGGAAAAGGTCATCAAATTACAGTGGGCATCTGCCTCTGAAATGTCACAGAGACTCTGGTTTTCTGAGCATTCCTGTTCCTCTCTCACTTTCACAGGCTCTTGCACTTCAGTTCTCCTGCAGATGTGGTCTTGATGGCGCCTCATGACTCGGCCATCAGATAAACCATTCTCAAAGATAAAGAAGAAGAAGAAGAAGAAGAGTTTGGATTTATACCCTGCCCTTCACTGCCCAAAGGCGTCTCAGAGCGGCTTACAAACTCCTTTCCTTCCCTCCCCACAACAGGCACCCTGTGAGGTAGGTGGGGCTGAGAGAACTTCTGACAGAAACTGTCCTTGAGAGAATAGCGTGCCAGAGCTTGTGACTGACCCAAGGTCACATCAGCAGGTGCAAGTGGAGGGGGGAATCAAACCCGGTTCTCCCAGATAAGAGTCCGCACACTTAACCACTACACCAAACTGGCTCTCTGTGTGTGAATCCTACCTGGGATCCAGATAGTTTGGGTGGTACTAAAACTCTTGGTGTATATATGATCCTGTACTCCCAAGTCTCTATTTTTAGCATGGTAATCATGGTTACCTTTTTGGAGAGTCTATTTCCTTTGCACTTCCTCTTCTATTTTGGAACACAATAAATCCAGGTGGGTCTGTAACCTCCCTCCCATCAACAACCGGGCTGGATTCACCCCTGTGGTGGTCTGGGGTATGATTCTACGTTTCAAGAGAAATCAAGTCAACCTGGTCTCCAAAGTCCCAGATGTCATCTTTTTCATGCCTTCTTTGAAGGTTCTGATGGCTCTCTCAGCTAAGTCATTTGAAGCCGGATGATAGGGAGATGTTTGAATGTGTTTAATTCCATTCTTCCACAGGAACTCCTTAAATCCCTGGCTGGTAAAACTTGGTCCATTATCTGTGACCAGTACCACTGGAAGTCCATGACAAGCAAAGGTCTGCTGAAGTTTGTCACATGTTAGAGCTGAGGTTATGGAGTTCATTGAGTGGACTTCCATCCACTTGGAGTGTGCATCTGTGATAATCATGAACATCTTCCCCAAAAAAGGTCCTGTGAAATCTAGATGTATCTGAAACCAATGTTTTCCAGGCCACTTTCATGGATGTAAGGATGCCAGTGCTGGTGTCTGTTGGTGTTATTGACATTGGACACAGTGCTTGCACTCCTGTTCTAAATCTAAATGTGGCACCAGATATAGCTGCGAGCTAAAGCCTTCATGTGAGAGATTCCAGGATGGGCTTTATGCAGTTCCTGTAGAACCTGCTGTCTTCCTTGTGCAGGGATCACAACCCTGATACTCCACAATACGCACCCATTTTCCACACTTAATTCAGCCCTCCTGCTCCAATAGGGATGAATTGCTTCTCTCAGATTCTGTGTGGGCCAGCTGTGCTGAATGAACTGTGCTACTTGAGACAGAATTGGATCCTGACTGATTCAGACTCTGATCTGAGAAGCTTTTACTGGTGTTTGATTAAGATGCTCCATCAACAATACAACTTCCACAGGGATCTCTTCAGTCCCAGGTGCTTCCGGTATTGGTAATCTGCTCAGGGCATCTGCATTCCCATGTTGGTTACTAGCTTTGTCAATTATCTTATACTGGTACACTGCTAGTGTCAGGGTCCAATGTTGTAACTGGCTGCTGCCACGGTGGGCACAGCTTTACTTTCATTAAAGAGTCCAATCAATGGTTTATGACCTGTGACAATTGTGAATTGTTTCCACACCATAAGATGAAACATCATAAGACAAGATCAATTCCTTGGTAGGGTCAAAATGGACCAGTAGATTTGAGGATTTAAGGATCTTCTTAGATTCCTGAAAGGCTTCTTGCCTCTGCCCCCAGGGCCAGATTGTCTCTTTCCACAAGAGGAAATGTAAGGGTTCCAATAGGGCTGAGACATTCAGAAGAAATGGATGATATTAATTCAACATCCGCAAATAGGCTTGGGTTTCTGTTGTATTTTTGGCTGCTGGGGCCTTTTCAATAGC
The DNA here is from genome assembly GCA_029375565.1 of Gekko gecko. Lineage (NCBI taxonomy): Eukaryota > Metazoa > Chordata > Lepidosauria > Squamata > Gekkonidae > Gekko > Gekko gecko. The sequence continues at coordinate 17,552,604 of JAPDNY010000010.1, forward strand.
CCTAACTTTATCAACCAGAGGCTGCACCCCTTCTTTGTTGATTTTATATCCCAAATCCTGGACTTCAGGCTTTATGAAAAAGCATTTGTTCTGTGTCAAGTGCAGGCTGGATTCCTTTAATCTTTGAGGCACTTGCTCAAACATTGAAAGGTGTTGCTTATCAACTTTGCCAGTGATCAGGGTATCATCAGTCCTAACCACTTCCTCAGGAATCTCCTTTAACAGGTGTTCTATAGTTCTCTGAAATATGCCAGGAGCTGAAGAAATGCCATAGGGTAGTTGGTTGTATTCATACAAGCCTTTATGAGTACTTATTGTGGTGAATTTCTTGCACTCCTCTTCCAGTTCCATCTGTTTGTAGGTTTGGGACATGTCCAACTTGCTAAAGTGTTGACCTCCTCACAGCACAGCCAGAAGGTCTTCACCACATAGAATCAGGTATCAGGAATTCAGAGGCTTGATTTACTGTAGCGTTATATTCCCCACAAATGTGATTGGTTTTATTGGGTTTGGCCACAGAGACTATAGACATTGCCCATGCTGAAAACTGCACAAGAGAGATGATGCCTTCCTTCTCCAGCCTGCCCAGTTCAGCCTCAGTCTTGTCTTGGAGAGCATATGGAACAGGCCTAGGTTAAAAATACTTTGGCTGATTCTCCTCTTTTATATATATATATATATATATATATATCCTCGCTGTAACACCCTTAAAGGTCCCCAGTCCTTTTTGGAACACTGCAGGATGAGCGCTTAGGACTTTTTGTACTGCTGGCATTGCCCTCAGGTCCAGTTTCAACCAGTTCCTGCCTAGTAAATTGGGTCTCTCACCCTTTATTACTATGGCCCATAAATCTCGCTGTTGCCCTTTATAATTCACAGGGGTCCACGCTGACCCTGCTACAGGAATCTTTTCCCCAGTGTATGTCTGCAATTTTACATTCGCATTTCCCAGGGCTTTGAGGCCTACTTTGCTCTTTTGATAAGTCTTTTTCATTAATCACAACCACTGTGATTATCTCCATGCATACAGGTTCGTATTCCATTCCACAGTGACTGCATAGGGTTCTACTATTTTTGCCTTTCTAGCATACGTTGTGTGGACAAGGCCTTCTTTCCCTTCTGCCTCTTTTGAATTGCAAGCTTCCACCTTCTTTCCTTTGTCTTTAGGAGGATGTCTGCATCTCTCTTGGCTGTGTTGCACTGTCTGAGAACCACCTCTACATTTTCTGGCTGGATGTCCCACTTTTAAACATTTATGGCACTGAGAACCTTTATGTCTACACACCAAGGCCAAGTGACTTCCTGAAACACCTGGAACATCATTCTAGGGCTGGAAGGATTTGCTTCTAACTTTGTGTGTTATTTAAGGGGCTCACCTGAATGCCCTTGTTGTCTAGGTATAAATTTTTAATGTATTTTCCTTATTGCCTCCATGGCTGTCACCAGTTCTACAGTTTTGGCCCAAGTCAGGTTCTCGTCTGACAATAACTGCCTTTGAATTTTCTCATCCCTCACTCCGCACACAAAATCTATCTCTTAACATATCCTCCAGCACATTTCCAAAGGAATAGTATTCTGTACATTTTTGGAGCTCTGCTATATAGTCTAATACAGATTCTCCTTCTTTCCTCAGTTGATTATGGGATGTAAAATGTTCCACGGTGACACTAGGTTTAGGAGTGCAGTGTTCAGTCAAAACTTTTTGCAAATCTGGTAAACTTTTGTCTCCAGGCTTCTCAGGATGCAATGGGCCTTGCAAGGGTGCATAGGTTTTGCTGCCACAGACTCTGAGAAATATTGCTTTCTGTTTAGTTGCATCTGTGATCTCATTAGCTCAAAAATAGTGGCCCAGTCTTTCAATATATTGCTGCCAATCCTCTTTCTGATGAAATTCCCCAATTTTGCTGTATGTGGCCATGCTTTGTACCCTTGTTGCCAATTTTGTGATCTCACGGTGATTATGAAATAAATCACTGTACTCACATGAGTGGTTCAATGTAACACAACTGCTTTATTGCAACCAATTTTGGACTAAAACAGAAACTGAAACTAAGAGAAAGAGAACAGTTCAGGAGGTTGAATTTTCCTCCAATCCATAATCAGGTTCCGGTTAACTCTTTACTATCCGTTTTACTACAAGATCTCACCTCTTCTTTAAAACTTGATGCTTAATATCCTAATTTCCTGATCTCCAACCAAAACAGACCTCAAATACTGGTCACTGTCATCTGCTCACATTCATTACTCTTTTACTTTTATTTATTTTATAGTATTTATCCAATTTTTTAAAAAAAAATCAAATTAAAAATGGTCTAGTTAAACTTATTCCTTATGATAATGTCAAAGAAACAACTAAAGCAGGGATGCCAAACATGGGCCAGATCAGGCCCTTGGAGGGATCCAATCTGGCCCACAAGGACCTGGCTGTTTCCTGCTTCTTTCTCCAGTTCTGCTGCTGCTACATCACAGCTTGCTTTACCAGACTCTCTCAACCACACAGGAGAGATAGATAGGCAAGCCTCTCCTGTGCAATTGAGAGAGTCTGGTAAAGCACTGGCTGAGGCTCCTCCTCCTTCTCCTCCCAGGGGGAGGGAGGAAATGAGCCAGAGCTTCCTTCCTAGCCTGGCTGCCTCAATTGTATACAGGAGATAAAGGGAAGCCTTTGTTTCCTTCCACTGGCTGAGGCTCCTCCCTGAAGGGAAGAAGGGAGGGAATGAGGGAGAGCTTGCTTTTCTGGGCTGCCTCAATTGCAAGGGAAAAATACTAAGCACCTTTAAGACCAACAAAGTTTTGTTCAAGGTATGAGCTTTTGTGTGCCTTGCTACAGTGTGTTTTGTTGAACTCCTTATGCCAGGCCTCTCCTGGGTGCAACTGGGTTCCCTCCCCCTTTTCACTGTATTCATGCCCTCATGATCCAGTCTTTCTGAGTAGGGAAGCAATATGGACTATTTAGATGAGGAATAACAACAAACTAGTGAGGTGGATTAGGCTGAGAGTTTGTGACCAGACCAGCACATTTCCTTTGTAGGAAGCTGTAGTTATTTTTCTGGGGAAGGCTATAGATCTGTAGACAAACACATAGCCCTCAGTCTGTGTCAGGATGCCTTCCCATGTTCTTGACCAGCACATGAAGCAATTTATGTACAAAAGATTGCAATGCCCAGCCATTTCACGTTTTCCCCTGGGTCCTAGGCTCAGAACACTAAGCATGAGAGGTCTGTAATGACTGTCAGTAAATCAAAAGTAAGTTTGCAGCTTACAGATACACACCTGCACAGCATACTCAAGATTGCTACAGCACAGGAATCATCAGGGACTGTTCGGTTTTAAAAAATTGCAAGAGTGCTAGTGTTTTAAGCATGTTTTATTTAAAATTTTTAAAAAAATCTTTAATTGTGTTTGTGTCCTTTATAAAGTTTATATCTCCACTACCTGGCATTACATTTTATGACACACATGGCCCGGCCCAACAAGGTCTCATTTATATCAGATCTGGCCCTCATAACAAATGAGTTTGACACCCTGAACTAAAGGCTCCTAGAGAAACTTTAAAACGAAACTGAAAGGACAAATCAGTTACAAGAACAGGAAATATGTTTGAATAGAATCAGCTTCCTAAGTCCTCATAGAATAAAAACATTTCTAAAAGGATGAACAGAGGGCATCCCAGGGAGGGCATCCCAGGAGGGTTGCCAGCTTTCAGGTGGAACCTGGAGATCACCCACTATAACAGTTAATCTCTAGACAACCCAGATCAGTTCTCCTGCAGAAAATGGCTGCTTTGGAGGGGGGACTGTATGTCATTATAGAAGAGGAGGAGGAGGAGATTGGATTTATATCCCACCCTTCACTTGAAGTCTCAGAGCAGCTTACAGTTTCCTTTCCCTCCCCTCCCCACAACAGACACCCTTTGAGCTAGGTGGGGCTGCGAGTACTCTTTCCAGAACTGTCCTTGAGAGAACAGCTCTGATAGAACTATGGCTTGCCCAAGGTCATCCAGCAGCTGCAAGTGGAGGAGTGGGGAATCAAACCCAGTTCTCCCAGATTAGAGTCTGCACATTTAACCACTACATCAAACTGGCTCTCAACCTGCTGAGACCCCACACTCCCCAGGCACCATCCCCAATCTCCAGGAATTTCCCAACCCAAAGCTGGCAGCCCTACATCCCATCATACTAGGGACATCACTGAAAACCTGCCACTCAGGTAGGGTTGCCAGGTCCTCCCTGGCCACTGATGGAGGTTGGGGGCCGTAGGATCGACAGACCCAGGTAGAAAACCTCTGGAGATTTGCAGATGGAGCCTGGGAGGACAGGGACCTCAAGGGGGGTACAATGCCATAGAGTCCACCTTCCTAAAACATTCATTTTCTCCAGGGGAAATGAGCTCTGTAGTCTGGAGATAAGCTGTAAGTCCAGGGGATCCCCATTTCCCACATGGAGGCTGGCATCCCTATGCCAATGTCTAGCACAAGACACTTCAACAGCTAAAAGGAATGGATCTTCAGCTAAGCCTTAATGGCAAATTTTAAAACACAGTGGGAGGGAATCATATCTCCCACTTTTATTTCCCTTCATTGTAAGCTCTTTGAGGCTATCTCCATCCTTTTTCACTTTATGATCAGGGGCCTTCCTACCTGAGGGCCTTTCCCCACATGTTCCCCAGAGAGCACTACAGTCATGGTCGCAAAATCGTCTCCCCCACCCACCCCCCGCCGCCCTAAGGACACCAGGCTGGTATCGACCAGGACCGGGGTGTTTTTTGTGGCAGCTCCAACTTAATGGAATGAACTTCTGGACAAGATCAGGGCCCTGCGGGACCTTTCACAGTCCCGCAGGGCCCCAAAAATGGAGCTCTTCAGCCAGGCATTTGGGTGAGGAGCTGCATTTCATCACCTATGCCCTGACCCAATTTTATTGCCAGCCTGAGCCCACCGAGAGTGGATGTACCACTGAACGTTTGTCTCTACATGCACTTTAGCACAGCCATATTGCCATTGTTTTGTTAATGGTTTTAATACTCTGTATTTCGTATTGATATTTATATTGTTGTTTTATCTATTGTTTTCTTATGTAAGCCGCCCTGAACCTGCCTTGGCGGGGAGGGTGGGGTAAAAATCAAATTAATAAAATAAATAGATAAACTTGATACACAATGCAGTACCCATGATTCTCTATAAACAATGACATTTTTAAGGGATAATCAAAGCAACTAGTGCTGTATTTTAATCACAATAAAGTATGGGGCAAAAGATTTCTGTCGCTTGAGTAACCGCTACTTTAGAATAGCTGTGTGAAATAGCTGAAATGGATAACATAAATATGATTTTGTCAGGGAAAGATGATAAGGTGTATCAAAAAAGATGGTGTAAATTTAACAAAGTGATAAGAGAAAACATGTAACGTAACGTAAACTCCAAAGATGATTGTATATGATGGTATATGTAAAATTTGTTGTTCTGTGGTGGAAAATTGATAAATAAACTATTAAAAAAAATATAATAACCGTGTCCACCCCCAAAGAAAACGAATGAGATCCCGAGTGTTGCCAGACTTCAAAAACTGCTTGCAGGACTGTTAACTTAGAAGCCGTTCCTTGGTTTTCTTTCCTGGGCCGGCTGTTTGCACTGAGTGCCCTGTCCTCATATGCTTTCAGTGCATTTTTCCCACTTAAACCTTCTACAAATTTAATAAGGAGCACCTGCAGAACATTGGGAAGTATTAGGAACAGTAATAATCAAAATTGACTGCCGAGCCTGTTAGCAACAGGTGAAATTATTCACAATTATCCCTTGCAAGCCAGCTTGTGATGTCGACTCACTGATCACTGATTAAATAAGCCAGCGACAAATGTGAAAATATACCGAACTCAAGAAGTAGTAAAAACAAATATAATAAATCTTGACTGCCGATGCAATAAGGCCCTTAACTGGGGGAAAAAAATGTAATAAAATCTATCAACAGCTGCAATGTACACAGGGACATTTTATATAGCTTTACAAATGATTATACCCATCCCCCTTGCTCTTTATGGACTCAAAGAATCTCATGCTTGGTCCTCCCCCTGCAAACCCAATGCTATGGGATTCAGTAATTTCCAATATATATTAAGCATGACAGCATAGTAATACAAAAAAAATGTGCAGAGTGAAAATGAATTTGCAAATCCAGATGTGCTCTTTAGTCATCTTGTCGGGGGGGGGGAGCAAAAGGATGCAGAATACCACCAGGACTTCGAGGCCTTCCTGAAAGAGGTGAGGGAGGATCCAAGTGTGGCTGTGCTTAACTAAGTGGTTCCTGCACTGTTTGACACATATGAACTCAAAGATTTATTACGCACGCACACACACAAAGCAGGGGACTCAAAAGAACTTGCAAGGGGCATCTCATTTTCCCTCCCCCACACTTTCCTCTTTCCCTTTCCTGAAAGCCCCTGTAGCCTCTCCCCCATTTCTGCTTCCTTCTGACCTGCCCACCCACCAGCCAACCTACCTTTATCTGGGTGGGAGGGAAAGAGGGAAGGAAGCAGGGGAAGGAACCTCCTGGGGGCTACCGGGAGCTAGAAAAGAGGAACTAGTGTGGGGTAGAGGATGCAGGGCAAAGTGAGGTGCCCTCTGCCCAAATCTTTGCAGGTTTCCCATTGTGCAAATGGGCCAGGAACCACAAGGATTTCCCCCAGAGAAAGGTTACCAGGGGGATGAAAGGAGGAACTGAACTTGTAAAGAAATAAATGCCAAACTACCTCCTTCGTGGACTGGGAACACTAGGAACAAGAGTATTGAGCAAAGGTGAGCACATGGCCTCAAAGTGTGTGCTTCTGCCCAGATGCCAACTGGTAGTCCACCCCTAAACCCTTTGGGTTTAGGCCATAATCTCCTCATCTCCATGGACCCCTGCACGTCTGGACAGGTTGTATCACCCCTCTATATGCTATCAATCACCTCTGCTTCCTTAGTTCTGTATTGTGTGTGTGTGTGAATGTTTGAATATTGTTTGTATGCTTGAGAATATTTAGTAAAGAAATCATTATTTTAGCCACCCAGTTTCTGTGTCAATTCCTGGGTTCTTGGGAATTGTAACTCTGATATACACAGGTCTGATCCTATAGTAATGCCAATTGCTCATTAATATCATAATTCCCCAATCTATTATCAAGAAATAGAGCAATTTGGCTAACACCACAATTCTGAGAGTATCCCCTTTGTGTGTTGGGCCAAACACATGGCTCTAGGCCAATTAACTAAGGAAGAAGAACAGACTGGATTTATACCCCATCCTTCACTCAGAGTCTCAAAGTGCCTTGCAGTCTCCATCCCTTCCTCTCCCACATTCTCATTTTCATTGCAGATTTAAAGCTGAGGGAAGTATGCTGAACATACAGTGTTACAACATTGAATAGACCACTAGAGGGAGCAAAATGTGTACAGGACAGTCACACATTCCGGGAAGCAATAGGGACACACAAGTGATGAAAATGGAATGAGGAAGAGCCCTAAATCAGGGCAACAATGTCTGCTATATTCTGGGGTCCCAACTTGGAACAACATTCAGAAGAATAACAACTCAGTGAAGAAAAAAGAAAATGGTTTTATTTCCTGAACCAGAATACAGATCTAAGAAGGAAATGGCAAAAATGGAATATTCAAGCAGTTGCAAGCAATAAAACAGATGACAAATATGCAGCACACAAATAAACCTTTGTTAGCTGACCTGCCTATGAGTATTGAAGGGAGATTTGAGGGCAACATAATCTAGCAGAAAATGGAAAAGCGAAGGGACTTCCACTCTTGCTATGCTTGGAAGAACTGGTTGTTCCGTTTTCCTCTTTCTACCTTTTAACTGAATCCTGGGGGACCTCTTGGTCACTATTTGAATGATCCCATTTTTCGTTCTTTCCTCTCCATTTCATCTGTCTCTCTCTGGATCTTTCCCATTTCTTGCTCTTGGACAGTGTTGGAGCTAAGTGGTTAATGTAGTGCTTTGCTGAAGAGTCCTTGAGTTCGCTGAGGTTGTCCTTTACAGTTGAGGAATGTGATGGAGAAGAATGGGTATCAACTTTGTGGCATTTTTGTTCCCTTTCAGAATCTGATGCTTCTGATCAGGGAACAGGTGACTTCAAGGACCTAGCAACAGGCACCTTCTCCTTTTAACTGGAGATGCTAGGGATTGAACATGGGACCTTCTGCATGCCAAGCAGATGCTCCGCCAGTGAACCAGAACCCTGTGGGGGAATCTGTTCATTGGGTATCAGTTCCCTTCCCTTTGGTGGAGTAAGCAATGAGTCTTTATGGCATTTCTTGTTACTTACAAATGACAGGTAAGGCACAGGGCAACAGATCAGCTGCTCCACACCAGATCTCCAGAGAGGGAAATTATATACACACACCCTGTCTGTTCACAACTGTGGCTGTCTGGTTCTTTCTCTGTCTCCCTCCAAATCTCCCCCCAAAGGATATCCAACTTCTTTCTCATAAAGGAAAGAGATCCCTCTTTAATGTGTCTCATTCCTCTCCAATCCTTTCTCACGTCAGTAATTTTGATTAAATATTTCTTGTATTTTAACCTCTATAATGTTGTAAATTCCCAGCACCTGCTTGCAGGGTACATGATTCATAAATATAAATGAATGAATGAATGAATGAATGAATGAATGAATGAATGAACGAACGAATGAATGCTAGCCAGATCTCCAATAGTCATGAATACTCCATTGATCTATTATCATGGGAAAAGTTCCTTTATTCTGCTGGATCTCCCAAACCACCACACAAACTGATCTCCTCGCTAGCCTGACAGGCTAAAGCCTGAAAGGGACATATATAGGTGAGGGGTTAGTTGCCAGGAAGGGCTAATAGGAGTCAAGATGCATAAGTAATTGAGTGATAAATACAGCTAAGATTGGATTAAAGCAGTTGGTAAAACTTGTGAATAGTAGCAAATTAGCATACAGATAATAAAACAGTTAATAAACAGATGTGAGAACTGACTTAGCATGTGTAGTGAGATAAGAACCCAATTTCTCTTTTAAACCCTGAGTATTCCATTGTCCTGACTGTTTTTACAAGTTATTACAACACTCAGAATGATGGAATCCCCAGGGCTTAACAGAAATATTGGATTCTTATCATTGCTACAGAATTGGAGCCTGATTGAGTTCTACATCCTTTCTGCATATGCTCTGCTGATTAGGGTTTTTTTAAAAAAAATCAGACAGTTATATCACTCACAAATCCCATCAGTCAGTCAAAAATAAATGTTGTGTTTGAATAAAACCTGACCCTTCTCTGTTTGTCTAAGTAGTCACCAGTGATGCTAATAGCACCTGATCAATTTTAACAGGCAGTGTCCCTATGCAGTTTTGCAAAAACCTCAATACAAAGCTGTTTGGCAGGTATTTGTGGCTATTTGGCACAAAGCAAACAGACTGTGCAACTAGCACATGGTCTGACCAACTCCTTTGAAGATAGAGACTTTGACTGTTGACTGTTTCCAGTGACATCCACAACTTCCACGCTTGCAACTTCTCTGAGTGTTTGCAGAGTGCAAATGACACATGAGTCCAAAGTCTGTCAGATAAACCCAAGCATTTCCCCTGATCAAAAAGTGAGTCCTGGAAATCGACCATACTAGTTTGATTCTGAGAGCCTGCAGAATATGCTCACCCCTATTTTTTGGTCTTTCTTACCCAAAATCTTTACCCCCTCCCCCGCATTGTACCATCCCATGTTGCTGCAGAGCTTTTTTGTTTTTAAGACTGAACATATCTACAATGGTTTTACAGGACAGATTTTTGAATAGGCCCTACACTGACAGACTTTGCCCTTGTGACCTTAACAGGATTGATATAACCTTTCACACCCTGCTGGAATGCAGATTTTTTGAGATCATGAGGGATTACTATATTAAGCCTTTATTCAACTAGTCATCCCCCTATACTCCAGAGACCCCGGCTCTTTCAGTCAGTGATAAGGATCCCAAGATCACTCTGGCAACTGCAAAATTTGTCTCAGTCCTTTTAGCCCTTGCATCCAAAAGAATAAGAAATGTGTTTTCTGTTGCTCAAGATTCGTGAATCAGTGAGATTTTAAGGGAACAAAAGGAAAGGAAAGTCCATCAGATGAGGTGCCAGCTAGTCATCAGAGCGAGCTGTACAGAGTGGCAAAAATGGGCAGCTGAGGTGCACCTTTTGTTAAAAGGAAACTGTTCTCTCCATTTAGAAAAAGGAAAAGATGCCTTTGCTTGGAGGAAGAGCATGCTTTTTACTCCTCCAGGTGCTCTGGTCAGAAGATCCTCCCAGTGAAGGTTGGTTGCAGTCAAGCCAACACAACAGCAGCTACCTGTTTTCCCACTGATGGACACAGCCTGGATGAAGAACTTGGCCCATACATGTCCCGCATAGAAGGGAGTGCACAGCTGTCAGGGAAGAAGAAGCACATGAGGGTCCTTTCCTCACTAGACCTTGAATCCTGGTTCAACCTCATCCCCAAACGTACATTCTACACTACACGTGGGTTCACCCCTATAATTATCTCGGGGTATTTTTTGTTTCCACATTGCATTGAGGTCACCCCAGTTTCACCCCATGCTTTTCCCAGGATAAATGGATGCTATTATAAACAGGGATAAATGCAAGGTATTGTGTCGCAAGTTGAACTCTGGTAAAACCAGGGATGAGATCCAAGTGCGGAAAGGACCTACGAGGAGTGGGTCCTAGAAAAGCTTGCAAAATTGCTAGAGCGATGAAGAACAGACCTTGAAGAGGCAGAGCAGGAGTCATGTGTGCAGTCGAGAGCATAAACACCACCAGAGGTCCCGTGACTTTAACCTTACTGACTCTCATTGAATCCTAAGCCATTAACCTGCTTCTGAATCCATGGGCACTGTCTGTTACTAGAGGCTGCTTAATGGAGTCCACTAGGGATGCCAGCCGATCCCCCAAACCTATAGCTGATCTCCAGACTGCAGAAATCAGTCCCCGGGGGGGGAATGGGTGCGCTGGAAGGTGAACTCTGCGGCACTGTACCCCACTGAGGTCCCTGTCCTCCTGGGGCTCCGTTCCAAGACCTACAGGAGTTTCCCAGCCTGGATCAGGCAGCCCTAACCCCACTGGTGGGCAGGGGGGACCTTGGAAACCCTTCACAGGGCAAGTATGGGCTTGCTACTAAGGCCAAAACAGTGGGAGGTAAGATCTTCCTGGTATTTCCAAAGGCTCCAATTTGAATCAGAGAATCTGACTTAAGATGGGGCCTAACTCTTCCAAACCAGCATAGTTTCATCAGACAAAACTACCCCCCCCCCAACACTCAATAGTACTGGAGGAGGGTGTTGGTCAAAGCGGTCATCACTTTTCCTTTTGTGGAGAGGGGTTCATTTTGATTACTGAAATCATGGAGTGGTTCAAGCCCTTCTCTCCCTGTATTGCAACAGAGATTCAAACTGGGGGCTCCTGGGTACTAGCTTGTAGCCTTTTTAAAATTCTGGGAAGAATCTGTTTGTGAATCTCCCATCTCACCTCTGTGTTGGTTCTCAGGAGAGCCAGCATGGTGTAGTGGTTAAGAGTATGTCAGGTGACCCTGCCATAGGGTAGAAGGGAGGGGTGGAGGTGCCAGTTGGTCTGCATTGTGTCATGTCTGGTATGTGGGGAGGTGAGTAGGTTGCCCGGGCAACACAGAGATTCACAGCCCGGGTTATCTACAGATGCTCCAAACAGCCTTGGTCCTCCAGGCTTGTTTTCTTTTCGTTTCTCCTGAGAGAACAGCTAGGTCGTTGGAATATTTACAGCTTTACAACTTTTGCGCCTTTCTTTTCCCGCCCGTGGGCTTTTTAGCTATTGGTAGCTCGGGGGGGGGGGTGACCCAGGAGGGTATAACTGTAGCCGTTTCTTTGTATGTGTCATTCCTGACAAGAGAATGTTATCGTGCCTTTAGAACTGCTTTCTAATAAACACTATCTTCTTATGAGGCCTGGTGTTTGATTGACTTTCTGAAGTGCCTGACAGAGTGGTCTAATATGGAGGTTTGATTCCCCACTCCTCCTCCACATGAAGCCTGCTGGGTGACCCAGTTCCAGTTCTCTCAGAACTCTCTCAGCCCCACCTATCTCCTCACAAGGTGCCTCCTGTGGGGAGAGGAAGGGAAGGTGATCGTAAGCCGCTTTAAGACTCCTTAAGGTAGAGAAAACTGAGTATAAAAACCCACTTTCCTTCTACTACTTCATATCGACCTGCTAGCCTGCCTAGGTTTGTCTAAGACACACATTACATATTGAGAAGTTGCCCTGAATATTTACGTATTTGTTTCTTATTAAATATTTTTAATTTTAAAAACTTTGTAAGAAATGGCCCTAGTATGTTAGAAACAACAGGGCCTGATAAACACAGAGGTCTATCTTAAATCGGGATTCCCAAAATCTACAGCTCCTATTTAATGAGTCTCAAATCAAACCTGATCAGAGAAACCTCCATTCTTTAGCGTTTCACTTTAAGAATATCTAAATTGACAGGATAATGTGAACATCTCATCTTTTCCTGACTGTGAGCCAAGGAACAGCTTTGATCAAGCCATTCCCATTTTTTTATCTTAAATTTTTAAAGCTTTTGTTTAAATTACTCCTAATCTGAGCCTGACACTAATGCTCTTGAACTTGCGTTGTGAGGTCACATTTAGCAGATAGTCTCCACTTTCCCCTGTTGCCATCGATCTTAGAGAGAGATTGTAAACATCCCATAAAATATGATTTATTGTAAAACAAATGAGGTTTTCTGTCTTACATCCATATCTTCCCATTGAGTTTGGTGTGTGGGGGGGAGGGAATTATCACAAGGTCACCTTGCAGATGACCTTCTTCTATCTGATACAATTTCTAACCATGATGAATCACTTGGAATTTTGATTTCCATTGCCCTTCATCACCTCCGTTTTAGAAGGTCACTGAGTTAAATAGATAGTTGTTTGTTTGTTTTTTAACTAGAGGGAAGCTGAAGGCCATGATCTTGTTATCTCCCGAATGACTAATAGGTACAGAATTCCCTTCATCCAATTTCCCCCCTGAATTCTGGGGTCTGAGATTGCTTGATCTCCTTTCCATATCTACCAGTGATGTGTTAATGAACAACCATAATTCCATTCTTAATTTCTGGACTTTGTTGAGAGTTGTGTGCATACTCAATCTATGGCAATGTTCGGCGCATGTTCTTTTCCCCTTGCAGCTTGCCAATGTGCAGTAAGGCATGCATGCACAGGTTGAACACAATGCAAAAAAGGAAGCTTGCTGTGCTTGAGCTGCTGAATAATGTCAAGGTGACATCTGAAACACGACACTCGGCACCCGCATTTGACATCTGGCGACAGCAGAACGGGCGTCTTCCATCATGGGCCTCCACATGTCAATGCCATGAATCAGGCAGAAGGTGCCAGAAAACAGCCAATGTATTTCCTAAGCACACACTGAAAACACTTTTAAATAGTAAACCAGTTCCAAATCAAGGTGAATGGCAGTCGTCCACAGTTCAGCCAGATAACCTATTGGACATTTCTGAGATTCAGGGAGCATTTCCCCCCAGAATTCCAGAATGCAGTCACCTGGGTGGATTTCTGAGTGCAGGCAAGCCATACTGATTTGCCATTCCACAAGAGCAGAGGAGGGAACGCATACGCACCTTTTAAAGGTCACGTAACAATTCATCGTCATGCTAACCCCTCTGAAGTACTGCACGGGTGGCTTTGTAATACTCCATACTCAAATCGTCTTTGCCCTCATGGTCAGGGTAAAATTGATACTTTATCTTGTAAAATACTGGAATGCTCCTTTTATACTGTTTTTTTTAGGAATAAATGGATCTTACCTGTTCTAACATTTCTCGTTCAAAAATTCTCAGAGAGATGTTATTCCCTATCTGATGCTAGACAGGGATCCGGGGATAACCTCATCAGTTGCTAAATTCCTGCCTACCATCTTTTCCTTTAGAAACTAATGTAGTACTCTTTTAGTCATTGCTCAAGATCTATTGATCAGAGGAGCTTAGGAAAGGACACAATCCATGAAATTCGAGGTAGGATTTAGGCCCCTTCACACATTTTGCATTTCCTGCTCACAAGAAAACACATCGATCACCATGCATGAGTTTCATTATGTTTCATGCACTGAAGAAAGCAGTGCAAGGAAGGGATGATATCTGGTGACCTTAGGGAGGCAGAGCTCATTCACCTTTCCTTGAAGTGGAGCTCGCAGACATTAAAACACCTAACGACAACTTTCATTCCAGGGTTGCCCAACAGCAGCCTTCTTCTATTTCGGTTTGTTGTTATAGTCATAACAATCTCACATGCCACTCTAGCCTTTTGTCAGGAGAAGAACTCCATGGATTTTCCGTCTGTAGTCACCTCTTTAAAACCCTCTTGAGTGAGCAGGTGTTTCTTCAATAGCATATAAAATGGGACTCCGTTCCAAATTACGCTGGTGTTTTTTGTTGTTGTTTTTTTAAAAGTCCCTCAACCAGAGCGTTTTCTTTTTGAAGTGGTTGGGAAGACTTCGGTAGGCTTTGTGATCTGGCCCCCAGAGGCTATTCTTTTTCAAAGTCACACACAAAGAAAATGGCAGAGCAGAGAGCAGAACGTTGGAATCCCCGTTTTAATTCTCTTGTCCCACCCACAGGGCTGGATTCCTAATTGCTGCCAATTCTTATTTTCAGATGGACTTACTGAGTATGTCTCTTTGTAGACAGATAGCCAGCAGTCAACAGAAAATACAAAGGTAGGCTGCTGGAGCCTAGATGGAAGCATCCTACCATAGTGCTCAGCTAGTGCAATTTACATCAGTGTCTGAAAGTTTTAAGCTGCACCTGCAGTTCTATGGGCCAGTTCAGATCAGAACTCACAAACCAGGTCATCTTGTGGTGAGAAGGCTCTGCTTGACTCTAGTGGCTATTGGTCTGAACAGCTGCTACAGCCACCTATGGAGAACCCCCTTCTAGCCCTCATTTAGCATGACTGCTCAACCATTCACTCACTCCCCTTGCCAGTAGAGCCTAGTTTGTTCTTCTCAAGGCAAAGATGAATGTCATCTTGTGATGCGTCTAAGAGGTTTTAGAGGCTGCAAGCTTTAATCAGTGGACGAATGAGACAAACTTTTAAGTCACGAGCAGAGAGCCAATTTTTGCTAATGGGGTGGAAGTTAAAAGCACACTAGTTAATGCTATTGGGATCTGATGAGTTACTGTAATAGATGATAAAAACAGGAATGTTGTGTTTTTCCCCCTTCTAATGATGACATTAACATTTGTCTCTTAAATTGTCAGTCAACTTAAATACCAATGTCTTAAGGAATTACTGACATTGAAGTTATAGCCAGATCTATTTATCATGCAACTGATGAATTAATCAGTTGAAAATTATTGGCTGATGTCTCCCTGAATTTTGGTCTAAACATCGAAGACATCTCTCTTCCGCCAGCAGACAAACCCTTTTTTGCTATGTTTGGTGCTGTCAGAAGTCCTCAACCAAGCCCTGGCTAAGGACTTTTGGATGGAAGGGCTACAAGAAGACAAAATTACAAAACTTTAGGATGAGGCTGTCCTCACACTAAGAAGATAGGCTACCACAAACCTGTCAAAGTCTATCCCAACAGCTTGGGAGCAAATGGGCAAGTCTCCCAGCCTTTCAGGGAAACTAACAAGAAAGTCAACTCTGCAGGGTGTACCTGCAGAATGAGTTTCCAAACACTAAACAGTTACCTGGTTGGTGGTCACTGGAGCAAGACACTGGAATTAGATTTGAAGTCAGTGAAGGCAAAAACCACAATAAGCAAAATATAGTTATTTTATTAAGGTGCAAGAAATAGTTTAAAAGACAACAAGGCTGTGAGGGAAAATAATAAATCTAAACATTAAATTACTAGCTAATACAGTAAGACAAGGGTCCAAGTTACCAGATGTTAATCCATCTCGGGCTGAAGGTCTCAGCATCAAAGTGTCTCTCTTTCTCCAGAAATAGCCTGGGCTAGCAAGCTGTATGGCCCTCATGAGCAAGCAATCAAGAGGGCTGCATGGTGCACAGTCATCAAAGGGCTAGAAGCAAAGAGCAACTAGCTATTTTATGGGTGAGGGTCTCTGATTGGCCCCAGGCCTGTTGAGCCAATCAGAACCCTTAGGGGTGATGTAACTGTTGCTGAGCACATGATCTATAAGGGTGACTTGACCAGGGGAAAAGAAATGAAACTTACTGCAAATTGCTCTGCCTCATTCCCACAGGTGAAATCCATAGATAGAGCTCAATTGCTAGGAATGTTTATCGGTAGCTGGGGCAAGGCAGATCCTCCCTACATCTAGCTACATCTAATCTAAGCAAGGTCAACATGCTCCAGGCTTGTAGCCAGGATTTTGTGGCCTGTGGGACAATTTTTTTTGATGGGGCTAGTGTGGCTGCCATTATTTGCCATAATGAAGGGGGGATGGCATGTGCTGCTCTCTCTTCCCTTGTGCAAGATATACAGGGCCCTTCAGCTGATCAGTGGGGAGCACCTGGCCCACAGATCAGCTGGAGGGCCCTTTAAATGTTCCAAGAGGGGCAGAGAGGGTCACACACCATCACCTCACTTCTTAAAAGCATTTAAATACATTCAAAAATCTTAATTGGTTACAAGTAGGGGTGTGCATTCGGTAAAGCCGAACCGGAAAAATAACCACCCCAAAATACCTTTTCTGCATTTTTAGATATTCAGCATACTGAATCAAATTTCCTGATCTGATTCAGCTGCCAAATACCGAATGATGGAGGGGGGAAATGTTTTTTTTTTCTGGCTTTTTTGGAATTGCCAAATACAGGCTTTGGGAGGCTTTAAACTTTAAAGGGCTCCACTTACCTGCTTTTTCCTGCTGTTTTTGTCTCTTTCCTGCCCTTTTATACTGCAGAGATTCTCAGATTGACCTGAGTCCTGTTGGAGTTGGGCACTGACTGCCACAGTGGCACTGGTTCACATTGCACTGGTTCTGCTGCTGGCCTTGGAAACATGCCCCCTCACACCACCACACCTCACTTACTTTCTAGTGCAGAGATTCTTGGGGAGACACTGCTGCCTGCCTTTCCCCTCTTCCATAGGAAACAATGGAGGACTGGGGGCATCTTCTTTGGACGCCCTAGAATTGGACCCCCTGGTCCAATCTTTTCTGAACTTGGGGGTTCTTTTGGGGAGAGGCTTCAGCAGCTACGGTACAAATTTGGTACCTCTACCTCAAACTTCCTCTTCCCCAGCCCCCTGAATACTTGTTAGAAGATTTTTGTCATTGACTACAATGACCCCATAGGATATACTGGAGCCGAAAATTTTCAGGAATACTGAATATTTTCAGGTACCAGTACAATACCGGTATTGATATTCAGGTATATTCTGGAATACTGAAAAAAATCGGCTTTATTATACCTGAATAAGAAAATTATTTCCCCCCCCTGCACACCCCTAGTTACAAATGAGACAGCATTGTTTGAATAAGCGTACATTCATTGGACAGTTACAGCAAAAGGAGTAGCTACATCATATCTTAAATGTTTACTTGACCTGATCTTCTTCAGATTTAACCAAGGCCTCCCTATATCCAAGCAAAAGGTGTGGTTTTCAGGTAAGGAGTATAAGCGCTCTCTGATCCAGACACTTTAGAACCCATCATCAGTAGCTGAGACTAATGAACCTTATACTTTTAAGTAAAAATCAAGTAAATACATTCCTTGTAAAACCTATCCTCCCCTTATCCCATTAACACTACATTCAAAATCTACAAAGACAGCCAGACAGCTGAAAAAGCTCTTCCAGCCAAAAACCTTGATAAAGAAAAGATATTTACTTCTTGTCTGCTAGCATCAGCTTAAGACGCACTCTGATCTACAGAAAAAGCTTAGTGAACTCCAATGCTTTCTTAATATTAAAACTTATGAAGACATGAATGTGTAGGCCTATGAAACCTTACATCAAGTTATTGATAATTAAACCAATAAATCCTTAACCAGTGTCACAGACCATTGGTCTACCTAGACCAGTATTTATGTATGTATGTATTTATTTATTTAATGCATTCCACCCCCTTGCTTGTTTCCCCAGTGGGCCCCAAAGCACCTTAGAAAAAATACCATGCAGTTTCAACATTTTGAAATAAAAAACTGTATCTAAAAAGTAAACAAAACATCCTGGGTTGGTGCCTACTGGGTTACTCCATCAAGGCCAATGCCATGGGAGAAGGACCAAGAGCCCTTAGGCTCTTGTCTTTGGGCTAGTTTCCCCAACCACATGCAATAAACAGAGAGAGGGGCGCTCAGCCATTAGCCATCTTTCCACAGGTCTCCCTCCTTCTCAGAGGGGGGAGGGAATATTTTCTAATCCTACTTCCTGAGATGCTTTAGCGAAAGAGGTCTGGGGTTGAACCTGGTGCCATTGCAAAAGAACTGGTGCCATTACAAAGTATCTTCGTGTGTATTCATGTGAGCCTGGATTTCTTACCCTTTGGGGGACTCTTCAGGGCACCTGCCCACCATAAATGGCTAAGCCAATCTGTGCCTGTTATCACATGTGAGAATGCATCTGGTAAATCTTGGCATTTAAATTAAAAGGAAAAAATTCCAAAGCGAGGAAAGGGATATTGAATCTTATCAAGAGAGACCTTTATATGGGGCCATGGAAGGCGATTGGTAAGAATAGATTCCAATGGTTAGGATTTGATGACAAAAATATGGACACCATGAAACAATTTTGGATAGAACGAGTACCTTATTGAAGGCATGGCATGTTTGCTCATCGGTATTCTTTGGAGTTCCTTCTCTCGTGCTATCCTGAGCTACTTAAAAGACCTAACCCTTCATTATAGCACAGCATTTATGCTCGCTCACTTACATTCTTTTTCCTCAATCATACTGGAAGCCAATTCACAGGCATAGTGTATTTGGACAACGTTTGTAAATGTGGATCAGGTCAGCTTGAGTCCTTAGAACATTTTTCACTGGAGTGTGAAATATGGTCTGATTTGAGAGAAAGGTATTTATCCTCCCCCTTAATAGGTTACGTGAATTTACCATCTCAAAAAAATGTCCAATTTTTACTGGATCTCAATCTGTTCGAGACCTTTAATTCAAAAGAACAGTACGATAAGATCTTATCAATCAGCTTGACTGATTTAAAATTATTCTTCTGATTTTTTTTTTCAATCCAAACTGAGAATAACTTGAACTTTACTGAGCTGATGTGGACAATATTATATACATTTTTTTCTTACCACCATATATGAAATTGAACTTTGGAACAGTTGCGTCCAGCCTGCCAGCTTTCAAATATCACATGTGGGTATTTTTTTCTTTTCTTTTTACAGCCTGGGAATCCTGCCAAGAACAAGGAGAAAACTGCTTTTCACTCCTTAATTGAAAAGGTAAAGTTCAGTTCCATTGGAACTCTGGAGTCCTGACACTTGACACGGACTTAACGTTGTTATCAATCCTGTGCTGGTACGCAGCCTGATCACAGCCGAGAAATGAGATACTGAAGTTTAAGAAGGAAACAAAATGCTGAATAAATTTAGATCTCTGCTGCAATTTTTTTTCTTTCTCTCTCTCTAAGTGATTCAGATAAAATTGGTTTCATACGCAGCACAGTATTCTCCTCACATACATACACAGAATTTGCTCCATTGCATCTTTTCAGCCTATGCATTTAAAATAACTAGGTAAGGGAAATGAAACTTGGTTTGCATTTTTGTGGAAAACAGGCTTTCAAATGGCAAGTTTCTGCTCCTAAGTTTTGTTTAATCATAGACAACAGCAGTGACACTTCAGCTAACCCTGGTTATTACTGCACAGAAGGCGGCAACGGTAAACCAATTGTGATCATCTCATAACCTGAAATCTCTATAATGAGTACTCTTAGGACAGAATATGGAGAAACAGAGTGGTTTCCAATAGGCAAAGGTGTCAGACAAGGAAGCATTGTATCTCTCATCTGTTCAATCTATATGCGGAACATATCCTGCTCCTTCCTGTTCCTGATTTTTTATTTTTTTTTGCTTTTTTTTTGTGTGTGTAGGCCCATGCCTGGAAGTCATGATGACCTCTGGTGACTCCTCACTGAGGTGTGGAGGACGTTCATAAAAGTGGCTTGAAAGCCTGCCTCTGCTTTATGGCCCTGGTATTCTTTGGAGGTCTCCCATCCAAACACTTGCCAGGGTTAGCCCTGCTTAGCTTCTGAGATCTGATGAGATCAGGCTTGCCTGGGCTATCCAGGTTAGGGCCTGTTCCTGATTATTTTTATGTGCAACCTGTACTCTGGACAAAAGGGTGCTGTAGGACAGAATATGGAAACAGAACGGTTTCCAGTTGGCAAAGGTATCAGACAAGGATGCATTTCATCTCCCTATCTGTTCAATCTGTATGCAGAAGATATCACAAAGAAAGCTGGATTAGAATTAGATGAAGGCAGAGTAAAAATTACTAGAAGGATTATTAACAATTTGAGAAATGCAGATGATGCCACATTACTGGTAGAAGATAGTGAAGACTTGAAAAGTTTATTTGTGAAGGTCAAAGCAGAAAGTGACAAAGCAGGATTGCAGCTGAACTTTAAAGTTAAAGAGGAAGAAATTGAAATTGTTCACAATTTTCTATCTTTGGCTTCATCATCAACCAAGAGGGAGACTGCAACCAAGAAATCTGAAGGATGTTGAGACCGGGAAGGACAGCCATGAAAGAGACAGAAAAGTTTGTTACGTGTAAGGATGTGTCACTGGCAACCAAGGGCATGATAATTCATACTATAGATAATTCTCACTATAGTATCCCCCATTACTATGTGTGGGTATGAAAGCTGTACAATGAAGAAAACCGACAAAAAGAAAGTTGACTCATTTGAAATGTGGTGCTGGATGAGAGTTTTACAGACTCCATGGACTGCCCAAAAGACAAATAAGTGGGTTCTAGACAGGAGTCATTTCATAGAAAAAAAAGGTGCAGGAGCTCATTAGCATAACTCAGTAACATAACCTATTTGCATATGCCACACCCCCTGATCTAAGAGATCTCTTAGATCCAAGTCCTGTCATCCTTGCCCTGGGCTCCTGTGGGCTTAGGTAGGGAGGGAGAGACAAGGCTGAAAGGGGTTTGGATCTCTTAGATCCAAGCCCCTTTCAGTCTTGCCCTGGGCTCCCCCTTCACCCTCCTCCTTCACCCTTACCCTGGGCTCCCTCAGGCTTGGGGGGGGGAGAGAGACAAGGCTGAAAGGGGCTTGGATTGCTTAGCTCCAAGCCCCTTTCAGCCTTGCCCAGGGCTCCTGTGGGCTTGAGGGGGGAGGGAGAGACAAGGAGGGCATGTCTGCCCAGCTTCCCTTCCTGTCTCTGGCTAGAGACAGGGAGGGGAGCTTGGCAGACATGCCTGGCTTCCCTGTGTGATCTTCTCCAAGTGCTCTATGGCTGCGGGGCACTCGGAGAAGATCACGCAGGGAAGCCATGCATTTAACCCCCCCACCCCCCCGTCTCTCCGCAAAAACAGAGGGGCTGGGGAGGGAAGGAGGGCATGTCTGCCTGGCTTCCCTTCCTGTCTCCAGGGAGTGTGTGCTCCATAGGGCTTTCTCTGCCCATCCACCTCAGTGGGCAGGCAGAGAAAGGCAGCAGGGGGTGCGCCAGAGTTCTTTCTCTGTCCCTCCGCCTCGGCGGGGGGCGCTCCGGAGTTCTTTCTCTGCTCATCCACCTCAGTGGGTGGGCAGAGAAACGTGGGGGGGGCACTCTGGAGGAAGCTGGGGATGGGGCAGGAGGCCTTCCTGGGGCTGCCGCTCCTCCACGCAGCCCAAGAAACCAGGGATGGGGCAGGAGGCAGGCAACTTACCTTCCTTCTTCTGCCTCCTCATGGCCTGAGTGTTGCTGGGAGCAGGGGGTGGGGCTTGATCATGTGACCACTTCCCAGGTGCCTCACTCCTGGACCACTGCTCCTGCATGCTCCAGCCCCAACCGAGGCCTGGTTCTAAATCAAATCAAGCCTAAATTCCCCTTGGAAGCTAAAATGATGAAACTGAGACTACTATACTTTGGACACATTAAGTGAAGACAAGAGTCACTGGAAAGGATAAGAGTGTTAGGAAAAGTTGAAGGCAGTAGGGAAAGAGGAAGACCCAGCATAGGGTTGCCAGTCCCCAGTTGGGGGCAGGGTTCCCCCAGTTTGGAACTCCTCCCCTGCTTCAGGGCTATCAGGAAATGGGGGAAATCACCTCCCCAAACAGAAAAGGAACTGAAAATAAACATGATGTGCCTACATCACCCGAAAGTGACGTAGCCATATTGGTGACATTGGCGGCAATACTCTGGTTTTTGGACAAAACTCTATGGTAAGAAGCTAATTCTACCATAGAGGTTTTCCCCACAAACCAGAGTGTCACCCCAACATCCCTGACATGCCTACATCATCATGTTTATTTCCAGCTTCTTCCCTCCCCGCTACCGATAAGTGTACCCCCATCCCCTGCCCGCCTAATCTGATGGACCTGGCAACCGTAACCCAGTATGAGATGTATGGACTCAGTAAAGGAAGCCACGGCCAGCAGTTTGCAAGACTTGAGCAAGGCTATTAATAATAGGACACTTTGGAAGTCATTAATGCATAGGGTCACCATGAGTTGGAACTGCCTTGATGGCAGGTAACACCCGCCCACACGTTGCCAATTTGTGTTGTATAATTCGTAAATTTCTCTGTTTTTGTCATTCTGGCATCTGATGTTCTTTTGACATGCCTTTATTATTTATTTATCATTTTGATATCCTAACCTTCCTCCAAGGATGGTTATTGTGGGGGTAAAGGGGTGACAGACTTTTTATTCCCCCAGCAACCCTATGGAATAGACAGTAAACCTAGAGTTTCTATACAGCTGTGTTGGTGCTCATTTTCCCAGCCCAAAGGAGAACTTCTAGGGGTCCAAAGTGATCTCCCAGTCAATCAAATCCCCTCTTTTTTTCTTTTGTCCCCAGTGGCTGGCATTGTTTTGTTTCTCATCTGTTGGCTCAGCACTGTTTCTAAGAGTTTTCTTTCTCCCTGGATAAAATACATGGATGATCTCCCCTAATTGGGAATAGCATAGTGAATGTGATGACACTGTGGTGCAATGTAACCAATCAAATCTAGCTACGTAGTAACATCACTGAGGGCAGGGCCAGCTCCAGGGGTTTTTTTGCACACTAGGCGAGGCTACCTTCTGGTGCACCCCTCCCCCCCGTGCCCACCAGTGTTTTTGCTCCTGATCTGGTTCTACAGTAACAATTAGCACACTAATGCAATCAATACAATAAAATTGGAAGGAAAGACACTCAACTCTTAGGGGTGACTTTTTTTTCCTCGGGGGGGGGGCGAGTGCCCTCCTCCCCCCTCTTTTTTCTCTCCCTCTCAGATCCCCTTTTTAAAAGGAATGAAACTGACCGGCCTCAGCTGGGTGGAACTGGGGGGAGGGGGCGTCACGCCCTTCCCAAGCCTGGCAGTTCCCTTGGCTTCTGCCCTAGAGTATTCTTCTGTGTTCCCCCCCTCCCCACACTCAATGTTCTTTTCCCCCCTTTCAAAAATAAATACAGATGCTGGGAAGGTGGCTTTCCCTCTCCTTCCTCCCCCCTCCAATCCCAAACCTTGCCCCATTTCTAGCTGCCAAAGCTGCAGCTGCAGCCGAACCCAGATTAAGGTGCCCGGGCTCCCCACTCTGCATTTATTAAAGTGCAGTGTTTTCCTCCCAGCCATGCATGGCATGTGCCCCCACAGGCAGAGAAAACACACATGCCGAAAGAATTTGGGTGAGCGAGGGTGGCAGCAGGGAGGCTCTGCTTTCCGAGGCCAGTGCCAGAGTGTGGGGTGGAGCCATGCAGGAAGGAGGGTGGAACCCAGCAGGGTGCTTGCTGGAGGCTGGAGCAGCGTGGAGTCCCCAGAGAAGCATGGCTGGAAGCCAATCTCTGCTGTCACATGGAGTTGCTGCAGCGTCGCTTCAGCCTACCCTGTTTAGAGGGAATATTGGAATGGGGTATAAATCCAAGCTCTTCTGTGGCACTGGTGCTCACCCAGGCCACGCTCCCACCTTCCCCATAGCCAATCACTCCCCGGGAGCCAGCCTGGGCCAGCCTCACTCAGCCACCCCTGGAGGGATGGAACGAGCTGAGCCAGGCAGAAGAGGGCCCTGAGCTGAGTGCACCCCCTGTCTGCCTATGGAGAAGCTGCTGGCCATGCCCAAGGAGTGTGGAATCGGGGGAGAGAATAGGCGGTGGCAGTGGTGGCAGGGCACATGGCACGAGCTTTTGGTGGGGACGGGGGGGCTTTTTGGAGGAGGGCAACTCAGTCCAGCACCCCCATGCTGGCCCCGCCCTAGGTGAATGTCTAGTTCGCCTAGTGAGTGGGCCGGCCCTGACTGAGGGCAAAGAAAGCCAACGGGGAGTTCCCGGATCAATGATGCCCTACTTAGACCAATATTTGCTCATTTTAAACCAGCCCCTAAAACTATTTTGTAAAGGAGGACACCTTCTCAGCTGCCTAAATTTTTCTTGACCAGAGCTCTCCCCTTGCCTCAGCCCTACTTTAAAGCTTTCAAACCACTTCAAACATACTAATGCCCACTATATGGTTGACCTTCATATTTATTTGGGCTCTGATTCACATTTCTATATGAAGCAACTGGACATGATGCTCTGTTAACAAATGCTGGTGCTTTATGGAAAGTGGTGGGCTGCACAGAGTCCCCAGCTCCCCACTCAATCAGGAGTGGGAGGTCATTTTTTAAAAGGCTACACCTGCACAGATGCCAGCTGTTAAGCTGCGGTGAGGAATCATTCACACAGCACCTCTTTGTGTGAGCAATTTCCCAAGGCACTAGGGAAACAGACGTGAAAACAGTTTAACTTCTTTTTGTGCTTTGATTGTGGGCGACTTTGTCTTGCTCTTCTATTTCATTCTCTCCTGTCCCCTGCTGGGCCAATCAATGGCGAAGAAGAAGAAGAAGAAGAAGAAGAAGAAGAAGAAGAAGAAGAAGAAGAAGAAGAAGAAGAAGAAGAAGAAGAAGAAGAAGAAGAAGAAGAAGAAGAAGGAGGAGGAGGAGGAGGAGGAGGAGGAGGAGGAGGAGGAGGAGGAGGAGGAGGAGATTGGATTTATAACCCGCCCTTCACTTGGAGTCTCAGAGTGGTTTACAGACTCCTTTCCCTTCCCCTCCCCACAACAGACACCCTGTGACGTAGGCGGGGCTGAGAGAGCTCTTTCCAGAACTGTCCTTGAGAGAACAGCTCTGACAGAACTATGGCTTGCCCAAGGTCATCCAGCAGCTGCAAGTGGAGAAGTGTGGAATCAAACCCGGTTCTCCCAGATTACAGTTCATGCACTTAACCACTACACCAAACTGGAGGAGGAGGAGGAGGTGCTGGAGGTGGAGAATACAAACCAAAAAACTAAATTGTTACCACAAAGGTTGAGCAGGAACAATGGCATTCCCAATGGGCCTTCTTCAGTGGTTGTAATACACATATACACCAAGAACAATTGTTGGTATAATAAGCTTAAACAGGTACTGCTGATTCCTGAGAAAAGAGAAATGAAAACAAAATTTTCTTTAAAAAAAAATGCAGAACGCACTAAAAGGTTAAAAAAATGCTTGGTAGGAAAAAATGTAAACAATCACTCATTTGCAGATTTTAGACTGTGTGACCAAATGGTGACATAATCAGGATCATAGATTGTTCCATGATTTCCATGCTCACACATAAAAATGTATGGTTGTAAGTTATACCACAAAAAATCTAAACAAAAATATATAATAGTAATAATACATTATATATTAGGGTTGTACTAACAACATTGGGCCAAAACATGTTTGGTCCTGTGTACCATGATTGGGATGCTGTCTCATTTGTAACTAGGGGTGTGCAGGGGGGGAAATCATTTTTTTATTCAGGTGGGCAGCCTCTTCCTTGGAAAAATCTGTCCAGGTTGCACACTGTCAGCCACTGGGCTGGCCTCATTGTGCAGCAGGGAACCCACGAGGACTTGCGAGGGGCATTGCACTTCCCCTGTATCCCTTCCCCACACAATTTCTTCTTTCCCTCCTCCTGGCTATCCTAGTATTCTCACCTTTCCCTGCTTTCTTCTCTCTTTCCTACCCATCCACCAATCTATATTTTATCTGCCACCCTATCTTCAGGTTTGACCATGTAAGTAACTCAGTAAACTGCTATTTTAAATAAATCTAAGACATTTGGTAAACCAGTAACTCTGCGTAATTTCTACAACAGCCATGTGAGATTGCTCACAATTATTACTGCAAGAGCGGAGTTCACAAAACAGTAGCTTGCCAGGGCACCCTGGTTCAAATTTCTCAATGTCCCCTGCTAGTAGTAACAAGAGATGCTGAAGAAAGGTTCTAAAAGCTGAATATAGATCATTGTCTTTAAAGGACAATTCTTTAGGCTGTAATCCTAAATACACCATTTTGGGAGTAAGCACCACTGAATAAAAAGGGGATTATTTCTGGGTAGACCAGTTTAAGATTGTTCCCTTCGTTACCTTGTAGCATTCTTCATCCAACCTGCTATACTCAACATTCAGGGAGACAAGAGGGAACCAGCAAGGATTTGTAGGGGGAGTCTCATTTCCCCCTCCCTCATGATTTCCTCTTTCCCTTTCCTGAAAGTACCCATTGCCTATTATTTTTTCCTGCCAGGCCCACTTATATGGCAGGGAACCCTCAAAGACTTGTGGACCCTACCTCTCTTTCCCTCAGATCGCCTTCTTCACACTATTCTTTCTTTTCCTCCTCCTGGCAAACCCATATCCTCTTCCCTTTCCCTGCCTCATTCTCTCCTTCTCAAGTGATCAAGTTCTGGCTACCCGTCACTCTGTTTGACTCTCTTCCAACTATAGTGAGCTGGATTCAATCTGACTCCGATTCCAGCTCTTGGGGCTGGTGTATAGACAAGAAATTTGCTGATCCAGGGCTCTTTACGACCTTCTTATTGGGATTAGACAAGGCCTGTGCAGTAGTAACAGAAAAGTCTGAAGTGCTGGACTAGCAAGTGTTTTTACCCGATGCCAAGTGAGTCCGCTCACTTATTTATCTGGGCTTTGTGCCTTCAATTCCCTTTTTCCACGAGACATTTTTAATCTATTGCGCAGTTCCTATTTTTAGCATACTCTCTTTAGCAGAGCTCATTGGTGGATTCAGGGGAACCCCACGTGAGCAGAGGTTATGTCCCTATGGAGCTCAAGATGTTGAATTCATTACAGTTCTTTTGTGTTTCTGAGAGATGTATCCCAAGCAAAAAGCAAGATAGTTAGCTGTGTTAATCTCTCTGTAGCAGTAGAAAAGAGCCAGAGTCCAGGAGCACCTTAAAGACTAACAACATTTGTGGGAGGGGAGGAGCTTTCGTGAGTCACGGCTCACTTCTTCAGACACAGCTAGAATGGGAGTCCACCTGTCCTATTTATTGGAAAGTGGAGTGATTTCAGATGCTGAATGACAATAGCAGGCTTGATTGTATTAGGTATGATATGCAGAGGGCCTGCCCCTATGACAAGCAATAAATGGATAGAAGTCCGACATTAGAAACCACAACGTTCAAAAAACAGTGGGGGGACATTTTAACCTTCCAGGAAATTCAGTTGCTGACCTAAGAGTAGAAGTTCTCTTACAAAGTAATTTCAAAGGGAGATTAGGAAAGAGACTGCTGAATTGTAGCTGATAATGAAACTCAAGACAATGCATCCTTCTGGACTGAATTGAGATCTAGGTTTCCTGTCTCATTAACAATACTGATTTCTTCACATCTAGTACCCCTCTGAATAACACAGCTAATCCAAGCACACTTGCTATTGTCATTCACCTGCTATTGTTATTTGCCTGCTATTCCCATTTGGCATCTGAAATCACTCCACTCTCTACGATATAAGGACAGATGGACTCCCATTCTAACTGTATCTGAAGAAGTGAGCAGTGACTCATGAAAGCTTATGCCCTGCTACAAATTTTGATAGACTTCAAAGCAAAAAGCAATTATGTTAGCTCCATTTATGGCTACCTATCCAGCCCACTCTGTGGATTATCATCTGTAAAACCTCCTTTTGGGATCTGACAAGAGGACTACAGAAATGGTGGCAAAATTAATCTCACAGGCAATAAAACATCATGACCAAGGGCGATTCTGCATTGGCTTTTCTCTCTGTTGTTTTACCAAACCCGCGCTGGAACAGAAATTCCCATCTGCATTGCCTGCTGCTTTCACTTTCTTTGATCATCAGATTTCACGGTACTCTCTAGACTGCAAGCCACTTTCACTTTCTTTGATCGTCAGGTTTTATGGCACCTTCTGCCTAGATTTATGGCTGTTCACGGTTGACTTTGCAGTCGGTATGGCGTTGCCCTAGGATATTTGAATGTGGTTTTGACCTGCACCTTTTCCTCAGTGTTGAGAAAATGTGGAACGAATGCCAGATATAGAATCACCCCAAGTCTTCAAACTATCCTGATTGAGTAGGTTCAGTGGACTGATCTAATTTTGATTGTGGACTTATTAATATTTTATTATTAGTTCCAGCCTTTTATGATGTAAGCTTCTGCATTTGAAATGTGTGCAGATACATATTGTATTTTACTGAATGCCTGTATTAGGCCTAGCCCTGAGTAAGTCCAACATGCCAGTGTGCCTTATGGAGTATTTTATTGAGAATAAACTGAGAAGAAACATCTGAATTCCAATACCTTTCACAATGGAAGTTCTGCTTTGATACACGTGCCCCTTCCCCCAAGCTTGACTTTTCTAGCATATTCTCTGGAATTGTGGGTGGTTAATAGTGCAATCCTAAACAAAGTTGCATCCTCCGAAGCCCATTGACTTCAGCGAACTTAGAAAGGTGTAATTCTGTTTAGGACTGCATTGTCAAAATGACCCAATCCGACATTTCTAGTATCATTTTTTAGTCTTCTTGCATTATATAAAACTTAAACTGAACCGCTGCAATAGATTTCCCCCCGGCAATTGCATTTTGCCACTGAACAGATGAGCTGAGGGACTGCATAGAAAACAGCTGCCATCCTCCACATGTTCCGCCTTTTAAATATAACAAGCTGGTTGTTGCTGCCTCAGGCAGTGGTGTGATTCTGTTTAAACAAACACAAGCCAATTAAAAAACCCAAAGAGGTCCCAAGGAAAAAGGCGCTCTTAGCAGAAAGCCTTGAAGGAAGAAAATTCAAAATGCAGATCAATAGCAGTGGAAGAGAGGTGCTCCCCTAAGATGGAAAGCTGATGTGCTCCAAAAGCTTGGAAAAGGCATCTCTATGTCTCTGAGCAGCCACTTTGTGAAAGGACACAGCATATAATAATAACCAGGGCTATTTTGGGGCAGGAACACACAGGAACGGTGTTCCAGCTGGCTTCTGAGTTGACCACGCCCACCAGGAACTCATTAGCATAATAGGCCACACCCAACAGCAGAAACTCATTAGGATTGGCTACATTAGGGCTGTGTGGCCTAACATGCAAAGGACTTCCTGCTACAAAGAAAGCCCTGGGTTTTGACAACAAACAAGGTAAACAGAATAAGAAGCAAAAGGTGGGTGTGGCTGGATGACCACACTTCTCATAACATGGGGTGTGGCCTATTATGCTAATGAGTTCCTGCTGAGCTTTTTCTACAAAAAAAGCCCTGATAATGACTGATAAATACTTACGGAATTTGGTCTTTTCTGTGAAACAACAAGAAGATGCAATAAAGGTTATGCTGTTCCATAGATTAGCAAAAAACCCAAAAACAATAAGAAGTCTCAAGAAAGACCTGAGCATTGAGGAAATAATACCAGTTCAGCTCCAGAAGACAGTGTTGCATCCAATAGCAAGAATCCTATGAAGATATGTCTGCAATTCCTCGCCATTAGAAGCATTTACAAATCCAATGATATGTACTAAAGAACACTTGTGGAGCTATAGAGACTTGCTAGACAAACAAAATAAAATGTTACAGAAAGAAGAATTAATTAAAAAAGGTATTAATTTGAATTGGTGGGGAAAAGCACAATTAGATTCTAGATATGTAAAGGACAAAGTGACGGGATTTCAAACCACCCCTTCTGAATTAGACAAAATTATTGGATCTGCCACAAAGCAGTATATAAAATTATTTTATACATTTTTATTAGATTGAGAAATGCAAGATGAAGTGGTAAAGGAAGTAATGATTAAATGGGTACAGAATATAGGTCATAATATACAACTAGACCAATGGGGGAAAGTTTGAAAAGTTAATATAAAGTTTACTAAAGTGTCATCTTACAAAGAGAATTGGTATAAAATGTTTTATAGATGGTATATGACACCAGAGAAACTAGCTAAATGGTATCCAAATATGTCAAATTTATGCTGGAAATATAAACTTAAAACTGGCTCATTTTATCATATGTGGTGGACTTGTGATGTAGTTAAAAACTATTAGATATAGGTGCATGAAATAATACAAAAAATACTAGGTAAAACTATTCCATTTATACCAGATTTTTTTTATTGAATGTTGTGCCACAAGAGTTTAATGTACAAGATATATATATGATTGTACAAGCTGTAACTACAGCTAGAATTTTGTATGCAAAATATTGGAAGAATGATGAAGTCTCGAAAAAAGAAGAACTGATGTTCAAATTGTTGGATGCAGCAGAAATGGATAAATTAACGCTACAGTTACATGAAAAACCTGAAAGTGATTTGGAAAAAAAATGAGACAGACCTTATAAATGGTTGTGAAAATATCAGGGTAGCTTAAAGGATAGATCTTAACAATAATTAACAAAGGTAACAAATGAAATTGATTCAAAACAAGCATATGGGTTATAGTAAATGTAGAATATAGACTCCGGCACGTAACTGTTTTCCTGTTCTATGTATCACTATACTTTTTGCTTTTCTGTCTGTTTACTGTCTGAAAATAATAAAATGCTTTTAAAAAAAAAAGATACATCTGCAATTCCAAAGAACTTGGCTGTTATCAGATTGCAGAACACCATCTACCAGTCAAATATCTGACTATAAAAATTCCTTCTCCTCATTGGTCGAATCTGCATTTGCATTTTTAAATCAGTTTTCTGCTGTTGTGACACTGTCAAGCATAGAGAAAGACAGCATCACAGCAGCACAAAACTGATTTAAAAATGCAAATGCAGATTTGACCATTGTTGGAATATACAAGGGCTGAGTTCAGACTGGCAATTTGCTCTAGGAGCCAGTCGCGGCAAAAAAGCCCCAGAACAAACTGTTCCGGGGTTTCCCGTTCACACAGCCCGGGCTGCTGCCAGAGCATACCGAGAGGAGGCACACAGGAGTGTTCAGACTGCTGCCCCGGAGGCATGCTGTATGCAGCTTTTTCCTGTTAAATCAGCAATGTGCGCATGGGCGCATAGATGCCCATGCACACAAGTGCATCTGGCTGATTGGGGGAGGATCCCATTGCTCTGGCACCGCATTGGGCAGTAGAGCAGAGCACAGCCAATCATACCGCTGCTGCCTTCTGCCCAACGCGGGTTGCTCCCGGCTTATCAGCAGAGCGTTCAGACTTCCAGGAAGTGGACAAATGCGGGACACAGGCGCTCTTCGGGGATTTGCTACCATTTTTATGAGGTATCTATTAAACGCAGGAAGAAAGTGGAACAGCCCAGGTTGCCTATGGGTGGGGAATGCCAGGCAGATGTGCCTGTGTGAACGCCCCCTTTAATGTGGCTTTAAAGCGTCGCTGAAACGGGGCTCTGCTGGGGCAAATTGCCAGTCTGAACTCAGCCAAGGTCTATTGTGCTTAGATAAAGAAGATGACAAGAACATCCTGCAGGGGGCAGCAGAGGGGACAGCTGGTTAGCATAGGGCCAATCTGCATTTAGCATTTTTACCAAACCCACACTGAAACAGAAAAAGATGCAGTTCAAAACCATATTCAACTACCCCAGGCCAACACCGTACTGACTGCAGAGTCACCCCCAAATGGCCATAAAAAGGCCATAAATCTATGCAGACAACCACAATAAAACCAGAGATCAAACAAAGTGAAAGCAGCATGCAGTCTGGACACTGCCATAAAATGCGACACTCAATCAAAGTGAAAGTGGCATGCAATGTAGATGGGGATTTCTATTCCAGTGTGGGTTTGGTAAGACAGCAGAGCAAATGCTAGATGCAGATCGGGCCACAGTGAGATTAGGGACTTCCTACTGTTCTCAAATATTCTCCATCCTGTCTCCTGATTGGCTCAGTTGGGTTTTTTCCTGCTCCTGCTGAGAACTGTTCCTTACTGATCTCTCTCCTACCTAGTTAGGCAGTTAGACTTCTCTTTCTCTCTCCTCTTTCTTACCAAGTTTGTTCTCTTTTTAATAAACCATTCCAAGGCAAAGGCCAATCAGGCCGCATATGCAAATGACCTTTGTGTTCTGACTGTCTATGAGGGGGAGAGGAACAGCAAACTGTTTAGAATGTTGGAGGAAAAACTCAGGCAACACAGCCAATGGATAGGGACAGCTTCTGAGTGACAGATCACAGAGCCAAACGCTGTGGGGGCTGTGTGGAATGTTCAGGAGCGTGCCATCACCAACAGAGAATTATTATACAGAGAGATAATTTTAAACTTCTCTACTAATCATGCTACAGAAAAAGAATTCTAGATTGTTTTTCCATGTCCTTCAAATAGTAAAGATTTTAGATATTATTATTTTGTTTTGTATCCTGCCCTATTCTGAACAACGAGTGGATTACAAGATGACAGCAACAGAATAAAAATAATTTTAAGAACTTTTTGCTGGTTTAAAATCTTTGAGCTGAAAGCTGAAAAAAGCAGCTCAGTAATTTACCAAACAATAACAAAATGCAGGCAGGTAAGGTGATAAATTGACAGATCAAAATGAATCCTTGTTGGCTGGCAATGATTAGATTAGTTTTCTGTGTAGTTTATGAAAGCTACCTGCCAGTTTGTTCAGAGGGTTAGTAAAAGAAGCAAGCCGGGTGGGTCACTGTGCCTGCAAAGCACTTTCAGCCACTGATTTCTCCTAATGAGGAAGCAAAAATCAAAATCATGCAACCCTGACCAGACACAGAGATCTTTTGCACAAGGGCATTTGAGGTGGCTCTATACGAGACAGCAGGAACAGTTTAGCTGACCATGAGAACTTGGGGATTTTACCCATGCAGTGCAATCCTAAATAGAATTACACCATCCTAAACCCACCGAAATTTCAGATTGTCTGCAAACCTTCTCAATTGGCATGAACAGGTTCAAATGGCATCAGCTATTGCAAAGTTCCAAAGCATTACACAATAGTGTTCTTTGGCTCCTTCTGTTACTGAGGAATGGATCTGGCATATTTTAGAGAGAGCTAAAATGTCTAAAAATAGAGTGTACATTCAATTTAAAAAGGGAAGACAGCAGAGAGGTCCAGCTACCTAGACTCAGCCAATCTAGCCACCTGGATTCATGCTACAGTTAACAATGAAATGACACTATGTAAAGGTAAAGGTAAGGTTCCCTGCTCAAAGCCAGTCGAATCCGACTCTAGGGTTGTGGTGCTCATCTCCGTTTCAAAGCCGAAGAGCCAGCGTTGTCGAAGACGTTTCCGTGGTCATGTGGCCGCATGACTAAACACCAAGGCGCACGGACGCTGTTACCTTCCCACCAAGTGGTACCTATTATCTACTTGCAATTTCTTGCTTGAACTGCTAGTTGGCAGGAGCTGGAACTAGAGACAGAGCTCACTCCGTCATGCAGCACCCGAGTCTCGAACTGCTGAACTACTGACCTTCCACAGCCTGCAGTTCAGCGTCTTAACCACTTGAGCCACCGCAGCTCCATGACACTATTGTAATGCACTCTATATGGGTCTGCACTTGAAGTCAACCTCAAGACTTCAGTTGGTACAGAATTTATTATTGTTTATTTGATGCCCCACTCCTTCACATGAAGCCAGCTGGATGACCTTGGGTCAGTCCCAGTTCTCTCAGAACTCTCCCAGCCCCACCTACCTCACAGGGTGTCTGTTGTGGGGAGAGAAAGGGAAGGTGATTCTAAGCCACTTTGAGACTCCTTCGAGTAGAGAAAAACAGGGTATAAAAACCAACTCTTCTTCTTTTTCTTCAGTGCAGCTGTTACACATTCACATAGTTTAAATCTTTAGATCACAACATTTCTCCTCCTGTGGAATGGAGGGACATAAATTTCAAATGCAAAGAGAATTTAAGACAGGGTTTCTGATAACAGTTTCAGAGTGTCCCTCCTTCCTGTCTTTCAGGTTATTGATGGTGGTGTTGGTGGTTAGGGTCTTAGCAATGATTGATGCCACAGGTGCAGGCTGAACCTGGAAGAGCTCCACTGTCTTTTGACTGCCGATCCAAGGGATTTTCATTCCTAATCTTTAATCATTTAGAAAGAGGCAGCCCCAGTAGTAAGTCAACTTTCTTATAAAGCAGCAGTGCATTCTCTTAAAAGGATGGTTTGTCAGAAAATATGCAGAAGAACAAACCAAACTATTTGCGAAAAATTGCTTAGTTTATGCAAGAGGTGTGATTTCTTTATGATATCCTACTTACGGAAACAGTAGTGTGTGTGTGTGTGTAAGATTTACAGTCTGCCTTTCTCACTTGGACTGAAAGCAGATTACACTGAGTGAGTCAATATAATCGACAGGATGGGGTATTTAATAAACAGGACAATAGGATCTGAGTTGTAGAACCAAGCAGAAATCTAAAAGCAGAACTGAAGAAGAAGAAGAAGAAGAGAAGAAGAGATTGGGTTTCTACCCCACCCTTCACTCAGAGTCTCAGAGCAGCTTACAAACTCTTTTCCCCTCCTCTCTCCACAACGGACACCCTGTGAGGTAGGTGGAGCTGAGAGGGCTCTGATGGAAACTGCTCTTTATCAAGAGCAGCTCTGACAGAACTATGGCTTGCCCAAGGTCATCCAGCAGCTACAAGTGGAGGAGTGGGGGAATCAAACTCGGTTCTCCCAGATCAGAGTCCATGTACTTAACCAGTACACCAAACTGAAGCAAAGCATAAGGTTCACCAAACTAAAGCAAAGCAACAGCACGGCCAATCCGCCCCAATCCAGATGCCTCCAGAGGTTTCCCATGAGGGCAACCAGTGCTGTCTCTGTCCCATGGCCTGGAAGGGATCTAAAATGGAAGCATCATCCAGAAAGCTGAATTGCCACAGCCCTCTATTATTTTATCCAGATGGGGTAAACTGGAGACCGGCCAATCAGGTAAAGACCAATCAGGTAAATCAGACAGTTGAGGAAATAAAAACACAGAAGTGTTAAAACATGGGGGGATAATACAATTTTAATGACTAAAACAGTTTAAAAGAATGTCATTCAGAATAAAACCACTGAATAGGTAATTCTTATAGCAATACAAATATTGCTGTAAATGTAGAAACAACTGTAAATGTAGAAACTAATGTTGCTATAAGGAGTGGATTTTTTTTGCAAAATTCACTTTTTTGGGGATAGCCATTACTCTTACTCTTTTTCCCCCATCTCTTCTAAAAGATGGGTCTCTCTTTCATTTCTTTTCCTAGGGAAATAAGTACATCCTTGTGTAACTTCAGCCCTGGACATTTTTTTAATGTTTCACACCACAGAATGGGGCTCTAGTGGAAGGACGGGAAAGTTTGGGAAGACATTGCCTATGTCTGAGCATGTGCAGAATTGAATTTTGAGATTTTACTGAACTTGCCTTCCTTCCCCCCCTCTTTTCAAATTTCTCATTTGATCCCATCTGAATCAATTCAAAATAGGCTCCAGATTCCTAGAAAACACAAAAAGAAATTGAATGTTGGATGTCAGAGAGACACTGAGTGAAGGGGAATTGAAAGAATTCCTCTCAGCACTGCTAGTAAAAACAGGTATGTTGCACAATAATGTTGACACACACACACACACAGTAGCATTGTCCAAAACTCAAACGTATTTTGGCAAAATCATCTCCACTGGCCATCACCAACAATAAATTATGCAATAAAGAAGGAGGAAGAGGAGGACATTATATTCATACCCCACCCTTTACTTAGAGTCTTACATCAGCTTACAATCTCCTTTCCCTTCCCCTCCCCACAACAGACACCCTCTGAGGTAGGTGGTGCTGAGAGAGCTGTCTCAAGAACTGCCCTTGAGAGAACGGCTCTGAAAGAACTTGTAACTGACCCAAGGTCACACCAGCAGCTGCATGGGGAGGAGGGGGGGAATCAAATCTGGTTCTCCCAGATTAGAGTCCATGCTCTTAACCACCACACCAAACTGGGTCTCAGAAATGCACTTCTCAGCAAATGTGCTGTTCTTTAAGGCGCTCCCAACCAGGCAAAACAATTAAAATCAAAGGGCCAAAAAGACAAGGAGAGAAAATATCAGCCCTGGCAACAAATCAAATACCCCCCAAAGGGTTAATTAAACAAAGCCCAAAGTAATTAAAGCCCTTTTTAAAATTAGCCATAAATTACACCTACACCATAAAAATTGCTCTGCTATAGGTAAGCAGTTGGTCAAAGATTTCTTCTCACTTGTGACTCAGTTACAAGTCTACAATATCTACTTAACATGGGTCCCGGTCACACGGAGCATTTGCCTCACCGAAGACACGGTAGCCCTGCGGGTTTTCCAGGCGGGATCACACAGGCACATCTGGGAGGCGTAGCACTCCCATGGCCAATGTGCAGCTTACCTCTGAAGCTGCAGAATAAAAAACTACCAGGAAAGGAGCATTAGTTTCTGGAATCTCTGGAGCAAAGGCTGGCATCTGATCACGGGAGCGCCAGTATCCCACAGCATCCGATGCCTGCCCATGTCCCGGGGCAAACCGGATGTTGTAAGTTTCCATGGGATGCACACCAACACCAAATGGTGCATGCGCACATGCAAGACACCAACGGTAGCCTGCCCCCTCAACAGCGCATGCGCACATCACACCAGCGCGGCTTGTGTGCCAGTGCTGTGCCACTTTTTTGCCCCGCTGCAGCATTGCGGCGTGATTGGACCTCAGAGCTGGAGCGTGGCAACTTGGTGGACTGTGTGATCGGACTACCGCGCCTTATTTTGCTCCGGGATGAACAGCCACACCTCCCCCCCCCCCGCGTTTTCTGGCCCGTATGACCGGGGCCATGATGAGGTTTTCTGATATATGACTAGGTTTGTACATATGTATACTTATTTATTTCTGAATGGTTACCTACTGTTTATAACGGGGGAAAAAATTCTCCTTTCCTTGTTTTCTCATATATTGTTTTGCAGGATATTTGGATACATTTGCTTGTGGCGATTACTTTTGTGCTCATCCAAAGTTGTTTGATTGTACCACTGAGGAATGCAGTTAGCTGCAACATGCTTGCTGTTTTGTTACTGTTGTATCATATTCTTTGATCAACTGCATATATAGGTATAGTAGAGCAATTTTTCTAGCATCAGTGTAGTTTATGGATAATTAAAACTCATTTTAAGTCTATTTTTCCCTTTTAAAACAATTAGAATCTACAACTATGTGTTCAATAATCTCTTCCTATGATTCCAAGTGCTCCTTATGATGTAGGGTTGCCAGCTCTGGGTTGAGAACTGCCTGGAGATTTTGGAGGTGGAGCTTGGGAAAGGTGGTAGAATGAGGTAGAATGCCAAAGTGTTCACCTTCTAAAGCAGCCATTTTCTCCAGGTGAGCTGATCTTTGTATCCTGTTGTAATGCTGGGAGATCTCCAGTCGCCACCTGGGGAATGGCAACCAATGCTCCCTCTAAGCTGTGGAGTCTGGTGAGCAAAAATTCTACTTTGTGAGCTACTGGCATTAAAGTTGTGAGTGAGCCATTTGGCTGCTGCATAAATTAGTTTGCTCTGGAGCCCTCCTTCCTGAGCTAGGACAGAAATGTGTGAGCCAGAGGCTAAAAAAAACTGTGAGCCAGCTCACACTAACTCAGCTTAGAGGCAACACTGCTGACAACTCTCCCTAGGCCCTGAAGTGGTCTGCCAAAAACTGTGTCACCAACCTGACTAGGATATACTGCTCAATGCATAGATCAAGATGGGTAGCCGTGTTACTCTGTCCATAGCAGCAAAAAAGAGCAAGGGTCTAGTAGCACCTTAAAGACTTAACAAAGTTTGTGGCAGGGGAGGAGCCTGCATGAGTCCCTGCTCACTTCTTCAGATAAGCTCCTCCCCTGCCACAAATTTTGTTGATCTTTAAGGAGCCCCTGGACTCTTCCTCTTTTCTATTGCTCAGTGCATGTGTCTATAAGCAACCAGTCTCTAACATATCAAATGTTAGAGGCTAGCTATTGATCTGCTCTCCCAGAAGAAAGTTTTAAGATGCTTGCAGTTAAATAGGGGAATCCAAAAAGCATTACAAGGTTACTGCAAACCTTTTATAGTCATAAAATAACCTCAGCATTTACAGAGACAGGACTGTGGAAAATGGACCCTTGACCGTTTTCTCCCTCACAGCCGAACGACTGCCAGTCTCCAGGGAGAAGAATGCATCTGAGCTGTCCGCCTGGAACCAAACTTTTCCTCATGTCAGCCGTGCATATTTGCTGTCACCCAAGTAAAGGGAGATGGTTTCTTCGACAGCGAAGGCTTCCCCTCACAGCATGCCCTCAGAGCCTCCAGGGGAAACAAAGCAGCAGGGTCCTTCCTTTCTTGATTTAACTGTGGGGAAATAATTCCTTGAAGAGGAAGAACTGTGGGACAGACAAAGCCCCGGAAGCCAAACCTGAGACCGCAGCTGGGTCACCACACACTTGGGAAATAATTCTGCAGAGGAATACAGAGGCCGAGTTCAGACTGGCAGCTTGGAC
The DNA here is from genome assembly GCA_029375565.1 of Gekko gecko. NCBI lineage: Eukaryota > Metazoa > Chordata > Lepidosauria > Squamata > Gekkonidae > Gekko > Gekko gecko. The sequence goes on from JAPDNY010000010.1 coordinate 17,591,406, forward strand.
CAATATAGGCACATTTCAGAAACGTTTCACAAATGGATTAAAGGGCCGGTTCACACAGGCACAGATGTCAGGCGGTCCCCAGCCATGCCCAACTCATCTTGTAATGCTTCCCTCCCGAGTTTAAAAAATACCAAGTGAAAGTGGTAGCAAACCCTGGAGAGCACGTTTATCCCACTTCCCAGAAGTGTGAATGCTGAAAGCCGCAAACAAGCTGATCCGGTAGGGATGTGCTCATGTGCATAAGTGCATATAACCGGATTACAAAAAAAAAGCCGCTTACAACCATGCCTTCACCAGGGGCAGGCCAACAGTGTGAACGCTTCTTTGCCCATCGTCTCCGGTATGCTCCCGCATCAGTCGGTGCAGTGTGACCAGTCTTTTTGCCACGACTCCTTCCTGCTTCAAACTGCCAGTCTGACCTCAGCCAGAAAGCAGCTGATTTCAAGAAATTAGTGTCTCGTTTATGTTTGAAAAGGAAGAGGTCTTCTGGGCTTCACGTCTGTGCATGAATATGTACCTATTTATTTTATTGATTTCATCTATCCTCTGCCTTTCTCCCCTATGGGGACTCCAAGTTGCTTATGCTGTATTCCTTCCCTCCATTTTATCCTCTCAACAACCCTGTGATGGAGGTTAGGCTGAGAGTATATGACAGACCCAAGATCACCTGGCAAGTTTCCATGGCAAACTGGAGATTCACCACTGGGAAAGGAGCCCTGCACACACTGCCCCCCCTGACAAAAAGGCCCTTTAAAGCAGGGGTGTCAAACATGTGGCACGGAGACCGGATCAGGCCCTCGGAGGGCTTCCATCAGGCCCACAGTGGAACTGGCCATCTCCTGCTTCCAGTTCCACTGCTGCTGCTGCTGCATCATACCTTGGTTCCCCAGACTCTCTTAATCACTCAGCCATTTCATGTTTTAACCTGGGTCCTAGACTCAGAACTCTGAGCATGAGATTTCTGTGGTGAATGGCAATAAATCAAAAGTAGGTTTGCGGCTTACAGAGCTAATGTTTTAAGCATGTTTTTATTTTAAGTAAAAAAAAAAATCTTTGTGTTTGTGTCCTTGATATGCAATCAGAGATTCAACAAATATATATATGTTGTGTGAGTGCCCCCAAATGCCCTGGGTAAAGGATCCAGGACACCATAACAGACATTTTAACAAAACTCTTCCTTTGGCAACTTCAGAATATAATGGTCCAAAGGAAATGCCAGCAAGATTTGGTGCTTCAGCAAGGGCTTAAAGACTTCCAATGACCTATATCTTATTTCTCATGATACGAAACATCCACTGGTCTTACGTTCCTCACTGTTTTGGGGTTCTCAGATTTTTTCTTGGGGGATAATCCACAAATTTGCTTTCCTTATAGGCAAAATTTTAGGGGCAACATTAGATCAGTGTCGTGTAAGTGTAAGAAATATCTCAACGAATTCCACATGAATAGGTGTATTATGTAAATTTTAGCTTGGATCACTGAAATTTAAATAATGGTTAGGCAAATTTGTGGTTAAAATACATGAAAACCATGGCTGTACAAAACCTACGGTCCAAAATTCACACGGCAATAAATCAATGGGTTGCCATACCCATTGGTATATTTGAACTTGTGGGTCACCCTACCGATAAGTTGGGAAACCGTGCTCTAGGTTGTTCCCAAGGGATGTCGAGATAGCTCCTGAAGGCCATCTATGGTCACGCTCATTACTCACCCTCTGTGAGTTATTCAGGGCTGTAGATCAAACAGGGCATTTGTTGAATTAACCTCTCAGCTTTGTGAGGTATGATATAAATATAAGGAGTGCTCTCCTTTGATCTTTCTCACCTTTCAAAAGCTCCGCTCAATGAAAGGGCCTAGCAAAACCGATGAAGCCTGAGTGGTTTACTTACCAGGCTCATTAGGGTGGGCCTTCTGCCTCAGGGCACTCTGTTAGTTAAGGCCCCTATTGACAATCTTTGAAAGGCTGAGTTATTGCGAGGAGCGTCAGCACAGGAGAGGAACAATTAACTCAGGCTATCAGTGGGTTGTACCTTTTCTTCATGGTTCAGATTTACAAGCTGCGAGGGTCAAATACTTCACACTCTTTCCCTCGACAGTCATGGGGGGGAGAGTCCAGTGGTCGAATGTTCAGAACACAAGTCGACAATGATTTATCTGTCAGAAGCGTTCAGAGCTAACTTGGTGTTACAGCTCCCTGGAGTGAGAGTCTGTGCCTGTCCATCTGATTTTCACTAAGCGGGAGCCAGAAATATTCTCTGCGGGGAAAACACTAGCCTGTGTCTCACAGGAGTAAAGCAAAGGAGCGTGAAATCATTTGGAATCCTTCTTTCCTGTTGTCACCTATAATCATCATATTCACGGACAAGCTTTATTGCTGGCCCCAGAGCTAAGAGAGCACGTTGCTATCTTTGTGCCGTGTTTTGGATTTGTTAAACACTAAGTTCTGTGTCAGATGTGGCTGGACAATCACTCTAGACTAAACATATTGCCGTTACTCAGTTGGAGCCAGCAGTTTCTACGTGGCCAGGTTATTTAAGTGAGACTATAAACCAGGGCTGTCCAAGCTCTTTTATTCAAGCGAGACAGTGTAAGAGTATTTGGGGAGATATCCGAGGGATGCCAGCCTCCAGGTGGAACGTGGGGATCCCACAAAACTACAGCTCATCTCCAGACTATAGAGATCAGATCCCCTGGAGAAAATGGACACTTTGGAGGGTGGGTTCTATGGCTTGTACCCCACTGAGGTCCCTGTCCTCCCCAGACCCCAAATCTCCTGGAGTTTCCCAACCTAGGACAGAAAACCCCACCCCACTGCCGGTGGACAGGAAGGCAGCCCTATTTCTTTGGGAAGATCTCAGCCCTAAACAGTTCTGTTATGTCTCCACAGAAAAGCAACGTTAAGCTTCAGCCAAGGCAAGGATTGTAATCCCTGAACTCTTACTGGTTGCCTTTGAACTGAAGTCCTATCAAGTCTTAGTGTAATGCTTTGGAGGAGACAAACCTCACTGGATGTTATCCTTGTAATCTCATTGGTTACTTATTGTAAAATAGGCGTGGCTATATTAGCCTGGACTGTTTAAAAGGAGCTGTGCTCCACTGTTTGCTGTTCTGGTTAACTTTGAGCTGTTATCATTTCACAATAAAGCTGAAATCACTTGTTTGCTGAAATCAAGTTAAGTCTCATACTTAACAAGTTCTGTAACTATGCTTCTGCTGTCTTTGTTTTGTTACTCCCTCAACTATCAGCCTATTTCAGCAAGGAAGATGTGCACTCCAGAATCCATCATATTACGTCAGTGGTCCTCAACATGGAGGCCATGGGCACCGTGACACCCGGTGCTATATTTCCTGGTACTATATTTCCTGGTACCTTCTTCTTTCTTCTCCTGTAATGTATCCACGGGGAAACATGGACTCGGGGCAGCCATGTGCTCGGACCAGTTCTGACCGGTCCGCCATGCGGCCAGGCAAAGGACCTGAGCTTCGCTGCCAAAGACAATAGACTGTAGGCTCCTAGCTCCCTTCCAGTCGGGGAGCCCGGGATAACTCAATTACTGTAAACAGCGAATCACGGGGTATTGTGTGTTTTGGGGTGTGGGTTCACTTGGGGATAAAAGCCAGCCTGCGAGCCGGCTTCTGTCGTCTTGTTCTGGATCTAATAAAGTATGTGAAAGCTGAAATCACTCGTCAGACTCAGTACTTTTTATCCCCAGAACCAAGAGCCCATCCTCATTTTGTTATGCAGCCACAATGGGGGGGAGTTCCCCCCCCAACACCTTAAGTACTCATCCTGAAAACTTGGAGGGAAAGGGTTGTATTTTTTTAACACTTTTCCTTTCCCAAAAAAAGATGTTTTCATGTACAATGCTAGCATAACTTCTGCCAGCCATGTCCACCATTTTGTATGGTGATATAGCTTTGGTGGAAGCAAAGCAAGTAAATTCTGTTTGTTCTCAGCAAGTAGCCCCTGGCTTTCCCAACAGGGCTGCCCACATGGTGTCCCTGTTACTCATTAGGCTTTGATTAGCACAAGGAGGAAAAGCAAAACGGAAGGGTTATCCAAGCCGGTAGTCCACAACCAAGTTAAGTAGCTGTCCCCTATTTACAAGACCAAGGTGACATTCTTGCTGTCAATAAATCAGCCACTTAATCCTGCTTTAATAAGTTTGATTGGATTGTTGCCAGGATACAAGGAAGAACACGCTGATACAAAAAGCCGCATGACAACATCCCTGCTGAAAATGACATTAATTAAATTGTAATTGGGGCAAGTAATCTCTCGTATATAAATGTCGCTTCCCTTTTGGGGTAGGAATCAATTTGGATTGCCAAGGCAGGGGTAAATGTAAGCACTGAAATGTATCTTCGTTAGAAGAAGATGTAAATTGGGTGGCTGTTCTCTCTGGGATATCAAATCACTGTAACATGGTTATTTGCGACCTTGTTAAAAAGAAAAGCCCCGGAGGTGATTAAGGAAGCAGTCTCGTTATTTTGCAAATGGAAAGAGAAAGCAGGTAAAGACATCCATAAAGAATCACTGAAAAACTGAGTGCAGCCCACATTTTCCTATGCATATGTCCCAATTGAATAAAATGGTACTTCCTCCTGAGTAGACCAGCTTAGGGTTGCTCCCTCGCATAACACCAGCTGCCAGATGTCTGGGAGGGCCCAAACTAACATGTCCTGTGAGTACCATGGTCAGAGCTCCCAGTAGGGTTATCAGCCTCCAGGCAGGGCCTAGAAATCTCATGGAATTATAGCTGATCTCAGGCCAGACAATGGGTATCAGTTCATCTGGAGAAAACAACAGCCTTAGCAGGTGGATTCTGTAAGATTGCCAACCTCCCAATGGGGGTGGGGTTCCTGTTATTTTGGGCCCCCAAATCTGCCAGTGGCCAGCTGGCCGGCAGGGGAGCCCCACCTCCAAAGAGTCCTGGCATGCCTGATGTGCCTGGCATGATGACATCACCTAGAGGTGATGTCATTGCACAAGGCATATTGTGCAGGGTCACTCTAGCATTCAGGTAAAAAATCTATAGAGTTTTTACCTGAATGCTAGAGCGTCCCTTAAACTACATGCCCAGCATGATGATGTCACTTCCAGGAGACTCCAGGAGCTGGGATGGAGCCCCCCACCGGGATCGAGGTAAGAGCTGGCAACCCTAGGACTCAGTCAAGAGAGAAGCCATCTTAGATTAATTTTCCATCCCTTTCCAACTAAATTCACTGTTCTCTGATTCTCTCCACAGAATTTAGCCATCTCCCCAGTGCTAGGAATGCCAGCCTCCAGGTGGGCCTGGGGATCCCCTGGAATTACAGCTCATCTACAGACTCATCTCCAGAGAGCCAGTTTGGTGTAGTAGTTAAGTGCATGGACTCTGATCTGGGAGAACCAGGTTTGATTCCCCCCTCCTCCATTTGCAGCTGCTGGATGACCACGGGTCAGTCAAAGTTGTCTCAGAGCTGTTCTCTCAAGAGCAGTTCTGGAAAGAGCTCTCTCAGCCCCACCTACCTCACAGGGTGTCTGTTGTGGGGAGGGGAAGGGAAAGGAGATTGTAGGCCATTCTGAGACTCTGACTGAAGGCTATAAATCCAATCTCCTCCTCCTCCTTCTTTCAGTTCCCCTGGAGAACATGGATGCTTTATAGGGTGGATTCTATGGCACCGTATCCCACCAAGGACCCTGCCCTCCCCAGGCTCCACCCCCAAATCTCCGGGAGTTCCCAAACTTGGAGCTGGCAGCCTACCCCCCCATCCCCTGCAGGCAGCCAGGGGGGACTTGGCAACCCTACCATCCACACCGATGATTACTAGTCAAGGCCATCCACTTAGGCCTGTTCATTAGCTCAACCAGTTGTTATTTATTTATTCGACTGTATGTATAGCCTGCCTTTCCCTACACGGTAGGGCTCAGGTTGGGTCACAACATCTAAAATCGACATAACAATTAAACAGTTAAAATACCATATTTAAATAAAATCACAACAGTACAGAATAAAACATATGATAAAGTGCCCTGTATAATTCATAGCCGATGGCGGCATTCAAGTTTCGCAGGGCCCAGGTCTCATTCACCCCTATTCACCCTTTTGAGCTTGAGCTGAGAGCTGGAAGTAGAGGGCGGGGCTGCCACTGAATGCAGGGAGCAGAGGGAGGGGCTGCCCAACCTCCCGGCCTGCTCAGCCTTCCAGTGTGTTCCTCTCCACCGCCCAGCCACACCTCCTGGCCTCCATCATTGTCCTCACAGGTAGGAGCTGCAGCATGTCCTTCTGCCGTGATCCTCTGTGCTTCTTTATGTTTTATTTTTTTTTAATTGCTTTGCCGAATTTTACTATTCCCCCACTTTTCCATTTTAGGTAGGCATCTTTTTTTTTTTTTAATCATTAACCTTTTTGTTGAATTTCACACACAAAAAAGCATAGAAACATATCAAAGTGCACTAGAGAATAAGTAAGGAACAATCAAAACCAGGGGTAGATTAGCGACTTTGTGAATTATAGAACGATAAAAGTTTTGTTCATAAAAACGAGTAAACTATTGATGCCTTAAAACAACTTCAGTGTGGTAATATATTTAGAATAGTGTTACACAGCCAGTGTTACACAAGAGATAAGGAGTGTAGAGAACATACGTTTTAAGTGTACAGTAGTTTGAGGTGTATCTGTTTGTGTGGTTGGATGTCATTCTCAACTATTGTTTCAAAGAATGGGAACCATTTTGCATGGAAGGTGGATTGCCTAGGAAAGTGTTCCACATGATGTAAATGATTTGTGATTTTCTCTAATATGAAGAGGTCCCAGACCTTTGTGTACCAGAAATCGATTGTGGGAGCAAGTAGGCATCTTTTAAGGAAGGGGGGAGGTTTGGGACCAACCACAGTTAAAATATAGAGTTCTACAAACCCAAGAAGCCCCAGGTTTACAGAGAAATATTAGTTTTAACACCACCACCCCTCCTAATGTGGGGCTCCAATGTAATATCTCTGCTATGACATGCATGGCCCGGCCCGACAAAGTCCCATTTATGTCAGATCCGGCTCTCATAACAAATGACTTTGACACTCCTGGAATAGACCTTCTCCATCTTCTGCTTCAGGTTATGTGGTGTCTGCAGTCGTCTTTTTGGTTGCCTGAAGCATGTGGTCACAACGAACAGCACATGAAACTCTGTGAGTCACTTTCCTGCTTGATTTTGTTATCCTAGTCCAAATTTTCTGACAATGTTTGATTGTGCTTTCTTTCCTATTTTTGTGTTCGGGTTGCCCATGAATTATCAGCACATCTTGCATAGGCACATAATCAATTTCTTCCTGGACACTTGGATAAAAGCGTTCAGTTCCTTCCTCTTCAGTACCTGTAGTTGCGAGCATAAACTTGAATGATGGTTAGATTGACAGGATTTTCACAAAGTCTGAGTGATATTTTTTGGTCAGACTTTACTTTATATTCCCCTGCTTGCTTATGCGATGTCTCGCCTCACTATTTAGAGCAGCACCATTTCTTCCGAGTTCGTCATTTCCAGACAAAAACACTTCATACTCTTCTGACTAAAATGTCCTAACTTTATTTTCACTCATACACAGGATTCCAATCTTTAAGCATCCCATTTCTTATTTTATGATTCTAAGCTTATCTTGTTTCATACTTCTCACATTCCATGTGCCTATCATATGTGTTGTACAACGTTGGACTTTCCTTCTGTATCTGTTCACTTCAGCAACTGGATGTCCCTTTGGCTTCCAGTTGCATGTGGCCTAACTCTCTCTGAGCAGTCCAGTGACTCAGACTCAGAATTCTCAATGGAAGACCTGAAGGAACTAAAGTTGGGAGCTGAGGTGGACTAGAGAAAGTGGGGGGCTGAGGCAGACCAGAGAAGGCAGCCCTGCAGAGGAGCCTGCTGACAATGTTCCTGCAGTGCCAGAAGCCACCTTGCCAAATCCTGCAAGGGAGACCTAAGAACATAAGAGAAGCCAATGTTGGATCAGGCCAATGGCCCATCCAGTCCAACACTCTGTCACACAGTGACCAAAAATACCAGGTGCCATCAGGAGGCCCACCAGTGAGGCCAGGACACTAGAAGCCCTCCTCATCACAGACCTCATCACAGACTCCTGAGATAGCCACCAGACCTCTGCTGGGCAGGATGAGAACCTGGGCCCATGACCCCAGGACCCACTCTCACCCCACAGGAATCACGGCGGCAGCAGAAGACCCTGGCTGAAATAGCACGGAGGAGGTGAAGTGCCAGACTGGCTGTGTACAGCCCAACTGTGGTTCTTGAGCAGTGCTCAAGAGTTCTTCTGCTTCACAGGATCTTGGCCAGAGCACAGCGTGGCCTCAGGACCTTCAGCACCTGCACCAGATTACCATCCAGCCTGCTTAAACTGAGACCTGGGAAGACTGAGTAGTTAGACCAACTGGTCCACTAGGTGCAAGCCTCATGTCTTCAGCTCCCCAAGTCTCCAAGCTTGGCTAGCCGCAGGGCTAAGGGTCAAATATCCCTGCAAAGGCAAACTGACTGTAGGGAGCAGGACAGTGCCATTAAGAACAGTGCTATCCCCAGTCGTCCTCTGCTCTTCCTCAGTATCTAATTGAGTGCCTTTTGACCTGTGGGTTGTGTCTTCCAGCACTATATCTTCTTTCATTTTAGGTTGTCTCATCATAGGGTTTTTCAAAGTATGAGATGACTAGAAGTAGTTTGCCATTGCCTCCTTCTGTGCAGTACCAACCTGGGTTAGCTGAAGCGTCGCTGCCATTGTTTATGAAAGATTCTCCACCAGTGTTTCCTTCCACGACTACTGCTTCCCAGTAGCTACCTTTCACCACTGGGACTGTCAGTTTTCTTATGCTGATGTGACCATTCGTTCTTGAATGAGGTGGTTACATCTTTGTCTGATATCTTGGCTTTTCCACCTTGAGCGACTCTGCTAGAGTTTGGATGGCATTGCTCTCAGCTTCACACAGTTAGAGTGGTTCCTCAGTGGGGCAGGCTTCCTCAGGAGGTGGTGGGCTCTCCTCCTTTGGAGGTTTTCAAACAGAGGCTAGTTGGCCATCTGACAGCAATGCTGATTCTGTGGACTTAGGCAGATCACAAGACGGGAGGGCAGGAAGGGTTGCATCAGTTCTTGTGGCCCTTTCTTACAGGCCCAGGGAAATGTTGATCACCACTTTGGGATCAGGAAACATATTTTCTCCAGGCCAGTTTGGCTGGGAATCCTGGAGGTTTTTTTGTCATCTTCTGGGCATGGAGCAGGAGTCACTGGGGGTGTGTGGGGGAAGGTATCTGTGAATTCTCTGCATTGTGCCAGTGGTTGGACTAGATGACCCTGGAGGTCCTTTCCAACTCTATGATTCTAGAATTCAATTAAAATCCCCTCACAATTTTAAGATTTGTATCCAAACGGGGATAGTTCTGGTACTTTCCTAATATAGGGCTGATCAGGGGTCAGAGCCTGGGAAGGGTAGAGTTTGGGGAGGGGTGGGGAGGGAGCTCAGCAGGGACGTGATCCCATAGCATCCATCCTCCAAAGCAGCCATTTTCTCTCGCGAAACTGATCTCTGTAGTCAGAAGGTGAGTTGTAATTCATGGAGATCTCCAGTTTATTCCTGGATGCTGGCAACCCCACATCCTCTTCTAGCATCTTCCTTGCCTTGTGCAGTCTGTCTCTCCCCTTCCCACCCAATAAACAAAGAACTAGCTACAAAGAAGCACTCCTCTCTCTGAGTTTGCATCACCAGGAACAAAAGAACCAGAAGTCGATTAAGATTTGTAATGTGCTTGTAGTATCTGTAAGCACTCTAACTCAGATTTCATAAGGAGAGGGAGGAGGGGATGTCAAAAGACCAAATTTCTTTTTTTTTTTTTAAAGCCAGGGTTGTCTTAGGATTTCCAGTATGCTACGGTAAAGAATGGAAACCAAAACTAGCCAAACAGAGGCCTTTTTTTCAAGCTCCTTTCTATATGTTATTGACTTGTCATTTCCTTCCTTATAAATTTTCAAATCCTATTCAGAGCAATAAAACTAAAGCATCTTCCTCGTCTATAATCCGCACCAATATAAAAGACTTCTCCAGCTTTAGAACTGCCTGTCCCCAAGGAACCTTGAAATCAGTGGATATTGCTAGAGATAATAAAATGAGACAGTGAAGGATCTCTTCATTCCCTTAACATTTTCTGTTGCAAAGAAACTGTTACAGAAACAGAGGGCGACGAAAGTATTTTTTTCTTTGCATGGATCACCAGTCGAATTAACAACTGTGAAGATATGGTATGATTTTAATAATACAAGCAAACGCACACATCTGCCAATACAAAAAAAATTACCATAATGTTATTTAATTAAACATTTCAGCTCCTGCCTTCATCATTCACTAGATTTTAAAGCAGAAATCATGATGCGTTTAAGAACCCCGAATGATGCACAGAAACACCACCAGGGTGATATCTGCCATAGAAGCAGAATAAAATGGAATTAAGAACATATAAAACTATTAATGGACCCATAAAATATGACATTGGAGAGGCCTCGTGAGTGTTTGGCATCTTCCCCCCACCGATTTTCATTGGATGCATCATTTGGAAGTATGTTCAGTCTTCAGACCGACAATTCTGCTTCTAAAAGTGCATAGTGGAGATACGGTCAAGTCGCAACCAACTTATTTATTTGTTTGTTTGTTTACATTTGTATCCTGCCCTCCCCACTTTCGCTCAGTGCGGCTAACAACATAGATATAAATAAATGCATTGAAACTCCAATATGTATATGAAAACCAACATTCCATTAAAATGACAATATAAACTATAAATGCACTGCACACGGCTATAATACAGATGACGACATACACATGCACTCATCATTTGAATGGTCGCCTCCAGGCTCCTGCCAGGCTGTTTATCGTCCGGCTGGTGGTGATATTGGCATTAAGACCAGGTTGTTGGTGGTATTGATATTAGGGCCAGGGCCATGATATTGAGGTGGCACCCTACTTGAAAGCCTGGTGGAAGAGCTCCATTTTAGAGGCCCTGTGGAACTGCAAAAGGTCCCACAGGGCCCTGATATTGTCCAGGAGCAAATTCCACCAGTGAGGGGCCACCACAGAAAAGGCCCTGGCCCTCATTATGGCTGACCTGGCCTCTTTGGGGCCTGGAAGGGCCAGGCGATTTTGGGATAGAGATCTTAATGCTCTCTGGGGCACATATGGGGAAAGGCAGTCCCTTAGGTAGACAGCTCCCTGACCATATAAGGGAACTTATGGTAACCCCTTACGATTTTTGAGGCAAGAGACATTCAGAGGTGGTTTGCCACTGCCTGCCTCTGCACTGTGACCCTGGATTTCCATGGGGGTCTCCCATCCAAATACTAACTAGGGCCAACCCTGCTTAGTTTCTGAGATCTGACAAGAGCTGGCTAGCCGAGATCATCCAGGTCAGGGCATAAAAGTACACACCAAGCTTCATTAGGATTCCTCAGTCTTCACACCAGTGTCTGTATTTTTTTGCGTTTTCCTCCCATTTTGAAAACAGAAATGGGCTCCAGCTGTTCTTTGGACCTGGACTTGTGCCTAGAAAGCGCACGGACTGCATTTAACTCCCTATCACAACAACGTTCCAGAAGAAAGAGGTTGCTTTTCTTATCACACTAACAGAAAACTGGGGGCAGTGAGGTAATGGAGGTTCCCTTCGCTTGGTCTGTTATCTTCCAGTTAAGAATCTAGGGAGTTAACTTTTGGTAGGCTTCACACATTCAGAAGGCATTTCAGATCTTTTTGGATCAAATGCCTTTTGTCCAGGGCCAGGGTCCGGCCCCAACTCCACCACAGTGAGGCCAGGCCAGCCCAGATGTTGCAAAGGCCTGACAGGAAGAGAAGGAGTACAGAGAGTGACCCGAGGCTGGGAGAGACCCTGCCCATTCAGCTGCACAGGGAGGAGCCGCACCAAGGAAGTGGCCGCTGAGGATGACAGGCAGCCAGGGAGCATCCTGACCCAGCTGATGATGTCATCAGCTGGTGATGTGTATGTGAGTTCCAGGTTCTGCCCCAGGTGGCAATCCTCCGGTTGCCGTTGTTGCTCACCCGGTCAGCTCAGGGGGAAGTGTCCTGGGAGGGGTGAGACGAGAAGAAAGGAGGCAAAAGGACACCTCAGACAGGCAGGGGATCAGGTTAGGTTCACCTGGGATATCCCTCTGCCTGCACAGACCAAACCTTCAGCCAGTCAGGCTAAGGGGATGTGGGTCTCTCTGAGCTTCAGTTACTCTCCCCAGTCTCATCTGTGTCTCGTCCTCCTCGGTCTCCAGCCTCTCTTTCCTCTTATCCCCACGCCCCGCTCCCAGCACCCTCTCGTGTAACAGCCCCGTCCTTCCCTGCTTAGCCCCACCCCCCTTTATAACATTCCACGCCGGCTGCTCTGGCAGGACGGCTCCTCCTTCCTGCTGTCGGTCGCTGAGTGCGGGGGCTGCTTTCTGCTCTGCGGGCTGAATTCCACTCCTCTTCCCCTCACCTCTTCTTTCTGTTTCGTTTCCTCTTCGTGGTCCTCTGGTATGTCTTCTTGCCCGACCCCCGAGCTCTGTGCAGCTTCTTTCTTCGTCCCGTGGTTGCAACGCCTGTCGAACTGCCTCTGTATTTGATGCCCTTGGTCTGCATTCCCTTCCAGATGAGTTAGCCCCTTCAGGGTTGCTCCCAGCCAGTCCCGGGAGGACGGGAGGCGGCTGACCGGGACAGTGTACAAGACCACTATACCAGCCGAGACCAGACCCCGACAGCACTCAGGGCCACCAGGGAAGCAGGCCCCAACCCTGAGACTAATGGCAACCTATGCTTCCTCTAAGCTGTGGAGTCTTGTGATCAAAAATTCTACTTCATGAGCTCCTGACATTAAATTTGTGAGTGAGCAATTTGGCTCTGCATAAATTAGTCTGCTCTGGAGCCATCCTTCCTGAGCTAAAACAAAAATGTTTGAGCTGGAGGCTAAAAAACTGTGAGCTAGCTCACACTAACTCAGCTTAGAGGGAACACTATTGACAACCCTCCTGGAGGAACATGCAATAGTTGTGGCCCAGGTGAGGAACCAGGGCCATGCTGGGATGAGCCATGGCCAAGCTTGGGGACAAACTCTTATCTATAATGGGGCAGAGGGGAACTAGGGATGGGAAGCAGGGTTGAGGAACAGGAAGTCAGAGGTGAGCAGGGAGGACAGAGAAGGATGCCCATTCCTGGCTCTGACTTGGCCCAACCAGGTCCAGAAGCCCAAGGAGCCAGGCTGGGACTGGACCCAGGGCTCATTTCCTGCAGGAGCGCGCAGGAGTGAAGCTCCGGCAGTAAGGAGCCCAGGGGGTGGGAACATGCAGCAAGCCCCACCCCCTGCTCCCAGCAGCCCCCTCACCTTTCCAGGCCCACTGGCCGACCCAGCAGAGCACTGCCATGAGTTGGCCCTCAAGCTGCTCTGCTGCTGCGTGGGCCATGGCACACAGCCTGCCCAGGCTCTGCCCGACTTCATGTCAGCCCTGGCATGGCACCTCTGCCCTGGCCTCCTGCACCTACTTGGCCTCCTCCTACACCTCTGCCCCACCACTGCCCTGGCCCCCTACCTGCTTGAGGCCATGCACATCCTCCACGCCATCCTCCTCTACCCACGAGCAGCCACACACTTTCCTGTACTTGCTGGCCATCCAGAAGAGTCCAGTGGCACCTTTAAGACCAAGGTTTATTCAGGTACAAGCTCTCCCTCTTCTGTGAGGGCAGATCTATGTGCTCCCCCCCCCCAAAGCTAGCAATCCAAAACAATCTAGTGGAGCCTGAGCGGTGGGTGTTTCCTTCTGTCACATTTCCGGTGATGTCAGGGGTGTGGCATATGCAAATAAGTTATGCTAATGAGTTATGCTAATGAGCTCCTGCACCTCTTTTTCTATGAAATGTCCCCTGACTGGACCCAAGGGTAAAGGTGGGAAGAGCAGCACCTTTTCTGAAGAGAAGCTCCAAGGACAGGCTGGGGATGAAGGTGAAAAGGAGACTTCCTGTGGGGAGGAAGGCAACTATCCAGGGAAAGAAGAGAGCGAAGGTGCTGCAACCTCTTCTCCTTCATATTCGGAGGCTTGGAGGAGCTTCTCTTGGGGTGGGCCAATATTGTGGAAGGTGGGAGGGTGGGGGCTGTGAGGGAGGAGCCTCATGCCTTTTAAAAATTTGGAAATATTCCAAGTAATTTAGAAAAATCCATCTTTATCGCTCTGAAGTGTTTTGCTTTGTTTTTGTATTGGGTTCAAAGCCCCATCGAACCATAATGATTCCCAGCTTTCCCGCGGTCTGCCAGATCACATTTGGTGTCATTAAAATTACCAATTCACTGTTAATTAAGAAGTCGGGAAGCTGCTTTTGTTCCCACCGGGACTGTTTTGCTCTTAACTGCTGGTTTAGGTATACATTTGACTTTGGCTTGACTGGTGAGGTTCTATCATAGTTGTTTTGTAGTCTTGTTAAATTTCAGCCTGGCTACCAAACCCTTGCAAAAAAAGGAGGCTACCTGGCCCCCTATTTGACACTCTACCCAGAGGCATTTAGAACAGAGGGTAATAAATTGTTAATAAAGTGACCCCATTGTCTAGGTTTACGATGCCGTCAAGCCAACCGCGGTGCCTGAAAGGAATCTGCTATCAGGAAAATATTTCAAGCGTAGACTGAAATGAGAAACAATGCAGACACACTGCCTCTCCACAGTCCCCCGTAACAGATAACCACAGAGGCACCACTGGTGCGTATAAAATATTTTACAACGTCACTAAAAATGTGACAGTTCCTCTGTAAAATGAGAACATTATTACAAATTGCTCTTTAATAATATATCTTTCACTTAGGTTGGTAAGAGAATACTATCAACATCTTTTACCCTGCTGTGTGCTCCTGCCGAGATCAATACTAAATAAATACCTTTCTTTTCCATAGATAAGCAGATGGTGGTAGACCCGAGACTTAGGCTTTAATCTTTAAATGAATAAAAGATTAAGAAGCAATAAATCCCAAGGAGTCATTATCCCTAAGATGTGTTCTCTTCTGGACTAGTATTTATATGAGAATGCTCCAACCTGAAATAATGGCGGATGATCCTTTTGAGGCACTGAGCATCCTGGATGCTTCCTTTGGCCTCTGTACTTCACACCTCAGCAGCTCTGAAGATCAGATGCTCAAAATGGTATGTTCAGAATGTCTTGTAGAGCAGGGAGAATTGAAACAAGAATGTGTATTTTTAAAAATTCCTGGTAAGTTACTACTACCACCACTACTACTGCTACCACTGATGGTGATGATGATGATTTCATGACGTTTAACTGAGTAACAATGCCATAATAATAATGATATTATTATTATTACTATTAATATTTTTTAACTTTTTTATTTGCATCATAAATTATTATTACATTACAATACAATACAATTCCAGTTCTCTTATGATACATTTTCCCCCTTTTTTGTCCCACCCCCCGCAAGGTGACCATCATATACCTACACATTTAAATTTTTAACCATGAGCACATTTTTTCCATTTTTTCGAGTATAGCGAGATTGGCTTCTCCATGATTTACCCATTGATTATTACTATTAATATTATTATATCATGACATTTAACTGAGTAACAATACCAAAAAAAATCTAGATTCAAATCCAGTAGCACCTTAGAGATCAACAAGAGTTTCACATATAACCTTTTGAGAGGGAAAGATCCCTTCATCAGCTACGAGTTGAACTGGAGATCCCTAAATCCTTATATCCCAATTAGATGATGGGAAGGGTGTTGCAAAAAAGAAACTCAGGATGCAGTGGTACAATACACATTGTAATCAGCTTGATTAGAGCTCGGGGGCAGAAAATTAGCAGTGAGATAACAATCCCATGTCCCTATTCAGCTCTGGGGCCCCATTGTTCTGAACATGTGAATGTGTTTCAGTTTAGCAGACTTGTGTTGTAATTTTCCCTCGAAGCTTCTCTGTTTGAGGACTACCGCTCTTTGGTCAGCAATGGAATGACCTGGAAAACTGAAATTTCCCCCCATTGTTTTTTGTTTGTTTGTTTTTTAGTCTTTTGGCCTCTAAATAGGGTTGCTAGCTCTAGGTTACAAAATACCTGGAGATTTTGGGGGTGGGACTTGAGGAGGGTGGGGTTTGGGGAGGGGAGAGACTTCAATGGGGTATAATGCCATAGAGTCCACCTTCCAAAGCAGCCATTTCCTGTAGGTGAACTGATTTCTGTTGCCTGGAGATCAGTTGTAATCCTGGGACCATATGGCTGGAAGACTAAGGGTAGTAGTTGTTGTGGCCTGCAGCGTGCAAGAGGATAGAAAGTTCCTTGTTTCTTCAGGGGTGTAAGTTATGAGTTGTAGATGGCTTGCTTTCTCTTGCAAAAATGGGTTGGTTCCTTGTGGAAATATCCAGTTCAGAGAGCTTTTCATCCATCTGCTTCTGCTTACAGTATAAAACCACTGACCAGAAGTTTAAGCATTTTCTCCCACTGTTTGTAGGATAAGTGGTTTGGAATGGATTTTTTTTTATTCGCAGTTAATTTAGATATAATTTCCAGTCTTTTGCATTTGGTAAGCAAGATAATATCAGTTTGTACCTCCACACACACCAAGTTCAGGACAGGGACAGAGGGGAGCCAGTGTGGTATATTAGTTAGTGTCAGGCTTGGATCTGGGAAAACCAGGTTCGAACCTCCACTCTGCCATGGAAACTCACTGGGTGACCTTGGGCCAATCGTACACTCTCAGTCTAACCTAACTCACAGGGTAGCTGTTGTGAGAATAAAGTGGAGGGGAGGAGGATTATGTAAGCCACCTTGGGTCTCCTTTGGGGAGAAAGGTGTGGCATAAATGATGTAAATAAAATTAATGAATATGATTGTTATCTCACTACAGAGTCTAATTTTCTGCCCCCAAGCATTTCCTCTCTAATCAAGCTCTAATCAGATAAGCAGATAAAAGGAAGTACCTCTTTGCCCCAAAAAGTAATTAGTGTGTGGTATTCACTGCCGCAGGAAGTGGTGGTGACTACAAGCATAGACAGCTTCAAGAAGGCACTGGATAAACATATGGAGCAGAGGCCTATCAGTGATATTAGCCACAAGGTATAGATGGAACACTCTGACTGGGGCAGTGATGCTCTGTATTCTTGGTGCTTGGAGGGGCAACAGTGGAAGAACTTCTGGAGTTCTGGCCCTGCTGGTAGACCTCCTGATGGCAGCTGGGTTTTGGCCACTGTGTGATACAGAGTGTTGGACTGGATGGGCCATTGGCTTGGTCCAACATTGGCTTCTCTTATGTTCCTATGTCTGATCACAAGAAGAAAATGATATGCGTAACTGGCCTGCTACCTTTGTTTTTTCTATTTTCTTTAATTAGATGCTTATAATTATTTCGAAGATAAAAAAAAGATTTAGGTAAGCAATTTACTTATTTTTTGTTTATATGCCCTAACAGTGCGTCTAAGCTGTTTTTTCATATCTATACATTCTCTGTTAAACCATCTATTATCGGTTTGCTGCCTCCCACTTGATGATTTACTACTCTTTTAAAAATTTTATTTATGCTTTATTGTTAAAATACAAACAGCATAACATTGTACAATGAAACAATGGGGGGTAAATGTTGTCTAAAACACAGGACTGAAAACATAACAGTTAATATTTGTTGAACTACACAACCATTTTTCAAATATGTAAAGGAACTTTATCAAACGTGTTATTTAGGAGTTGCCTGAGAGTACTCACGACTGGTAAGGGTAGTTTATTTAATAAATTGAGATAGAATATTGTTTAAGCAACAGGGAGGTTACTGGTTTAAAAATGAAGCCATAACGCGTAGCTTGGATTTTGTGGTAGAAGGTCATTTTCCGCCATGTATTGCAGGTAAGGAAACCAAGTACACACCAGTTTAGAATGAGCTTTATGGGAATTTGACTGAGTGGATATCAGTGTGTTCATAATTTTGTCCATGATGAATTGCTCCCAAACTTTATTTCTCCATTCCATTATTGTGGGTGATCTGGAAAATTTCCAGGTGGTTGCTATAGCAAGTTTGGCAGCTGCCAGTAGGTTCATTGTAAGATGATGGAGAGGATCCTCACAATTTAGAGGGGTTTCTAAGATGTAGAAGAATAGTCTCTGGTTTCACTAGAAGCTGCTGGTATGTTATTTTGGTTATTTTAGCAACAATTGTCTCCCAGAACTGTTGTATATGAGGACATCTTCACCAACAATGCATGTAATCCCCAATCTCTCCACAATTCTTGTAGCAAAGTGGTGAGTATGTGCTATTCATATCATGCAAGTAGCTCAAAGTATAATACCAGTGGGAAATCAATGCCACTCTTGACCAGAAAAGGTTTCAATCATTTAGTTAGTTCTGCATAAAAGGACAAGGTGATCTCAGGGTCCCTTGTTGTCAATAGTTTTTTCTTTAATTTCAAGAAATGGCTCATTATAAAGCACCAGTTGTAATTCATTCTAGAGAGCATCCGTCCACCTCAGTCATATGTTAGTTGTAAATACAGTTTGTGGAAACTTTGCCTCACAAGTACACACTGGATCCCAGGTCAAAATTTAAAATATAAGGGGTTGATGATTGCTCTCTGGGAGCATTCCAACTTCAAAAATGTAGCATCTTACCGTAAACAGTTGGGGAAACTAATAGATAATCAATCACAGTTGCTCCCATATGACTAAAGTAAGTAAATGTTCCATATTTATCCTCAACAGAATTACCATTTAATATAATGAGGCCTAGTTGATCAATCAAACTGCAAAAATTCAATCCATGTTTATTAACTATATGATCTTTTGACATCCTCCTACCATTATAAAATCCATCATCAGATCTATTGCTGATACGGGCATTAAAGCCACCTAATAACATTAATTGTGCCTTAGGATATTTATCTTCAAGATCACATATATAATCTTCCAAATCTATCCAACAAGTCTCATGAAAGAAAACTGAAGAATAAGGAGGAATATATATATATGTTTACTACCAAAATAGTCTGATCTTTAAACATCAAAAGACAGGCCATCGCTAAAGACATCAAAATAGGAAGAGGTGTCACATCACATTTCAGTGAGGTCAAAATCAAGCATGCCAACCCACCACTAGGACGTCCTTGGGTGGCCAAAGATACAGCATTAAGTGAGTAAGAAAGAAACCCATTTAACATCAATTCCTCTTGGAGGAAAATTATATCAAACCCTCATACGAATTGCAAGAAAGAAGGATCCTGAACTTTGTTATTCCAACCTGACACATTCCAAGGAATACACTTTAAATAATATTCACTCTGGGTTTCAAATAGTCAGTTTAATTTCTTTATTTTATCTAAGTCACTTGAGTCCACTAAGATTGAACCATTCTTGTACGTATGAGTTGATACTAATTTGGAAAACTCTACAGGGCCAACAGGAAAGGGACCTATTGTCCCGATCTTATACTCCTAAATAGCAGTTCAACTGCCTCCAGTCGGGACATCAGACTTATATTGATGTTGGAAGGGGATATAATTTATGTTTGGGGTAAACAAGTCACTACTACTAAGGGGAGCATCCTTTGATTTATCTAATTCTGGAACTGACCGCATCTGCGGTGGAACTTCTATATGAGCTAAAGTAGCAATTGAGGAAAGTGGTACAGGCTTCTGAGACTGATTATCATTTTCCAATAATTTAATCCTCAAGTGCTCAAGCCTATCAGTAATTGATTTTTTCCTATTGTTGTAAGTGCCCTAAATAAATAAATTAAATCTAACTCCATAGCCTGGATAGTTGGTGAATCACCTAATCTAGATACTGGATGCTCAGGAAGGTCATCCTGTTTGATAAGCTCACACTCCATACAACTATCAGGACCTCGAGGTTTATCCTTGGAGGCTAGCTCCTCCTTATCAGCTAAGAACTGAAAAGGGGTGTGTGTAAGATATTCTTAAAAACTCTAGAAGGGAAATATACCCCAAGAGTTCAGTAAATCTTTCCTTTGCATAATCAGAGTTGGAATAGTTGGACCATCAAAAGATAACAATATTCTTGTTCTAGATGTCTAAAATTTCAAATGAAGTCAAAATAATAGATGACCCCTTAATCCTTAATTTTGCTTCTAGAAACTGAACTATAGCAAATTTAGAATTTAACAAAGTTCATTCAATAGTACAGTAAGACAGATCTGGTGGGACTGTAGCACCAGTTGACTAGTATTTGATACATTCTCACATAGTGATTGGGTATTTACACAGGTTTCACAGAAAATGACCAATAACAATGCGACATCTGAAGAGACACATTCTGACTCAAGCTTAACATCTGAATAGATAGCAGCAATTCACATTCAGTACATAACAATATAATTCATAACCACATCCACATTAGCTCCCTCACAACCCCTCTCCTGAGTATTTGGCAAAATCTCACTCAATAGAGAACAATTACTTGGCTGTTCCTTTACATCATGAACCACAGAAGAAATACCAACACAGGGGGTTTCTAGATCAGGCAATTCATCGAGTTGCAATCAGGCAATTCATCGAGTTTTGGCCACTGTGTGACAGAGTGTTGGACTAGATGGGCCATTGGCCTGATTCAACATTGGCTTACCCTTTACTCAAGTGTTGTTTCTTCTTCTCAGCCACCATTCGTTCCTGCAAAATCAGCCACAGGTCTTTCCAGGAAAATTAGCTTCCTTCCACTCTAACTTTCCACTCTAACTTTTATCCAGGCAGCAGTCGAAGGGAGTCAGGCCTGCTACCTAATAGAATGAGTCCCACAGTCTCCGGTGCCTAAGGATGACCAATGCACTTTCCAGCTGGCATCTCTCTCTCTTTCTTTTAATCACCAAAGGACTGATTGCTCTGCTTGGAAGAAGAAGAAAAAAACAATTCTACACCATTCAAGTTAGCAGGATTTATCTAGCTGTCCTCTCTTGATTTTTTGACCTGTTGGCTGATACACTCTAGGGGTGGGGGAAGAGGTCTCTATCCTCTTTTCTTTCCTTCCTCTCTGCCATTCTCTGATGCAAGATGATACAAGAACTCGTGGGCACTCAATGAAATTGCTGAGTGGTCGGGTTAGAATGGATAAAAGGAAGTACTTCTTCATCCAAAGAGTGATTAACACTTGGAATTCACTGCCATAGGAGGTGGCAGTGGCTACAAGCATGGACGGCTTCAAGAGTGAATTAGATAAGCGTATGGAGCAGAAGTCCATCAGTGGCTATTAGCCACAAGGTATAGATAGGAACTCTCAGGCTGGGGCAAGGGATGCTCTGTATTCTTGGTGCTTGGGGGGGGCAACAGTGTGAGGGCTTCTAGTGTCTTGGCCCCACTGCTGGACTTTCTGATGGCACCTGGTATTTTTGGCCACTGTGTGACAGAGTGTTGGACTAGATGGGCCTTTGGCCTGATCCAACATTATGTACTTAACAAGCATGGCCAAATGTTCAAAGAACCAATTTCATGCCCACTGTTAGTCTTACTTGTTTATCCTGCATCTTTACCAGTTGTTTTGTATGACTGGGAGCATGGCACTGGTGTATATGGTGGATGGGTGGAGATCTTTCATTCTAACACCCTGTAATGGATCTATTGTAACTGCTGAAAATACTGGTTTCTAGCATCTCCAATCTCCTTTGCCAACTTAGCTATGGCTCAGGCGTAGTTTGGGAACAACACTAATGTTTTAGGGTCCAAATCACCTTTTCCCTCTATTTTTCGTGTGTGTGTGTGTGCACACCTGGAAATCATGGCAACCTCTGGTGACTGACCCCTACTGGGGACTTGGAGGATATCCAGAAGTGGCTGAATAAAGCCTGCCCCCGCCTCCCACCTCTCCAGGAGTCTCCCAGCCTGGATCTGGCATCCCCTGTTGGTGGCCAGGGGGGACCTGACGAAACTTACCAGTGAAGGGATCCTGGGTAGGGCTGCCAGGTCCCCCGGGAGGGCAGAGGTTCCCCCGCTAAAAGGGTCCCCAATCAGCTGCTCCAGAAAAGGCCAGCGGGGGTAACCCCACCCTCAAAGTGCCCAGTTTGGGCCAACATGCCCGGCGCAATGTCACCTCCGGGTGACGTCATTGCACCGGGTACATCACCAGCTGATACTCTAGCAATCAGCCTGAAAACTCTATGGTACCATAGAGTTTCCAGGCTTATTACTAGAGCATCAGCCAGCAATGTGCCCAACATGATAACAGCACTTCCAGGCCAGGACAAACTCTCCCCTGGTTTTAAAGGTGAGTGACTTGGCAACCCTAATCTTGGGTAGCAAGCAATAGGAAAGGCTTTGCTTTGCCCAAGATCCTGGAGGGCCTGTAGACGATACTGAACTAGATGGACCATTGGTCTGAATTCCTATAAAAGTAACGTCGTAAGTTCATGGAGTCACATGGATAAAAGGGCTTTTAATTTATATTTCACAGTTATCACAGTTTATGCTTCATGGAAAATCAGTTTTGTAAATAGGAGGGAGTTTCAAGAGCAATTTTTATATATGAGGTATACCAGTTATCCAGGATTTTCATAAGTGAAAACGGTTTGACATCATTATCTTGAGGTAAAACAGCAACTTTACAAGGTAGGGTTATTTCCTGAACTGCAGACATTACCTTGGGAAAGGGGGGGGGTAATCTTTGATTATCTTAAAAGACAAGTGTGCATAATGGAAAGGAAAACTGCTCTCAGGTGTTTCTTATCTTGTATTGGGCTTGCGTAAAAGAGAGAGGCTAAAAAAAGTTCAAGGATGCATAAAAACATAACCTGAAAGAGAACTGATCTCTGTCACCTGGAGCTAAATTGTAATTCCAGGAGACCTCCGGCCACCACCTGGTGGCTGGCAAACCTACAGAGAGAACAGTGGTTTTCTTAATGCCAGAAGTAAGATTTGAATTCGGGGCTTACTGGCCTTTAGCTTTGCCAGTCTTCTGCACCATTTTTTCTATGCAAATGAAAATCTTTAAAAATCTCATTGGGTATGTGGAACCATTTGGCTGCAATCTTGAGAACATTTACCTGGGAGTAAGCCCTATTGAATAAAACAGGACTTTCTTCTGAGTACACAGGCTTAGCATTGCACTGTAAAGATACCCTTGGATCCCAGTCTAGGGGACTCAAGACATTTTTTAACTTCTGGTGACATGCAACTTGGTTAACATCTGGATGCTTCCATGTGAGTCTGAGACACTGGATGGCCCAGGCAAGCCTGATCTCGTCAGTTCTCAGAACTTTAGCAGGGTCAGCCCTGGTTAGTTTTTGGATGGGAGACCAATAGGAACGCCGGGCTTGCTGGGCAGAGGCAGGCGATGGCAAACCACCTCGGAACGTCTCTTGCTTTGAAAATCTGATGGAGTTGCCACGAGTCACCTGAGACCCGATGGCACTTCCTACCACCATGAGACAGGCAAACAACTGAATGTCCTTGGATATTTAAAAACTGAATGTCCTTGGATATTTTTAAAAAAAAACCCTTTGGAGGTTTTCAACCAGAGGCTAGTTGGCCATCTGGCAGCCATGCAGATTCTGTGAACTTGGGCAGATCATGAGTGGGAGGGCAGGAAGGGTTGCCTCAGTGCTTAGTTCTTGTGGCCCAGGGAAATGCTGAGCACCACTTTGGGGTCAGGAAGTAATTTTCCTCCAGGCCAGTTTGGCCAGGGATCCTGGAGGGTTTTTTGTCATCTTCTGGGCATGGAATGGGGGTCACTGGCAATGTGCCTTCTAAGCTGTGGAGTCTTGTGAGCAGAAATTCTACTTTGTGAGCTACTAGCATTAAAGTTGTGAGCAAGCGATTGGGCTGCTGCATAAATCAGTTTGCTCTGGAGCCATCCTTTCTGAACTAAGAGAAAAATGTGTGAGCCAGAGGCTAAAAAATGGCAAGCTAGCGCACTCTAACTCAGCTTAGAGGGAACACTGGTCACTGGGGGCGTAGGGGGTATTTGTGAATTTCCTGCATTGTGCAAGGGGTTGGACTAGATGACCCTAGACGTCTCTTCCAGCTCTTATCATTCTAAGTGTTAGATCGATGCTATTTTTTTTTTAAAAAAAAATCTACATATCACCATTTGAATATACGAGCACAGTACAATAAAGGTTACGCCAGTCACTTCTTTAACAGTCCTCCTAGGCAGATAGAGGCACTGACAAATACAAATAACATTTTCTCTTCCCCCAAATAATTAGCTTTTTGGCTGTGCGATTTAAGGTATGTCCTTATCTTGGCAGTCTGTCACATAACTTTAGGCTAGCCACAAGAACACTGACTGTTCAAAAAGGAGTACATTTTAGCTCAGACTCCACAACTCTCCCCATTGTATTTAAAATTCTCACTTAGTGTTTTAATCAATACGGAGAGCGCTTACAATATTCATTTGCTATGAAGATCAGTCAATGGCCCCATACCCTCCAGAAAATGGTTACCCCAGGGATTTTTAGCTGGAAAAAAAAAATGGGGACAGAAAACAGAGCAGGGAGAGTTACATTGTCGCTAAAATGGATATAAAACAAAGTGGTTCTTTACGAGAGTAGGAAAAGGAAATATCGGCATGAAACTACTTTACTGTCAACACTCTAGAAACTAAAATGACTAAACAGAGGCTATCATACTTTGGTCACGTAGTGGGAAGATAAGACGCGCTGGGAAAGACAGTAATGCTAGGAAGAGTTGAAGGCAGCAGCAAAAGACAAAGTCTCAACATGAGATCTGTTGACTCAGTCAAGGAGACTGTGGGTCTTCCGTTTGGAAGACCTGAGCAAGGCTGTTAACGACAGGACATTTTGGAAGTCATCGATTCATAGGGTCACAATAAGTCCAAAGTAACTTGATGGCACAACAGACATTCACACATTACATATTAGTTAACTATAAGTGTGAAGCCATGAAATCATCCATTTGCGTAGAGGTAGGCAGTCAAATAGGGCTGTGGTGGCTCAGTGGTTAAGATGCTGAACTACAGACTGGAAGGTCAGGAGTTCAGCAATTCGAGACCCGAGTGCCGCGTGATGGAGCAGGCTCCCGTCTCTGGTCCCAGCTCCTGCCAACTTCGCAGTTTGAAAGCAAGAAATTGCAAGTAGATACATTCGTACTGCTTCGGTGGGAAGGTACAGGGCCGGATTGCCCATAGGGCGAACTAGGTGCCCGCCTAGGGTGCCCTGGCCTCAGGGGCGCCAAATGGCGCCCCACTCCCCCCCAAAAAAGTGCCCCCCCGCCGCCCTAACCGGGCGCCCGCCGCCTCCGCCACCGCCAGACCCCCACCCCCTTCCCGGCTTCCCTGGGGGTCCCGCAGCCACGGAGCTCCCAGAAAAGCCGGTGCCGGGAGGGAGGGGGTGGAGGCTGGACCCCCGCCCCCTTCCCAGCTTCCCTGGGGGTCCCGCAGGGGAAGGGGCAGGCAGAGACATCTGGCTGGCTGCCGGGGGCGGGGGGCGGGGTGACAGAGGAAGCTGGACTCGAATCGGAGAGCCTCCCCGGTCTGATCCTGTTCCCCTTGATCATGGGGGGATGGGAGGAATGCTGGCGGGGTGGCCGGGGAACCCTAACCCTCCCTCCCCCTCCCCGCACTTGGTGTCCGCTGCCAGTCCTGACCCGACCAGCCCAGAGCACTGATTGCCACTGGCGATGGGAAGAAGGAGGTGTGTCTGCCACCGGCTGGAGTGCCTCTATGGAGACTGCGGGCGTCGGAAAATTCTGAGCCCAGTGAGGAGGCGGCCGCTGTCCTCCGGAGCCCCCCCTCCTCTCTCCACGTGCTCTTTGGCCCTGCTTCCTCTTGTGGGTGCTTCGGTCACCCGGCCGCTGCTGCCCCGCTTGTCTGCTGCCTGCCGAGGGGCTCGCCTCGCTACCCCCCCCCCCGTTAGGAGGAGGAGGCTCCATTGCTCCCTCTAAGCTGTGGAGTCTTTTGAGCAAAAAATCTACTTTGTGAGGTACTGGTATTAAAGTTGGGAGCGAGTGATTTGTGGCCGGGGTGGGCTGGCATGAGGGGATGGAGCCTGGGCAACTTCTTTCTCTCCAGGCCCCGCCTGGAGGTTGGCAAGCCCATAATGAGGGAACGCGCGGGGGGGCGCCAGAAGGTAGCCCCGCCTAGGGCTCAAAAAAACCTCGGGCCGGCCCTGGGAAGGTAACAGCATTCCATGCGCCTTGGCATCTAGTCATGCCGGCCACATGACCATGGAAACATCTTCAGACAGCGCTGGCTCTTTGGCTTGGAAATGGAGATGAGCACTGCACCCTTAGAGTCAGATTCGACTGGCTTCCAAGCAAGGGAAACCTTTACCTTTAGGCAGTCAAATGCACATCCCAGTGTGGTGACGTGGATGCTCATCTAGGTGGGCATTCTTTTCCATGTCATGGAGTGCATCTTGACTGGCTCTTTGGTAGTTTTCAATGGTAGGCATTTTTTTTTACATAATTTTATTGGTTTTATATACTGCATCCTACATTCTAAAGGGTAGGGGTACAGAGAAAATCCATCTCTAACTTATGACAAGAATATTTTGCAGTGTAACAAATACATATATCACTCCTAAATAAGTAGTAGTAAACATAGATTTATAAAAACAGTGAGATCAATCCTCTATCTGTTATTGCTTAATTATGCTAAAATCAAGTATTTTGAAATTCAGAATGAAACATTTATTTTTTGCACTTTTTCTTCACTTTTGGTGTTTTGGGTGCTGATGTTCCTTTCTCCGACTCAGATGTTGAACTGCTGGAATCACTTGAAGAACATCCCGACTCTTCCTCACTGGGCTCCTCTCCTTCCTCTATAACTGGATCCTCGTCTTTATCTGTGCCCAATTGTTTTTTCAAAAAGTTTTTGGCTTTTTGAACCGAGTCAATTTTAATTTTCTTATCATTGTATTTGAACACAAGTCCTTCTGGGAAGCTCCATTTGTAGATTATTGCTTTTTCTTTTAGGAAGAGGACTAGGTCTTTATACTGCCGTCGTCGCTTACGGATCTCAAATGGAATGTCTTTCAATATTTTAATTTCCTCTTCATTAACTTTGAGTGATTTCCCTGCTGTAGCTTTTAAAACATCGGTAGGCATTTTGGATGCACTGATGAGGGCGCGTTTCCGGAAAGCAGTGTGCCGTCTGCCCCAGATTGTATGTGTGGATGCAGATCTTATTTATTATGGGACCAATGGGGGAGGGGTAGAGTCAGAGCACATGCACCTAATGTTGAACATTTTCTAAATTTTGGTTGGGGGAGGCGCAGTTTAATGGATAAGCCACCACATAGCAGAGTTCTGTCCTAGCCTTAGAGTTAATGATCAAGGGGACCCAATTAGGGCCATGTTGTCTGAAGCTAAGCAAGCTCCACTTAGTTAGAATCAGCTAACATATCCCCCCACCATTGGTTAAACTAAAATACCCCTTCTAGCCTGTGGAGAAACACCCTCCACCCAAGAATTCACCCCAGTGTTTCAATCATTGTGACTGCTGTTTGTATACAGAATTCTGGAACATTCTGCCCTATGGCAGAATGATAGCTGGCAGAAGGGAATGGGGCTGGAGACAGAAGCTGCTTCTTATCTATAAGGCAGGGGACGGTGGAGACGAGGAACTCTTACCTTACTGCAACTTCAAGTAAAACCAGCCTGTCCATAATCAAATATCATTTAGGAAGTATCTAAAGAAGGCAGAGGAGTCTGTATATTTCCACCTTTTCTTTGTTCCCTTGCTAAGCCTGAAAGCTTGAGCAGAATGATAGCTCAAAAAAAAAAGAGAGAGAAATTGCAATAGATCACTCGTGCACTTGCCCGTAGAAGGACAGCATTAAGTGGCAACTAGGCAGCGTCTCTACACAGCAAGACGGTATGGCATGTTGGACACATAAGTCTGCCTGGAAGGTAGGACTTACATCTTCCCACTGGAAGCAGGGAATTGACGCCCCTGGCTCTCATTTACTGGTGCTGCTCCTGCAGCTCATGGGAGGGAAATAACCTTAAAAAAAGGTCAAACTGAGATGTTACTTCCACTCTAGGTGTTACTGTATACTCAATGGTTTTACTATAGAAGTCCTGGGGAATCCTAGGGAGACTTGATGTCACTTCTGAGTTTTCCCTGGAAGTGACATCACCCCATCACCAATGGTACCCCATTTCTCCACCACCACCCTGACTCCCAGCCATGCCTGGGAACCTCACTGGCAGGAGATACTCCTAAGAGTCAATAGTGGCAGTAATTCATTACACACTGTTTAACTGGCACCCTTATGGAGTGAGGAGAAGGGGAGCAGAGACTTGGGCTGAGTTCAGACTGGCAATTTGCCCCGGTAGGGATCCGTTTCAGCGACGCTTCAAACCCGCAGTAAACAGGGCATTCACACAGGCACATCTGCCTGGCATCCCCCACCCATAGTCAACCGGTGCTGTTCCGCTTCACTGCTGCATTAAAAAGATATCTCATGTAACCGGTAGCAAATCCCAAAAGCGTGCGTGTGTCCCGTGTTTCCCGGAAGTCTGAATGCTCCGCTGATAAGCTGGGAGCAACCCGTATTGGGCAGAAGGCAGCCAGCAGTATGATTGGCCGTGTTCCGCTCTACTGCCCAATGCGGTGCCGGCGCTGCGGGGTCCTCCCCCAATCGGCAAAATGCCCTTATGCCCATACACCCACAGCCAAATTAATGGGGAAATGCCAAATACAGTGCACCTCCAGGGCAGCAGTCTGAATGCTCCCGCGCGGCTCTGTCCAGTATGCTCCGGCAGCAGCCCGGGCTGTGTGGACGGGAAACCCCAGAACAGTTTGTTCCGGGGCTTTTTTGCTGCGACTGGCTCCCGGAGCAAATTGCCAGTCTGTCCTCAGCCTTGGGGTGGCTGTAGAGTTCTCCTGATCTCATAGGGGTCCAACCAGAGGAAAGAGGGAAGGATTTGCAATTTTGTTCTGTCAAATAGCCTAAAGCAGTGGTTCTCCATCTTCGTTGTATAGTGACTCACAAGTACAAATTTATTTGTTATGGTGACCCATCCAGGACCAAGGTTGTTGTTTTTTCCTGCTGGAGGTGAACTATGACCTTGTCACCTATCTAGTCCAGTATTGCATTTTCTACAGTGGCCAACCAGATGTTGCTGAGAAACTTGCCTCCAAGCAAGTAGGATTTTGTTTTCCCCTCCTTCTAGCTCCTACAGTCAAGTTACTGGTTGTCAAACAGATTCCCCCCCCCTTGTTGACCCAAAGGGAGGAGGAAGGTGAGAATGTGAGATGTTTTCAAGGAAGATGAGGAGAGAAAGAAAAAAATGCAAAGGGCAGGAATGGCTATTAGGGAGGGCTGAGCCATGACTCACTTTCAGAGGCTT
Source organism: Gekko gecko (assembly GCA_029375565.1). Lineage (NCBI taxonomy): Eukaryota > Metazoa > Chordata > Lepidosauria > Squamata > Gekkonidae > Gekko > Gekko gecko. The sequence goes on from JAPDNY010000010.1 coordinate 17,620,699, forward strand.
TCCAACCCACTTTTGGGTTTCCATCCATAGGTTGTGAAACACTGACCTAAAGGAACCTATGGTGAGATTGGATATGGGGCAGTGCCTAGTCCTTCCCTCCTCTTGGGTGTCATGCTGCTTGTCCGCCATCTTCTTTCCCATCAGACCTGTGATAGGGTTGCCATCTCCAGATTGGGAAATACCTGGAGATTTAGGGTATGGAGTCTGAGGAGGGTGGAGTTTGGGGAAGGGAGGGACTTCAATGGGTATCATGCCCTAGAGTCCACCTTCCAAAGTAGCCATTTTCTGCAGGTGAATTGATCTCTGTCACCTCGAGATCAGTTGTAATTAGGGGTATGCATTTGGTAAAGCCAAACCAAAAAAAAAAAACGTGAAAAATTCCTTTTTGGCATTTTTTGAGTATTTGGCAAGCCAAATCAGAATCTCTGATCTGATTTGGCTGCTGTATACAGAATGACAAATAGAAACTGAAACTATTCGGCTTTTATTTGGCATTATTCTGCACTGCTGAATACAGACTCTGGGGAGGTTAAATTTTAAAGGTCTGCACTTATCTTCTCTTTTCTGCCATTTCTGTCTCTTTCTGACTCTTTCCTACCTTTGCTCTGCTTTCTAGAAGGGAAGGGGAAGATGGACATTACATACAGCCAATCACTGCAATACATTTGCAAATGGCATTGCAGCTTGCAAGGCTGTTGTTGCTTGAAGCCCAACTACTAACTTGCTTGCCTAGAGACAGGAAGAAGGAGGAGCACTGGCCAATAGGATTACAGGTAAGGGTGGGCTCACTGCTTTTTGGCCAATCACAGAAGTTTGTTCTTATTTATTTACTTTTTTTTTTTTTGAGATTTTTATTCCACCCTCCCCAAAGTGGGTTCAGGATGGATCACAAAAGCTGAGTCCAAGACTCGTTACAATAAAACCACATTAAAAACAGTTAAATCACAAGCAATAAAAATTCATATAGGTAGCAAGAATTTCATATCTGTTAGAGCCATAGGTGGAATCAGTGGGCCCTTTAGCAGATTGGGATCCAGACTGAGAGCAGGGAGGCCACCTGTGATGAACGGCCACTGCCTCAACCAAAGGCCTGGGTTCAAATTCTTCTGTGTATTGTTGTTGTGATGATTCTGTACTTAAGCTGACATCAGTCCTCCTGTTGAGCTGGCATTTACCACAATGGCACTGGGTTCAGCTAATAGGTTGGCACTGGGTTCTGCTGCTGGGCACTTGCACTAGAACAACGCACTGGTTCTGCTGCAGGCCCTGCAAATATGCCCCCTATACTTCAGAGATTATCAGATTTGATCTTAGTCCTATTGGGTTTTGGCACTGCCACAGTGGCACTGGTTCTGGTGGGCACATTGCACTGTTTCCACTGCTGGGCTTGCAAACATGCCTCCTCAGACCACACCTCACTTAGTTTCTACTGCAGAGATTCTCTGGGAGAAACTGTTGGGTTGCCGTTTTATCTGCCTGCCTTTGGAAACAATGGAGGATGGGGGAACCCTGTTTGGATGCCCCTAGAATTGGACCCCCCTGGTCCAAACTTTCCAAACTTGAGGGCTCTTTTGAGGGAGAGGCTCCAGCAGCTGCAGTACAAATTTGGTGCCTCTACCTCAAACCCCCTCCCACTGAGCCCACTGAATACTCCTTAGAAGATTTTGCCATTGACTACAATGGTGCCATAGGATAGAATGGAGCCGAATTTTTTTGGTATTCCCGAATATTTCTGGATACCAATACATTACCGGTATTGCTATTCGGGTATATTTGGGAATACTGAAAAAAAATGACTTCATTATACCTGAATCAAAAAAATACCATTTCCCCCCCGCACACCTTTAGTTGTAATCCTAGGAGGTGTCCAGGTACCACCTGGAGGTTGGCAACCCTATCTGTAGTCCATGTCAGATGTGAATTCAGACTTGTGTGTTGTTCTCCATCACCAGCATTTGGTCTCCATCCATTTCTGGCTGTTTTTTTTTTTTTTTTAATGGAACAACAGTTTTCTTGCATGGCTCTAGAATCATTCTGCTCTGCAAGAAGGTCTTGTCCCCTGTCCTCTTATCAAGGATGGTTTCATAATGGAGGGAGACAATTAACTATATCATTTAAAAATATATTGGTGAAAACGTTTCATTTCTGGTATTCATGCATTTTCAGCCCCACAATTCATTGACGGTGTCACAGGCGATGCCGCTCTTCGGAACAAAGGAATATTTAAACCAAACACACATTTCACCATTCGTTCACCAGTGCCATTATGAGCAGCTATTCTGCCAGATATGTTCAGCTTTTCCCCAAAGCAATAAATGCATATTGATCTATAATTTAGGGAGTTATCCATCACTACCACTGTAGATTCTGTGTGGCATATAATGGATGTCCACGGAGATGAAAACTCTGTGACATCTGATGGGCCATATTAAATTTTAAGCTGGAGAAGAAAATGGAAAGTCAGTCATTTTTCTTTTCTTTTATGAGTGCTAAAAATTAATGTACATTTCTTTAGGTATCGGTCCAGCTATGGAGCCAGCCAGCCAAGGGCTGGGTCCCTTGGATCTGTTGCACGAACAGTCTGCATCTGTTGCACCAGAGGTGTGCTGGACTGCCATCTAAGAGACCCAGGTTCAAATGCCTACTCTGCCATGAGGCTTGCTGAGTGACCTGGGGCCAGTCACTCTCAGCATAACCTACCTCACAGGGTTGTTTTAAGGATAAAATGGAGGAGGGAAGTGAAATACATCATGCTGAGTTCCTTGCAAGAAGAGTGGAATAAAAATGCTTTAAATAAATTAATTCATAAAACAGATCCATGTACTGTAGAAGAAGGTCCACATCATAATGTATTAAACAGAACCCCAAGCAGCTCAAATTCTGTTGATTTTTCAATTTTCTTCTCCAGGTTTTGTTTTGTTTATTGAAAGAAAGCAGCTGTACTTTGGGGACAGTATTTATTTATTTCAGTTTGGTGCCAGTTTGGTGTAGCGGTTAAGTGCACAGACTTGAATCTGGGAGAACCACGACTGATTCCCCACTCCTCCACCTGCAGCTGCTGGATGACCTTGGGCAAGCCATAGTTCTGTCAGAACTGGTCTCTCAAGAGCAGTTCTGGAAAGAGCTCTCTCAGCCCTGCCTACCTCACAGGGAGTCTGTTGTGGGGAGGGGAAGGAGTTTGTAAGCCACTCTGAGACTCCTTTGGGTAGTGAAGGGCAGGGTAATAAATCCAATCTCCTCTTCTTCCTCCTCCTCCTCCTCCTCCTTCTTCTCCAAACTAAACATTCCCAAGCCCTGCCTACCTCTCAGGGTGTCTGTTGTGAGGAGGGGAAGGGACAGGAATTTGTAAGCCACTCTGAGACTCCGAGTGAAACGTGGGGTATAAATCCAGTTTCTTCTTCTTCTTCTTCTTCTTCTTCTTCTTCTTCTTCTTCATTTATTCCCTACCTTTCTGCCCAGTGGGAACCTAAAGTGGCATAGATAATTTTGCCTCTATGCTGTATTTATCCTACAACAACCCTATGAGGTAGGTTAGGGTGAAAGTATGTGACAGACTCAAGGTCACCCAGCAAGTTTCCATGGTAGAGTGGGGATCTGAACCCAGGTCTTTCAAATCTGAGTCTGACACTCTAACCACTATGCCACATTGGCTCTCTGCACCTCTCTCTACACTATTATGAATGTGCAGGTGACATGTCCTTAAAGCCAAACAATCCCCACTGCCCAAAACAGAGAGTCATTTCTCTATGCATTCTGCCAGAAAACAAAGCAAAAATGGCAATCAGGGAGCCATCTGGTCGCATAGAATTTGCAAAAACACCCTTCTGGCTGAATTTTTCCTTCGTGGAGCAAAATCCAGTTGCAAAGTACATTGAAAGTGGATTACATGCTGTTTCTTTTGCAACGGTTCTACCTTTCGGAGCTCAGTATAGCACTCTCAGCTACGAAGAAGATGAAACGGTTCCACCGTTGTTGTTTTTTTAATTTCGCAATTTTCATTTTTCATTCTTTCTTGCGACTCACCTCTACGATCCCTCTGGCCCTGTAAGATAGAATGTAAACACAGGAAACACCAAGGCATATCTTTATTGACTTTCTCTATAAAGATCTGAAGTTCTTGCACCGCCAGAAGCAGAAAGAGCCACAGATGTAATCCCACGGTGGAAGATGAATGCAGAAGTGCTGTCGCAGAAGCCCAGTTCATACCCTCGGCAGGCAGCTTGGAGATGAGGTAGCCTCCTGAGAGCTTTGTGGGAAGAGCAGACAGAGTAGCAGTATGGGAGGATGCTCTAGATGAAAGTGATCCTCGATGTCAAGAGAGAAGCGGATAGCACAGGCAGAGACCGCAGTATTTGTGGGAAGGTATTTGTGGGAAGTGGGGGGAGGCAGGGAAAATGTAACAAGGAAGGATCTTGGATAAGGGAGGAGGGGGGAACCCGGTTTCCCATGAGTGCGGGGACTTGGCTGGCCTTCTAAAGCTTGCTGGCTTCCGGGATAACCGCTAGCTGGAGACCAGAAGGGCGAGTGAAGTCCTTCTCTTTCAGGATGACAGTACAAAGGAGCTTCTCTTTCAAACCATTGTAAGGGTTGCAGGTGAAGGGCTGATCTTGAAGCCCTGAAGGGGACTCTCTTTGTTCCAGCCGCCTTCATTTTTTACCAACCCCTCCCCCCCAACTCGACCGCTTTTGAACTAGCCCACTGTTTTTTAGTACTGAATACCCTCGGCCACTTTGGCATACTTCGAATTCCTGCTGTGCTTCCTTTGTTTAAATATTGGGGGGGGGGTGTTTCTGAGTGCCAGAACGGGATACGGCTGGAATAATAGAAAGGATTCTTTTATCTGTCATTTGTGGGTTTTTATAAATTAAGCTTTTTGCTCTGCCAATGGCTTTTCTTTCTTTCTTTCTTTCTTTCTTTCTTTCTTTCTTTCTTTCTTTCTTTCTTTCTTTCTTTCTTCTCTCTCTCTCTCTCTCTCTCTCTCTCTCTCTCTCTCTCTCTCGCATGGAACTTTCTCTGGTTAAAATGAGGAAGGGGGGGATATATCTTTTGCGGATGAAAAGATGAGCAGGGTTCTTTCCCCCATTGAATGAGGATGGGATTTTGACAAAAACATTTGCTGCATGGTCCTTAACCCTGTGGTTACTAACAGATTTTTACGGAAGGGCACCCTGCTAAATAATGTTTGAGTGGGGATACTAATTTAGAAGGGGCCTGGGTGGGGCAGTCATCCTCCCCCATGTAGTTGGGCATTCCTCAGAAGCACCTTTGAGCTTTGCCATGAACTCTGCCCTCCGTCCCCCCTCTAGAAACCATATCTGCAACTTTATTTTTTTTATTTTCTTCATTTGAGTTTTGTGAGCTTAAGTAATTTAAGAAGGAACTCAAGCTATTGCATGGGAAGAAGAGGAAGAAAAGAAGGTTTTTATACCCTGCTTTTCTCCACCTTAAGGAATCTCCAAGTGATTTATAATCTCCTCCCCTTCCTTTCCACACAACAGGCACCTTGTGAGGTAGGTGCGGCCGAGAGAGTTCTGAGAGAACTGTGACTAGGCCAACATCACCCAGCAGGCTTCATGAGGAGGAGAAGCAGGGAATCAAACCTGGTTCTCCAGATTAAAGCCCACTGCATTCAACCACTGCACCATGCTGGCTTTCCCCACAACAGGCACTTTGTGAGGTAGGTGGGGCTGAGAAAGTTCGGAGAGAACTATGACTTGGGCAAGATGACCCAGCAGGCTTCATGTGGAGGAGAAGTAGGGAAGCAAACCTGTTTCTCCAGATTAGAGTCCACTGCATTCAACCACTCCACCATGCTGGCTCTCCCCACAACAGGCACCTTGTGAGGTACGTGAGGGTGAGAGAGTCCTGAGAGAACTGTAACTGCTCTGAGGTCACCCAGCAAGCTCCAGGTGGAGGAGTGGGGAACCAAACCCAGTTCTCAAGATGAAAGGCTGCCGCTCTTGACCACTACACCACACTGGCTCTCTAACTTGGTATGAAGCCAGCATTCACAAAGTGTGGGTTACACTCAGAAATCAAAGCCACTGTCCTTCTTAACCTTGCATGTTTCAATTTTAAAACATTGTCTAGCAAGCCGAAGCCAGAAAAGTAATAAATATTATGTTGGAATGTATGTGGCACTTTTGTTCCGAAGATGCAAAAGAACTAGACATTACCAAAATTGTGTCATGGCTTTGCACCTAGGGATGCCAACTCCGGTTTGAGAAATTCCTGGAGATTTGGGAGTGGAGTCTGAAGAGATCAGAGTTTTGAGGACAGGAGAGAGCTCATCTGGAAAGGGATGTCATACAACCAATCCTGTGAAGCTGCCATTTTCCCCAGAGGAAATGATTTCTGTACTCTAGTGATTATTTATAATTCTAGGAGAATTCCACCCCAGCCTGGAGGTTAGCAACCATATTTCTCCTGCTTCAGGTGAGACAAATTGATACAGAATGGAGAACTAATATGTCAAGGCAAAGAGATTGACCTTTTTGTCTTCCTGACCTGCTAGGTTTTTTTATGGGTGTGTGTGTGCGTTAAGTGCCATCAATTTTATTAATAAATTTTTCTTTAAAAAAAAGTTCCATCAAGTTGCTTTTGACAAGACAATAGAGATCAGTTCCCCTGGAGAAAATGGCTGCTTTGGAAGGTGGACTCGATGGCATTCTATACCGCTGAGGTCCGTCCCCTCCTCAAAGCACAACCTCTCCAGACCCCAACCCCCAAATCTCCAGTTATTTCTCAGGCCAGAGCTTGCAGTTTTAAGCAAACTAAGACCATTCTTGCAAAGGCCCAGCCTGTAATAGTAGTAGAGTTGCCAACTACAGGTCAGGAGATTCCTGGAGATATGGGGGCAGAGGCTGCGCAGGGCCGGATCGCCCATAGGGTGAACTAGGCGCCCGCCTAGGGTGCCCTGGCCTCTAGGGGCGCCAAATGGCGCCCCACTCCCCCCCCCAAAAAGCGCCCCCCTGCCATCCTAACTGGGCGCCCGCCGCCTCCGCCAGACCCCTGCCCCCTTCCCAGCTTCCCTGGGGGTCCCACAGCCGCGGAGCCCCCAGAAAAGCTGGCGCCGGGAGGGAGGGGGCAGAGGCTGGACCCCCCGCCCCCTTCCCAGCTTCCCTGGGGGTCCCGCAGCCACGGAGCCCCAGAAAAGCGGCACCGGGAGGGGGGCGGAGGCTGGACCCCCCATCCCCTTCCCGGCTTCCCTGGGGGTCCCGCAGCCGCGGAGCCCCCAGAAAAGCCGGCGCCGGGAGGTAGGGGCGGAGGCTGGATCCCCCGCCCCCTTCCCTGGCTTTCCTGGGGGCCCCGCAGCTGTGGAGCCTCCAGAAAAGCCACCGCCCTGCCACCGCCCCCGGTCTCCAGGCCCCACTGGGAGGTTGGCATCCCCAGTGGGGGGTGCCCCAGGCTCCTGCCTAGGGCGCCCAGACACCTGGAGCCGGCCCTGAGGCTGGGGAGAGTATAATGCCACAGAGCCATCCTCCAATGTATCCATTTTCTCCAAGGTATTTGGTCTCTACAGTCTGTAGATCAGTTGTTATTCCAGGAAATCTCTGGGCCCCACATGGAAAGTGGCAATCTTATCCACTAGCCAGCACAATGCTTGCATCCTGGAAATTACTAGCACTTACTATCAAATCTGGTTTGGTTTCATATTAGGAAAAAATATTCTGGCACTCTCCAAAGGTCAAAGACTTCACACAAATGTTCAGATTCTTAGTGGCTTGACGCATCAAATATCCTGGGAAGTTGTTATAGGCACTGGACTTTTTTAAATGCACACTGTTGGCTACTCTTTTCCTGGCAAGAGCAGATTGGTCAAAAAAGAAAACAGAACTGTTGCTGGTGAACTACAAATCAATGTTTTCAACCGCCTGCATCATATATCATGGTGCGTATCCTGGCATAGTGTCCCCCCCCTTTAATTCCTGAGGTGAATTTGATTCTAGTGTTTTTTTCTCAAGCCATTTGAACTTTATTTTGGTAAGATGCAGCTGTAGAATGAATTTCTCTTGAGAGCCGCTTTAGTTATAAAATTGTGTCTTTGAAATAGCAGACAACATCTGAAGCTTCAGAGCATATTTATTGAAGAAGATCCAAGGGCCTTGAATGATAAACTGTGATACATGTGTAAAATATATATATATTTTACAAAATATCCAGTTAAGAATAATTGATGGTAAGGACTTCCAGTTAAAAGGGAGCACACACATAAGATTCTAAACTGATTAATATTAGGAAAAAATAACATAGAAACTGCAATTTAAACCACGGCACCCACTGACACCTTTTCTGATGCTTGATGACAGTGTTTAGGAAGCAGGCAGTACCAGATAGGGCTTTTGACTATTGGTGGTTTGGTTGGCTGTGCAGATTTTCTAAAACGTTGCATCGTGTTTGTTATGTAGTGTTACTGTGCCTGAGCTTCGTGCCAAGCTTCAGAGTCTGCAAGGATCCTGAGATCTTCCTTTTGGTTGGCTGTTAGAGCGCAGCAGGCCAATCAGGAGATGACAGAGCTTTGGAGGGAAGTACTGTTATTGGTTCTCAATATGAAGAGGTATTTGTATGGAATGCGGCTAATGCCTGAGCCTTGTGTTAGATACCATTGCTTGCTTGGATTATGTAGCACCTGTTCTGATTGGCCGCCTAAATTGACAGACCAATCAAGAAAGACTAGAGTGAAACAGGAAGTACAAATAAGATATTCTATAGTGATTATTATGATTGGTTATGACTGTTTTAGAAGGTGTGGTTTTGACTGCTCTTGACTGTATATAAGTGGGGTGTGTTGCTGGGTTGAGTTGTTGTGCTGTGTTCTGAGCTGAATAAAAGAAATCACTATTTTGAAAAAAGCGCTGCCTCAAGACCAGTTTATAATAGTGTGACTGAAGTTAAGCTGCGGCAGTCATTTTGTGACCAGCTCCGCCTCCTGTGGCAACCATTGATGCTGCACCCATCATAACATATCAGAATTCCAAGGGTGCCCACAGGCTCAAAAAGGTTGGAGACCCCTGATCTGTGAGGATCCATCAGAAAGCAAACTTGAGGGGCAGAGATGGTCTTCTATGTATTCCTAGTAATTTATATGAAGAGTAAGTACATCATGCAAAATGCTGGCCTGGATGAATCACAAGCCAGAATTAAGATTGCCGGGGAAAACATCAACAACCTCAGATATGCAGACAATGCCACTCTAATGGCAGAAAGTGAAGAGGACCCAAAGAGCCTCTTGCTCAGGGTGAAAGAGGAGAGTGCAAAAGCTGGCTTGAAACTCAACATCAAGAAAACTAAGATCATGGCATCTGGCCCCATCATTCCTTGGCAAACAGAAGGGGAAGTCATGGAAGCAATGACAGACTCCATGTTCCTGGGATCCAAAATCACTCCAGACAGTGACTACAGCCATGAAATTAAAAGACACCTGCTCCTTGGGAGGAAAGCGATGGCAAGCCTAGACAGCATAATAAAAAGCAGAAACATCACCCTGCCAACAAAAGTCCGTATGGTCAAAGCAATGGTATTCCCAGTCGTAATGTATGTCTGCAAAAGTTGGACTATAAGGAAGGCTGAGTGCTGAAGAATAGATATTTTCAATTTATGGTGCTGGAGAAGACTATTGAGAGTCCCTTGGACTGCAAGGAGATCAAGTCAATCAATCCTAAAAGAAATCAACCCTGACTGTTCTCTGGAAGGCCAGATACTGAAGCTGAAGCTCAAATACTTTGGCCACCAAATGGGAAGGGAGCACTCACTGGAGAAAACCCTGATGCTGGGAAAGATTGAAGGCAAAAGAAGAAGGGGACAACAAAGGATGAAATGGTTAGACAGTGTTCTTGATGCAATGAACATGAGATTAAGCAAACTCTGGAGGACGACAGAAGACAGGAGGGCCTGGCGTGATCTGGTCCATGGGGTTGGACTCGACTGTGCAGCTGGGTATAACATCCCAGTGCTCCTGGGGAGGGGAAAGTACAGCAGTAGGACTGGCAGGGAAGTAAAGGAAGGGGATAGACAAGTGGTTTAGCTCGGCCCCCTTCCAGCCTATGTCCTATCCCAAAGGTTGTTGGCAGTAGGGCTAGGAATATTGACACACACACACTGACATTTACGCTGTGCAACGTTAGGTCTATAAACAATAAGACCATGGCCCTGCAAAACTTTATGCAGGAGCAGAATGTAGTCCTGGCATGCATGACTGAGACCTGGGTGCGAGAGGGAGAGACAGTATCTCTCTTCTAAGCAGCTCTGCCTGGATACTTGGTCCTCCACCAGTCGCGGACTAGGTGGCTGGGAGGAGGAGTGGTTCTATTCCTTTGGGAGGCTTACTCCTTCAGGGCACTCCCACTGCCAAGGATCACAGGCATCGAGTGTGCCGACCTGATATGGGAGGCCAGGGAGAGTTTGGCGATTTTGCTGGTGTACCGATGGCCTAACACACCAGCCGACAGCCTACCATCCCTGATGGAGGCCATATCAGGCTGGGCATTGGAACACCCTAGGCTAATAGTCCTGGGTGATTTCAATGTCCGTGCTGATGATGCGGCCTCTACTTGGGCAGCGGACTTGGTGTTGTCCATGGCAGTGTTGGGACTCTCCCAATATGTAATGACCACTGTGCCCTTCCTGACTTGTTAAAGCAGGCCATGAAGGGTTCTGAGGTGCCCTAAGGGATATTATCAACAAGTCCCTCTCTGAGGGGCAGTTCCCGGGGCACTCAAGAAAGCGATGGTCCACCCTCTCCTGAAAAAACCATCTCTGGATCCGGCCAAGTTGGCCAACTATCAGCCAGTTTCCAATTTGCCCTACTTGGGCAAATTAATTTAGAGGGCAGTGGTGATACAGTTGCAGGACTTTATGGATGACACTTCCATACTAGACCCCTTCCAATCCAGCTTCCACCCAGGACATGGGATGGAGACAGCACTGGTTGCTCTGACGGATGACCTCCAGAGGCACCTGGATTGGGGCGGTTCAGTGGTACTGTTGCTGTTAGATCTGTCAGCCATGTTCAACATGGTCATCCATCAGTTGCTGACCCACCACCTTGCTGACATGGGGATCCAGGGGCTTGCCTTGCAATGGCTTGCTTCCTTTCTCCAGGGTCGGGAACAAAGGGTGGCACTAGGGGAACAGCAGTCCAGGAGACACCCAGTGGAGTGCGGTGTGCCTCAAGGAGCAGTGCTGTCCCCGGTGTTATTTAACATCTACAGGTGCCCCCTTGCCCAGACTGCCCAGAGACATAGGCTGGGGTGTCACCAGTACACTGATGACACCCAGCTCTATCTGATGTTGGGTGGCCAGTCGGACTCCAGCCTGGAAGATCTGGACCGGGCATTGCAATCCATGGCTGGTTGGTTGAGACTGAATCAGCTGAAGCTGAACCCAGCAAAGATGGAGGTCCTGTGCCTGAGTCGGGGTGGTTTGGGGGCAGGGATCCCACTCCCGGCCTTTGGTGGGGCACCACTGGAGCCAGTGCCGGAGGTTAGGAGTCTGGGAGAGCTCCTGAATGCCTCCTTAACAATGGAGGCTCAGGTAGCAGCCACTGCTAATTCGGCCTTTTACAACCTTCAGCTGATCCAGCAGCTGGTTCCCTTCCTCGGCCGTGATGACCTGGTGACAGTGATCCATGCAATGGTCACCTTGAGACTAGACTACTGTAATGTTCTTTACATGGGGCTGCTCTTGTCACAAATCCAGAAGCTGCAGCTAGTGCAGAAAGCCGTGGTCAGGCTTTTGATGGACCTCCCTAAATGGGAGCTCATCTGGCCTGCACTGAAGGCACTGCACTGGCTGGCAATAGCATACCGAATTCACTTTAAGGTGATGGTACTTACCTTTAAAGTCCTATATGGCCAGGGTCCGACATACCTGAGGGACCGCCTTTTCCCATACATACCCCAGAGAGCACTACGGTCAGGATTACAACATTGTTTGACCATCCCAGACCCTAAGGACGCCAGACTTGCGGCCACCAGGGCCAGGGCCTTTTCAGTGGTGGCTCCACACTGGTGGAACGAGCTCCCAGAAGAGATCAGGGCCCTGTGGGATGTTTTGCAGTTCTGCAGGGCCTGCAAGATGGAACTCTTCCACCAGCCTTTCAATTAGGAGCTGCCACACCACTACCACCAACACCAGTGGGTGTGGGTTGGCCCTGGCCTGGAGATTGTGCCATACCATCGTGCAATGCCGAAGACCACTGAATCAGAAATAATTGTTGTTTACCATACAGTGCCATCTTAAGTACTGAAAGACGACGACTACCACTAGCACTTTAATTGTCGGATTGTGTAATGTTTTAATGTTTTAACTTTTGTATATGATTTTACGGTACTGGTACCAATTAATGTAAGCTACCCTGAGCCTGCTCATGGGGAGGGGAGGGTATAAATTGAAGTAATAAAATAAACAACAGCTAGAACAGTATGTAAGTAACCTGGAGTAGGATCATTTGTTGCTCACTGTGGAGGCCCTACAGTGCTATGAGGAAAAGCAGCAATTCTGGTGGAGGAATAAGTTTCTGTGTGGTGGTCTTAGATATCGTAGGGGTCATGAACAACAAACCCCCCCCCCCCAGATGCACACCTTGATGTGGTGAGGGGTCTGTGTGTATCAGTGAAGCTGAGATCAACACCGTAAGGAATTTAGACTCAGCCAAGAAAGCCATGGCCCTCCATTTGCAAAACCTGAGCAAGGCTGTTAACGATAGGATGTTTTGGAGCTCATTAATTCATAGGGCTGCTGTAAGACAAAAAGCAGCTCGATGGCATTTAATATACACACACTTAAACAGCAGAGCTGATACCACTGCCTGCTGGGAGATGTTTGTAGGACAGGAAATCGGAGGAAGAAGGGTGGAGATCTGGCCTGGGCCTATGGTAGGTTGGCAGTTCAGCAGTGTGTAATGTCATAGACCACCCTCCAAAGCTGCCATTTTGTCTATGGGAACTGATCTCTATAGTCTAGAGAACTGTTGTGTACCAACCGAGTACTGCACACGTGGTCGCCTTGCACGTGGTCATGCAAAGCAGCAAAGCTTCGCATCATAAAACAATAGCCAGCTTGGATCCTAGAACAGACCTATCAGATCCAAGTTAGAACCTATGGGGATTTGGGTGCACTGTAAATAAACTATCACGGGTGTGGGGCAGGCCCGTAGCTACAGTGGGGCATCTCGGGGCTAGGCCCCCTGACTTGCTGGCAAGCCCCCCTGACTTCCCATCTAGCCCAGGGTGTCACGGCCTTCTCCCCTGGATTAAATTGATTAGTCAGTGCCCCCTAAGAAATTTAAATGCCCCCCTAACTTTAAAAATCCTGGCTACGGGCCTGGTGTGGAGAGTGTGTGGGGTGCGGCACACAAGGGGGATTTAAACAGGCCTCCGGGCCGGCTAGGTTATCTTCTGTTCCCGGTCCTTAAATAAACCATGAGCTGATCACTATGCTAAATCACGGAACTCAGTATATTTCAAGAACAGTTATAATTTTGGGAGATCTCTAAGCTAAAGCTGGAGGCTGGCAACCTTGTGCCGACTTTCTGAGTCACGCAGCAGTCATTGCAGCTGTAATATCTGCAATACTGGTTCAGAATCTCCGTTTGACTCGGTTGCTTGATACAACAGCTTCCAGGTTCTTTGCGAATCTGGCTGGATCCTCCTTGTTGTCCAGCGGTGTATTGGGAATGTGGACTGCCACCTAAAAACTCTCAAGGAAGCAGGGGCTACTTTTCTGTATTAGCGGGAAAAGGCTGCATAACATTTTCTGTGGTTCTACAGATTCTGTTGTCACTTTTCCATGACACTAGTGTGCATTTTTTTATGTGCTTGGCTTTACTTTTGACAAATTCTTCATTGCCAAATGTGTCAGGTGCTTTGGAAGTGTTGCGCTACTGAGATGCCATAACTCTCACCTCTGACTTCTTTCCTGTCCTTTTGCAAGCCATAACCATTAGCATAACCCCTGAGGGCACTCAGTTTTCCTCCAGACCTTTCATAGCGTCACCTCACTATATCTGTGATCTCATTCTTATTCTATGATTTGAAGAGCCTCTGGCTACTTTCTAATTAAATGGGAGCTGGTCAGGAAGCTCTGGGTCACGTGGTGAATCTCGGAAGAATGAAGTTCATCGGGAGGTTAATATGCAAGTCCCTCACAGTTCCAACCTGCACAGCTGTCAGGCTCCCTGTGCATTTTACAGCTCACCTGCCATTGAGAGAGGAGGTTCCTCTCTCTTTGATGTACCAGGGGCTTCTCACCTTAGTGGGGCCAAATGTCCTGGCTTCTCAAATGTCTGTTATTCTGTTTTCCATGTTATGTAGAGGCTATGTGTTTGGCGGGGGTAGATGACTGTTAATTCTGGTGAGAGAGATGCTCTGGGAGGGGTACGTGCTTAGCGTGGGGGTAGAAAGGTAAAGGTTCCCTTGCTCGAAAGCCAGTCGAATCCGACTCTAGGGTTGCGGTGCTCATCTCCGTTTCAAAGCCAAAGAGCCAGCGCTGTCCGAAGACATTTCCGTGGTCATGTGGCCGGCATGACTAAACACCAAGGTGCATGGAAGGCTGTTACCTTCCCACCGAAGTGGTACCTATTTATCTACTTGCAATTTCTTCCTTTCGAACTGCTAGGTTGGCAGGAGCTGGAACTAGAGACGGGAGCTCACCCCGTCATGCGGCACTCACGGGTCTCAAACTGCTGAACTACTGACCTTCCACAGCCTGCAGTTCAGCGTCTTAACCACTTGAGCCACCACAGCTCCAGAGCATGGGGGTAGATGACTATTAATTCTAGTAGGCAAATACCGTGGCATGATTGGGTCCTGATCTTTAGTGCCTTTACTTGAACACACTTTATCTGCAACCGTCGTGTGTTCAACTTCAGTCCTAACAATAGCTTGTGTCCAGTAATGGTATCTCAATAAAGTCAATGGTCTCAATAAAGTTAACTTTCTTCAAAGTGACTGGTGTTGAGAACTGATTTAACCAGGATTCTGACAGCAGTTCCCATCTATAACTATAAGCTTAGACTGAGTCGACTGAAATTGAATCTGATGAAGACAGAGGTCCTGTGCCTGAGTTGGAGTGGTACGGGGGTAGAGATCCCACTCCTGGCCTTTGATGGGGCACCGTTGATGCCAGCGCCAAGGGTCAGGAGCTTGGGAGTGCTCCTGGATGCTTCCCTAACAATGGAGGCCCAGGTAGCAGCCACTGCCAAGGCACCCTTCTACCACCTTCAGCTGATTAGGCAGTTGGTTCCTTTCCTCAAACGCAGTGATCTGGCTGCAGTGATCCATGCAATGGTCACCTCAAGGATGGACTACTGTAATGCTCTCTACATGGGGCT
Source organism: Gekko gecko (assembly GCA_029375565.1). NCBI lineage: Eukaryota > Metazoa > Chordata > Lepidosauria > Squamata > Gekkonidae > Gekko > Gekko gecko. The sequence goes on from JAPDNY010000010.1 coordinate 17,636,030, forward strand.
GCCCTTGGTGCAACTCTGGAAGCTGCAGCTGGTGCAAAATGTGGTGGGCAAGCTGTTGATGGGTATCCCTAGGTGGGAGCACATCCAGCCTGTGCTAAAGACATTGCACTGGCTGCCAATAGCATACCGGATCCACTTCAAGGTGCTGGTTTTGACCTTTAAACCCCTTTATGGTCAGGGACCAGCCTACCCGAGGGACCGCCTTTCCCCACATGTTCCCCAGAGAGCACTGCAATCAGGATCTCAAAACCGCCTGGCCCTCCCTGGTCCGAAGACTGCAATGTTGACATCGACAAAGACCAGGGCATTCTTTCTGGCAGCTCCGTCCTATAGGAATCAGCTCCCTAGCGAGATCAGGGCCCTGTGGGACCTGCCACAGTTCCTCAGGGCCATGAAACCAGAGCTTTTTAGACAGGCATTCTAGTAGGAGTAGCATCTTACCAGCTGCGCCCTGTGTGGACTCAGGCCCAGCACCTAGCGCGATGGCACCGCTGAACGCCTCTCTAATTGCACTTTACTGCTTGTATCACCATCAATATTAATTGGACTTTACTGTTTTGTAGCACCGATTCTAATGTTTTTAATTAATGGACCTGTAATTTTATAAGAGGAAGCTGCGGTGGCTCAAGTGGTTAAGACGCTGAACTGCAGGCTGCAGAAGGTCAGTAGTTCAGCAGTTCGAGACCCAAGAGTGCCGCATGACGGAGTGAGCTCCCGTCTCTAGTTCCAGCTCCTGCCAACCTAGCAGTTCGAAAGCAAGAAATTGCAAGTAGATAAATAGGTACCACTCCAGTGGGAAGGTAACAGCGTTCCGTGCGCCTTGGTGTTTAGTCATGCCGGCCACATGACCACGGAAACGTCTTCGGACAGCGCTGGCTCTTCGGCTTTGAAACGGAGATGAGCACCGCAACCCTAGAGTCGGATTCGACTGGCTTCCGAGCAAGGGAAACCTTTACCTTTACCTAATTTTATAAGATGTATATTGTTTTATTAGTTTTATGGGAGCCGCCCTGAGCCCGCCTCAGCGGGGAGGGCGGGGTAGAAATCAAATCAATAAATAAATAACTTGCACTGGCACCTGCATTCCCACATGTCAATGATTTGAGAAAGCACTGCCTTTACAGTCCTGGTCAAAGGTCTCCAGGCCGGGCCAGGGCCAAGGATTCCTCACATACCAGTCTGGTAGCTGCACCAGCCCTTTAGACTGTCTCAGCGATTAGAAGCCAAAGGGCAAGCTTCCGGTGTTTCCAGGACTAAAGAAGAAATTCTGCCCTGCAAGGTAGACTTGCAGAATGAGTTTCTCACAAAAGCAATTATCTTGGTAGGTGGTCACCCGGTCTAAGACTCTGGATTTAGACTGAGGTCAGTTTAAGGCAAGTAATCACAGAAGTAAATTAAAATATATTTATTGATTAGGATGCAAGGATGCAAAAACGAGAAAGCTAGAAATTTAAGGTAAGCTAGAAATTCCAATTATCAGATGCTACCCAGTCTCAGCTGAAGGTTCTCCGTAATCCAAAGTGTCTCTCTCTTTAGAGTCATCATAGGCCAGCAAACTGTTTGGCCCACCAGAAGCAAGAATTCAAGATGGTCAATCCCCCCACTGCAGACAGAAGACCCCCCAATTTCAGGGCCCCCAATCTGCCACTGGCCAGTGGGGGAAGCCCCACCCCCGAACAGTAGCATTCCATGGGGATGCTGCTGACCCAATGACGTCACCGGTAGTGACATCATCATACTGGAGTCATCATGCAGCAACACTCTAGCATTCGGGGGAAACTGTATGGTAACCCAAATGCTAGAGAATTGCCATGGAATGGCCCTAGCATGATAATGTCACTACCAGAGCTCTCATTGCACTGCACACGGGGCAGAAGACGGCTGGAGAAGAGACAGGAGCTCCCCACTGGACTAAAGGTGAGACCTGGCAACCCAAGGCTGCAGTTAGCAAGATAGTGACTGCATGTCAAGATCTTAGATAGTCACCATCAGGCTAGCAACAAGCTAAAACTTCTTTATGGCCAAGGGTCCCCATGGTCTCAGGACTGAAAGACCAATAGGATCCCTGGGTGCTAATGTAGAGCCAATTGCTAATCTGATGACCTAAGAGGCGGTCTGACCAGGGAGAAAGGAAACGAAATCTATCTGCAGCTAGTCTCAGCCCTTTCCCAGAGTGCAAGTCATGAACCTTAAGGGGATGGGATGCGGCTCATGGGTAGTCGGTGCTAGGCTCTCGACTCCTCTCTGCAGCAGCGTGTTATCTACAAACTCGCGAGGTCAGCTCGCTCTGGCTTAGCAATGTTGTTTCTGAACTCTGTTAACCTCAGAGCAGGCCACAGTTCAAGCCTGAACCAAAACTTTGAAGCAGAAGAAGAAATTTGGGGAACCAGTTTCTTTACACCCCCTGATCTGGAGGCAATATATGCCATCTTTCCAGATGACCCTTGCTATGATTTAAAAATGTGTTAAGTGCTGTCAAGTCGCTTCCGTTTTATGGGGACCCTATAAATTAACGTCTTCCAAAATGTCCTCTCTTTAATCTAAATAAAACCCCTACACATTTTTCCAACCCACAAAATAATTGTGGATAGTTAGTTGGTCCATATATCTTTCCTTATTATTAACTTGCTTATTTGTTGAAACTGCCTTTCTTGTTGAGACTCAAGGCGAGTTACAAAATTATAGAAATCGATAAAATATGTACAATGCAATTTTTCTCCTCACCCCCCTTATTTTTCAGTCCTGGTCTCTTCTCATCCATCCTGGTTGGCAACTTCAAATGCATTTAGTAGTGGTATAGCAGCTTACCTTTGTTAGCATTCTGAATGGAAGGGGGGGGGGTTGATAGTTCCCCATAATCTATCAAAGTAATAAAATGATGCTCCCCCCTGCCCTTTACGTACATGTTAATAGAACATTAATCTGCTTTACTGGTAATAAATGAGGAACAGAAGTTAGAATTTAGCCTAGCTTCCCATTGCAGATAGCATGGGTGGTGGTGGAGATAAATTGGTCCAGGATATTCTGATTCCTTTCATTTTTGGTCCTGAAACACCTACAATAATCCTGAAGTTGGTAGCCAATGCTGAGATTCCCAGTTTTATTTTCTGATGAGCTATGCCTGCCACAAAATGAACAGACAGATGGACATGTGAGTTCTTTCATCATTACAGAGGCATGCCAACACCCATCTAAGTGATTTCTTTTGTTATGACATTTGGTTTGGATCAGGGTCATGGGGGGGGCAGGTGAAATCTTTGCCCGGGGGCCAGTGTTCCCTCTAAGCTGAGTTAGTGTGAGCCAGCTCACAGTTTTTTACCCTCTGGCTCGCACATTTTTGTCTTAGCTCAGGAAGGATGGCTCCAGAGCAAACTGATTTACGCAGCAGCCAAATCGCTCGCTCACAACTTTAAGGCCAGTAGCTCACAAAGTAGAATTTTGGCTCACAAGACTCCACAGCTTAGAGGGAGCATTGGGGGGGGGGCCCTGGTGGCTCTTGGCAGCCCTGCCTCTAAGATCATCGGTGGATCCCAGGTAGGGATATGCAGAAATCCCCTGCAGTATTTCTAGTCCTAGTGAAAGTTCCTTCCCTGCCCTTGACATTTCTAGCAGGGATTTTTCCAAACATGCCTCACTTTAGGCAAAACTGGATGGTAAGGCTAGTTCATTGTGGATTATTTGAATGTCAGGATGACATTTCTATTTGGTGTCCACCTCAAATGAAAAGCATGTGAGATTTATGCAGCGTGGTGATGAAAGTGGGGGCGGGGGGTGGCCTTGCGAGAGACGTGCTGGTGAATGGATGGAAATATCCTGGGGTTGGTCCAGACTGGCAGCTGTATCCGTTGCTCATATGGTTTCACTTCCCCGTAAAGTTAGATCTCAGCCTTTCTGACACTGTTGTGGTTTGCAAGTATTATTAACACAGTTCGCGTTATTATTGAGTTTGCGGTACTTATAAAACCTTTTACAACTTGAGCTTCCCTGAAGGGATATCGTATGGCATCTTCTAGCAGTTGGGAGTCTTTCTCTGCCCAGTTTTGCCCCCCTCCCTCCCCAAGTCAGTTCCATTCCTGGTATTTAGTACTTTGTGTCTTTAAAACTGTTGGATTTCTATGAGCTACTTCTAAAAAAACCCACAAAACTAAAAACCACCCTAAAGCAGGATGACCTGATGGAAGGGATAACATTTTGCACAGTACAAGGCCAAACTGCTCACATGGTACAAGTTTCTTGATTGGGGTTGCCAACCTCCAGGGTAGCCAAACGTAAAGAAACACCGTGTTAGAACAAAACACGCTCTACTGATATGCACTTCTGTCTTCATATAGTGATTTAAATACAATAGAGACCCTACTGTATTATATACATATTCATTATAACACAAAAACCTAAAGAACATTATATATCTACTAATAGGAAAGTCCACAGCTAACTTTGGCGTGTTTCCCATGTGTTTGTTGTTGAACCTCCAGGTAGCACCTAGAGATTTCCCCGCTATTACCACTTATTTCCAGACAACCAAGATCAGTTCCCCTGGAAGAAATGGCTGCTTTGGAAGGTGGACTATATGGCATTGTACCCTGCTGAGGTCTCTCCTTTCCCCAAACCCCGCCTTCTCCAGGCTTCACACACAAAATCTCCAGATATTTCCCAACCCAGAGAGGGCAACCCTATTTTTGATATACCCTGGAAAGCAGCAATCAGCGATTCAAAGCAGAGTGTAGTCCCCTTGCTGATGTGCTAGTTTGTTAAGTGTAGAGCACCTTTCTGTGATAGAGTATTCAAAAAATATCAACCCAAAGTGGTACATCCCAGCATTCTGACACTCCGGTTTGCTGCTGCATTCCAAATGATGTGTAATGTGTCAAGTGATTCCAAAACGCACATAAGACTAGATAACAGTTGAGTCTATTGTCCTATGTCTTTTTCTGTTGAAGATTTGGAATGTAACATCAAAGACTGCCACTCTTATCCAAAGATCCTTGGGTGCTATTAAGCATATATGCATACACCAGACTGTGTAAGGTAGGCTTTAGAGGAAGCAGACAAGTGAACCAACACTAGAGAGTAAGGCCCAATCTGCATCTAGCATTTGCTCCGCTGTCTTACCAAACCCACATTGGAACAGAAATGCCCATCTACATTGCATGCCACTTTCACTTTGATTGAGTGTCGCATTTTATGGCAGTGTCCAGACTGCATGCTGCTTTCTCTTTGCTTGATCTCTGGTTCAATGGTGGCTGTCTGCATAGATTTATGGCTGTTTTATGGCCATTGGGGGGGGGGGTGACTCTGCAGTCAGTACGATGTTGGCCCGGTATAGTTGAATGTGGTTTTGAACTGCATCTTTTTCTGTTCCAGTGTGGGTCTGGTAAAAATGCTAAATGCAGATTGGCCCTAAGTTTAGAGGAAGTAAATATATTTAATGGAAGAAGTGTTTGACTCTTTCCTGAGCAGCTGCATATACTACTAGGAGGCATGAGCTTAAGAAGAGAAGAGATTGGATTTATACCCTGCCCTTCGCTTGGAATCTCAGAGCAGCTTACAAACTCCTTTCCTTTCCCTTCCCCACAACAGACACCCTGTGCGGTAGTGAAGCTTAATGTCTTTCGGCAGTGCCGAGATCCTTCCTCCCTCCCTCCCTCCCTCCCTTGCTACAGATCTGTTGGCTGCAGCCTTAAGCATAACCACAAAAGTATTTTTTATTTTTTTTATTTTGCATCTAAAGACACTGCAACAACTACAGTCTACATGAACAATAAACTAAAATTAAGCTATACCAGGATCATAGTAACTAATAGCAATTTAAACTAAGTTCCCATTCTAATACAGTTAGTAATTGCATTGCAAAATCTGGCTGAGCTAGGTGAAGAAAAGGGAAAGAGAAAGTTTACCAGAGGTGTCGAACTAATTTCTTATGACGGCCGAATCTGATGTAAATGTCACTTTGTTGGGCCGGGCCATGTGCGGTGTAAAATGTAACACCAAGTACTGGAGATATAAATTTTATAAAGCTGATTTCAGATGCTGAATGGCAATAGCAGGTGAATGACAATAGCAGGCTTGAATGGATTAGGTGTAATGTTCAGAAAGGTATGCAGAGAGGGTTGCGTGGATATATCAGCATTGGTAATGAGACCTAGGTCTCAATTTGGTCCTGGAGGATTCAGTCCAGGAGGATGCAAAGAATAAATGGACACAAATCTGACATTAGAAACCACAACCACAACATTTAAAGACCAGTGGGGGGACATTTTAACCTTCCAGGACATTCAGTTGCTGACCTAAGAGTAGCAGTTCTTTTACAAAGAAATTTCAAAGGCAGATTAGAATTGAGAGACTGATGAACTGCAGTTAATACTGAAGCTCAAGACAATGCAATGAATTGTGAGCTAGGTTTCCTGTCTCACCAATAGGGGTATGCATTCAGCTTCCCCAAGCCGGGGGTGGGGGAACCTGAATAAATGCCTTGCCCACATTTATCCGGTTTTTGTGAAGCCTAATGCACTTTAGAGAAGCAAAATCCACTTGGTGCTAGTGATGATAATGAAACAGTTAAAAAGGGGCGGGGGTGATGCAAAGAAAGACAGCCAGCAAGCTGGGAGGAGAGAAGGGGAGATGTATTGAACTGGAACATGTGAAACCCTAAAAGTATTTTTAAATACTTAGCCATCTATTTCCAGTCATTAAACAATGGAATCCAGTCCAAGTGTTGTAATTCCTAAGGGTCTTTTTTAAAGAAAATATAACCCCAGAGGGACACAGAAAAAATCTAAAAAAACAAAAAAAAAAACACCTTTTCAGAATAATCTAAAATCATTTTCTTTTAATTTCCCTTTCCCCTTACCCCAATGCATCTCTTTCTTGCACCCCCTTCTTTTCTTGTAACTTGTATGTGTGTGTTCAGGTCCGAAAGTAAACTGCAGGGTAGGGTGATTTCAATATAAATTTTGCTTGTCAAAAGAATTCCCCCCTCTGAAGAAGTGTACTTTGCACACAAAAGCTTATACCTTGAATAAAACTTTGTTGGTCTTAAAGTTGCCACTGGACCCAAACTTCATTCTCTCTTTCTGGTAATTATTGTAGCAGCTATCAGCACAATCTGTTAAGGAAGTTTGCTTGAGTCTTGGAGAAAAGGGAAACTTAGCAGATCCTAGAGCTTGTTGCTATGCTCAGACTTCCCTGAGCCCCTAGTGGCTGCAGCCAGGCCTGTAGCCAGGATTTTGTGACTTGTGGGGCAATTTTTTTTCTGGTGGGGCTGAAGGTCTCAGTGCATGAAGAAAAAACAGAATTCTGAGGATTATGACTCATCTGCTATGGAATCAAGCTTTTTAAAATCAAAGCATCGAGGCTTCTGCAAATCTTAGCCCCAGAGTATGACAATACCAGGCTGAGAAATTGGGGGCGGGGGGGGAGAAAATAATTTTTTTGATAGATGGTAGGCATGGCACTGGAAATACTTATCTGGGTTTGGCCAGTAAGCTCACTCCAATTTGTATAAAACACATAAAACTTTATTTACAAAATAAAGGACAAACAACACTTAGATAAGGGAAAGAATGTATACAGTTCAGCAAGGAATGCAAACCAAAATGAAAAACCTAGCTGGCTATTCTACTCACTGCTTTTCCTATCAGGTGCATTGCTCTGGCATCTGAACAGGCATTCCTGATGAGCAGAGTCACAGGAAGCATAGCAGCAGGATGGAAGTTGAAGAGAGCTTCGAGGCAATCTCTTCTTTCTCTGAGTCATCTCAATCTGTCTATTCTACATAGGTGTTCTTAACCATTTAGCCAATAAAAAGTGGTTACCAGGATAGATCTCTGAATTGCAAGCTGTCAACCATTTTGGATGACAATTCTCAGCTACTACAAGTTAATCACTTCTGCCAGCCTAAGCAACCATTCTGATAACAAGCCAGTAGGTGGGGGTGATGACTTCTATAGTCAAAAAGCTGAGGCAGAAAAACTCTCTTAAAGGAGACAAGTTTCTTGACACAGAGTTAGAAGGGATCCTAGAGGTCACCTACTCCAATTCCTTTGCTTGCTCAGTGCAGGAATTAGTCAACTATAGCACCCCACTCTGCTTAAAGGAGCACAGGCCTTAAAAAAAATGTTTTAAAATGATTGAAAAAAGCATTTACAGGAGAAATTCTTGTGACACTGTGCCTTTAAGAAAGGGGGAGAAGCCCCACTGTAGCTACGGGCCTGGCTGCATCTTAAAAATAAAAGGAAAGATGTTAGGCTGGAAACAGCAGGATGATGGTGGCTTCAAGGGCCCCCTTCAAAGGCCTTCTTTGAACTGTACCTGGGACAGACTGCATCCCCATTGGTAGACCACTGCTTCCGTGTGTTACAAAAGCACCAATGTTCTGAAAAAGGGATTCCAGCAGATCGGCCTTTTAATTCAGTCGATGGTATGGCACTTAATCTTGCAGCCAAAAAAAATTACAGTATCTGGAATAATCAGAGATTTTTAAATATGCCAGAAGTGTTACCAGAAGTTGTAATCCATTATAAGAAAACGAACACAACCTTCTTGCTTGCAGATTTGTAGGAGTCCACCTTTAGCTCTAAATCCCCATAATGCACTCCACAAATGATCCTTATATTGAATAGCCAAGGGCTGGCCCCTCATTATAAAAAAAAAATCTAGTAGACACTGGGGAAAGTCCTTGGAGTGTGGGCCACATAATTCATTCAAAATTGTGCCTGGGACATGAGGAGGGGTTAGGGCTCTTTTTGTAGCAGGAAATCCTTTGCATATCAAGTGACACACCCCTAATGTAGCCAATCCTCCAAGAGTTTACAGAGCTCTTCTTACAGGGGCTACTGTAAGCTCTTTGAGGACTGGCTATATTAGGGGTGTGTTGCCTAATATGCAAAGGAGTTCCTGCTACAAAAAGAGGCCAGGGAAGGGTGATGGGTGGAATGAAGGATGGCCAGGCCTGGAGGAGAAGGGTGGGAGAAGGACCCATGAGGCCTTTTGGCTTAGAAGTGAGTGAGGTGGAATTTTGTAGAAGCATCGTACAAAAATTAAGGACGTGTCACTTTGAACACCCAGGAACGACTGACCAATAACATTAATTTGCAAAAATGCAGAAAATTCGTTAATGTATGGAAATGCTCTCTGCTTCTGAAAGCATGCCTATTTCCATTACATTACTACTAGTAGTTAAAAACAAAATCTAACTTATGAGTATGAGCCTATTTCCCTGTCTTACCTGGTAGTTCCTTGATGTCAGTGAAACGTTTATTGTGACTCAAGAGAAGGTCATAGAATTTGTTACATAATGAAGGTAACTGTGAAAGGTTATCCCCCCACTGAGCCGTCAGCATGTCTTATGTGTTTTAGCAGCTACTATGATTTTGGTAAATATGAAGACTCATACAAAAAAAAAAGAGTCTTTTCCTGTTTTGAGAAAGTGCACAGTTCGGCTACAGAAAAAATGGTCTGTGTTGAAAACTCTTGGAGCTGCATTTTTGGGCAGTTCTTTAAAAACTGAAGTGATATTTTAAGTAATGAGTTTTTGCAAAAAGCTTATTAGCAGTGCATTTTTCTTTTCATTTTGTGTGTCCTTCTGTGCTAACTTTTCTCACTTAACGCTTTCCTTTTGGACTAATAAAATGTAACTGATACTCATTAAGCTAAAACCTCAAAGCCTAATGCTTTTCTGTCTGTCTCAACATATTAATGGCTTTATTACATGGATTGACATGATATGATAGAACATCTGACATTCTCAAGTATTTAATATGTGCTTATAAAATGCCGACATTTTAATGCAATACCTCCTTTCACCTAAAATCCCTCAGTGGGATTTAAATCACCCACATTTGTACTTAAAGTAAAATGAAAGTTTTACTTTACAAAAGAAGACTCTTGGGCTCTCTTGTTTATATTGTCATAGCCTACAATTCAGTATCATATTTTCATGATCACTTAATTTTAGTGCTGGAGATTATCAGTCGCAATGATCAGCCAGCCCCAAATTCCCACCAATATTGGATGGCCTTCAGATTCTCTGACATGAGCAGAGTAATGTGTGGGAGGGGGAGCTCATGTGAGATCATTTCACTTTTTATGATACAGGGAAGAGAAGTTGCAATCATGCCTGGATTTGTGCCTCCCACATTGTTCTGCTTATGCAAGGGGACCATGTGCTTTTGCAAACGGCGAATTGGGGGGTGGGGGGTGTTGCATCTTCACACGGTGTGCAAAATGGCCTTGAAATGCATCTGGCTGCTCAGTAATAACATATACTGAGTAATAATAACCCACAAGAATCACGGGGGATTCTCCCCAGCCATCCTGACTCCCCACAGGGTGTCTATTGTGGGGAGAAGAAGGGAAGGAGATTTTAAGCTGCTCTGAGACTCCTTCGGGTAGTGAAGGGTAGGGTATAAATCCAGTCTCCTCCTCCTCCCCCTTCCTCCTCCTCTGCAGCAGGTGGTGCTCTCCAACCCCACCCCACCCCGTCCCTGTATTGCTCCTGTCATGATCTGGACTGTGCAAGCAAAGGCCTAGCAGGCTCAGGGACACTGAGTAGCAGTGGGAGGAGGCCAGGCCTACAACTCCCAGAAGCCCCTGAGAGGTTTTGGCACCAATTATAGCCAATCACAGAGAAAGGGACTTATAATAAAAGAGCTGGTACAGAAGAAGAGCCGTTCTTTCTTCCAAGAGAGCAGAGCCAGAATGAAGGCTGCTGCAGGGAAGAGACCCTCCTCCTGAGAGGAAGGGTGACCAGACTGAGGCCCACTTGAGACAGTGAGTTAGGGACACTAAGTTTAGATGTGTTAGGGCATTTGGTTTCTTTTCTTTTCACCCCCTTGCTGATATTGTTTTTGCATCTTGTTTGTTTCCCATATTAGGCTGACCTCCTGTAAAAATAAACCTCCTCCTGAGAGGAAGGGTGACCAGACTGAGGCCCACTTGAGACAGTGAGTTAGGGACACTAAGTTTAGATGTGTTAGGGCATTTGGTTTCTTTTCACCCCCTTGCTGATATTGTTTTTGCATCTTGTTTGTTTCCCATATTGGGCTGACCTCCTGTAAAAATAAACCTTTTCCTTGTTTTTTACTCTACCTGGTCCTCAGGCTTATTTCGGCCAAACAAGGGAGGTCTGAAGGTCTTGGGAGGGTGCTCTGGGTCTTCTCAAGGGATCCTAAAACCAGAGTGGTGGCAGCGTCAGGTGACACCCCGCCTGACCATGACAGCTCCCCAAATACTATCACAGTTACCACTGACTGATCTTTGCCCTCTCACTTGGTCTTCCTGGTGGACCTGTTCCTGGGTTTCTAATGCCCGCAAAGGATGTCCAGCTAGTTCACAGTTTCTCCTGTTTCCTTTTACAGGTGCTAGTACTACATGCATCTGGCCTTGCTTCTGCTCCTGTACAGAGCCCTACTCTGCTATCCCATCTGGTAATGGAGGGACTTTTGGGCTGTTAAGTCCTGTAGGCTGGGGAGAGCTTGGCATTCCTAGGTGCTTCTCTGGTCTGTGGAGGCCCCCCATACCTCTCAGAGACCTCACCGACCCTTTGTTGCCTGCCCATTGTTTCCTTTCAAACTGTATGGGCTGCGGGGGTGGTTCCCACCGGCACAACATCACCTCTAGCTTGGCTGTATTTATTTCCAGCCAGGCAGATGGAAGTGCTGAGCCGATGCCTGGCCACCCTCAGATAAAGTTCAGTGTTAACTCTCAAACTGGCACGGTTGCAGTTTTCAGTACATTCTGTTCATTTCTATTTAGGGACCGACGTGCATCACTGCTTGTGTGATTATTCAAGAAAAATGCAGTTATGTGCATCAGATTGCTAATAAGTTGCTGTTACTCTGACAGGGACAGGATCTAATTGGGAAGCCCAAAGGAAGGAATTTGGACGGGGAAAATCTCTAGTACCGCAAAATATATTCCACTTTTTTCTTTCTTTCTCGAGACTCACATCCATCATCCTTAACTTTCTTACTTAGCTTTAAGAATGTGCTAATGCAAGCAGAAGCAACAATACCGAAAGCTGGGAGTTATATGGCAGGACTTGTCGGCAGCCAATTTGTCAAATGTGGTGTCATCTGGAATGCCAAGTATGCACAGCTGTGTTTGGCATCTATTCATGTTCACTATGATAAAGTAAGGAATCATCGAAAATGAATTTTATTGGGATACTGTATCTTGTGTTGTGAACATCGGATGAATACACAACCAAGGGCGATTTAATTTTTTTCCCCCCTGGAGTGATACATTGTCATGAGAGGTTAGTACTAGTACCATTTGGATATGTTCCGTGCAATCCTAAATGGTGTGCTTTTAATTGGCTTCGTCATACTTTAATAATACAGTGTTGTAGTATTGGTGTTTTGATGCCTGGCAGAGGAAAACAGAAGTTTTGGTGTAGTGGTTAAGTGCACGGACTCTAATCTGGGAGAACTGGGTTTGATTCCCCACTTCTCCACTTGCACCTGCTGGATGACCTTGGGGAAGCCATAGTTCTGTCAGAGCTATTCTCTCAAGGACAGCTCTCTCAGAGCTCTCTCTGCCCCACCTACCTCACAGGGTGTGGAGAGGGGAAAGGAAAGGAATTTGTAAGCTGCTCTGAGACTCCCTTGGGTAGTGAAGGGTAAGGTATAAAAATCCAATCTCTTCTCTCTCTTCTCTCTCTCAAATAGGAGGTGGTGCCAGGAAGGGCACTATGAGCAAGCATGAAATGGCTGCATTAAGCAGCAGATTCTTTTAATGGTTGTACCATTTAAGAGTGGCAGAGTGAGAGACAGACACACATGGGACCCCTTGGGGCACTACAGGGGCACAATTAATTGAGACACTGGAGAGCTGACAACTGTCAGAGCAGAGGACATTGAACTAGAGGGACCAATGTTGTGATGGTAGAAGACAGTTTATCAGTGGGCTCTGAACTGGGATTTGCTTAAAAACACTTCCGTTGCAACACATTATATGTCAGAGTGGATGTGTCTGAGTCTGTCTCTGTGTACAGTTTTATTTGAGGCTTAGCCCATAATATTACAGTAAGAAATTCCAGGGACAGGGCTACAGAGCTTATATTCTTTAGGATGAAAGACTACAGGAAATTTATCATAGGATCACAGAGTCAGAAGGGGCCATACAGGCCATCGAGTCCAACCCCTTGCTCCAAGCGATCCCCGACAAGTGTTTGTCCAGCCACTGCCTACAGACTACCAGTGAGGGGAGCTCTCCACCTGCCTAGGCAGCAGATTCCACATTTGCACAACTTTTAAGCTATGGTAAATAATCCACTTTCAGTGCACTTTCCAACTGAATTTTTACTGTGTGAACTGGCAAAATCCAGTTGGAAAGTGCATTGAAAGTGGATTGAAAGTAGATTATTTAGTGTGTGTGACTGCAGCCTTACTGTAAAAAAGTTTTCCCTAATATCTAGTCGGTACCTTCCCACCCTTAATTTAAGGGTGCAGTCACATGGTCCTTTTGATCGGGTTTTGCCGCTGTTCCCTCCCGCATTCAAATTTGCTGATCAGATAGGCCAATCCGCCTCCCCTGCCGAAGCAGGCTCACTCACGCAATCCTCCTGGTTCTCTCCCGCATTTTCCTACACTGGAAAAATCAAGTACTTTCTGGGTATTTGTGCATTGAATCCATGATTTCGGTGATCTGGACAGCTATCTCTCACAATTATTGTGATTAGGGTCATCTGACCATTCTTCCGCGCAATGAGGTTTGCTTTTTTTAGCTTCCGCCTTTGAGCGCATGAGCAATGATTGAATTCTGTGTTTAAACATTCAAGCACGCATCCTCCCCCCTTCCGATTTGCCTGTTGTTTGCAAGGCATGCCCCCACTCATTGGCTCCATGCTACCAGTTTCCTGAGACACCCAGGAACCCTTCCCTTGTTCCAACTTGCCAGATTCCCTGTAACCAAGCCCGATGTCGGAAGTCGCTTGGAGTGGTGTATTTTTTATCCTTTTTTTTTAAGGGGGGGTTAGTTAATTCTTTGTGATTGAGGGATGTAACTTTTACAAGGCAGTAATCTCAAGCTTCCCTCCATCCTTCCTGAGCTCTTGTGGCTACTCACAGTTATTATATAAATGGATCGGGGAGGGCGAGAGAGAGAAAGAGTTTGGATCTTTTTTTACTTGAGGCACTGGAGGGAGGAGGCCCACCGGCAGCAGCAGCTGCTGCTTTTGCTGGGAAGAAGGGCTGATGAGTTCTACCCATTAAGGGAAGAGGGAGGGATGATAGATGGGAAGGTGAAGCCTGAGGATTGGTGAACAGGGCTGGGCGAGGGCGGCCGAGGTACACTCTCGGGGCTTCTCATCAGGGTCCTGAAGATGCTGAGTGACCACAGTGGACACCTCCTGCACCCAGAATACCTGCAGCCCCTCTCATACATGCTCACCAGCCTCATCGAGGTCAGTGGCCCCCCTCTCCCCAGACCATCCACCAGCAAACTGGGGCACTTGGGAGGGTCCCCCCCAAGGGTTTCGCTCACTTGCAGGCTGCACCCCCTTTCCCTTGAGTTCTGCGTCAGTTTAGGGGGCCCTGCCCTAGGACTGTGTTTTCCCCAGGCTTGGCTCCAAAAGTCCACGTGACTCGTTCATGTGCACATGCACAAAGCAATTTAAAAACAAAAAACAAAACCCTCTCACAGCTATCTGGACAGTGCCTGGAGCCTCATCGTGCAATGCAAGCAGTTTGAGGAGGGATGTGTGATCATCCCAACCCCCCAAAAATTCCCAGATCAAATTTATCGTGGGAATAAATTGTGAGAAGCTTGCCATGTGATCACGGCCGAAACCCATTGTCACGAGTCCTATCCTCTGCTGCCAACAGGAACAGCTCCCTGCCCTCCTCTAAGTGACAGCCTTTCAGATATTTCAGGAGACCAATCATGTCCCCCCTCAAACCTCCAGTATGATGTAGTGTTTATGTGCATGGACTCTATTCTGGGAGATCCGGGATTGATTCCCCACTTGCACCTGCTGGATGACCTTGGGCAAGCCATAGTTCTGGCACAGCTGTTCTTGAAAAAGAGCAGTTTCTATCAGAGCTCTCTCAGCCCCACCTACCTCACAGGGTGCCTGTTGTGGGGACGGGAAGGGAAAGGAGTTTGTAAGCCGCTCTGAGACTCCCTTGGGTAGTGAAGGGTGGGGTAATAAATCCAATCTCTTCTTCTTTTTCTTCTCCAGACTAAACATTCCCAAGTTCCTCAGGCTATTCCCAATTGTGGTATCGTTGAATTATTATATATATATAAGCAGAGCATGGTGGAGGTGAAGAGATGCTCCGTTAGCAGGCATCAACTCTACTTCATCATATTTGCAAGAAGCAATTTCTGAAGCACCCTTCTCCCTATACTGTACTTATAGTTTCTGATGTCCCCTGTTAACACTTGCCTTTCTTTATTGTTAAATACTGGGTTCCATGGATGAGCAGACCCCACTACTAGTGATCATCTCTACTTTATTAGTGATTTTGGCAAGTACAAGGCTAAACTCCAGGGCCCCAGCCCTGTTTAAATAGCATGCAATTGCCACACCCAAACACACCCCACTCCCAATGATAGGCTATTTACATAACATTACTTCTTGATTGGTTACTTCCAGAGTCCTGGTGGGCTATTGTTCTTGGGCTCCAAGCTCAGCCAGTCTCTGGTAGAATAGTCCTGGGATGTTTTAGTCCCAATACATAACATTTACACAACTTCAGAGCATCCTTTAAAGCTCCCACCTCTGAAGAATTGCCCATTACCTTAAGCACTTTGGTGTAGTGGTTGAGAGCAGTGGACTCTAATCTGGGAGAACCGGGTTTGATTCCCCACTCCTCCCCATGCAGCCAGCTGGATAACCGTGGGTCAGTCTAAGTTCTCTGAGAGCTGTTCTCTCATGAGTAGTCCTCAAAAGAGCTCTCTCAGCCCCACCTACCTCACAGGGTGTCTGTCATGAGGAGAGGAAGGGAAGGAGATCGTAAGCCACTCTGAGACTCCAAGTGAAGGGTGGGGTATAAATCCAATCTCCTCCTCCTCCTCCTCCTCCCATAAATTCTCATTAAATTGATTTCAGCTGATCATCCCTATCTACAAATATTCAGCTTTGCAGTGGGTAGTCTGTCAGTAGCGGTCATGACAAAGTTGCATTTATCTATGCTTCTTGAGCTGATTTTCAGAACAGTACTGCTAATGAGAAAATCAACATGACTTCGGCTTTGACCAACATCTTTATACTATTAGCCATGTGTACCCCCCAAATGCAGATATTTAAATCCATGGATTGGGGCCACACAGAGGCTAAACAGAGTTTTCAGTAAACTTGGGGCATTCCCTGGGGTTGCAGAAAAATCTAAAAATTCCAAAAGGAGGACCACACTGGCAGCTGCTCCAGCCTGGCCACAGCAGGCCCAGAAACAGCAGCAGAGGACACCAGCTGCTGTTCCGCCCTGGCTGCAGTGGCAGAGGACACCGGCTACTGCTCTGGGTCTGGGAGTGAGGGCCCTAACAGTAGCAGCACAGGATGCCAGCTGCTGTTCCATGCCCAGGAGCAATAGAGGAGCACACTGGCAGTTGTTCCAGCAAGGTCGCAGAGCTCAATAGCAGGTAATGGAATCTGGGGCTGTTTGGCAATGGGGGGATGGGATTCCCCCCATGAGTCCCCCACCTCCCCACTGAGCCATAAGGAGGAAATTGGAAGCGGGGGGGGAGATTTCCCCACCTGTGGGTATCACAGATCCCTGCTTGTTTTGATACTTTGTGAATGACAGAATGCCAGAATGAAATTATTAGAAAGAACTTGGTTTCTATCATTTTCTTGGCAGGGCTTTTTTATAGAGGGGGAGAAATCAGTGTTGGAGCTCATATATAAGGTTGCCCTGATTTCGGCCAATTTCCCCTTCAGGACTTGGGAGAGCCCCTCCCAAAGGGGCTACATTTCTGTTGCTGGGAATTCAAAATACCTGACTGCCTAGAAGAGCATGTCTGAAACAATGAAGACTGCTTAAAGATACCTTAGCTATGTTCGACAAAGTGGTCCTATGCATATGTACTCCATTCAGTGGAACTTACTCCATATTACTTAGGAATGCAGCTCGTGTCCCTGTAGTCTACGTATCAATCTACATATATTTGCACATGAGGGGGGAAATCATTCTGTGGGGGAAAAGGCATACTTTGATTTTAGAGGCTCCCAGCAGGCATCATTTTAAAAGAAGCCATTCCTCCTTATCCCAGATTCAGGAGGGAACACATTTAAGATGACACATGATGTCTGCAGTATCTGTATGAAAATATTTTTTAAAACTTAATCTATTTAGCTGGTGTGATGCTCAGATGTAACTGGTAATAACAAGACAAATATGTTACTCCTCTCATAACAGATATGGT
This sequence comes from Gekko gecko, assembly GCA_029375565.1. Lineage (NCBI taxonomy): Eukaryota > Metazoa > Chordata > Lepidosauria > Squamata > Gekkonidae > Gekko > Gekko gecko. The sequence goes on from JAPDNY010000010.1 coordinate 17,653,397, forward strand.
GGGACAAACAATGCTGAGCAGAGTAACCAATTGTTAATTCATAGGAACTGGACAATTACTGAAACTGTGGCGAAATTTTGGGTAGCATGCTACTGCATTTAAAATACACTATCAAATATATAATAATATAATAATAGTTGCCTAGTAGTCTCTGTTTTATGCTTTTCCTCTATTTTATTATGCATGACTGTATTTTTATAGAAATTTATTTTTATACTGGTTATATATATATATATATATATATATATATATATATATATAGTCTTAAATTCAGTTATATGAATGTTATATTTAAGCATATACATTCTATGGCTTGTTGTCATAATAAATGCAACTAAAAAACTAGCTGATTGGGGGCCTTTTAGATGGATCAAAATGTTTTAAAGCAGTCAAACTCATTAATCGACTGCAGTTCTGGTACCAATGCATAGTGTTTTGCGAAGACGTAAATCTTTTCAGTAGAGGTTACTAGAGGGAGTCCCAGGCATGAAGACACCAAGAAAGAATAGGCATACAAGGAAGCAGGGGATCTTTGGATGGCTAAGGGTGGTGGAGCTGGGTGCAGCAACATGAATTTTGGGGGATGGGTTAGCAGAGTGTGTAATGTGGAACCATCCTAAGGTGTGCTTTGAAGGTAAGAATGAAAAGGCGGGGGTGGATTTGGGGACTGTCATGAAGCCAATGATTTAAGATGGGAAATCACATCATGTGAGTGACAAGAGAGGTGGATGATTTGGGCCATGGTAAGAAAACTGGGACATGATAACAGAAGCCCAGAGTAGTGGGTTTTTGGATACTTGCCAGAAAGTGGGGCTATTTTTGGGCAGGAACGCACAGGAATGGAGTTCTGGCTGGCATCAGGATTGGCCACGCCCACTACAGCCAAAACCTCTGCGTGCATGGCTACAGAGGAAAGGCCTGGAGAGTGACCCCTCTCAGCGACTCCAAGGTGGGCAGGCCAGAGGGGACCCTGGAAGGATCAGGGAGGCATTTAAATACCTCCCTGTGCCTTCCCTGGCCTGTCCAAGGGCCAGCTTGCCCGGGGTCCCTGCAGCTGCAGGGCGCCCAGGCAAGCCAAGGAAAGGCATGGGGGTGTGGCCTAATATGCTAATGAGTTTCTGCTGTTGGGTGTGACCTATTATGATAATGAGTTCCTGCTGTGGTTTTGATATAAAAATAGTCCTGTCAGAAAGGTTATCTCCAGAATCACCTGAGAAATAGAGCCATTTAGTGGACAGAGCATTGGGCTTGGATCAAGAAGACATGCCTTCGAATTGTCACTCAGTGGTATAGCTCACAATGGGTAGGCATGGATTGCATCCCATCAGCTTTTCTGCTCAATCTCTTCTGATTTCCTGTCTTTAGTTTAGCCACCAACCTATGTAATTTTTCTGCATGTGGGTCTCCAGCATGGCCTGTTTGATCATCACAAGGGGACTCGAGTCTTTTGCCAGTAAAAAAGGTGATAGGATCTATCCCATTATTTCTCAGCCTAACCCACTTAACAGTTTGTTACAAAGGAGAAAATTGATTAGCTGACTAAGCTGTCCCAACCTTGCTGGAGGACATACAGGACACAAATATGATGTGAGACAAAGAAATATCTAACACATTTCTACTACTAACACCAGCATAGTGTAGTGGTTAAAAACGGTGGTGTGACGGTACCTCTCTTTTATTTTTTTCTGGCTAGGTATGATGTAGTTTTAAATTTCTTGTTGTTTCTTTCTCTCCATCTATCGCTGCCACCAGGAGTATCTATCGCTGCCACCAGGAATTTCATTCCAGTCTTAACCTTTCCCACAGTATTGTGCCCAAGCTTTAAGGCTCCTTCGTTGGACTATGTGGTTCTGAGGATAAGACTCTGAGTTAACAATAAACAAGATAAAACTTCATTGGTAAAGGAAGCATATTGGTTACCAGATATTTTGTTAAGTTGCTTAGTAGACTCTTTCCCTTTTTCTCAGGTCTCTGTCAGCTTTCCCCCTCACACTCTTAAAATAATAGGACTATATTAGATTTTTCTTAATATGCCCCCTTAAGCATATTTTCTTCCTCCTTTAGTTCAGTTCAGTTCAATTTATTGCATATGGCCAATGGCCATTACAAATACAATACAATACAATAAAAGTTATAAAATACAGAACAGGATCTGTATTAAAACACAGGAAATAAAAATATGCGTGTGTGTAGCATGAAACTGCTTACAAGCTTAAAATAATACAAGATAAAAACTAAAACATACAAAATAAACATAAGTTTTGGGATAAAATTACTAAAAAGGACCTTATATACCTTAACATAGCCCTGGCTATTTACCAAGAGAAGAATTAGTCAACTTAATTTGGATTTTCTTTGCCTCTAGAGCAAAGAGTGCAACCTTGTAAAAATACTCTGGCTCCACTTCTGTTCCTCCTTTATTATTTATGTATTTATTATTTGCATTTATATCCTGCCCATCCCGTGGGTGGGCTCAGGGCAGGTAACATCATTAGAATAAATACAATTTCAGTTTAAAACATTAAACATTAAACCATGATAAAACATTATAACAATTAAAACAATGGGTACTGCTTGGAACAGTGTCAGTTGGCTATAAAGTTCTGGCCCAATGGTACAATGAGTTAAAGGTCAGTTGGTGTTGGTCAGGTGACAGGTGACAACAACCTCAATTCTAAAGGCATTTAGAATCGTAATGCCTTTCACAGCACGTCTACGTGATTCTAGTTAGAAGACTACCTCTCAGACACTGGCTGAATCTGCATTTGTCTTTCCCACCAGTGTCCCAGCCTTTTGACTCCATCTTCAAAAAAGCTATCCACATTTGGTGTCATTTTCACACCTCAACAGTGCTAGCATACTTTTGCACATGTTGCCCTGCAAGGCTTTTGAGTCTCTTTATGGACTGTAATAAAATAATAAACTGTGCCAGTGTATACCTAAGGGACTGAACCACATGGTAACCCCACCAAGATGCCAGAAGAGACTGCACCTAGGCAAGAGATGTTCTCCTGGCCTCCCCAGCAGCTCCAGTGCCCAGCATAGGTTACCAGCCTGTTCCTCATGAAGGAGAATGGAACAGACCCAGTATGCACTAAACACAGCAACATGCCTTAATAAGATACAAGGACTAGAAACTCCAAGACCGCCATTGAGAGTTCTTTCTAAATCAGGCAGGCAGCCTCTTTCCCTTCCCCCTCACCTGCAAGACCTCACGTAGACCTGGCAGAGTCTATTCATCATTGCCTGGCAACTAATTGATGGCCATCAGCAGACTGACTAATGCCATCAAGAAGACAATGGAATCGGCCTGGTGACTCATCCTAGCTGCTACCAGGTGTCACACATGAGTAAGTTTCTAGCTCTCAGTATTGACCACCCCTCAGGTACACCTCCCCTACACCTTCCAAACAATAGGGTATTTTCAGGGACGGACTTACCAGGAGGTGGAACCAGAGGCTGGGACCAGCCCCCACCCTCCTGCTTATAAGGAGATTCCTGACCACCGGCTCTCTCTCTGCTCTTCGACCCCTATCGAACCGTTGACCCTCTTATGTCCAGCTTGCTATCCCCAACCCTTGCCTCCATCTTTAAACTCTAGGTCTGCAGCCTGAGTTTCCATGTGCTACCTGCTGGCCAGGCCACATGGTTCCCCATTTTTCTTAGTTTCCTTCCCCTCCATTTTTCCTGAGGAACACTCTGCACAACGAGACCAGTAAGTATTGCCCACCAACAATTTACCTGCTAATGCAAATGTGCTTATTTCTCTCTGCATCTTCCTAGACCTGAGTAATTGTGTGTGAGACTGTGTATTGTTTGCTTGTGAAGAACTTCAGTAAAAGACTTTATTTTTCAACCTTACAAAGTTTCCTGGTCTGTTACCAACATCTCCCGGCGGGGCTGACCTCTGTATACACAGGTGTTCGCTCTCGCAGCCAATTGCCTATTAATAATCAATCATATTCCCCTCATTATTATTCATAATAACGTGCAATCCGGCTAACACACATCCACATATGATTATCGTCCTTTGGGGTGGCTCCACTGTCATTGCACCTCCGCACTGCTTTAAAAGAATCTTCTCCAAACAACATTCAAACAAGCATAGAGAAAGACACTGTCACAGCAGCACGCAACTGATTTAAAAATGCAAATGCAGATTCGACCACTGTGTAGATTGGCCACAACTGACAGCTACTGACTGCTGACTTCTAACTTCAAACTCCAAACTGAACACCCTGCCTTCTCTCTCTCCGTACACACACACACACCCTACCTCCACCCACACGTTCTCAGTCACCAACCAATCACCTCACACACTCATCTCCCTCTTTCACCCTCCTTGTTCTTCTGACACTTACCAACCATTTAAAGAAACACACACATATAACTTAAAATCATTAGAAGTGGACTCTAATCTGGAGAACCAGGCTTGATTCCCCACCCCTTCTCCACATGAAACCCACTGGGTGACCTTGGTCCAGTCACAGTTCTTTCAGAACGTTCTCAGCCCCACCTACCCCCAAAGCTGTGTGTTGTGGGGAAAGGAAGAGAAGGTGATTGTAAACTGCTTTGAGGCTCCTTAAGGTAGAGAAAACAGGGTCTAAAAACCTACTCTTCTTCTTCTAGTGTCAACCATATACTAGGAGATGTAAATTTCTGTCTTTTACTTTTGTGTTTAATTATGTGAAAATGTTTCTGCTTTAGGAGAACATATTCTGGAGGGGGGGATATTTACTCTTTCAGATAACTTTTTTGCTTGTAGACCAGTGGAAAAAATCGTCATTTCTGTTATCCTAGGTGGCTTTTGTTAAAAGCTATCATTTTCTGCATGCCTTATGGAAAACTGACGATTCTATATTACTGGTCAAAGGAGATCTGATTTGTTCTCCATGTGAATACGACTACTGGCACAATGATCTTTATCTCTTCCAAGCTGACAGCACAATATGATTGCTTTCCGTATTTCCTCTCTGTAAGGATGGGATTCAATTCATTTTTTCTCCCCTCTTTTTGATTGTTGATTTCATTCCTTGGGTCTCTCTCTCTCTCTCTCTCTCTTCCAAAATCCAATTGACCTGCCAGTTACAATTAGCAGGACAAGGTCAGGCTGTCAAAGATGAGGCTGGTTGTGCTCAGAGGATGGTTTGGGGGCTTTACTAGCTTGTCTGCTGGGTTCCTCTGTCAAGTTAAACACCCTCAGGTTTTTCTTTTTTTCAGAAAGGACTAGCCATGGCTTAAGGAATGTGGGGGGGGGAGGAAGGGGCCGTGTTTGAGTAATGATCAAAGGCAAGCAAAATGGAGGGAGGTCAAACTCTCAAGACATGGAGGAATTGAGTGCCTTTTCGCCAGCTGTCAGTATGGGCTGATTAAACAAACCATGGCTGCCAAGGGGAAGTCGATCAGCCTTCTAGTACATCACAAAAGTCAACAGCTACTCTCTCGCAGATGACTCTTGAATATTTTAGGGAAGTGAAGAATTTTCCAGGGCTGTGACCAGCTGGAATTTTGCACAACGCCTTCACATTTGCTAGACTTTAGTGTGTGCGGCTGATGTCACTGGCCATTCTGCTGACAAACCCTGGATATGATGCCGGGCCCACAAACAAGTCGAAAACCATATAGGAATTCAGAGAAATGAGTTTTGCTCTGCCTCCAGTTCCATTAACAAAGCCCTTCTGGGAGGGTCCAGTGGGCTTATTTCCCTGCGATTACTCAGAGCTTCTTAAAGCTGGATTTGAGGTAGACTGAACTTCTGTCTACCTTTGCTCAGTTTGTATCTCTTTCTCACCTTTATTGGTAATTTTAACCAAGCTTCTCTTGTGTTTTTCTCTGTGAATGATTTTCGTTCTCAGCACCCAGGAAGTCATCAGGACAGTGCGTACATTTGTGTGTGCACATGCCATCAAGTCACAGATGCCTTACGGCGACCCCATGGGGTTTTCAAGGTAAGAGGTGTTCAGAAATGGTTTGCCATTGCCTACCTCCATGACACACCCCTGGTATTCCTTGGAGGTCTCCCATCCAAATACTAGCCAAGACTACCATACTTAGCTTCCAAGATCTGATGAGATTGGGCCAGCCTGAACTATTCAGATCAGGGCTCAGGACAGCATAGAAATTGTGAAATATAAAGTAAACTACAAGCAGTGGCTCAAGTGGTTAAGACGCTGAACCGCAGGCTGTGGAAGGTCAGTAGTTCAGCAGTTCGAGACCTGAGAATGCCATATGACGGAGTGAGCTCCCGTCTCTAGTTCCAGCTCCTGCCAACCTAGCAGTTCAAAAGCAAGAAACTGCAAGTAGATAAATAGGTACCACTTTGGTGGGAAGGTAACAGCGTTCCGTGCGCCTTGGTGTTTAGTCATGCTGGCCACATGACCACGGAAATGTCTTCGGACAGCGCTGGCTCTTTGGCTTTGAAATGGAGATGAGCACCGCAACCCTAGAGTCGGATTTGACTGGCTTTCGAGCAAGGGAACCTTTACCTTTACATTACAAGTATTTAATAAATGCGGGAGAGAGAGGAACAAGCTCTCTCAAAGATGGTACCCACCACTACAAAATAAAGTTGAAGGGGTGGGGGAGTCATACAATAAAAAGGCAAATGCTGTGTTGGGGATTATTTTGAAGGTGATCGAAAACAAATCTGCCAGTGTCATAATGCCCCTGTATAAGTATATGGTGCAGACTCATTTGAAATACCGTGTGCAGTTCTCGTCAGCACACCTCAAAAGAGATACTACAGCATTGGAAGAGGTGTTTAGGAAGGAATGCACTGAAACAACCTGGCAAACACCTACAGACACATCGAAAAATGATTGAACTGATCTTCGAAAAAGCAGGACTGTCTTCTCAACCAGAAGCAGAGCCTGAACCAAACTGGTGGGTGTCAGGGCATCCGTAATGCATCAGTCATGAACAAGGCTCAGTTACTTTGATACTAAAACAAGCCAGGAAGTCCTCATTCCTATGTTTTCCTTTTCCCCTTCCATGGAGATTTAGGACTTGCTGTTTCAGAACAAGCTGCCATTTGTTGTTATGAAGAAACAAAATACGTCTCTCTCTGCCAAAAGCGTCATGGGATATAAATACCAAACTAAGGTCATAGCATCCTGTTCCGGACCTCATCTGGCAAGAATGAGTGCATGGGGCTTCTGGAAGATCCAAAATCAAGCCAAGTTGGTGCTTGACCCTTCAAGTTCCTATACTAAATTTCAGATCTGGATAGCAAGAGCCTCACTCATCAGCCTCACTGCAGGGAGCTGTCCAGGACCCAGCAGAAGCTATGATGGAGAGCTGTTGGAGTGGTACTGTCTGAAGCTCAACCAAGGGAGTTACAAGGGGGGCTGGTTGGTCCACCCTTTTCTGGTATGGAAACGTGGTCTTCCATTTATCACCTCATCTGACTCAAGTCAAGTTACAAGAGCCATGGAAGTCCAGCTTGGTTTCTATTCTGGGTGGCGGAAAATGCTGTCAAGCTGTAGTCCACTTATGGTGGCCCTGTAGGGGTTTTCAAGGGAAGAGACAAACAGAGGTGGTTTGCCATTGCCTACCTCTGCATAGCAACCCTGGACTTCCTGGTGGCCTCTCATCCAAGTATAAACCAGGGCCGATCCTGCTTAGCTTCCAAGATCTGAGAAGATTAGGCTAGCCTGGTCCATCCATGTGTCCGCGGTAGAGCCAAAGAATTAGCTAGCAGCTGTGGGACCAAAGGTAGCAAGTAACAGTTCCAAACAGTGATATTTGTCATGGGACAATAGTCATTACCTAGATGAAATTCCTCACATTCCTTTTTTGACAAATGAGAGTAAAACTGTAGTAGGGGAAGTGAAGGGATATATAAAATCCCAGTTATTTTTTGGCAAGGAAGTCTCTCGTGGCTGCCAACCTCAGTTTTCAGATAGCAAATACAAATGACCCATGGGAAGTAATGTTCCTGGCACCAGACGTATGGCACAGCCATTGAGCTGATGTGATGAGAGATGGGCTGCTCCCTCAACCCTGAACTGGTCCACAAATGCAGTGTACTTGGCAGGTGATTGTGAAGGGAACTGGCTGAGGAGCAACTTGCTTGAACCTCACCCTGCTGAAGGCAGAAAGGTGAGAAAGACTGAAACTAGAATTCTCATTGTTTCTTAATATGGCCATTTTTGTAAGAACAATGCATCCATTTTTTTCTTCTCTCAGCAGCCCACCCATATTTATCACTTCAATGGGGAATTCTCTTAAGCATTAAGTCCCTTAATGTCAATATTCCAAAATGCTCCATTTTGCTGGATTATAAAACAACAACATACATCCTTCCCTATTATATAAAAGAGTAGTGCTCCGGAGTCTTGCCCAAATATGGTTATGCCCAAATATGGTGAAAACGCGTGGCAAAATCAGTTGGCCGATGGCCCTGCCAGTCAGGGACGGGTCCCTCGCGACTGGTTGACTTGCCTTGCTGCTTGGGTGAAGGCCCACCCACACAGCCAGCGCACGCCCTCACGCCCACAGACTGTGGCCAGCTGCCTGATAGCATGCTGCGCTTACATCCTTCAAAGCCCCGGGGATTTTGCTGCAAGTGTACGGGGGAATCTACTTCATGCACCAGGGCAAGATCCCTGAAACAACATGAGAGAGAGTGGGGACTGAAGAGGCCCGATGTTTGTGTGGGCGGGGATGGTCAGTGGACTTCTCACCCGGCAAACCAGGAAAACGTCGTTTCTTGCCCGCCATATCTCACCGCCCACCCAGGAGCCAGCGGGCGTCACGCCAAACACTGTCACACTCATGGCCAGTGTGGCATGGACTCTCCCACAGCGGCACCCCCCAGACCCCAGGCTCCCTGAATGCCCACTCGCGCTACTCCCGGCCGTCTCCCACCAAGCACGGGGCGCTCACCCGACCTCGCAACTCTCCACCCTTGCTGGTGGTGGAACTGTTGGTGCTGCCAAGCTGGGGGGTGGGAGGTGCCCAAGGGCCGCCTGGCCGACCCTGCCTCCACACCCTCCGGCCCACTCCGCTCTGGACGTGCAGCAGGTGGGGCCGCACCCTTGCTGCTGAGAATGGGCTGCGGTAGGGGTCTTCGGCAGAGATTCGGGGGGGGGCAGCAAGGACGGGACATCTCTGGCAAAACAGCCGCTGACACTGAGGCGACTCCCCTGAACCAAGTCCTGCACTCTACCTCACCCTATGCTTCACGCCGATTGCACGCTGGCCCACGCTTACAACTGAGGCAGGTGACATGGCGCCTGAATTGTGCCACAGAGAGGCGCCACCACCTTGCGGGGCCCAATGGCCTGAGAAGGCCTCCCTCACTCGCCTCTCCACCACTGCCTCGCCCCAGCGGCGAGGAGGAGGAGCCGCCGTCGCCTGCCTCATCCAGCGATCGCGGTGAGCGGCGGGGGTCCGGGCCCTTCCCCCAGGCTCCGTCTAGAGCCTGTTGCATCTCTGCATGCAACGGGCCTGACCGCTAGTTTATAATATTGCTAAGAAGACATTTACTAGAATCTCAATTAACACATTCTACAGACCAGTCTGTATCCATCTGTATAGATATTCCTTTTAGTTCCTTCATACTTCATTTGGTTATTCAAGTTGGAATCAACCACCTTTAGCATAAGTCTACCTGTCATCTTTTCAGATCTTTCATCTTGCTATTTTAATTTTACTTTACTTCCTTTTGGTCTGTTTTTTCCCCTCAGTATTTTCCCACCCTTTGGCTAAAAGAACCTTAAAAGATTTTAGAGGAGAAGAAATAATTATTATTTCTTCTTGTTGCTTCTTTAGAGTTTTTTGGTGGGGGTTGAATACTTTTATGTTAATCTGTTACCTTACTAGTACTAGTAATAAAACCACATTTCACACCAGTAAATGGCAACTGTCTCAAGTTTGTTTTTAAGACTCTTTCAACATGGACAGTTAAATCGTACTTTCACTTTTTGTAGCTTTAACAGCCCATAAGCCATACACCAAGAAAACATAGTTGAATCTTAATGTCTCTAGGTCCAAATGTTGCTCTGCTTCAGCAACTGTCTTAACTCTTATATAAATTTTGCATTATATGACAACCCCAGCCAAAAAAAACACCCAAATTCAAGTCAATCACCTAACTGAGTTAATCCATCAATTAATCACCTCAAAATGTTATTAGTTTTTAAAAGCCTGTTCATGCAGGGGCTGTGAAAATCTATTATCATCAAGAGAATTGGCAGAGATATCTAAGGCACATACAATATTAGCAAATATACGTATATGTTTTTGAGAAGGATGGGAGAGCCAACCAAAAAATAAGAAAAACTGAACAAAGCCTCCATGTTGCAAACATAAACAAAAGATTTTTATATCCCATGGCATTTGCCCCTGAGTCTTCATGATTGCAACATGAGCATTCAAGAGCATTTCATTCACTCCCAAAGAGAAAAATGTTTCATAAGAAGTTTTTCTTCCCCCCACCCCCAACAGTCCCCTCAAATGGCCAGTAATTCCGCTGGAAAATTAAACTTAAAGCCCTAGAGAAAAACCTGGTGTTTTTTTTTTTCCTGATTCCTCCTCCCCCTCAGTTTTTTTCTCAGTCTTTCTCATCTCTAGTCCCATGGCAGGCTAGGGACCAGGAGGTAGTCAAGAGGCAGTTACGACAAGAAAGTTTTGTGTTCACTAAAGGTGTTATTGTGTGACACTACAAGCTTTCGTGAAGTTTCATCTCCAATGCTGTGCCTGAGTGGGAAGAAAAAAACCTTTGGAAAGATCTGGTAGCAGCTCAGTTTACCTATGCCGTGTGAAATGAATAGGGCTGCCAGATCTGGGTTGGGAAATATCTGGGGGTGGAGCCTGAGAAGAGTAGTGGGAGGGGCCTTGGAAGGTTGTAATGCCATAGAGTCCACCCTCCGAAACAGCAGTTTTCTGCAGGGGAAATGATCGATGTCATTTGGAGATAAGTTGTAATCCCAGGAGATCTCCAGGCCCCTCAAGAGGCTGGTGACCCTAAATATGAAAGAGAAGGACGAAAGTTTGCGATTTGTGAAGACTTGTGATTCTGGAGACCTAAAGCAGAACAAGGTCAGTTAAGTCAGAAGATGAATTTGCTTCAGGACGACTCAGCAATATCACGCTTTTATGCGGTCTGGAGAAGTGATAATTCTCAGGGAGTTAAATGCTTTCTTCCAGGGGTAAATCAAGCCCTGAATATTGCAGACTACCATTTGAGAGAGTGTAGATGCTCAAACCAGAGATGTCTTTGCAGTTTATAGCATTTTTTCCCCATACTGACGGGTGACAGTGCCACAACTCAGGACTCGGGGTGGATTTGTATCCGTCTTGTCATCTTTGGCAAGCACTTGTGGGCCGGTTACCATAAATTTCTCTCCGTGTGTTGGAAACTGCAAGCAGTACACTGAGCAGAGGAGGAATAAATTAAGCCCAAGATCTTCCATTTGAAAGGCCAGTGGCAGATTGCCCAGAAAACAAAGAGTGTCAGTACATCACAGGTTGGGTATTTTTTTTAAGATTGTGGAAGGGAGGGAGGGGGACATACTCTCCATTAACTGCTGTTCCAGAATTGTCCTATTTTATTTTATTTTTTTAAAAAATAGCCTGGAAAACTCTCTTACTGCAACACATAAAGCGAACGGATGCCATTAAGGACTGTCACTAGACTTGACAAGTTAATGAGGCCTAGATTATGAGAGTATTATTATTTTAGTAGAGTATTATGTTCCAGTCAGAATCTTCCTCACGACTTCGTAGAGAAAACGACACTCAGATATCTGCGCCAAGCTCTACGTTACGTTAATGGTGCCCCGACTCGGAAAAGAAGAGACGGAAGCCCCCGCTGACGCACAAACACTATTGAAAACAGGGACATGAGCATATGTTCTAAATAACAAGTAGAAAATTATGATGAAAATGGCAGGAGAGGGCTTCTTGCTCTCACAGAGTACAAGGAAACAAAAAGGCAATGATGGGATTGTGTTGTCTTGCGGGATGTGTGTGTGTTCAGTATTAATCATTTCTATCTCTTCACTGTGCAGAGTGCATTTTAGTCTACTTCATTCTACTTTGGGGGGTTCTGTGATGATGGTACTGAAGCCTAGATACAATTGGCTGAGCTCCTCTTATGTCACAGAGTGATGGGGCCCACAGACTCTGGGTCCTCTTGGCTGAGTTGCTCCAGTTCTAAGGGGAAAAAATGGGAGGGAGAATGAGGTAGAGACAATATGGGCTGCAACCCTTGCAGTTGCTTCAGAATGGAGAGCCCCCTTTGCCTCCATGGAAGGCGGAAGAGGCTGGCTGGGCAATTCCCGCCCATATGGGTATTGCAGGGGGTGGAGACGTTAGTTGAGTTTGCTCCACCTGCCCCTCTACCAGCCCACCTGCCCTCCCTTCTATAGTGTGGGTGTTTGCTGGTTGCCAGTTTTGGGGCCACGTAGGAATTTTCTACCCTCTTTCAGATTGGCTGATTGTTGCCTGCCTCACACTGTACAATGTGGTTGGGTAACTGGCTGAGGCATGATGCTGTTAAAGATGTTTCCATGGCAGGAATTGGCTGATTTGGTAGGGTGGTGAGCACCAGCAGACAGACCTCCCCCTTGATGGGAGGGTTGGGCACAATTGGCAGGAACCATTAGTTGGCAGGAGGGGAATGCAAATGGCCTGCGATACCCCCTGGATCTGACCTCCCCTCAAGTTCTGCGGCTTGAGGTGACTGGCTTCCTTTCAGGGGCTTATTGGCATGTCCTGCTGCCTGGTAACAGCCATGTTATCTTTGGCTTGCATCAGGGGCTCGGTGGCTCACCCATTTTAGGCCAGGAAAGGGACTGGGGTGTATCTCTTTGACTAGGCTTATGTTTTAGTTGGCCCTTGCCAAATTACTGTTCATTCACTTTTGGTAAATAGTGGGTTCCATGGGTGAACAGACTCCCAGTCTAGTGATCAGCTCTACGTTATTCAGTGATTTCAGCCAGAACAAGGCCGTAGACCAGAGCCTCAGCTCGGTTATATTGCAAGCAGTGGCCACACCCCAACACACCCCATTCGCAACGATAGGCTATTTACAAAACTTTACATCTTAATTGGTTACTGCCAGAATCCTATTGGTCTATTGTTATTCGGCTCTAAGCTCACCCTGTCTCTGGCAGCACAGTCCTGCAACGTTACATAACACACTTTTTAAAAATTATTGTTGTTGTTATTGTTATTATTATTATTAGCATTTATGTCGCGCCCTCCCCACGAATGGGCTCGGGGCAGCTCATATTAATTGGCACCATGTGCCAAATCAGCATAAAACATTTAAAAGTAAGTTAAAACAATCATACGGTACACAGTTAACAATTTAGTGCTCACAATGATGGTCGTTCCTCCAGTAAATTAAAGGAGTCATGCTATGGAATGTAATTCTAAAATCCCGATTCAGTGGTATTCTGGCCTCTCACAACTCTGTGGCTCCATCTCCATGCAGGGCCAACCCTCTACCAAAGATGTTACTAATAATAATAGTTGGTGATAGTGGTGGTGGTGGGCGGCTCCTAGTTGAAAGCCCTTTATTTATACCAACATACCTGTGTGTCTCTTTATTCCGACTATGGGGGCAATAACATGTGGCCATGAAATAACAGAAGAGAAGCTTACTTATTGATAGAAAACAAATCCTTGGCTGTAGGACTTCTAGTGTTCTTATATTAACCTCACAACAAACAAACATGAGAAGAGGGTATTGGAAGGGTATTTAAAAACAAAACAGACCACAGTCCATGTAATCCAGGGGTAATCTTTCAGTATGCAGATATTCTTTGGGGTGGGTTGCCATGTTGGTCTGAAGCAGCAAAACAACGTTTGGGTCCCTTCAGGCACCTTTAAGACCAACAAAGTTATAGTCTGGGTAGAAGCTTCTGTGTGCACGCTTATATCCAGAATAAAACTTTCTTGGTCTTAAAGGTGCCACTGGACTCAAACTTTGTTCAGAAGATATTCTTTGGTCTGTCTTTCATTTTCTCCATTTTCTGCATGTTGCACTGATATGTTGGAAGAGTGATACAGAAGCACACATCCTTTTCTCATATGGTCATATATTGCCCTTCAAAATCAGTGCATTTTGGCATGATTCTACAGAAGCCCAGAAAACAAAAGACCGGTGCTTGCACACAAACAAGCGCAGGCAGTTGCCCATTCCCCACACATCCTTGAATGAAGCACAGGGGGAGGGTGAGCCTATGGGAGGTCAGTGCGGGAGCGCTGACCTATCAGGAGGGACTTGCCAGCCAAATCTGGCGGCGGCAGCCATTCCCTTAGTCAGTCGGGACAGAGAAGAGCTTCCCACCCGCCCGCCCTCAGTTTGGAACCATGTGGGAGTAGCCAGTCGCCAGTTTGGGGCTGAGCAGGAATTTTTTGGGTCTCCTCAGATTGGCCGCGAGGGGGCTCTTTTTCACCTCCTTCACATGGTCCATGGAGGGTTGTGGCATGCTCGGCCTGGTGATCTGGTTAGGCCCTGCTGGGACGGGAAAGCATGGGTTGAGGGGGTGGATTGGAGATAGCAAGCACCCTGAGTGATCAGTGAAGGGGGGTCCTCAAACTTGGCACCTAAGGGCTTGGCAGTCCGGGAGCCTCAGGGAGGTGCCCCCCCTGGGGGGGTGGGGGAGCACATGGTGAGCCTTAAGGCTTAGCAGACATGGCGAGGATGTGCTCCTCTGTCCCCTCTTGGCATCTTGAGTGCAAGCTGGGAGAGGTTGGGATCCAGAAGGATTCCGGACCTGGCTCTGAGCTAGGGTGGCTTTGCCCTGTTAGGAGACCTGCCACACAGGCACAATCCAACCTGTGCTTAAATTGAATAATGATGCAGATCATCTTGTATGTAAATAAAGTCCCAGTTATAACCCATAAGTGTGTTGTGTTTCATTCGAGGGGTGGGTGGGCAAAGGAAAAAACAAACAGAATGCAGAGTAGGGCATTAGAGCTAACTTCCAACTTTTTGAGAATCCCAGCACTTATCTTGTAAAAGGTAAGTTTCTAGCCCTTACGTTGTCTAGAGCTTGTGTGGCCAATGGCCGGGTGATCTCTCCGAAACTGAAGATCAGCATTAAAATAATCAGTTCATCAGAATAAATCATGCAAAATGGTGAACACTGCAGAATAACAGAGAGTACTTGACACAGAGAGTGCTCCATCTTTCTGTGTTGTACCTCTGAGGATGCCAGTCACAGCTACTGGAGTAACGTCAGGTCCTACAGTGCCAACAACCCGGAAAATCTACAGCAGCTAATGATCTCCGGCCGTGAAAGCCTTCGACAACAGACTGCAGAATAAGTTCAGAAAGCAAGAGACACTAAGCCACAAAAAGAACTGCTGGGCTTTCCCCAGATCAGCCCCAAACTACTGGACCCTGCCCCAGTGAGTGGGTTTACTGTTGGATCTGCTCAGATCTTTGCACTCTTATTCAGAGAATTCCCAACCCTTAAAAAAAAAAATAGAGTTGGCAACCTGGTGCCATTTAAAGAGAGTGGGAGAGGGCAGCCCCCCCCGCCCAGTTTCAGAAATGCAACCCTCAAAATCTTTGACCAGACTCCTGGTTCCTCTTTGAATTACTATTACATAGAGCTAACAAAAAGGCTGTGTGTAGTAAGCATGCATTGCCAGCCCAATCAAAGTAGAAATGGAATTGTACAAAACTAACAGAAAAAGTCATTCAGCAGACACATCGACAAGGATCTTGAGAGCTCCTGTTTGCTCTTGCTACGATAGATTAACACAGCCACCCCTCTGGGGTAAACATGCACAATTTTTTCTTGGTGTAGGAAAAATCCTGTTGGGTTAAACAATGTGCATAACAGAATAATCAGCCTGGTTGTTATGCTGGAGGGTCCTTTGTATAACTGCTAATCCAGTTTTGAGGACTGATAGCTATGAACACTAAATTGTTATTGAAGAAAATGTATGTATTCTTTGTTTTGTTAGCAACATTACTTCCCACTAAGAATGCCTTTCTGTCGCTTAAACTGCTAAGTATCTTTGTGCGTGTGGCACAAAAGAATTTTCTCTCCTTTTATTTTCTCCCACTTGATGGAAGGGGAGGAGGAGAAGGAGGAGGAGGAGGAGAAGAAGAGTTGGATTAATACCCCACTCTTCACTCACAGTCTCAGAGCAGTTTACAATCTCCTTCCCTTCCCCTCCCACAACAGACACTGTGACGTAGGTGGGGCTGAGAGAGCTCTGAGAGAACTGCTTTCGAGAAAACAGTTCTGAAAGAACTGTGACTGACCCAAGGTCACCCAGCTGGCTTCATGTGGAGGAGTGGAGAATCAAAGCCAGCTCTCCAGATTAGAATCCACCACTCTTAACCACTACAGTGTGTGCAATGCGCAGTGACCTTTAAAGAATATTACACAGGTGCAAGTTACAGCTTGTGACAGACAGATTAGGTTCCGCCTCTGCCTCAGAGTGGCCAATGGGAGCTGACAGAATATTGGTGAGAAGGACCGTTGAAGACAGTGGTTAGTTCAGTTGGGAGTGAGATTGGCTGAGTGATGCATGCAGCACAAGAGCAGTTTAATGCTGGCTGGAAAAAAGTCAAGGTAACATAGAATCCCAAGTGCCTGAATAGGGAAATGGTTCAAATGTTCAACTGAAAAGAAACTTGGTAACTTCTGCCTGATACACTACAATTATATGTTCAAACCATAAATAAAAGTTAACTCCTTGATTATTTAATCCTTTGGGTTTGATGTTTATGATTTCAGGAAAGGAAGCCCACATACACACGGAAGTTAAGATCTTGGTGTGTGTGTATACACACACACATACATATATGGATATGAATAAACAAGTGGGAGCAGCCTGCTCATGTAGCAAACCACTGCTCCACCCTGTGCTGAGTGGTGCAGTCTTTTATAGCAGCATAGCATCACCTATCTCAGTTTGGTCATTTGCTGTTTTGTAGATCTTTGGATTGGTTTACAGCTGTGGCACAGAAATTAATTCTAGTACATAAGTGTAACTATTCAATTGCAATAAACTTCAGAACTATTTTGAGTACCTGACAGAAAGCAAGCATTTTATCAAATATTCAGAGACGCTTCTGGAGAATTTACAGTCAAATTATTTCAGTTGAATAGTATTGGCCAATCACTAATTTGTACACATTGGACAACATGACCAGATCGTGGCTAATGTGGGCAGCAATTTTAAAACTGAACTTAATGCTGTACATCAAATTTACTCTTTCTGCTCAGATAGGGTTGCCAGACACCCCCCCCCCCACCCAAGGTGGGAATCCCCTATCACCAGGTCCAATCAGCTGGCTGGCAGGGGACTTACCAGTAGAAAGAGGAAGGCCCAGGCCACATCACTGGCATCACAAAGGAAATGACATCATGACACCAGCATCTGGGTGACACTCTGGATTTATGGCAAAAACTCTATGGTAGAAGCCATTTTTACCATAGAGTTTTTGCTCAAATACCAGAGCGCTGCCCAGACATTGTAGCATGATGGCATCACTTCCTATGTGATGCTGGCAATGTAGCCTGGGCATTCCACTTTCTCTTGACAAGTTCCCCCCATCCCCTACCAGTTGCCAGGAAGGATCTGGGAGTGGTGGCGCAGGCGGTAAAAGAAGCCTGCCTTAACAACTGGTCGAACAGCTTCGGCGGTTCGAACCCCCACCGCAGTCAGGGTGAGCTCCTGGCCCTACGTCCCAGCTCCCGCCCACCCAGTGGTTCGAAAGCCCGTTAAAAGGCGAATAGATATAAGGGGTACCTGCTATTAGAGCAGGGGGGCACCCGCCCCTTGTGTAGCAGCGATGGTGGAAAGCGACGGACGGCGATGGCAGATGAGACCTGGCAGCTGGTGAGGCGAGGAGGTGAATGGAAGGAGGCTGGACCGGCAAGGTGCGGAGGTGGAGCGACGCAGCAGGCCAGAGCCTGACGTGGACAGAGGCCGCTGCGAGCATGCGCGGAAGTGCGGAGTGGTTCCGGCCAAGAGGAGGAGTCGTGATGGCCAGGAAGGCGGAACTTCAAAGGACCAGCGCCGGGAAAAAAGGACGCTGCCGGACTGTCCCCTCGCAAAAAAAAAAGAAAAGATCTGCTACAAGAAGAATTAGGGTGCCTGGTAGGATATTCACCTCCCTTACGCATATGTGGCCCTAGGTTAGGATTGGTTAATCAGAATATATGTAAGCCGCTCAGAGCCCTTCGGGGGTGAGTGGGATAGAAATCGAAATAAATAAATAAATAATAACCCTATTATCAAATCAGCTGACAGTTTCTGTCTGCTGCTAGATGTCTTCCATGCCAAAAAAAAATGAGATCCAGCTTTCCCCCTGGATTTATTTTGTGGTGGGGCTGCTTTGTTGATATATATATTTTAAAATTATTTGGATCAGTTTGAAAACCTTATTATAAATATATATTCTCATAAGAAAAATGTATAGGTCTGTAAAATTGTTGCTTGATTCTTGGTCTAAGTGTCTTGGCAAAATACATGATATTTTTATTCTTTCAAAAGTGAAGAAGAGGACAGAATGCAAAATAAGCAAATTTTGAGCAACAGCTTTGACCTCCAGGGTTAAATATTTAACAAGCTAATTTTCTACCTGAGACCAGGGAATTGATTTCATATTTCATTTATCCAAAGGAAATGGCTTATTTATTTTTGAAGAAAGATATTAAATTAGCTAGTTGCATATGAAATGTCCTTGAAAAAAATAATTATTTAGATTGTTATTGTCCAAGCATTTGCTAAGGAACATTACCACTGAATGTCAGGAAGTGGATGGAAAGCTTTGGACTATTGTGAGGCGGAATTTAAACTCAGCGTTGTGTGAAACCCTCTTGAGAAGCATCGCTAGTCTTAAAATTAAAAATGTTTCCCATGAATGGGACCTAGGGGTGTGCACAAAAAAAAAAAAATCAGAATTTTTCGGGTTCAGATCTACCAAACCCCCCCCAAAATTGGTATTTGCCAATATTCCCGAATCCCAGTATCGGTATGATACTGGGGTTCAGGAATTATTGGACTGGCTGAATTTATTCAGCTCAATCTTAATCTTCCTTTCTCTATGGTCTTCTTGTGGCATGTGAAGACCTTCTTTTGTTCATTATTCCCTCAGTAATTCTTATCAATCCTTCTCCCTGTCTGTGTGTCATCATACATTTATATTTTTATGAGTTTGTTTTCTGCTTTAAATATTTTACGTGCATTTGTGTTCTAAATTATTTTTAATGTGCAAAATGTATTAATGTTTTAATGTTTGCTGTCTTGGGGACCCTGAACTGGGCGGACGTTGGCATAGAAATGTTTCAAATAAATCAAATTGAATTCATTTAGGAGAGGCTGCATTCAGCTATGACTGGAGTCAAGTCTCTTGTTGCTGTGGCTGAGCCATCCATTCACTGTCACGGTTGAAGATGCTTCAATGGACTCCCCTTGGGGCTGTCCCAAGAATGGCAGATTAAGAGCTCTTTGGATATTAGTCTCATTTATATTCAGTATTCAATATTCATATCCATATTTCTCTTTCAAAAGGGATTCGGTTCCAGCATATTGGACAACACAGTAATCAGACTGCAATCCACTTTTCTCTACCCAAAGGAGTCTCAAAGTGGCTTACAATTGACTCCCTTTCCTCTCCCTACAACAGACACCCTGTGAGGTAGGTGGGGCTGAGAGAGCTCTGAGAGAACTATTCCTGAGAGAACAGCTCTGAGAGGGGGATGGAGGCAGAGTTGAGAGTCGCAATTGTCTATGTGGGGATGAAAATAAGAAGAACAGATGAGGGAGTTCAGACTAAGAATACTGAGAACCCCATGTTTTCCAAATGTGTTTCCTGCCAAACTAGGACAAGTGACCAGTGGTGGGTAGAGCATAGGGATACCAGCTTCCAGATGGGACCTGGGACCCATGGATTTACAGCTTCTCTCCAGACTCCAAAGATCAGTTCCCCTGAAGAAAATGGATACTTTGTAGGGTGGACTCTGTGGTGTTGCTCCACACTGAGGTCCCTCCCCTCCCCAGGCTCCACCCACAAATCTCCAGGAGTTGCTCAACCTGAACCTGGCAACCCTACACCGCATCTCTCACCAGTGGCTGGGGGGACCTGGCAGCCAGTGTTTCCTCTAACCTGTGCACATGAGTGGCCACTCATTAACACAGGAAGCCCCGCTCAGTAGCAACCTGGGGCCACGCAGGGTCTTGCACTGCCCATTGCCCATTTCAAGATTACAGCAGTTATAGTCAGCTCAGGATGTGAACTGCTTCACTAAGTAGGGAGGAAATACTAATGAGAACATTGCTGGCAATGTTGGTGGTGGGGCTTGCATGTCTTCCATGCCCAGTTCACCCTGGCAAATGAATCTGGAAACTTTCTTAGCCTACTGGGGAAAACTGATGACTGGCAACGGTATTTTGGCCTGTGGATCCCTTGTTGGATCTGCAGACACAGTTACTGGAGTGCTATTCTATAATTAGCTATCAAAGGCTGCTATAATAAGCATGATTTACTGACAGGAAGCTTCTCTGAATACAATTGGATCAGTTTGGTGTAGTGGTTAAGAGTGCGGACTCTAATCTGGGAGAACTGGATTTGATTCCCCACTCCTCCACATGCAGCTGCTGATGTGACCTTGTGCCAGTCACAAGTCCTTTCAGAGCTGTTCTCTCAGGAGCAGTTCTTGAAAGAGCTCTCTCAGCCCCACCTGACACACAGCGTGTCTGTTGTGGGGAGAGGAAGGGAATGTGATTGTAAGCCCTCTGAGACTCCTTCAGGTAGTGAAGGGCGAGGTATAAATCCAATCTCCTCTTCCCCCCCTTCCTCTTATAAACCTGTTTAGGATTACTTCTCACAAGCCTTGACAGGAAGGAGAGGGGAAGATGTTGTTACAAACTAGCTTTTAGGTCTACAGATTGGCATTTTTGAAGGATCCTCTCTCTCCATCTGAACCCATTCACCAGCTACTATGCTTCACCACAGATCTACTTGCAACCCCTTTTCCCCAGAGGTAGGACGATTTTAGTGATTCTGGGACAGGATGGGCAGAAATCCAGAATCGTTGCCCCTGTTATATCATGGGTAGTTGTGAATTTCATTTATTGTATGGTATAGTTATTTTAACATGATCCCTTAAGGCAAAAGCCTTTGCATTAGTTGCACTTTTCACTTGTGTTGTTGGTTGCTGGCTGTGGCTGGTTATGGCCTGGCAGGGCCCAGACCAAGCCTTGCTTATCTTCTAATTTATTTATTTATTCATTTAATTTATATCCCACCCTTCCTGCCAGGCAGGCTCAGGGTGGCTTACATAGAATATATAAAACAACTAAAACAGAAATTAATAACATCACAACAACATAATTATAAAACTTAATATAGTATAAAGGGCTAGTGCAATTCGTGTCACGATGGCAGGCATTAGCAGCATCCAACAGGCATACAGTCAGCTAACATCATAGTCTGGGATATATCGAGCTGTTAATAATGATGTTAGCATTGGGGCCAGGGCTTCAATTTCTTGGATGTAGCTCCCTAGTCGAAGGCGTGGTGGAAGAGCTCTGCCTTGCAGAATAAAGGTCTGTTCTCTTTTGGTACTGGTCTTGTGGAGTTACTGCAGTGCACTGGGGCCAAGCAAGGGCTGGTGCTCGCCTCATATGGCAGGAACCTCCACTGCTGCTAGAAGCTGGCTGCCCGAATGACAGATGGGGGAGTGGGCACCAGGGATGGTCGCTGCAGGAGTCTGCTCTTCACTGGGGGGCAGGGTTGTGGCAGGGTGGGGGGCCCAACCCAAGAGGGAGCCCGGGCCTGGTACCTGTGGGGTGCCCATTTCCGAAGGCTACCCTGCCTGGAGAGGCATTAGATGTTCTCCTGCTAGAGCCATGCTTTCTCAGTCATGGAACAAACATGGAATGTCTTAGTAGAAGGAGTAAGGAAGGATCTTTCACTAGAAGCACAGAGCTGTTCTGTTCCCGCAGGGCACTTTTACAGTGTCATTTTATTATTATTTGAGTCTGATGGGGTAGATTATTGCATACAATAATGGTTGTATTTTATTGCTGAGCAAGCAGAAGAAGAGGGGAAGGCTTTTATGCCCCACTTTTCTCTACCTTATAGGAGTCTCAAAGTGTCTTGCAATAATCGCCTTCCCTTCCTCTCCTCACAACAGGCACCCTGTGAGGTGGGTGGGGCTGAGAGAAGAGGAGTAAATTTTTATACACTGCTCTTCTCTTCCTCAAGGAGTCTCAAAGTGGCTTACAATCACCTTCCCTTCCTCCCCCTACAATAGGCACCCTGTGAAGTGGGTGGGGCTGAGAGAGTTCTGAGAGAACTGGGACTGGCCCACGGCCACCCTGGAGGCTTTTGTGGAGGAGTGGGGAATCAAACCCAGCTCTCCAGATTAGAGTCTGCCACTCTTAACCACTACAACCACCCTGGCTTCCAGTTGTTGATGTTAGTGTCTTGGAGATGCATTTTAGTGATCTTGTTGTAAACTATCTCTAGCCCTTTGGGGGTGACGGTGGGTTTATACGCATTTTAAACGAATGACTAAATACATAAGTTTCATTTGGTGTGCTTTAATATTACATTCACATCTGCGGGGTGATGCTACTCTCTATTCCACAAAAGATTAGGATCAGGAGATCTGGGTTCAAGTCCCCTTTCTGACGTGGAAGCTTTCAGGGTGTCCTTTGGGCCAGTCACATACTCCCAGCCAAAACTACCTCGCTGGGCTGTTGTGAGAATAAAATGGAGGAAAAGGATTTATGCTGCTTTGGGTCCCCACCAGGGTGAGACCAGAAAGGGATGAAATAGAATAAATGAATACAATCCTGCTAGCCTTTAAGTTGCCTCAAGACTCCTGTTTGTTGTTCTAAGACACATGGCCAGAGCTGCAACTGAATGGCCCAGCCATGGGGGGGGCTATTGATCATATGGGTCCAGGGTGCCATTCAGACAGAGCCCCAACAATGTGTGTGGGGGGGTCTCCCATGTAGCTCTGCCTGTGTCTCAGGGCACCTAACAGTTCCTTGCATGCATGGGTAGCTGACATTTGACAAGTGCCTTCAGCTGTGAATCTACCAGGAAGAGACGTCGGGGACAGAGAAATGATTAAACTCCGGCTGGCATTAGTGTGAATTTCTAATTGCTATCATCCTTACTGTTGACATCCCAATATTTAACTCCTATTAACCTTTCCTTTGAAGCTTCAAAATGGGGCAGCTACAGTCTGCTTGGTCTAATTTTTCCACGCCATTGCCTCCTTGTGAAATGTACAGATTGGAATTGTCATGGACCTATTATGCATGGGTGTTTTCCCTCGCTTTCACTGTGTGTGTCTGTCAGGCTTTCTTTGTTATTCTGTATTGATTTTTCTCCCTTCAACGTTCAGTTCTCTGTCTGGTCACTGTTTCCCTGGGTTTTCTGAGAGTGCTTTTGTGCCGATTTTTCCCTTGTTTCACTTCCAAGCCAAAGGTAATTCAAAAGATTCCCTCGGATTTCCCCCTGCCCTTTTGCCACCCCTTGAAGGTCACTCCCACACCCACATCAAGATTGTTCTGCCCACGCTGCACCATCTGCCATCATCCCCCTTCATCAGTGTACAAGCTCCATTTCCCCTTCACTTTAAAAATTTTAACATTAAAATGGTGGCTGAGCCACATGGGCCTTCTGCAAACCACCTGACTTAAGAATCACTTAAAATTGATCCATTTGAAGGACAGAGTGCAACCCACACAGGGCAGGCTTTTAAAAACTGCCAAGATCATGAGCAGTGTGCAGAATCAAATTAGCAAATCACAAAGAGATAACCACGCAAATTTGCAAGGAAGGGCAGGAAGTTAGTGTGACTATACAGCTGTGCTAGGGTATTGGTGAAAAAACCCGGTTTTCCCCATGTAATGGGACAAGACTAAAAGAATTCTCCAGGGATTCTGCCAGAGGACTCCACCCCCATACAAATTGCAGCCCTGTGCAAAGTGTGGGGGAGATGTAGCCAGCTTTGCACAGGCATACGCCACCACACACACACACTCATGTTGCCAATGATCAAAGCTTGCGATGTCAGTGTAGTGGGTTCTACCATGCATTAAGAACAGAAGAACATAAGAGAAGCCAATGTTGAATCAGGCCAACGGCCCATCTAGTCCAACACTCTGTCACACAGTGACCAAAATATACCAGGTGCCATCAGGAGGTCCAGCAGTGGGGCCAGGACACCAGAAGCCCTCCCACTGCTGCCCCCTCCAGCACCAAGAATAGAGTGCATCACCTGCCCCAGACTGAGAATTCCCATCTATACCCTGTGGCTAATAGCCACTGATGGACTTCTGCTCCATATGTTTATCTAATTCCCTCTTGAAACTGTCCATGCTTGTAGCTGCCACCACCTCCTGTGGCAGTGAATTCCATATGTTAATCACTCTTTGGGTGAAGAAGTATTTCCTTTTATCTGTTCTAACCCGACTGCTCAGCAATTTCATGGAGTGCCCACGAGTTCTTGTATTGTGAGAAAGGGAGAAAAGTACTTCTTTCTCAACCTGCTCAATCCCATTCATAATCTTATAAACCTCAATCATGTCACCCCTCAGCCGTCGTTTCTCCAAGCTAAAGAGCCCCAAGCATTTTAACCTTTCTTCATAGGGAAGGTGTTCCACCCCTTTTATCATTCTAGTTGCCCTTCTCTGCACTTTTCCCAATGCTATAATATCCTTTTTGAGATGTGGTGACCAGAACTGTACACAGTATTCCAAATGAGGTCGCACCAATGATTTATACAGGGGCATGATGATACTGGCTGATTTGTTTTCAATTCCCTTCCTAATAACCCCCAGCATAGCGTTGGCCTTCTTTATTGCAGCTACACACTGTCTAGACATTTTCATTGAGTTATCCACTACGACTCCAAGATCTCTCTCTTGGTCTGTCTCTGCCAGTTCAGACCCCATCAACGTGTATTTATATTTAGGATTTTTGGCTCCAATGTGCATCACTTTGCACTTGGCCACATTGAACCCCATTTGCCACATTGACGCCCACTCACCCATCCTCGACAGATCCCTTTGGATTGCCTCACACTCCTCCCTGGTTTTCACCACCCGGAACAACTTCGTGTCATCTGCAAATTTAGCCACTTCACTGCTTACTCCCAATTCCAAATCAATAATAAATAAGTTAAAAAGCATCGGACCGAGTACTGATCCCTGTGGTACCCCACTGCTTACCACCTTCCACTGAGAAAGTTTCCCATTTATACTCACTCTCTGTTATCTATTTATAAGCCAGTTTTTGATCCACAAGAGGACTTGTCCTTTTATCCCATGACTATTGAGCTTACTTAGGAGCCTTTGATGAGGAACTGTATCAAAAGCTTTCCGGAAGTCAAGGTAAATAATATCTATTGGATCCCCCTTGTCCACATGTTTGTTCACTCCCTCAAAAAACACTAACAGGTTTTTTGTACACGCAACATGTTCCCCCATATTATGTGTTTACGTGACTCTTTTTCCATTTTTCACAGTGGAGAATCCCCTTGTTGTTGTTGTTCAGTCGCACAGTCGAGTCCGACTCTTCGCGACCCCATGGACCAGATTACGCCAGGCCCTCCTGTCTTCCGCTGTCCGCTGAAGTTTGCTCAATTTCATGTTTGTTGCATCGATGACACTGTCTAACCATCTCATCCTTTGCCGTCCCCTTCTTCTTTGACCTTCAATCTTTCCCATCATCAGGGTCTTCTCCAATGAACGCTCCCTTCTCATTTGGTGGCCAAAGTATTTGAGCTTCAGCTTCAGGATCTGGCCTTCCAGGGAACAATCAGGGTTGATTTCTTTTAGGATTGACTGATTTGATCTCCTGGCAGTCCAAGGGACTCTCAAGAGTCTTCTCCAGCACCATAGTTCAAAAGAATCTATTCTTCGGCGCTCGGCCTTCCTTATAGTCCAACTCTCGCAGCCATACATTACTATGGGGATTGCTTGGCAATAGGGGAAATGGAACTTGTCAGTTTCAAAAAACAGTCTTGTCAATTTCAACATCAGGTTTCCCCCTTGCCCTTTGCATTCCTTTCTGCTCCCTTAGTGTAATATTTATTCCTATATAAACATGGAGAGTTTTGCCTAATCTCATTTGCAGTTTTCTGGGTGGTTTTTAGATCTCAGTGTTGTTGTTGTTTTTAATTATTGGAAACTGGTATAATTGATTTTTTTTAAAAAATATTTTAATATATCGAAATACAAAAGAGATGCAAATCATACGCCACAAAACATTCCTAACATATAGCTAATGTGTCCAGGGACTCGTCTATTATCATAACTAATATTGCAATATTGCACAGATTTTGACAGATTAAAAAATTCAATATCTATATCCCTGCTTCATGCATTGATTAACGAAGATAGTTTCTTCATTTCAGCGATATACTAAACTTTTGCTTAATTAATTTTCATTGCAAAGTTCCAAAATTTTACTAATGTAATTACAGCAGCTACTAATACATTCTTTACCAATCTAGTTTCCTTTAATTTTACATCATCTTTCAAATATTCTACTAAAAAACCTGCTGGGCTGCTCTTGACTCTATACTGAATTCTGCTATATTGATGCAGTTATATGATCTGTGGCCAAATAATTGTCCATTGTAATATCTTTGAGACACTGACCTGCTATGTATTAATATGACACTCTCATTATTTTACTAGTGGAATAATTTTGTTGTATCAATGATTCTGTAATTGTTATTGATATTTGTGCTGTGATTTTATTGTATGGCTCAAGACCTTCAGTCGAAGGAGATTATTGTTAATAAAGGAGAGGTTACATGCAAGTTTGGTGTCATTGGAAAAGTTCCTCTGCTATTTTGGCTCTCCCACACACACTGGGCTCCCTGCTAGCCGGACAAACTGAAAGTAAGAAGGAAGCTTGGTCTGCAGTTCTTGCTCTAACTAGAAGGGGCACTTGATTTTAACCTCTGAGCATTCACAGAGTAGAAATGTAACTGTAACCCCATTAGTTACAATATTTGTTTGTTTGTTTGTTTGTTTGTTTGTTTGTTTGTTTGTTTGATTGATTGATTGATTGATTGATTGATTTTTATTCTGCCCTCCCGCCTAAGCAGCTCAGGGCGGCTTGCAACTTCAATAAAACCATATTTTGTTGTTGTTCAGTTGATCAGTTGAGTCCAACTCTTCGCGACCCCATGGACCACATCATGCCAGGCCCCCATCTTCCACCATCCTCTGGAGTTTGCTCAATTTCATGTTTGTTGCATTGATAACACTGTCTAACCATCTCATCCTCTGCTGTCCCCTTCTTCTTTTACCTTTAATCATTCCCAGCATCAGGGTCTTCTCCAGTGAGTGTTCCCTTCTCATTTGGTGGCCAAAGTATTTGAGCTTCAGCTTCAGTATCTGGCCTTCCAGGGAACAGTCAGGGTTGATTTCCTTTAGGATTGACTGATTTGATCTCCTTGCAGTGCAAAGAACTTAAGAGTTTTCTCCAGCACCATAATTCAAAAGCACGTATTCTTTGGTGCTCGGCCTTCCTTATGGTCCAGCTCTCACAGCCCATACATTACTACTAGGAATACCATCACTTTGACCATACGGACTTTTGTTGGCGGGGTGATGTCTCTGTTTTTTATTATGCTGTCTAGGTTTGTCATAGCTTTCCTCCCAAGGAGCAGCTGTCTTTTAATTTTATGGGTGCAGTCACCATCTGCAGTGATCTTGGATCCCAGGAACATGAAGTCTGTCACTGCTTCCATGACTTCCCCTTCTATTTGCCAAGGAGTGATGGGGCCGGATGCCATGATCTTAGTTTTTTTGATGTTGAGTTTCAAGCCAGCTTTTTCACTCTCCTCTTTCATGCTGAGCAAGAGGCTCTTTAGATCCTCTTCACTTTCTGCATATCTGAAGTTGTTGATGTTTTTTCCCGGCAATCTTAATTCTGGCTTGAGATTCATCCAGGCTGGCATTTTGCATGATGTACTCTGCAAATAAATTAAATATGCAGGGTGGCAATATACATCCTTGTTGTGTTCCTTTTTCTATGAGGCAGAAGTAGATATTTTTGCTGGGTTTTTTTCCATAATCCAGCGAATGTTGGCAATTTGATCTCTAGTTCCTCTACCTCTTCGAAACCCAGCTTGTACTTCTGGCAGTTCTCTATATCCATGATATAGTAAGCCTTTATTTGTGTTCACCTCTTGGTTCCTCTGTCTTACAGGAAATTTCTGAACTAGTGTACTGGGAAAAGGGGATAGTTAAAATTTTAAAATTTGGGGAGAGGGCCAGGAATGTGTCCTATGGGAAAAGAATTTACCCCTCCCCACTTCTGGCTTCTCATCTGGATGTTTAACTTCAACATCAAGCTAAGACGTTCAATCTTCATTTCAGCCTCTAGGATTTAGGTACTCTCTAAGTTAACATGTCACCATTCATTCATTAATTTGTTCATTTATTTACTTCATTTATGCTCTTTCTCCCCAGTGAGGACCCAAAGTGGCTTACATCATTCTCTGCTCCCTTTTATCTTCACAACAGTCCTGTAAGGTAGGTTAAAAAGGTAAAGTTTCCCTTGCTCAAAAGCCAGTTGAATCTGACTCTAGGGTTGTGGTGCTCATCTCTGTTTCAAAGCTGAAGAGCCAGCGCTGTCCAAAGACGTTTCCGTGGTCATGTGGCCAGCATGACTAAACACTAAGGCACACGGAATGCTGTTAGCAGGGGTCTTTTCCTATAAAAAGACCTGCAGGAGCTCATTAGCATAATAGCTCATTAGAATATGCCACACCCCCTAACATCACAGGAAGTGATGTCATAAGGTGAAGCGGGGGGGCATCTTCAAAAGCCTCCCCTTCTCAGACAGTGTGTGGGGGGGAATGTTGGGCCACAGTAGGAAAGGGGGAAGGAAAGAGAGAGAGAAGGAAAGAAGGAAGGAAAGAGAAGGAAAGGGGATAAAAAGAGAGAGGGAAAGAAAGAGAACGAAAGAAGAAGGGAAAGGGGAAAAGGAGACAATGAAAGGAGGGAAAGAGAAAAAGAAGGGAAGAAGGGAAAGAAAGAGAGGAAGGAAAGGAGGAGGAAAAGGGAAAGAAAGAAAAGGAAAGGAGAGAAGGAAAGGATGGACAGAAGGAGGGCAAAGAGATGGGGAGAGGGAGGAAGATTCTCCCACCCACCCAGATCCCTCACTTACCTCCATCCATGCCTTCCCCCGGGCTGCAGTGCTCGATCGCGGGCCCCAGGAGGCCGGCCACAGTCCTCTTCGGGCCTCCCTGGGGCCGCAGTGCTTGATTGTGGGCACCCGGAGGCCAGCCACGGGCCGCTTTGGGGCCTCAGCACTGGAGCGCGGGCCTCAGGAGACCGACCACGGCCCTCTTCTGGCCTCCGTGGGGCCACAGCGCCCTAGCGCGGGCCCCGGGAGGCCGGCCACATCCCACTTCGGGCCTCTGTGGGGCCTCAGCACCAGAGCGCGGCCCAGGGAGGCTGACCATGGTCCTCTTCGGGCCTCCGTGGGGCCACAGCGCCAGAGCGCGGCCCCGTGAAGCCGGCCACGGGCCTCTTTGGGCTTCCGTGGGGCCTCAGCGCCGGAATGCAGGCCCCGGGAGGCCGGCCACAGGCCTTTGTGGGGCCTCAGCTCCGTAGCGCGGGCCCCGGGAGGCTGGCCTCAGGCCTCCTCGGGGCCTCAGCGCTGGAGTGCGGGCCCCGGGAGGCTGACCACAGCCCTCTTCGGGCCTCCGTGGGGCCACAGCGCCGGAGCGCGGCCCCGGGAGGCCAGCCACAGGCCTCTTCAGGCCTCCCTGGGGCCTCAGTGCCGTAGCGCGGGCCCCGGGAGGCCGACCACGGGCCTCTTTGGGCCTCTGTGGGGCCACAGCACCAGAGCGCGGGCCCCGGGAGGCTGACCTTGGGCCTCTTTGGGCCTCCGTGGGGCCACAGCGCCGGAGCGCAGGCCCCGGGAGGCCGACCTTGGGCCTCTTCGGGCCTCCGTAGGGCCACAGCGCCGGAGCGCGGGCCCCGGGAGGCAGACCATGGCCCTTGTCGGGCCTCCGTGGGGCCTCAGCGCCGGAGCGCGGGCCCTAGGAGGCCGGCCACGGGCATCTTCGGGCCTCCCTGGGGCCGCTGCAGCTCGATCGCGGGCCCCGGGAGGCCAGCCACGGGCCTTGCCCAGGGGCCTCAGCGCTGAAGCACCGCCCGGGAAGCTAGCCACGGGCCTCTTCAGAGGCCCTGGGCCGCAGCTTTTCCGGGAGGGGAGCTGGGGGCGGGGCTTGTCGCCACGGCCACCACGTGTCCCAGTGTCTGGGCTGCCGGAGCACTGCTCCGGCACGCTCCGGGCCAAAAGAGCCCTGGCTGTTAGGCTATTAGGCTGGCTCAAAGTCACCTAGAGGACTCAAATGTGGTTCTCCCAGATCCTAGTGGACACTCCAACTGCTACACCATACTGGCTCTCTCATTTGCATTCTTGTGAACCAAAGAAGAGAAATTTTCCATTGGAGAGCCCTGTTTAGGTGATCTGCAGATGGGTGGTGTGGCAATCATCCTTAAAAGTCCCACCTCTCCTTAGGGTTGTCACCCCCTAAGTCCTGTTGGGGGTTCCCTCAGTTTTGGGGGCTCCAATCTGCCATCGACTAGCTGGCTGGTGGAGAAACCCTGCCCCCTAGCCCCACCCCCAAGCCTGACCACCAACAGCCACCCCTTTCCCTCCTCCCCTGCAAGATTTAAATGGCCTTTCAGCTGATCGGAGGGCCCCCCACTTCTTCTCAAAAGCATTTAAAGGATCCCTTTAAATACTTTGGAGAAGAAATGGGAAGGGGGGTGTACCCGCCTGCAACCCAGGCCATGAATTCACGGTTTGGAGTGCAGGTGCCACATCCCCAACATGATGACATCACTTCTGTGTGACATCATCACATTGGGACTGTCCCCGCCCCCTGGAATGCCTCCCCAAGTCCCCCGCTGGGGTCTCAGAAAGAGCTGGCAATCCTACCTCTCCTCCAGGGCTCTGAACCGATCCTTGTGATTCAGGCTTCATGCAATTTCAAGTGATTGTCAGCCTATCAGAGCCCATGGGACTCCGCTGGATGGGAGGGGGAGAGCCAGCCTCTGCTTAAAAAGGGTGAATGAAGCTTTCTTGCCAAATAAACCTTTAAGAACATAAGAGAAGCCAATGTTGGATCAGGCCAATGGCCCATCCAGTCCAACCCTCTGTCACACAGTGGCCAAAAATAGCAGGTGCCATCAGGAGGTCCACCAGTGGCGTCCAGAACACTAGAAGCCCTCCCACTGTTGACCCCCCCCCCAAGCACCAAGAATACAGAGCATCACTTGCCCCAGATTCCTTATCTATACCTTGTGGCTAATAGCCACTGATGGACCTCTGCTCCATAGGTTTATCTAATTCCCTCTTGAAGCCATCCATTCTTGCAGCCGCCGCCACCTCCTGTGGCAGTGAATTCCATGTGTTAATCACTCTTTGGGTGAAACCTTTGTTGCTCATCTCCATCTGTGTCCTGCCTATCAAGTCAGAAACCTAAGAAGCGGGGGCCTCTCTTTACCTCACATACAAGTACAACCTTCCTCTAGCAGGTTGGCAAATAAGAGACCTTTCGGGAACACATCGCTTACACACTACCACTCCTTATTGTAAAGCTTCTGCCCCCCTCCCTTTTTATTTGATTGTGGACTTTTGGGCTATAACGAATCTGTAGGAGAGACCAGAGTGGGGGACTGGATATTCTTCAGTCCAGAAGGCAGTTGCCTCAGAGCCTCCGCCCCCCACCCTAAAGCCGTCACAACAGTGGGCTCAACTGTCTGTGTGTGTCTATGCCGATACATTTACTGAAGTATTTTGTAGTCCAAGCCAGAAATAATAAAAGATTATCTGACGAGTGCAAACTGAGGACTACACACATGCATTAATAATGAGGAGCCTGACAAATGGGAGCCCTTCATTATTTATGCAATTATCTCGCCGAACGAGAAAGGCAGTGTCTCTTAGTGGTAGTAATTAACAATGTCTTGCTTCCGGGGGCCTTGCCTGAGTTTCAAGGGATCTATTAAGATACATTTGAAAGAGTTTCAATTGAAACTTCAACCTTTTGTCTGTCCCATTTCCTTCTTGCAGTGCAAAGAGATGGAGAGTTATTTCCTTCCCATTCCAAAAGAGGGATGGAGCCAGAGAAGTTGAGGGGAGATCCAGGCAGCCTCAGAAGTTAATGACAATGCAGGGAAAGGAAGCAGAACAGAGGGAAAGACGGCAACAATGGAAGAGAAGCTAACCCTAGGCAAAATTGCATGAGACAGAAGCTGAGCAAATAGGAGCTCTGGAGGTCAGAGGGAGGCACTGAGATCAGGAAACAGGCATGGGAGCAAAGGTTAGATGCCCTCCCTGGAGCTAGGGTTGCCAAGCTCTAGGTGGAACCTTGAGATTTTCTGGACTTTCAGCTGATTTCTAGATGACAGAGATCAGTCCCTCTGGAGAAGGAGGGGGCAGGATTCCGAGTGCAGGACAAGTTCTCTCTCTGCCAGCAGATCCAAACAGCTCCAGACTATAACCCACAGTCTCAGAGCAGATGGCCAGAATTCTGTCAGCTAGTGTTGGTGGGCCAGCTCAGGCTAGGCTTGCCAGTCTCCAGGAGGGATTTGAAGTTCTCCCAGAATTACAACTGAACTCCACATTATGAAGTTCAGTTCTCCTAGAGAAAATGGCAGCTTCAGAGGTTGAACTGTACGGTAAACCATAGATTCCAGTCAAACTCTATGGTAAACAATAGAATCTAGGTGAAATCCTTCTAGATTTCCCCTTCCACAGGCAGTGCCCTCCCCCAAATCTCCAGGAATTTCCCAGACTGAAGTTGGCAATCTTAGCTCAGGTCTGTTGTTTTTGCTAGTTTGGCTCGCATTCTGCTCAGTGGCTGCAACACCAAGCAGGGAGCCAATAGTTTGGAATGCAACTTTGGCTTACTCACAAGCAGCTTAACTCTTTTTTGCAAGGTTACTATCAGTCCATCCACTGCAGATTAACTCCACACCCATTGCTTCCACCTTGCCTCACTGCCAAGTGTTTAAAGGACGAATGAATAAAAACCAGTTGTCAAACATAAACAAGTGCTGGGTAATTTTGGTAAAGAAAATGTTTAGAGTTTGACATTCATCTGTGTTTGAATGATCAACATGAATGGCTACCAATCTATCCGCATCTGCAGCAGTTCTACATGGCCTCACATAGGGGTATTTCTACACAGCTTCCCATGAACCTTAGTTTCCCCATATAGGTCTGATCTGCATCTAGCATTTGCTCAGCTGTCTTACCAAACCCACACTGGAACAGAAATCCCCATCTACACTGCATGCCACTTTCACTTTGATTGAGTGTCACATTTTATGGCAGTGTCCAGACTGCATGCTGCTTTCCGTTCGTTTGATCTCTGCTTTTATGGTGGCTGTCTGCATAGATTTATGGCCATTTTATGGCCATTTGGGGGTGACTCTGCAGTCAGTACAGTGTTGGCCCTGGGTAGTTGAATGTGGTTTTGAACTGCACCTTTTTCTGTTCCAGTGTGAGTTTGGTAAAACAACTGAGCAAATGCTAAATGCAGATTGGCCCATGCTCTGGCTGTAGAAGAAGAGAGAGAAGAGATTGGATTTATACCCTGCCCTTCACTGCCTGAAGGCGTCTCAGAGCAGCTTACAATCTCCTTTCCCTTCCCCTCCCCTCAACAGACACCCCGTGAGGTAGGTGGGATGAAGAGGGCTCTTTTGAGAACTGCCCTTGAGAGAACAGCTCTGAAAGAACTTATGGCTGACCCAAGGTAACACCAGCAGCTTCGTGTGGAGGAGGGCGGAATCAAACCCAGTTCTCCCAGTTTAGAGTCCACGCTCATAACCACCACACCAAACTGGCTCTCCGATACAATTACCTGACCCAACTGTACATGGTAATGTAAAATCCAATTTATAATGACCCTACAGCATTTTCAAGGCAAGAGACAAACAGAGGTGGTTTGCTACTGCCTGCAACCATACATGACCCTCCAAGAAATCAGTATCATTTATTACACAGATGCAAAAGTGGTCATACATCAAAAAGAAATGAGACTCCCACCATGGCCACAGTTACTGCATAGTCACAAAGCAACTATTTACAGCACAATTGCAAGGCTGCTCAAGAGGGTGCTTGAGGGGCATGATGAACAGAAAAGCTGATATGTGCTCACCCAAGGCATGGGGGGGGGGAGGAGAAAGAGGAGGAGGTTGAATTTATACCCTACCCTTCACGCACTTGGAATCTTAGAGAGGTTTACAATCTCCTTTCCCTTCCCCTCCCCACCCTGTGAGGTAGGTGGGGCTGTGAGGTAGGTGGGGCTCATGAAAGAACACCTCTAAGAGACCTATGACTGTCCCAAGGTCACACCAGCAGTTGCATGTGAAGGAGTGGGAAATCAAACCCGGTTCTACCAGATTAGAGTCCATACTCCCAAACACTACATCAAACTGGCTCTCAGGAAACAGCAAATGCATATTCTTTTGGTGACATTTCTATGGCAAATGTCCAATGAGAGCCAGTTTGGTGTAGTGGTTAAGTGCGTGGACTCTAATCTGGGAGAACTGGATTTGATTCCCCACTCCCCCACTTGCAGCTGCTGGATGACCTTGGGCAAGCCATAGTTCTGCCAGAGGTGTTCTCTCAAGAGCAGTACTCAAAAGAGTTCTCTCAGCCCCGCCTACCTCACAGGGTGTCTGTTGTGAGGAAGGGAAGGGAAAGGAGCTTGTAAGCTGCTCTGAGACTCTGAGTGAAGGGTGGGGTATAAATCCAGTCATCCCTCCTCCTCTTCTTCTTCTTAACATTAGCCCTAATATAAACAGTTCACAGTGATTAGGTAGGGAATACTTGAATATTTGGGGGGGGGTGGAGCCTGGGGAGGGGAGAGGTTTTAGCATGGTAGATTGCCACCTTCCAAAGCAGCCATTTTCTCCAGGAGATCTGATCTTTGCTCTCTGGAGATCAACTGTAATAATAAGAGATCTCCAGCCACCACCTATTGGTTGGCAACACTAGGTAGGGGAGATGGTTCTTCCATTTCCTTACAAAGACTCTGTAATGTGCTATTTACTTCCCTGTCTACCCACTCAAGTCCACAGATGGGAGTCTGTTGTAAATGTTGCTACAAAGATCAATCATGTTGATATTTTTTATGGGTAGATTTATTGTTCTTAGGTCTTTGCTGAGTGGTTAGTTTTGGCAAAAAATAAAAAATGCAAAGAAGCCATGCTGTCAGGCCTTCAGAATTCAGTACTGAACGTCTTGCTGGGGTTAAGGGAAAAGAGAATTCAGTCTGTGGGAAATACAATCAATTTCTCGAACATTTATTGGGGATGGGAGGCTAGAAAGCAAAGAAAATCACCACATGCTGAAAAGCAATTATCAATATTAATGGTGTTGGTGGCTAGCATTATTTTACCACCTCGAAGGTCACTCTGATGCTCAGAGCTAGATGTGTAAATTTAACTGAAAGGCTGGAGCATGCTCACAAACATTCAGTGCATGCACAAATGTATCAGTGGTGCTGCTTGCTTAGGGTTGTCAATCCCCAGTGGGGGGGCAGGGGATCCCCTGGTTTGGAGCCCCTCCCCTGTTTCAGGGTTGGCCAGTGGGCACTCCATTATAGCCCATATATAATGTCCCCATAGGGTATAATCGAGAATTAACCTGTGGGTATCTGGGGTCCCCATAGGGTATAATGGAGAATTAATCTACAGGTATCTGGGGTCAGGGGCTGTTTTTGAAGTAGAGGCACCAAATTTTCAGCATAGCTGGTGGTGCCTCTCCTGAACTCCTTCCCACCCCACCACCAAGTTTCAAAAAGCTACTCAACAGGGTAAAGAAAGCCTGCAGTAATGCTGGCTAACTTTGGCACCTGGGTGGAGTTAGCTGAACTGCTAGTAAACAACATGCTACCTGTCAGTTGTAATCAGCACTTAGCAGGCAAGAAGCTGCCTTATACTGTCAGCCCCATTGGTCCATCAAAGTCAGTATTGTCTACTCAGATTGGCAGCAGCTCTCCAGGGTCTCAGGTAGAAGTCTTTCACATCACCTACTACCAGGACCATTTCTCTGGAGATGCTGGGGATTGAACCTGGGACCTTCTGCATGCTAAGCAAATGCTCTGCCACTGAGCCATGGCCCCATTTTACAGAATGAATTTTGTTGATGCAAAGCAGTCATTTCATGAAGACTAGTTCAGCCCGCATATTGTTGTTTTAGGGTATGTTGATTCAATAACTGTAGATATTATTTTTTTTACAGCTCCACTGGATAAAAATTATAAAGGCCAGGGAGAAAAATTCCCAGAGTCCTAAAACATTAGCAGGTTATATCAGCTTTGTATTATTGAAGTGGGGGAAAGTCTAGACTTTGTAAGCTACAAGAAAGAGGGAGACCCCCAAGTATTCAGAGAGTAATGATATGGTAAATCTTTCTTTTTAAAGATTCCAATTCATGAGCTCTGCAGACAAACAAGCCGTTAAGAAAAGAACCTGGAAACAAACCAGGCTGCATATTTGTCATGGATGTTAATGTTAAAATAAATGTGAGCTGGACATAAAATTAAAAATAGAGGTGCCAGTGGACTCAAATTTTGTTCTGCTCCTTCTTTCTTAAAACTCTCCATGCATTGAATGATAAAATTGAGATAATGAAGCAAGATAAGCATGCCAGAGTTTTATTCGCCTGTGCTCATCAAAGCTACAGATGTGTAAATTCTACAGTGTGCCTCCAGAAGACACAAAGATACATTACTTATGAGAAAACATTGATCATCCCTTAAAACATTATTCATAGCAGCTTTGGGGATTTTTCTCTGCCAAGCTAAGGAGCTAGGAGAAAGATTCCTGATGTGAATAATTTGAAAGTTTAAATGAAGCCTTTTTATTAGTTTTTTCTGCATTCTCATTTTCCTCCCTTGTAAGTTTCTGTTTTCTCAGGGTTTTCCTTTTCCCCCCTAGTCCACATGTGCTTTGCTCCCTCTAGTGGTCAATTCAATATTTCACTGGTTTATGCCCAGCATATTTTACTGCAGATTTAAGTTGCAGGTTTTTATGCCAGACATACAGAGATGTAATATTGAATCAACCACTACAGGAAACAAAACACACATGGAACAGGGACACCTCCCCTCCCAAAGAAACAGGAACTTGCAAGCAAGGAAAATGGGAATGCAGAAAAGCCCATTATTTAGGATTGCAAGAATCTAGAATGGTAAAATTCTAATATTGAAAGTTTTATATCAGTCAGCTGATGGGTTCAGTGATGGATCAGGAGTTGCACCTCCTGGTGGCCAGCCCCAGTAGAACTGTATCTATTCCCAGTTGCTTGTTGGAAGAACCAGCTCCCATTGTGCATACATGGAGAGCAAGGACACTGCTCTTCCTGCTTCTTTCAAGCTGAGGGGAGCAACAGAACAACTTATGAAGTTAGTCAGTAGAGAAACGGACCTTCCATAGCTTTAACGCTTGGCTTGTTCCTCAGTATATACACCTCCTGGTGCTCAGCTTGTGTTTTCTGTTTGTGGCTGCCTTGGGCTGCTTCCTCTGTTGTATTTATTTATTTATTTTGTATAGAGCCAGCATGGCGTAGCAGTTAAGAGTGGCAGATTCTAATCTGGAGAACTGGGTTTGATCCTTGACTCCTCCTCCACATGAAGCCTGCTGGGCGACCTTGGACTAGTCACAGTTCCCTCAGAATTCTCTCAGCCCCACCTAACCTCACAGGGTGCCTGTAGTGGGGAGAGGAAGGGAAGGCTGCTTTGTAAGCTCTTTTGACGGTCCTCATGGTAGAAAAAAGTGGGATATAAAAACCTACTCCACTCAGGTGGGACTCAAAGTGGCTTACCATATCATTCCTCCTCACTCAACGGGGGGACCCCCCCTGCAATATTTAAACCCAAGCTAAAATGTCTACCTGCTCTCAAAACAATTAATGCAAAGGGAGGGGTAGAAGAGATGGTAGGATCCCCAACCTTTATGGTAACAGTCTCCCCAAGCAGGCAAATACTCAGATCTGGGCTTCTTACTGGTACAGTCTGGCTCCCCCTCTTCTTCTTATATATGTGTAGTGGGATCCTGTGCTGCCACCTAGGGCTGAAATGCTGGTCCCACATCTGAAGAAGCTGAAGACCTCTGCTTCCTGTAATACTTCTGAATGCATTATCACATGAGGCATTTTCATAGTAAACTGTACACAATCTTCTACTACTACTACTACTACTACTACTACTACTACTACTACTACTACTATTATTATTATTATTATTATTATTATTATTATTATTATTATTATTATTATTATTATATTTTAAAATTGTACAGTCTTCAGAATCATAACAGACTGAAATGGTTTTAATGGAGTTTATTCTTGCAGGTTAGTAAATATCACCTCATTATTGCAAGTGAGGAGTTGAGGCTTGGAGCACACGGTTTTCCAAAGGGCAAGAGGCTACAACAGACTAGGATATCAAGAATCAGCACCTTAAAATAGTAGTCTGTGCCATTGGTATAGCATCATTTGAATAATACTGTTAACAGGAACTTAGGTGGACACCAATTTATAAGGGTTTTTTTTTAAAAAAAAAACCCAACCCTGTTTATTTATATATAAATGTCTGACTGCTTTGCACACTCAGTTGGCTGTGGAGAGGTGTGCAATGACAACAGATAAGTGCAGGGAGGACAAGGGCTTCCATGGGCCATGCACACATCTGGAATCCCGCCAGTCGTACTGAACTGGCCAGTTTCAATACAGTGAGGCGGCTCCTGCCTCTATCCTGCCACTCCACTGAGTACAGTTTATTCAATTATTATTAAAATATTTATAACCTGCCTTTCTCTTTGGCTCATGTTTGAAGGCTTCCTCCTGTCTAAGGAGGCTTCCTCAAGCTTGTGGCCCTTCCATTAGAGTAAGAGCCACTAAAGTAGAGGAAAGCTACTTGGATCTGCCTCAGTAGCTGAACAGGCTCAGGATGGTCATGAATGGTCAAACCTGCAGCAGCAGAAGGAGAAGGAGAAGAAGAAGAGGAGGAGGAGGAGGAAGAGGAGTTGGATTTATACCCTGCCCTTCACTTGGAGTCTCAGAGCAGCTTACAAACTCCTTCCCCTTCCCCTTCCCACAACAGAGACCCTGTGAGGTAGGTGGGGCTGAGAGAGCTCTTTGAGAACTGCTCTTGAGAGAACAGCTCTGAGAATTGTGGCTTGCCCAAGGTCACCCAGCTGGCTGCATGTGGAACAGGAGTGGGGAATCAAATCTGGTTCTCCCAGATTAGAGTCCTCTGCTTTTAACCACTGCACCAAACTTCCTGCTTGTGGCTGGCAAGCAGAAGATGAGAGGTGCTCAAGTATCTCTACTGGTAACATTCACCTTCAGTGCAGTAATGAACATTACAGCACCCCAGTTCTCCTCTGTGCTGGCTTTCATATGTATCTAAGCCGCAGCACTGTTCATTTCCACATTCCTCCTATTCTTTGTGATTCTTTGTAATATTTTAATGGTACAACCCCCAAGGACTACATTTCTCATGGAGCACTGAGACGTCATGCTCTGGATCCTGTAGAAACAGCATTTGAGATACCAGGGAAGGGTGAAATTTGGGAAAAGACAGAGAAGCTCTATCATCAACCTGGGGCAGCACCATAATGTGTGGTTAAGTGGCAGGAGAAGAAAAGTGTTGGTACTTACATAATACCCGATAATCCTTCAAGATGCTTTCCAAGTTCACTATTTGGTTCAGAATAAAACAAGTTATTGTTGGGTTTTGAGTGAACTTGAAAGGGGTAGTATGCCACCACATATCTAGCAAGATTGTCTCGGAGGAAGGAAAATTTCTTCAGCAGTGGCCTAACCACCATTCGTTTTTAATGAAGCTTTAACTCACCCTTCTGTCCAGTCATGGTTTCTGCTAGCAAAGGTCCAGCTGTCAGCATGCTCAGTCTTTGACAATCAAGATGAGTACCTGGATCCAAACCGCATATGGTGGCCTTCCCCACACCCAACATCTCGTCAACGTTCTTGAAAGCCACCGTTTCCAAGTCATCCTTGCAAACATAACAAATGAGTGTCTCTAGCAACTCCATCACAGACTAAGGTCCTTTCTGCATTTGCCTGCCACTCTGGATTTTCTCAGTGTTCGAGCTGAGGCAATTTCAGCCCACGGCAAAACAGCATCCAAATAACCCAGGGCAACAGCAGGCTGAAACTGGGCTGACCACTGAAGGGAGGTCATGTGGTGCAGAATGGGGGAAAAAACCCAAATAAAAAAAAAGATTGAACTCAATTTTAGTGCAGAATGGGGAGGGGGGGGTAGGATTTAAAAGATGGTTGGATTCGATTTTAGTGCAGAATTGCTTGGAGGACACTGTGGTGAACATGGACTAAAAGGAGAGTGCAGCAATGGCCTAAATTGTGTCCATGTTTGAATGGATACAGATGAATTTCATTAGCAAAGATAACCTTGCAACATTGTCATAGCCAGCAGAAGGTATCTCATTGTCTAAGGGACCCGGCTTAAGGTGTATTGACCACAGCACCACCCAGAAACCCTTAGCTGTATTTTTTTTCTCCCTTTGTCTTGCAGCAGAGTTTCCCCAAACCCAGTTCTGAGATGAATAAATGGTTTTGCTACATTTACAAAATGAAATGTCAAATTCCCAGAAGAGGCGAAAGGAGAACTGAAATACTTCTGGCAGTTTCAGATTGGGTTTGATTTATTTTTAAAAGGTACACAGATCTTCTGTATCACTTTGAATAAAATCATGACTTTGATGAAAGAAATACAGAGCCTCTTCCTAATGAGCCACCGTTAGGACCTCACAAATTCTACTCACCCCATATTCATTGTGTGGAGTGATTTGAAACAAAAGATTCCCTCAGTCTTAGGGGTGTCAGGTGTAAGTCCCATTTTATTCAGGGAGGTTTACCCCCAGGAAAATAGTTTCTGGACTGCAACCGTAGAAACCTAGTAAGGCAGGACCTTCTATGTCGAGGAAGCTCTTTTCTAGCGCTTCACCTGACCTTAAACTGGTAATGTACCATAGGTCCAAACCACATCAGCTGGGTAGGTCCTTCTGAGAGGCAATTGGTTGGATGCAAACAGCCCACATGATTACCCCTGCCCATGTTTCTGACCTTTCAAACACTGATGTGGCAACTTAGAAGGAATGGACAGGAAAGCATCATTGTGGTGATGTCTGACAAGGGCTCGGGCTAGCTCTTTAAACCATCAGTATTTCTTTTTCAGTATCTGTGCCTGGGAGTGGAGGGAATTAGGACAGGAGCTTCCTCTCCTAGCAAAACTGGCCAGAAAATTAATCAAATTTCTTCCATTGGATAGAACAAAGATCTTTTGCAACTGTAGCTTAGGTGTGTTAGGGTTGCCAGCTCTGGGTTGGGAAATACCTGGAGATCTGGGAGCTGGAGCCTGGGGAGGGCAGGGTTTGGGGAGAGGAGAGATCTCATCAGGTTATCATGCCATAGAGGGACCCTCCAAAAGAGCCCTTTTCTCCAGGGGAAGTGATCTTGGCTGTCTGGAGATTAATTGTGATAGTGGGAGCTCTCCAGGTGCCACCTGGAGGGTGGCAACCTTAGTATTAGTAGAAATGCTTTCCCCCCTGAAATCCCATCTTTAACCCACTTTTGAAAGGCCACCTCAGCACTAGTTTTGTCTTTTCATAACCAAAAAGCTGCCTTTCTCTGGGTCGTATAATCTTCAGCGCCTCTCAGAAACGACACCCTGCCATAGACGCTTAAACTGCCACGGAAACAAACCAATATTTATTATCCCAATATTCCAAGTGGCTGCCAATCTGCCCAGCGGCAGAGACGAATCCAAAGTGTCCTCCATCAAAGACCTAACTGCCTGCCTCCAGGGTTCAGAGGTCCCCAGTCACACCGTTAGCTGAGGGGAAAATGACACGGAGTCTTCTGTGTACTTTGGGGAGCAGTCAGCTTTTTCGAGGAACGCTTCTTCATGCTTTGAAAGTTTTAAGTTCTGAAAGACTTTATAAATAAAACTGCATTCTTCTCAAGGGAGATACTTAAACCTGAGGCTAGACCTTCACCTTGTGTTCCCCCCCTCCCCAGACTCTTCCAGATAAACAGAAAATACCTCCAAACATTCAGCATCATGGATGGCAGCATCAGCGGTCACAGGAGTCTGTTGTAACCCTGCAAGACTTGCTTTTTAATTGCCGAGCCCAGTAATTCCCAGACTGTGTGCCATGAGAAATTCATTATAGTCCACTTTATTGGGATATTTGCCCAGTCATATTTATTGGGATATTTGCCCAGCAGAGTTTGCCCAGTCATAGAAGCGTGATACTGAGTGCAGCAAATTAATCTCCCAAGAAGAGTATTACAAAAACAGGTAAACTTAACATTTATTCAGGTAGATCCAGTTCACATTCAGGTTGCAGTCAAAAGAAGAGGCGAAAAAATCCCAACTTCAAGTATCGGCTAATGAGGTCTGAACTTGCTGAGACTGAGAGAGTAAAAAATCTCGGGGTCGTAGTGGATAGCCCAAGGAAAGTGTCGACCCAGCGTGCTGCAGTGGTGGAAAAGGCAAACTCTGTGTCAGGGATTATTAGGACAGAGACTCAGAAATAAAACGCTGTTATGTATTGGGACTGAATCATCCCTGATTGAATCACCCCAGAGACTGGCTGAGCTTGGAGCACAAGAACGATAGCCGACCAGGACTCTGGAATAAACCAGTCAAGTAGTAATGATATGTAAATAACCTAATAACCTATCACTGGGAGTGGCGTGTGTTTTGGTGTGGCAAGTGGATGTTGTTTAACAGAGCTGCGGCTCTGGAGTCTTGTCGTGTCTTGTAGTTTTGCTGAAATCACTGAATAAACCTAAGCTGACCACTGCCATGCATCTAGAGCCCAATATTTAACAAATGTCCAATCTTAGCCACAAGGTATAGATAGGAACTCTCCATCTGGGGCAGGTGATGCACTCTAGTCTTGGTGCTGGGGGGGCAGCAGTGGGAGGGCTTCTACTGTCCTGGCCTCACTGCTGGACCTCCTGATGGCACCTGGTATTTCTGGCCACTGTGTGACAGAGTGTTGGACTAGATGGGCCATTGGCTTGATTCAACATTGGCTTCTCTTATGTTCTTATGTTCTTGTAATGCCCCTGTGCAGCTCTATGGTATGGCCTCACGTGGAATACTGTGTACTGTTCTGGTAACTGTATCCCAAAAGGGACTTTGCAGAGCTGGGAAAAGTACAGAGGAGGGCAACCAACATGATTCGGGAGCTGGAGCACCTTCCTGAAGATGACAGGCTGAAGAGTCTGGGATTATTCAGTTTAGAAAAGAAACGACTGAGGGGGGACATGACAGAGGTTTATAAAGTTATGCATGGGGTGGGAGAGAGCTGACAAAGAGACATTCTCCTTCTCCCAAAACACTAGAACTCGAAGGCATCCAATGAAGCTGATGGGTAGTAGGTTCAGGATGGAGCTGGGGGGGAGGTGGTGGAGGACATGGGAGGAGCTCACAGCAATGGACCGAGGCAGTATTGTGAGCACAGGAAAGGGGAGCGAACCTAGCTGGCTGAGTCAAGGGAGTGCTGTAACTGCCTTGAGCAAGTCCTTGTACGAAGTCTGAATGAATAAACCCTGCTATTGCAAGCTTTACTGGAGTCTTGGGGCTAGTATGTTGGACTGGAGTGAGGGCTGATCACTTCCTAGTCTGTTGAAGGCCTCAGCACTGGCTGGACTTGCCACCATGAGGAACGCAGAGTGAGAGCCATCAGTGACAGGAAGCTTAAGAAAAACTCCCCTCGCTGATTAAAAAGCAGCGTTTCAAGCCTGCTGTTCCAGGATTCTCTAATTTACTCAAGTGGGAAAATGGATGCTTGCCTACGGTGCTCACGGCGGGATCTCAGGCAG
Source organism: Gekko gecko (assembly GCA_029375565.1). NCBI lineage: Eukaryota > Metazoa > Chordata > Lepidosauria > Squamata > Gekkonidae > Gekko > Gekko gecko. Next base: position 17,697,288 of record JAPDNY010000010.1, read on the forward strand.
TTCTCTTGCCGTCACAGTACTGTTTGAATGCCATTAATATCTGCCGGCTAATGCGAAGCCGATAATAAATGGGAAGAGCAGGGGAAAGCCGCAGTGAGGAAGAACCCCCCTTTTATTTGTAAATCTTTAATGCTTGACTTGATTTAACCTGGACTCAATTATGGGCAGCTGAATGTCCTTCCCTGAATTATTTATCATCATCAGTCCTGGGCAGGACTCAATATCAGTCGAGACTATCAGTTCAGACAACCCGTTACCAGGTGTTGATTAATTAATGAGCTAATTTTATTGGATTTTTATCCCACCCCTCCCCCAGAATGGCGTTTGGGGCAGCTAACAACATAACACTACAGTAACAATAACAATAATAAAACCATAATTTCCATAAAATCCAATTAAAAACTCAGCACCCATCAAACAAATGTTTTTATGGCATAAAACGTCAAGAGCACTGATAGCAGAGTCCACCAAAATTGCATTAGTGGAATGCCTTGTGGAATAACTCTGTCTTGCATGCCCTGGTTATTGCAGACAAGTCCCACAGGGCAAGAGTCTCCTCAGACAGAGCATTCCACCAGGTTGGAGCCACAATGGAAAAGTCCCTCACCCTTGCCATGCTCAAATTGGTGAATTGAAGGCCAGGCACCATTAGACTCCCACGTGTGGCAGCACAAAGACCCCACAGGGGGTCATAATGGGAATGGCAGCCCTTTAAGTATGGCGGTCACAGGGCTTTATATTTAGCACAATTTATATTGAGGGCTTTATGTTTACCACAATTTGCATGCCAAAATCTCCAGATATTTCCCAAACTGGAGCAGGTAACCCTAGGGCCATGGCTCAGTGGGTAGAGTATCTGTTTTGCATGCAGATTCAGACCCTGGAATCTCTTGTTAAAAAGATTAAATAGGAGGTGATGTGAAAGATCCTGGAGATCCACTACCAGTCTGAGTAGACAGTATTGACCCTGATGGTCCAGTGGTCCAATGGCAGCTTCATGTGTATGAACATTGATGGTCCAATGGCAGCTTCAGCTTCTTAAGAATTTTTTTCCATGATCTGAAATAATCATGGATGGGTCAACAGAGCCCCCCACCTACCCACAAGCAGGGCTCTTTTTGTAGCAGGAACTCCATTGCATATTAGGCGGCACACCCCTAATGTAGCCAATCCTCCAAGAGCTCACAGAGCTCTTCTTAAAAGGGCTACTGTAAGCTCTTGGAGGATTGGCTACATTAGGGGTGGGTTGCCTAATATGCAAAGGAGTTCCTGCTACAAAAAGAGTCCTGCTCACAAGTATGCAGGCAGCACTACATACCAGCTGTGGCCTCACATTGGAAGCAGTCCACTTCTTAGTGCTCCCATCTAGCTTTCCCTCTCCAACTTGACTATGGCTCGATAGATATTTATACAAGTTCAACACTGAAAATTAACCCTAGTCTTTTGAGGTAATAGGCTGATGGTTCATGCATGCCAAGTTGCAGAGGTTCTCCACTGAACCTTACATAGGGTCTAGAGTTGTCAGGTTCAAATAACAAGCCAGCAGGGGACTTCCTGTGATGCTCTAATGGCCCTCCCGGGTGCCTCACTGCATCTCTCCAAGAGCCTCTCCCCATCTCGCTGGCGGCGGAGAGGAAAGCTGCCTCCTCTTTGGCTCTCCTCCTTCTCTGATTGGAGAGGGAGGAGGAGAGTCACTCATGGTGATATCACTAGTGACATCAGTATGGGGGGCCATGATGTCCCCTCAAAGTCCAAAGCCCTCTCCTGGAGAATATCCTGGCTACAGGGCTGGACCATGCTTTCTCTAAATATAGGAGAGATTTCCATTACTTGGGTTCTATTGAACTCTAGTCCTAGAAGGATCCAGATGACCATCTAATCCAATGAGGAAATCTTCAGTCCAATAGGATGTGCTATGCAAAGACATTAAATAAATTCTGCACTAGCCCACAATGGCAGAGATGTTGGAAGGACCAGAGATTAATATGGATATCTTAAGGGATGGTCCTCATAACTTTGTTTATCAATTGATCACTGTAGCATCAAGAGATGACTTACATGTTGAATGAGCCGTCACATATCAAGCATCACAGACAGCATATCTCTTTAAATTTATAGAAGCATGATGTTGTTCAACAGAGTTGTATTATATATACAGCTGCAAATTGAATAATAATATATAAAGGTGCCCCAGGATTATTTCAGAGGTTTAGATATTTCTTTGCATGGGAGGTAAAAGTTGCAGATTCCTCAGTTACCAGAGTGGGGGTGGGGAACCTCCCTAAACTACAAAATTATGGCTTTCTGTTCAAGAGGAACCACCTATTAAATGGTTCCCACATATAGGGTTTTTTTACTACAATAACTATCCAGTCTCCACTATGAGTTTATTCATTCCATTACCATTAATTCTTGTCCGAGAAAATTGGAAGGTCCCTCCGGAGGAAAAACATCCCATGAATTTCAAGTGTAGCAGAAATAATTTCATTGAAGATCAGTACATTTTGTCTAGGATGTTCAATGTGTCTTTTAAGTTAGCATGGGATTTCACTTAAAGTGAAAATTTGATTTCAATGTTGAGGTACCTCCTCAGGCCAAAATCAGAGGAATTTTGATGGAAGCAAAAAGAAGATATCAAAAATCCATCCTGGTAGCAGAGGCACTTTACTCTGGTGAAAGGAACCTTCTGTGGACAGAAGGTTCTTATAAGACAGGGACATGGTTCCTTCCTCTGGAGGAAAGTAACTCCATTGGAGGAGTGGAACTGCTGCAGAATCTTGATATAGTTCAACTTCTTATGGAGAAGGGACTTTTGAAACCCCAGTTTCTAGCTAAACAAATATCTGCATGGAAACATGAACAAGAACATAGGCATTTGCCTATGTCAGGGACATTTTAAAATTCAAAATCTAAGAAAAATATGTAGCTATAAATAATATATCTCAAATTAACTAACAACTTTCAGAGACTTACATTGTCACCCAACATTTAGCTGAGTAGCTGTGTTTTTCTGAAGCAACAGAACAAAGTTGGTTCCCAGTGACACCTTTAATACCAACAAAATTTATCCCCAGAATTAACCTTTGTTGGTTTTAAAGGTGCCACTGGGCATCAACTTTGTTCTGTCATGATGTCAGGTAACCCTGCCATAGTGGGATGGAGGGCGGCATCCTTTCAGCTGGTGGAATGTGGGAGTTAAGGGGCCTCTGCTCTCACACTGATTTACTATTGTATGTTCTGCTTCTTATCAATTTGCCTGACCTTGGGTCTCAAGCTACTGCCACAAAGACCCTGAGAATGTATCTATTCTGGGTTGTTTTCTTAAGCTTGTTTGTGTGTGCACACAATGTATCCATTGGCTAGGTGTTGGGGGGGGTAGTTTGAATGGGGTATAACTTTGAATGCTTTCTGTTTCCTGGCATCACTGACAAAGAGCTTGTACCTGCATCTCCAGCTTTGTCTTAATAAACACTATCTTCTGAAGAAGCCTGGTGTTTGAGTGACTATCTGGGGAACCTGACAGATTGTCAGTGATGCCAGGAAACAGAAAGCATTCAGTTACACTCTTCCAAAGTGCATTAATTTCAGTGGATTTAGAATGATATAATGATAATTTAGAATGATATGGCACTATTCCACTATTCAGATTCCAGAGTTCAAATATCACATATTCACAGTCCAGAATTATAATTTAAACCAAGGCTGGCATGATGGGCAAAAGCCCCCCCCCCTTTTATTTCCTAATGTGATTTTTATGGGACTCCTACATTAAATCCCCCCATGGATTGGAAAACAAAAGAAATGCTTCAGTCTGTTTAGTAGTAGGGTCTCTATTGCACTGTGAAACTGCAGGAATATATTCCATACACCTTTGAAATGCAGTCATTTTATATTTGATAATAAAAGCCTTTGATCTCCCGATTTCAACCTGACCTACGGTCTGAAGTTTTGAGGCTTGCTTGCGGAAAGGCTTACAGGATGCCAGAGGTTCTGTCAAGTGCACAAGTTCTTTCGTTTGCTGTACTTGATGTTTGTTCAAGTTGGATGTGGCACACAGTCGCCAGAATACACTGTCTGCTGTTCGTTCTTGTTGTTCTTGCTAAAAGCTGCCATGACATCTTGCGTTGGGGCAACAGCTGGTTGAGAAGACTTCCTTTGGATTTAGAAAGTGCTACTGAAAAGATTAAGGGCTGTGGTGGCTCAAGCAGTTAAGATGCTGAACTGCAGACCAGAAGGTTGCTAGTTCGAGACCCGAGTGTCGCATGATGGAGTGAGCTCCCATTTCTGTTCCCAGCTCCTGCCAACCTAGCAGTTTGAAAGCAAGACATTGCAAGTAGATAAATAGGTACCATTTTGGTGGGAAGGTAACAGCTTTCAGTGCACCTCAGCATCTAGTCATGCTGGCCACATGACCACGGAAACGTCTTTGGACAGCACTGGCTCTTCAGCTTGGAAACGGAGATGAGCATCCCTAGAGTTGGATTCGACTGGCTTTCCAACAAGGGAAACCTTTACCTTTACTGAAAAGATTAGGGAAGGCAGCCTGGTATAGCTCAAGGGGCCCCAACCTTTTTAAGCCTATGGGCACATTGGAATTCTGACCAAGCATGGTGGCCACAACAAATTACTAGAACATTTAAAGAGTGTCTTGGAACTTTTCAGTAAGCATTCAGGTTTCATTATAAACTATGAAAAAATGGAAATATACCCAATATATGTTCCCTCAGAGACAGAACAAATCGTAAGATCTAAATTTCCCTTTAAACGGGTAGAGAAAATACCAATAAATTTGACTAATCTCTTCAGTAGCAATTATGTCTCATTGATAACTAACATTAAAAAAAATCTTTTCAAGAATGGACTATTACAGATACATTGTTACAAAAGTTAAACTCGATTAAGTCTTTTATTTTGCCCAAGTTTTTATTCTTATTCCAGAATTTACCTATCCCAATACCTAAGAGAGAATTAGATCTATGGCAAGCGTTGCTAAATTCATTTTTATGGAACAAGAAGAGAACAAGAATTTCTCCTAACTATATCTCTAGACCAGCTAAACAGGAAGGGTTAGGATTGTCAATACTTTGAAATTATTACTATGCTTTGCAGTTAAAATACATACCTTTATATGCTTCCCCAATTCAGAATAAGGGCATGGGTCAGAATTGAAAGCTATGGTCTTTGGCAGGCTCATCTACACGAAAGCCTATAGTGTACTAAACAAGAAAGGAAATGGGAAACCTATAATTATCTGTTTTATGTAAGCCGCCCTGAGCCAGCTCTGCCTGGGAGGGAGGGGTAAAAATTCAAATAAATAAAAAAATAAAATTATAGCCCCTTCTTAAAACACACTTTAAATCTTTGGGATAAATTTAGGAAATCTTTAACTCCACCTTCTTCCCCAGTTATGGCATTCCTGGGACAATACTAGTTTGAGCCGTGACGCCCTATAGAAGCCTTTTCAACCTGGAGGAAACATAATATCTATAGGCTGACAGATATTAGTACCAACGATAACTTGGATACAAAAACTCAGTTGGAGAAGAAATATAAAATACCTCTCCGGCAGTACCAATACTACCAGCTACATAGTGTACTAGCTACTGTGTTACCATATATGCTTAAAAACCATTCTTTAAATGCATTTGAAGCCCTGTTAAAAGACGGTAATTTTGATGTAAAAGGTGTAATCCCAATTATTTATAAGTTATTGTGTCAGAATTTATGGTCACAGTCTACTTCGATTCAAGATCAATGTCTAAAAGAGTGCCAGATACAACTAACTGAACAATATTGGGATTCAATCTGGAGCACTCCCCTTGCTTAAATCTAGATCTACAGCTATCGGTTGGCAACAATATAAACTAATTACCAGGTGGTATTTAATGCCATATAAGCTGTATAAAAGCAAACTAAGAACTAATTAGGAATGCTAGAAGAAATGTGGTGAAACTGGAACGTTTCTCCACTGTTGGTAGGGTTGCAAAGCGGTGAATACATATTGGGAAAATATTATAAAAAAATATATTAAAGACATAACAGGAATTTTAATTCCAAATACACCTGAGTCTATTTTATTAAATCTGTAGTCAGAGTTAAATATCTCAGAGGAAGGATTTATTAACCCATCTACTATTAGCTGGTAAAATAATATTGGCACAGCAATGGAATATTAAGACTATACCAACTTTGGCACAGTGGTATGATAAAATATGGGACTTGATGGTCCAGAATAAGATAGTTTAATAATTAATACAGGTTGAAAATCCTAACAGGAAAAATATGTTCATAGAAACATGGTATACATTTTTTGAGTATATGAATCAAACCACCTGCCAGAACTCCTCAATACCTAAGAAATACTTAGATCTTGTGTGTGTTTTGAGTTATAGCCTTTTTGATAGATCAAAACAAAAACTGTCATTATCTGGGGAGCTAATCGATTCTGTATTAACATAGCATGTGTATTGTTTTATATATTGAAATCAAATTTAAAAATGGCTGCCACAGCAACAAAATGGCTGCTGCAAAATGGTTGCCACAGGAGGTGGAGCCAGCCACAAAATGATTGCCACAGCTCAAGTTCAGTAACACAGTGTTGTGGTAGCAGCTGCTGCAAAGCAACATTTTAAATCTACCCACAGTAAACCATGCAACAGTCACCTGTAGACTATTGTAATTCGCTCTATGCTGGCCTACCCTTGTTCCTGACCTGGACACTACAATTGAACCAGAACGCAGCCACGTGGGTCCTTATGGGGACCCCTTGGCCAGCACACCTTTATCCAGTGCTATGTGAGCTGCACTGGGTTCCAGTGGAGAACTGTATCTGGTTCAACATCTTGACCTTCAAGAACATCAGCCGTCAGGGATCAACATATCTTCCAGACTGCCTCTCCCAATATGCCCCTGGAAGAACATTACACTCTAGTAATATGAACCTCCTGGTGGTTCCCAGCCTGGGAGAGATCCAGCTGTCCTAGATGGTGGAACTCTCTGCCAAAGAACATCCATGCCCTATGGGATTTATTGCCTTTCCATAGGGCTTGCAAGGAAGAGATGTTCCGCCAGGCATTTGGTTGAGGGCAGCAATGGTCTGGCACTCTCACATTCCCACCGCCCCCCTTTTCTCCATATTTCCCCTCCATCCAGGGGGCAGGGGGATACTGAAATGATCCATCATTTTGGGCACAGTATTGTTTTTCTCATGAATCATTTTAATATATATATATATATAATGTTGTTTTAATTTTCTTATCTATTGTATTCACCTTTGACGTAAGCCACACTGAGCCCTGTTTCAGAAAAGGGCAGCCTAGCAAACTGAACGGCTCCCATGAGAGGAGGATTAATAATTAATTTTTTAAAAATCTGCACAGCCAATCAAATCTCCAATAGTCATTCGAAAGCCTTGCTGGGCAAAAGTCCTACCTGGCCCCGCCCACTTCCTAAAAACGAAGTGTCAGTGGGCGTCATGGTGCTGGATCCCTGGTATAGTGGCTGTAGGCTGATCTCATAACATCTTGGAAGCTAAGGAAGGTTGGTGCTTGGATGGGTGGACAACAAGGAAGACTCCGGAGAGGAAGGGAACAGCAAGCTGCCTCTGCTTCTCACTTGTCTCAAGAGTCCCTTGCTGGGATCATCATAAGTTAGTTGTGACTTGATGGCACATTCCTACATGTTGATAGGGTTAATTAGGACTTGTCACATTTCTCTTAATCTTTGAACTGTGCTTTTAAAAAATATGGTTTGGTGGTCAGTCTGGTGTGCGTACATTTCTTGTTCAAAGATACACTAACGAATCAAGACAACAGGCCCTGTGAACTGATTGAATCTTTTCTACAAGCTCACTTCTATAATTCTTAAAAGGATCCTGAAAGTTAATTCATGCGCTCCAAACCAGGATTTAAACCAGGAACATGGCAAAGAGCCCAAGATCTTCTGTGTATAAACCTGTGTAAAAACTGTTTACATGTGAGAGATCTTTTTTTTTCTGAGAGAAGTAACTACAAGTTACTCCACCTTGAGTTGACCTATGGGTTACTGCCCCCTTCCTTACCACCTCTTGGGATTTCAAATCACATCAAAGACTGAGCATTCTAATTCGACACTCCAAATCCTTGACATCTCAATCAGTGTTGCGATTAATGTTCTGAACTACCGGTTTGAACTACTGGTTCAGTACCTTTAGATTTGGTATTTGCCATTAGGGAAAGGTAAGTCTAAAGTGGTGCATCCATTTGCTCGGGGGAGGGAGTATCAACTTCTTTTGCTGCACATTGCAGCAGGGAGAGAAAAATGAGACACTCTTTCCAGAGGACATAAAGAGGCAATCAGTACTGTGCAAGCTGATGTCTGCTGACTGGGTAGCAAGAACCCAGTAGGGACCGGTTATGACTTTACTTGCGTCAGAAGCTGGCCTGGTTTTCTACTCAGTGGCCATGGACCTTCTGATGCCTTATCATACGGATGCCAGATCCTCCTTCTCCATTCAGGGAGCAGAAGATGATAGTCCTCTACTAAACCACTCATGAGTTGCAGCTATAGGGACGTGGGTATGTGTATATAGCCATAACAGCTCAGGCTAGCCTGATCTCTTCAGGTCTCAGGTGCTAAGCAGTGACAGCCCTGGTTAGTGCTTGGATGACAGACCGCCAAGGAAGTTGAGGATTGCTACAAAGAGGGAGGCCATGGCAAACCACCTCTGTTCAACTCTTGTTTTGAAATCTCTATGGAGTCTCCATATAGGGTTGCCAGGTCCTTCCTCGTCACCAGTGGGAGACTTAGGGGGGCATTCCTGGAGGGGGAGGGGCATCCCCAATGTGATGGCATCACACAGAAGTGACGGCATCATGTTGGTGACCAGAACTGCACACACCTGAACTCCAAACAGTGAATTCGTTGTTGGAGTTCAGGCATCCCCCACACACACTTCGTGCAAACAGCATTTAAAGGGACCCTTTAAATTCTGTTTTGCAGGAAGTAGGGGGGGATCACGCATGCCTGAACTCCAGAGGCAAATTTGCTGCTTGAAGTTCAGGCATGCAGCCAGTGGCTGCCCCTCTCCCTCCCTCCTGCAAGACTTAAAGGGCCCTGCAGCTGATTGGTGGGACACGTGCTCCTGCCGATCAGCTGGAGGGCCCTTTAAATCTCTCAGGAGGAAGGGGAAAGGGGTGGCTGCCAGTGGTCACTCTTGAGGGCAAGGCTTAGGGACAGGACTTCCTCTGCCAGCCATTTGGCTGGTGTTGGGCAGGAGCCCATGAAATCGGGGGATCCCCCACCCCCAGCTGGGGTCTGGCATCCCCATCTCCATAAGTCAATTGTGACGATGGCATTTTTCACACACATACGACAGCTCCATGTTTTGAGACAGAAACTCCTGAATAACAAATGGTAGGAGCAGTGAATGACTTCAGAGAGATTTAGCCGGCAAGTAAATGTTGTAGTTGGACCTTTGATCCAACAAGGCAATTATTTTATACTCACTCTGTTCAATGCTTGCATTACAGGAAGCCAGAACAATAGAATTTGGTGTTATGAAAGCATACTTAGGAGTAAACATGACCCTGTATTGAAGAGGAATTGCTATAATCCAGAGTTATCAAGCTCCTCACAATGCCTGCCTCACAAAAAGGATAACAAGTTTAAGGACAATTTCACAGTATGCTGATGTGGTTAAATTGGGTGGAACAGCAGGTAATGAGAAATAATAAAGGTCTTCGGATGTGGAAGAACTGGTTGTTTCTCAGCTAATTTGTAGTAAATGCATCTTGACAAAGATAGATGTATAGTTACAATCAACCAAAAGTGGAACAGCGTATAGCAGGCCCTTCCAGTTCAGCACTAGCTGGCCAAACTTTTAAGCAAAATCCAGGCTGGGTTTTGCAAAAGTGCTGGAGAATAGCTGGCGTCCATTTGATACACTGGGCTTTTTAACTGCAGCTTCAGTAGTGAATGATGGAATGAAAAGACAGATAACAGAGATGGTGGCTTTGGAAGCCTCCTTCAATCATAAGAGAATAGAGATGGTCTCCTTTAACTATAAGACACCTCGAGCAGTAATCTGAGGAGGTGGCATAGAAATATTCTTAATAAATAAATCCAGGGGTCTTTTCTTCCCACTATAGAGAACAATGGAGGGAATGGGGGCGACCTGTTTGGGGGGCCCATAGAATTGGACCCCCTGGTCCAATGTTCTTGAAACTTGGTGGATATCTTGGGGAGAGGCTCTATCAGCTACCCTGTGAGTTTGGAGCCTCTCCCTAAAGCCCCCTCCCCTCCAGCCCCCAGAATATACCCTATATTTTCACCATTGACTTCAATGGCCCGTAGGATATAATGGAGCAGAAATTGACATTTGGCTGCTTGAAAGACTCCCGGGACGCCGGCTGGGGGCGGGGCTTGGCTCCTGAGCTGCCGGAGCTGCGCTCCGATGCGCTCCCCCCCAAAAAAGACCCCTGAATAAATCCATATGAAAAGTATGTCAAAATGGAGGCTTAATGGCAACAAATTATCCTGATAGGACTTTTTTTTAATAGCAGGAACTCCTTTGCCTATTAGGCGACACACACCCTAATGTAGCCAATCCTCCAAGAGCTTACAGTAGCCCCTTTAAGAAGACCTCTGTAAGCTCTTGGAGGATTGGCTACATTAGGGGTGTGTGGCCTAATAGGCAAAGGAGTTCCTGCTACAAAAAGAGCCCTGCTGATAGTCACTCTCACAATTTGGGCATAAAAATTCCATTTTATATCTATAATCTGCTACACAGTCTGGGCTAATTGGGACCAAAAGTATTCAAAATGTGGGCATGTTAGACATCCCTATCAATTACCCTCTTGGTGTAGTGGTTTAGAGTGGCAGGTCTCTAATCTGGAGAGCTGGGTTTGATTCTCCACTCCTCCTCCCCATGAAGTCTGCTGAGTGACCTCTCAATCCCATCTACCTCACAAGGTGCCTGCTATGGGGAGGAGAAGAGAATGCAATTGTAAGCCACTTTGAAACACCTTAAGGCAGAGGAAAGTGGAGTATAAAAATCTAGACTGATCTGCAAATGCAGATGTTCCACCCTCGATCTCCCGTTTCTCCCAGTTGTACTGCTCAGTTTCCCACTATTTGCCATGCAGCTGCATTTTGACCCACATCTCCTCTGGATTTCCCCCGCGTCTTCTTGATCCTTATTTTTTTAGGATCAAGACAATGCAGAGGAAATCGGGGGGAAATGTAGGTCAAAATGCGGCCACATGGCAAATAGTGGGAAATCGAGCAGTACAACTGGGGGAAACAGGATACCGAGGGTGCAACAACTGCTTTTTCAGAATCGTTCCTACTCTTTTTCTTCTGAGGAAAACTCAAAGTTAGCAGGAAGCCCTGGTCATAGAAATTTGCTTAGAAATGTCATTGACAATTCTAGCTTCTAAAGGCATTTGCACTAAATTGATCAAGCCTATGCATTGTCATAGATCACCTGAGCAAACCTTTATATTGAGACCTTCTCAAACATAAAATCAGCAAAAATTGAATGAATTATTTCTCCATACTTTATCCGAGATATGGATGCCCAGACCTCACTCATAATATTTTATAAGAAATCCTGCTAAGCTTTGATGTTATATGTATATAATAAAACTTGGATAAGAAACCTCTTTTCATCTTATTTTCTGTCAGAAGTTCTTCAGAATGTCATTTTCCTTAATCTAGTGATATGCAGTTGTTGAGCTACAAACTGCTGGATTTGAGAGCAAGAGAGGAGCCACTCTGGTGGAATTTAGATAATCTCCTCATGAGACATAAATTCTATATCCTGAATTCAGTCTTTAATCTAAAACTCCTTCCATTATCCCTCTTAAAATTTATTATTTCTAATGACAGAAGCCAGAAGAGAGATTTATAATAGGATTTCAAAAACTGTGATAGGATCACTTTCTGCTCTTTTACAGTTGTATATTTACCTGACACAAACCCATTCCAGCAAAGAACCAATTTTTAAAAGCAACACAGAATCTTACCTAAAACAGCCTGGCAAAATGATTCCAACCCCTGGGAGACACATAAACATGAGGGAGGGGAGGGGGAGGGAATAACTGTCCTAGGAACTTGCAAATGCCAGCTCCCAGTAGTCCTGGTTAATCCTGAATATTTCTGGGATTTTTCAGGACCCATTGTTCAGTATCCCGAAAAATCCTGGACATACTTCAGAGGCATGAATTATCCAGAAAATACCAATAAGGGGTTTGGGGGGATATATTTTCAGCTCAGGAATATCTGAACACACATCCCTAATCCTCACACAGTTTTAAATAACATGCATCTGTGTCACATAACGAACATCAGTTTACACTGCTCAGAGGTGCTCCCCCCCCCCCGGAGAAAACATGATGCAGCTTTCAGCCAATTTCGGATTGTAACATGCAGGCTTTCCACCAGCTAGAACTCTGCTTCAACTGACTTCTTGGGAAAGCTCCATATTCCACTTCACTGTTTTTCATTGCATTTTCCATAATATTAGAGTCTTTGAGTTGGAAGTAGACTCCTTTATTATGTACTTAAGGATACTAGCACTACTTCAGTAGATACCAGAAGATTATGAGGCTGTTGCCTGAGGAGGGTGGAGTTTGGGGAGGATGTAGTGTTACTTCTGGGTGATGCTATAGGAATTTCCCCTACTCTCTATAGTAGACCACAGAGACATGGGGAAATTGAAGTATCTCTAAGGAGGCCATTTTCTGGCCATTTTTTTTTTCTCTTGCTCCTTAATTTCTTGAAGGTGGGGAACTGGGGGTGGTATTGAGTTTTTATCCACTGCAGGTGGGCAATGGCAAACCTACATCTAGTCCAACCCTCTGCTCAAAGAAGGAAATCCAAATTCCAAAAAGAAAGCTATCTGCTCTCCACTTTAAGAGGATTCAGATGTGTAACCTTTGAACACATATTTAGCCATGACAGATGCCAGAGAAGGTGAGACCAAAAGTAAATAAAGATCTGTTGGGTTCCAGGGGGTCAGATAAGAAGCCATGGGCCAGAAATAAGTGAGATTTGAAGGGGCAGAAGCAGGCAAAAAGTCACCTGTGGGCTGGTTTAATATGCTCATAGTTCACATGTTGTCCAGACTGATGAACTGTACAAACCAGGGTTTTACAAGCCCAGGGTGTCCTGATTGGTCCCCAGGGTGGCCAGCACTGCCTCAGCAAATGCTGGCAGATTTTGAAGGCACTGCAGGGGAAGGAGGATGTGACATCACTTCCACGTGATGCTGTAGGGATTTTGCATAGTCTTTATGGTAAAAATCATAGTGGCCTGGGGAAATACCTAAGGAGTCACTATGAAGGCCATTTTCCAGCCATTTTTTTTCTCCCACTCCTCAGATTGGGAATTGGGACCAAGGACAGACAAATGGAAAGTATATTGGTCCATATTGAACAAAAAATGCTTTTAGGGCACATTTACAAACTATTATTACAATATGACACAGAAACAGAACAGGTTAAGACACATATGGTGAAATGGTGGCAAAATTTTAGAAAGGGGATTCCATTTTAGCAATGGGGTTAGATATAAAATTCACAGTGAGTAGAGCACTCAGACAAAATTGGTATAAAATGTTCTATTGCTGGTATATTACCCAAAAAGAAATCAAGAAAATGGATAAAAATTATAAAGGATTGTGTTGGAAATGTAAGGAGGTAGATGGTACTTTTGACCATCTTGTAAAAAAAAAACCCTAGCAAATATTGGAAAGAAATACATATTGAAATTAAAAAAAAATGAATATAAAATTTGCTGTGCTATCAGAAACAATGTTATTAGGAATTTTACCAGTGAATACAGATAGAACAATGCATGATTTGCTTAGATACATGTAAACTGCAGCAAGAGTAGTATTTGCAGCAAAGTGGAAGATCGAAGGTTGTCCAGATCTTGAGAATTGGATATACAAAGTGCAAGACTATGTAATTATGGCAAAACTGACATATATTAATCTGGGACTGAAAGATGAATTTGAGAACAATTGGTGAGGTTTTTATATGCTTATTATAATTAATTTTTGTAGTTATATATTTGAATGGTTTATTTTATAAATGACAACTCTTATATGAAATATTAAGAACATTATCATCTGCATGCTTTTATTACAACAAACTTATATTAGAATCATATACAAAGTTAATGAGAATTTACTTATTTTTTATGTCGTAATTGATAGGACAAAAATGAAAATACATTATGAGAAAATACTAGAATTTTTGAGTAGGTTGTTATAGTGGTATACTAAGCCACTATGTTATACATATTTTTAATCTACTTTTTAATCAATGATTGCCCTTAATATCTATAAAAATTGCCCTCTGTATTGTGTTTCTATAATTTTATCTTCTCTTTTTCCCTTACCCCCTTTCTTTATTCGGTATTCCTATAAACAGTTAAAAATAAAATTTAAAAAAGGAAAGTATATTGGTCCCAACTGTTATGTCCCAACATTCACTCAGGTGATGGCTGAAGCTGGAATGTACATTGCAGCCCCCAATGGTGCTGTTGAGCTGCACAGACTCTAGGTCCCCTCTGTTGGCAGAGTGTAGATATACAGCGATAGTTAGACAGAACTGGATATGGAACAACTGATTGGTTTAGCATAGGAAAAGGAGTACGACAAGGATGTATGTTGTCACCTTGCTTATTTAATTTATATGCAGAGTACATCGTGTGAAATGCTGGCCTGGATGAATCACAAGCCGGAATTAAGATTGCTGGGGAAAAGATCAACAATCTCAGATATGCAGACAATACCACTCTGATGGCAGAAAGTGAAGAGGACTTAAACAGCCTCTTGTTGAGGCTAAAAGAGGAGAGCACAAAAGTGGGCTTGAAACTCAACATCAAAAAAACTAAGATCATGGCATCCGGCCCCATCACTCCTTGGCAAATAGAAGGGGAAGTCGTGGAAGTAGTGACAGATTTCACGTTCCTGGGATCCAAGATCACTGCAGATGGTGACTGCAGCCATGAAATTAAAAGACGCCTGCTCCCTGGGAGGAAAGCAATGGCAAACCTAAACAGGATGATAAAAAGTAGAGACATCACCCTGCCAACAAAAGTCCGCATGGTCAAAGCAATGGTATTCCCAGTTGTATGGCTGCAAGAGTTGGACTATAAGGAAGGCTGAGTGCCGAATAATAGATTCTTTTGAACTATGGTGCTGGAGAAGACACTTTTTTAAAAAAAAGAAAGAAAGAAAGTTTATTAACAGGATATATTCGCATGTTACATATTCGACAATCAATCTTTAACATATCCTCTTCTAGAAAAAAGAAAGTTTCCCCCCTTCCCCTGGCTTCCAACGATGCTCCACCCCCATTAACATTTCTAACAATATTCTCTTACATTCAGTCCATTTTCCATATTCAATTCATAATTTTCAATATTTTCCTTTTCTATTTTTTACTATTAAGTAACTTTTCACATACAATTACAATCCTTTTTCTTACGACACCTCAATTACTAATAACTATCAAAACAGAGCAGTCTATTTTTCACATCCCAACTAAGTTCTAAATAGTCTTTAAAGTCTTTCCAGTCTGCTAGGAATTCTTCGTCTTCTCTTCCATGAAGTTTTCTTGTCAGCTTATCCATTTCAATCATAAAAATCATTTTTTTAATCCATTCCCATTTATCGGGTATCTGTTCCTGCTTCCAATACTGAGCATAAGTCATTCTTGCGGTTGAAATTAAGTACCATAGCAAAGTTCTCTTTGCCATTTTAACTTCTTCTAATTTGAGTCCTAAGAGTAACATTTCTGGCTCTTTTTTCAAAGTACATTTCAAGATTTTCTGAATTTCATTATGAATCTCAGTCCAAAAAGCATTTGCTTTTTCACATGTCCACCACATATGGTAAAACAAGCCCTCTTTTTTCTTACATTTCCAACAGACATATTCTCATTTATATTAGCAATTTTTTTGGTGTCATGTACCATCTATACATCATTTTATAACAGTTTTCTTTAACATTAACACATGTTGAAATTCTGATCGATTTTTTCCACAAACATTCCCATGATGACATTTCTATATCTCTATTTATATTTATAGCCCATTTCACCATTTGTTCTTTTACAATCTCATCCTCTGTATACCATCTTAACAAAATCTTATAAATTCTAGAAATCTTTTTTTTACCTTTTTCTATCCAAATCATTTCAATTTCATTATTTTCTTTTCTAAAACCATATCTCGTTTTATCAGTCTTGAATAAATCATAAATCTGTCTGTAATTTAGCCTGTCATATTCAAGGTCCAGTTCTTCTCTAAGTCGCATCGCGAAACTTCTCCCCTCAGTTTTCAGAATGTCTCTGTAGGGTAACCAATCTTTCCCTTTATGCCTTGAAAGTGGTTTGATTACTTCCGCCGGAACAATCCACAATGGTCTTGCTTCGAAAAAAAATCCCTTGTATCTCATCCATGTCATGAATAGTGATCTCCTTATGAAGTGGTGTTTGAAAAGGTTATCTGCTTTGGATTTCTCATACCATAAATAGGCATGCCAATCAAATTTTCGATCATGTCCTTCTAGTGCCAACAGCTGTCTGTTCTCCAAATTAATCCATTGTTCTAGCCATGCCAGACATACCGCATTGTGATATAGTCTAAAATTAGGAAGTTGAAAACCTCCCCTTTCTTTGGCATCGCAGAGAATTTTCATTTTAATCCTTGGCTGCTTTCCGGCCCACACAAACTTTGAGATCTCTTTTTGCCATAAATTCAACACTTTGCAGTCTTTCACAATTGGAATCGTCTGAAATAAAAATAACAAACGAGGTAAAATGTTCATTTTAACTACTGAGACTCTGCCCAAGAGTGATAAATTCTAAGTATTCCATTTCTTAATGTCTTGTTGAATTTTATTCCAAGTCTTTTCGTAATTGTTCTTAAACAAGTCTATATTTTTTGCTGTAACCTCAATTCCCTTGTTGGAGAAGACTCTTGAGAGTCCCTTGGACTGCAAGGAGATCAAATCAGTCAATCCTAAAAGAAATCAATCCTGACTGTTCCCTGGACGGTCAGATACTGAAGTTGAAGTTCAAATACTTTGGCCACCAAATGAGAAAGGAGCAGTCACTGGAGAAGACCCTGATGCTGGGAAAGAAGAAGAAGAAGAAGAAGAGAGAAGAAGAGATTGGATTTATACCCCACCCTTCACTACCTGAAAGAGTCTCAGAGCGGCTTACAAACTCCTTTCCCTTCCTCTCCCCACAACAGACACCCTGTGAGGTAGGTGGGGCTGAGAGAGCTCTGACAGAAACTGCTCTTTTTCAAGAACAGCTCTGACAGAACTATGGCTTGCCCAAGGTCATCCAGCAGGTGTAAGTGGAGGCGTGGGGAATCAAACCTGGTTTTCCCAGATTAGAATCCACACACTTAACCACTACATCAAACTGAAAGACTGAAGGTCAAAGAAGAAGGGGACGACAAAGGATGAGATGGTTAGACAGTGTCACCAATGCAATGAACATGAAATTGAGCAAACTTCAGAGGATGGCAGAAGACAGGAGGGCCTAGCGTGATCTGATCCAGGGGGTCGCGAAGAGTCGGACTCGACTGTGTGACTGAACAACAACAAAAGATATGCAGTAAAGCAGAGAATAAGCTGTTTAAAGAATAAAGTCGGTTTATCAAGAAGAGAACACATTTTGTGAGAAAGAGGAGAGAAAAAGAGAAGTCTGTCTAACTGGCTATGAGGAAGTCAGTAAGAAACAGTTCTCAGCAGGAGCAGGAAAAACCCTAACTGAGCCTATTAGGAGACAGGAAGGAGACTATCTGAAAATAGTAGGAACTCCCTAATCTCACTATGCTAACTAGTTGCCCCCTTTGCTGCCCTCTGTCTTGTCATTTTCTTTATCTATGCACGATAGACCTTGTATATTCGAACAACCTCTGCTGTCTGTCCAGCAGCTGGTTCCATGGTACAAGGGGTAAGATACTGCAGCCTGGCTGGGGAAAGTCCTAGTTTAAGTCCCAGTTGGGTGTCAAATGCTGAGGCCAAACAATACAGAAAAACTGTTGCCTTTACATCTTGTGTGTGACATTCCTAAGGCATTTGGCTAGCTATTTTGGGAGAAAGGATGCTGAAATATATGAATACTAATCTGATATCACAATGCTATTTATTGATTTCTGAACACTGTACCAGAAAAACAGGGGGTAACCCCTACAATTTATTTTTAAATGTTTTTCACCTTTTTATATGCCTTTTGTTTGAGACAGAACTCTCTTATGATTTATAGGATTAACTGAACCAGAATGTGAAAAGATAAAAGTTTTTAAACTTCCCTTCTAACGAATAATAAATGCCATATAGGAATTGGATAGTAGGAAGTAGTTAAGCATGCCATCTACTGTATATGGGAAGAGAAGAAAGATTTTAGTCTTTAAATTGGGGATTGTTTCATAGAATGTAGAAGATGAAAAGAAAGCTGGCTGATTACTTGGAGCATATTAGCAATCCCTATCAATTACACTCTTGGTGTAGTGGTTTAGAGCAGTGGACTCTGATCTGGAGAACCGGGTTTGATTTCCCACTCCTCCTTCCCATGAAGCCTGTAGGGTGACCTTGGGCCAGTCACAGTTCTCTCAGAACTCTCTCAGCCCCACCTACCTCACAAGGAGCCTGTTGTGAGGAGGTGAAGAGAATGCAATTGTAAGCCACTTTGATACGCCTTAAGGCAGAGGAAGGCGAGGTATAAAAATCTACACTTTTTCTTCTGAGGAAAGCTCAAAGTTAGCAGGAAGCCCTGGTGAACCCCAAATGAAAACTATATATCAGGTGTCCAAAGCATGGAGCCAGTTTGGTGTAGTGGTTAAGTGCGCGGATTCTAATCTGGGAAAACCAGGTTTGATTCCCCACGCCTCCACTTGCACCTGCTGGATGACCTTGGGCAAGCCATAGTTCTGTCAGAGCTGTTCTTGAAAAAGAGCAGTTTCTGTCAAGAGCTCTCTTACCCCTCCTCCCTCACAGAGTGTCTGTTGTGGGGAGGGGAAGAGAAAGGAGTTTGTAAGCCGCTCTGAGACTCCTTTGGGTAGTGAAGGGCAGGGTATAAATCCAATCTCCTCCTCCTCCTGCTCCTCCTACTCCTCCTCCTCCTCCTCCTCCTCCTCCTCCTCCTCCTCCTCCTCCTCCTCCTCCTCCTCTTCTTCTTCTTCTTCTTCTTCTTCTTCTTCTTCTTCTTCTTCTTCTTCTTCTTCTTCTTCTTCTTCTTCTTCTTCTTCTGTAGACACATTCTGGATCAGTGCCTTGAATAGATTTGCATGTTTATTTAGCTGCAGCCCCATGATGGAGGGGAGTGGGAAATAGCTGTGCTGCATTGGAATTTGGAGCAGAGAATCTGAAACAGAGGCCGAGGACAGACTGGCAATTTGCCCCGGTAGCCAGTCGCGGCAAAAAACCCCCGGAGTAAACGATACCGGGTTTTCCCGTCCACACAGCGGGGGCCTCTGCCGGAAGATACGGGACAGAGGCGTGCGGGAGCGTTCAGAATGCCGCACCAGAGGCGTGCTATATTCGCCGTTTCCCCATTAATTCGGCTGTGGGTGTATGTGCGCATGAGCGCTAGCGCATTTTGCCGATTTTTTTTTTTTTGCCCTGCAATGCCGGCACCGCATTGGGCGGTGGAGCGGAGTGCGGCCAATCACACCGCTGCTGCCTCATGCCCAACGCGGGTTGCTCCCGGCTTTTCGGCTGCACATTCAGACTCCCCGGAAGCGGAGAAACGCGCGACGAACACAGGCTTTCAAGATTTGCGCCGGCTTTTATCAGGAGTTTTTTAAATCCGGCAGTGAAGCGCGAGAGCACCGGTAGGCTACGGGTGGGGGACGCCAGGCAGATGTGCCTGTGTGAACATTCCATTTAATCCGATATTGAGTCGTTGTCAGCCCGGGTCCCATCCCGCGGCAAATTGACAGTCTGTCCTTGGCCAGAGAGTGAGTATAAATGAGCAATTTTCTCAGTGGAAGGTGGTAAGCAGTGGGGTACCGCAGGGATCAGTACTTGGTCCGGTGCTTTTTAACTTGTTCATTAATGATTTGAAGTTGGCAGTAAGCAGTGCAGTGGCTAAATTTGCAGATGACACAAAGTTATTCAGGGTGGTGAAAACCAGGTAGGATTGTGAGGCACTCCAAAGGATCTGTCGAGGATGGGCGAGTGGGCATTAATGTGGCAAATGGCGTTCAGTGTGGCCAAGTGCAAGGTGATGCACATTGGAGCCAAAAATCCTAACTATAAATACATGTTGATGGGGTCTGAACTGGCAGAGACTGACCAAGAGAGAGATCTTGGAGTCGTAGTAGATAACTCACTGAAAATATCGAGACAGTGTGTGACTGCAACAAAAAAGGCCAATGCTCTGCTGGGGATTATTAGGAAGGGAATTGAAAACAGATCAGCCAATATCATAATGCCCCTATATAAATCAATGGTGGAATACTGTGTACAGTTCTGGTCACCACACCTTAAAAAGGATATTATAGCTTTGAAAAAAGTGCAGAATAGGGCAACTAGAATGATAAAAGGTTGGAGAACTTTCCCTATAAGGAAAGGTTGAGGCGCTTGGAGCTCTTTAGCTTGGAGAAATGATGGCTGAGGGGTGACATGATTGAGGTTTATAAGATTATGCATGGGATAGAACAGGTAGAGAAAGAGGTACTTTTCTCCCTTTCTGACAAGACAAGAACTCGTGGGCACTCAATGAAATTGCTGAGCAGTTGGGTCAGAACAGATAAAAGGAAGTCCTTCTTCACCCAAAGAGTCATTAACACATGAAATTCACTGCCACAGGAGGTCGCGGCAGCTACAAGCATGGGCAGCTTCAAGAGGGAATTAGATAAGCATATGGAGCAGAGGTCCATCAGTGGCTATTAGCCACAAGGTATACATAGGGACTCTGGGGCAAGGGATGCTCTGTATTCTTGGTGCTTGGGGGGTCAACAGTGGGAGGGCTTCTAGTGTCTTGGCCCCACTGCTGGACCTCCTGATGGCACCTGGTATTTTTGGCCACTGTGTGACAGAGTGTTGGATTGGATGGGCCATTGGCCTGATCCAACATTGGCTTCTCTTATGTTCTTATGACCATCATGCGAGTCTGAATAATTATATTCAAAATTAATAGGGCTTTTTTGTGACATTTTATGCCAGCTGCACTAATGCAGCAGTTGTCCTTGGATTGTTCTGATGAGAATTTTCCTTCCAAACTCACTGAAAAAATTAAAAAGTTCCGGCATCCTAAATGAAACATAGTAGCAACGTTAAGTACTACACTCTAGTATGATGGTCTTATGTCTCCTGAATTAGCCAGTCAGACTGAATTAGCCAGTCAAGTTTCTTAAGTGATTATGAAATTGTGCAATGCTTGTAGCAACTTTTAGTTAATTTTCATCTTCTCCCCATCTCCATGTTCTTAAGGCATGCATTGGCATTGATAAAAGGCTGTAAGGTAATCTTTCATGTGATTGTATGTAGTGTAGTGTCACATCAAGATTCTCTTTGTGCAGCGTTTTACTGAATTGCTGATGTGCACTCGCCCACTGGTAAAACGCAACACACAAAATCATGACTGTGCAGTCCTCTCAGAATTGCTTTTGGGTGGGGTCCATAAGTGTGTGTTTCTCCATCCACAACTGATCTGGGAGGGAAAGATCGCTGACTGATGGAACTAGCCTCTGAATTGTTCCCCATCCCCTGAGCAGACACCTGGAGGCACTTTTGGAATGGACGAGGGCTAACAAGCTGAAACTTAATCCTGACAAGCCAGAGGTGCTACTGGGGAGGGAAAGACCTGACCCAATTAATGGGTTATTCCCGGTTATGAATGAGGTTGCACTCCCCCAAAAGTAGCAGGTTCATAGGCTGGGGGTGCTCCTGGACCTAGGCACCCTGTTGGATAAAGAGATGGAACTGCTGGCCAATGGTGCCCTTCAGCATCTTTGGCTGGTGAGCCAGTTGCAGCCTTTCCTGGGCAGAAAAGATCCGGCCACTGTGGTGCATGCCCTGATAACATTTAGATTAGATTATTAAAATGTGTTCTGTGTGGGGCTGCCCTTTAAGACTGTCTGGAAGCTACAGTTAATATGGATTGCTGTGGCCAGAGTGTTGATTGGAGTGGGTCATAGGAAACATATCACTCCAGCCTTGTCCCAGCTACACTGGCTTCCAATTGGCTTCCAGGTGCAATTCAGTGTTCTGGTATTGACCTTTAAAGCCCTGTATGGCCTGGGGCAAACATGTCTTGAGGACTGCCTTCTCCCATACCAACCTAGCCTCTAAATACGATCGTCTTGGAGGCCCTGCTTTGGTTGCAACCAACCTTCTGCGGCTGGGTGGGTGGCAAGCCAAGAACGAGCCTTCTCCATTATGGCATCAAAACTCTGGAACTCCATCCTCCGGGAGATTCATCCGTCTCCCTTTATCAGTGTCTTGTGCCAGCAGGTGAAGGCTTTTTTATTTCATCTGGCATCTGGAATCGTTATTGGCCCCTTTCCTAGTGTAGTTTGTTGACGTGTTTTTAATTGAGGTTTATATTCTAACTGTACTTTTAATTGTTTAATTGTTTTAATTTTTTTTAAGTGTGCCACCTTGTGGACCCCACTTGGGTGGAAAGGTGGCATAAAAATGTTTTGGGTAAATACATACATACATACATTTACCAGTTGACAAATCTGACCTGTCAAAACAACCTTTCCCTTGGACTTTGTTAGATTTTTTTTTAAAAAATAAAGAATATATAAGGAATATTGGCATCCACTTATCTATAAATTCTTAAGCATAAAGACTACGGAACTGCTTTTAAAGAATGTGGACTGCGGGCTCTGTTGTTTAGCTCAAGGATACAGCCAAATGTGGCCAATTTCACAATTGTGACCTCAGCCTCGAAGGCATTTCAAACGGGCTTTAAATTTATTTGTTAGAACATTGCCCTCAAGAAACACTTCCACGCTCTTAAAGAGTAACATGTGTGGCATGCTGATTGAAAGACTGATTCATTCTGTCAGAAGCCAGAAACTATTATGGAAGGTCTGTTGCAGTGATTCCTCAGGTATGCACTGGGGTGTCTTAGCAAGCCATCAGAGGGGCCGAGGCATGCCATGAAAATTTAAGCTACCATCTTGGAAACTTCTACCATTCTGTGCTTGAAAGAATATAAAGAATATAAGAAGGGCTATTCTAGATCAGACCAAAGGCTCCCCAAATCCAGATTCTGTTCATACAGTGACCAACCAGCTATCAGCTACCTGAGAGCCAATGTGGTGTGATGATTAAGAGTGACAGGCTCTCATTTAAGGAACTGAGTTTGATTCCCCACACCTTCTCCATGTGAAACCTGCTGGGTGACCTCAGGCCAATCACAATTCTCTCAGAACTCTCTCAGCACACCTGCCTTACAAGGTGCCTGTTGTGGGGAGCGGAAGGGAAGGCAACTGTAAGTCGCTTTGAGACTCCTTGGGGTAGAGAAAAGTGGGGTATAAAACCTGACTCTTCTGAAGAAGAAGAAGTGAGCAGTGACTCATAAAAGCTCCTACCCTGCCACATATTTTGTTAGTCTTTAAGGTGCTACTGGACTCTTGCTCTTTTCTACTATTTCTTCTCCAACCTCTAGAAAGCCAAAAGCAGGATAATCGCAACAGCATCCTCCTGCCCATGCACAGCAGTAATCTGAATGGTCAACTACAGACTGAGTGCACGGTGAGGCAGGATAAGAGTGGCACGTTTGGACAAACCTCTCTGGAGCAAATAACATCGGATGAAATAGAGGCACAGCCAGACCACACCAAGTCTGACTGCAGCCCTAGATTGGACAGGCAATAAATTAATTACACTCCATTATATAATATAGATTACACTATGAAATGGAATTGATTAAAGGCTTGCCCAGGTCTTAACATAATTTCCTGAGCTGTTTTCCTTTCAGTACACACTTTTAAAGTATTTTCACAATATTTTTCTGTAATGTCCAGCTAGACAAAGAGTTCTGGAGAATTCAAAAGCTCTTATGTTGTTAAGTGTCATTTGGTTGGTATTATGTGTATGATGCTCTGGGTTTGGGGATTATACTTTGGGAAAGTGTGGCTGCTAACAGCTGCCTTCTGTATAGAAACCAGTACCTCAATTGATTTATAACATAATAAAATGAAGATCAGCACAGTTATCCAGCCCTATAAAAGGTAAATGATAACCAAATCAAAATAGTGGGAATCACAATTTTAAACAAAATTTCAACTGAAATTGAAATGTCAAGGGATTGCAAAACAGGGATATTTCCCAGTGAAATAATTTGAAGACTTCTAAGGGAGAATAAAAGAATTTTGGTTGTGCTAGGGAAATTTCTGGAGGGAAGGCAGGACAGTATAGCCCAGTCTTTGTTAATCTTGGGCCTTGCTTGCCAAATATTACCTATTTCCTACACTCATGTTCTGTTTCGTTGTTACATTGGCTGTGTTATGGATTCACATGCATTCTTATACAGTTCGTGTGTTGCACGCAACCTTGCTCTTTCCCATTGCTGTTGATTTTCTCTGCTGAGAATTGTTGGGAGGGAGTGGATGTGTTTGGCTGTCTGCTTTGCTTGGTTAGTGTCGACTAGGGATGTGCATTCGGTTCGTCGGAACTAAATGCACCCCCGAAAATGGCCCATTGGGGCCTGTTTCGGGCTGCTCCAGGCCGATTCAGATTCTCTCTGAATCGGCTTGCTGCTGAATTGCCGCCGAAAATAGGCGGCAGTTCAGCCCCATTATATCCTATGGGCCATTGAAGTCAATGGCGAAAACATAGGGTATATTCTTGGGGCTGGAGGGGAGGGGGTTTGAGAGATAGACTCCAAAATCGCAGAGTAGCTGCAGGGGCCTCTCCCCAAGATACTCAATTGACTTCAATGGCCCATAGGATATAATGGGGCTGAAATTGACATTTGGCTGGCAGAAAGACTCCCCAGTGGGCTGGTACTGCCGAAATAGACATGCAGGAGTCTTTCTACTGGCGGGAAAGGATTCTGCCGGATTCGGCCGAATTTATTTTTTTTTGCACACCCCTAGTGTCGACTGGTAAGAGTTCTTATGCAGGGGCCTCCTGAGTGTGTTGAGAACACCTTGGGAAGTATATGATCTCATCATGCTGTGTGACCTGGTAGTCTGGGGAGCTTTTAAAATGTAACCGTTAGCATGCAGGTGTGGGGTTGGTCACAAGGGCAGGGGCAGATGTATGGTGGGCTGAATGGGAGCAATGTTCGGTTGCTTGGCATCTGTGGAATTTCTTGCTTTTAGTATATTGGCAGAACTGGTGTCTGGGCCCCAGTTCCAACACAGAAGCTGTCTATGCTTGGAACCTTTCTACCTCTTAACAAACAAATCTTGCTGCTACAAGAGTGTTTGTGAGAGTGATTGCATCTAGGACTTTACAGTCTTGTCAGATCTCAGAAGCTAAGCATCATCAGTACTTGGAAAGGAGACAACAAAGGAAGGCTCTGCACGGGAAGTCAATGGCAAACTACCTCTTGCTAGTTCTGTTCTAGAGAATCAGTTAAGAGACCCTAAAGGACACTGTGTGGGAACTGTATGTGCATACAGGAATAGCTCTCACTAATGTTTGTTTTCAAGAAGGGCTGCTTTCTAACAGTGACTATTTGAACAGGTTTGGGTCAGGCTCAGGTTTGGACCAGGTTCAAAAACCAGCATCCCCAAATGTTTCACCTGTGGTCTAATATATGGTCTGAGGGGGGTCAGGGACCTTCCTAGGCAACTTCCTAATGTTCTAGGGTGAGCCTTGAGGAAGGTAACCCAGAACTCATTCAGTAGTTGAATTCCTGGTATTTTAAGAGAAACCCAAAAAAGATGACATGACCCACACTGATGAAGAGGAATCCAGATCAAATCCGTATGTTTTCCTTTAATGTAAAAATTAGCAGGCAAAGAGTTCTTGCCAAGTTCCATATGTCTTTTGGGGGACCCTCGGCTATAAAAGTTAGGGTTGCCAAGTCACTTACATGTAATACTGGGGGAGACTTGGGCCCGGACCAGGACATAGAGTTTCCAGGCTGTCAGCCAGCATCAGCCAGCAACATGCCCAATGTGATGATGTCACTTCCGGGTTAGGTACATCGGCCCAAACTGGGCACGTTGGGGGCGGGGTTTCCCCCGCCGGCCTGATCTTGACTGGTGGATTGGGGACCCTTTTACCGGGGGAACCTCCACCCTCCTGGGGGATCTGGCAGCCCTAATAAAAATCCAGAACTGGTTGTATAGCAGATTTGGCCAGGATTATGTCAGTTTATGATATGAGAGGGATGATACCCTGAAAAGGACATAAAAGTGGCAGCAGAGCTCTAGGGGAGGAGAGGGACTTTGGCCTCCCTCCCTCTCTGCTCTTTTTCAGGTTATTTCTATGTCCTCAGAGTGAATCTTAAAGAATGCTGATGTAAAATCTCTCAGATGTAAAATCTCTCCAATTAAGGCCAACTCATTTTATTATTTCTCTTTGAAACTGGTGAGATGATTGCAACTGTAATCTGGTATTGTAAAGAGTTAGCACTGAAGTAAGAAGAGTCAGCATTGAGGTAAGTTGCGTTAGAGTTTATTGAGATTTCTGCTTGGGGAATTTGTCCTCTTGGATTGAGAGGAACAGTGGAGAATTTGCTGTTCTTTGGAGAATTCTTTGGGGGGTTGGGGGGAGAATTTACCCTCTCGGATAGAGGAATCTGTAATAAGAAGTCGAAATGAAGGAATGAACCTTGTTCCTTTGTTGCATAGCTGATAAAAGTAGTTAAATAATATTTGGATTGCTTCTGGTTCCTTTTACATGGGATTTTGTTTCTCTTACGCTAAGGATAACGGATCTCTTGTAATTCAGAGTTAGCCTGGGAACTAACAACCACTGTGTGGTGTAACACAAAACTATAAAGAGAAATCAAAGAGAAGTTAAAGAGATATCCTTCTTTTGAAAAAGAATAAGAGGAATCAATGGCTAGATCTAAAAAAGTGAATTTTAGAAAAAAAATAAATTCTTCTTCCCACAACAACACTACTGCATGATGTGCAGGGCAGTATACATTGTCCTCCTTTTCTCATTTGGATCCCCCAACAATACTATGAGGTAGGTTAGGGTGAGAGAGTGAAACAGTCCCAAGGGGGGTTACTCAGTGAACAAACATGGCTCTCCCAGGTCCTGGTCCAACACTCTAACCTCTACACTGCAATAATGCTGTTCTGATACATAATATAGTTAAAATTTTGGTTACATATTTCCTACAGAATATGGGATCTGGTCCCAGTGTTTTGCATTAACACCCCTCTTTTTAGAGGATTAATTAGGGTTGCCACCTGGCCACCAGTGGGAGATGGGGGTAGGGTTGCCAGATCCAGGTTGAAAAATTCCTGGAGATTTGGGGATGGAGCTTGGGGAGGACAGGGACCTCAGTGGGGTGCAATGCCAGAGAGTCCACCCTCCAAAGCATCCATTTTCTCCAGGGGGACTGATCTCTGTAGTCTGGAGATGAGCTGGAATTCCAGGGGATCCCCAGGTCCTACCTGGAGGCTGGCATCTCTATGTGTTGTACAGTCTCATTTAATTTCTAATACTAATGTTTCCTATGTAGAATCAGTGAACTGACCAGAAGCATAGGTACTCCTCAGGGTCAGATATGGAGGGATGACAGCCCCCCTTTCTAAATATTACTCTGCACACCTGTGCTTATAAAATTCAGCTTTGCTTGCAGTATAGATGGATTCGTATTTTCTGGAGCCAAAGGGAAAACATGTAAAATGCTGGCAGGGTAGTTAACACAGCATCTCACCTGCTTACCAGTCTACTCAGCCAATAAGAACCGAGCTAAGAAAGATTTGCACATTGGATCATAATGGCTCCTCAACAGCTGCTCACTTCCATTGAAGCAAACTGTGCCAAATATTAACCTTCATCCTTATCAAATTTACCACATGAGAGTTCCACAGAAATGAAGCAATTACTCTGAACATATGGCCCACTCTCCCAAGTTTCTCCTCACTCCCTTTATATCCCATTATATCTACCATTCTGTTCTTTATTCCGCATTTTGGCTCCCCTCCCCTTTCTCAAATCTAATACTGCTTTCCCTTACTATTTAATTTTGTTGGCCTTTGTTGTTTCTGAGTTCCTTATCCTTCTTGTATTTCTTCATGTGAATTCCTTTCCATCTGCTTCAAAATCTCTCTTGCTTTTGAATTTTTTTACTCAGTTTTCTAATCCTCTTTTTCCCACTCATGTATGGTTTTCCTGTACCTTTCCACAATTTTCTCCATTTCTTTTGTCTGGTTTCCTGTTAACTTCCTCAGAATCATACCCTTAGCTATTGTCAAGCGGTACAAAAACCTAGCGATTCCAGCTGGGTAAGTGTGGTGTTAGTCTGTTGCAGCAAACAAACACACACACAAAACCCAGAGACACACACACAAAAACCAAAACCAGCAATCTGGTGATTCCATCTTCATCTGATGAAGTGGGACCTGGCCCATAATTCTCGCACCACAGTAAATTTGCTAAACTTCAAGGTACTATGAGACTTCATATTTTTTTTTACTAAGACTAGGATTTAATTCTTTTAAAACTATTGTCTGCTATAGATTAACATACTAGGATTAGAGAGGAAAGATCAGTTTGTAATTCACAACATCCAGGTAATTTCCCCCCATCTAAATTGTATTGCCCCCCTATATATCTTCAAAAACAATTTGTACAGTCACTGTGATTGTAAACCACATAGATTTTCATGCTACAAATATGCTATTTTACCCAAGGACATATGAAGAAACACTCATTCCATCTTGCTATTAATCAAGGTCAAAATTAGCTTTTGGGCTGCAAAGTGGTGGGGGTAAATGCCCAACTAACTAACTAACTAACTAACTTCCTTCCTTCCTTCCTTCCTTCCTTCCTTCCTTCCTTCCTTCCTTCCTTCCTTCCTTCCTTCCTTCTTCATGGCCATTTGCTAATATTCACAGCCAATTTTTTCTCCTTTGCTGCAGCTTTGCAGACATTCCCCCCCCCCCCAATTTCATTCCTCTTCCCAACCAATCAGGCAGGGCTCTTTTTGTAGCAGGAACTCCTTTGCATATTAGGTGACACACCTCTAATGTAGCCAATCCTCCAAGAGCTTACAGAGATCTTCTTACAGGGACTACTGTAAGCTCTTGGAGGATTGGCTACATTAGGGGTGCGCCACCTAATAGGCAAAGGCATTCCTGCTTCAAAAAGAATCAGGAAGATGATGGATATGATGACCTTACATACTGGATATGATAACATTACATTGTAAAGTAGCCAGTCAGCTTCAAAAGGGGCAATGAAAACCCATTAATATATGGATCATAATAGAAATTCTGGCCAATCAGGGATTTCAGAACAAACACTTTTGCACAGATCTTTGAAAAACTGCTAAAGGGGGGTGGTCTTTATTCCCACAAAGTTTTTCTCAAAATCCAACGTGTTTATCCCAGCTGTATCCTAATTCTTCCATTTTCCATCTTGTGTTTCCCATTTTATTTTTCAATATAGCAGATTCTCGTGTTCTAATAAGATATCCAGTAACTATTTGAGTGCTGCCATACCTCTGGATATGCACAAGCCATATTTTTCAGAGGGCAATCTTCATTCCAACTGTTGCTAGAAGTTAGAAGGGCTGGCAGTCTTCACAACGGGGGCAGAAGTACCATTATGCAAAACAAAACAAAAAATATTGGTATGCACTTCAAGAAGAAGCACCTCTTTCTGCTCTCATGACAGCAGTGTGTGAAAATACCCTTAATTTTTTCAAGTTTCACTGTCAGAAGTTTAGAAGTGGGATTATCAACTGATTACATTTTTTAAATGTATGTAGCTGTTTATACTGACTTGTCTCCCCAGCAGGCACCCAAAACAGCTTACAGCTTCATTCTTTCCTCCATGTTATCCTTACAGCAACAACTTTGAAAGGCAGGTAAGACTGAGAGTGTGTGCCTGGTGCAAAGTCATCCTAGAAACCTTGCAGGCAGAGTGAGTGCCTGAACTTGGATCTCTCAGGTCCCGCTCTGACACTACACCATGCTGGCCCTCAGAATTTTTACTTGCTTAATTCATATATTACCAAAACCTCAATAAAGGTGTCTTTTTTCAGATATCGCAAGAAGTTCAGCTATAAGAAGAGAAGAAGAGAAAAGATTGGATTTATACCCCGCCCTTCACTCAGAGTCTCAAAGCGGCTTACAAACTCCTTTCCCTTCCCTTCCCTACAACAGACACCCTGTGAGGTAGGCGAGGCTGAGAGAGCTCTTTCCAGAGCTGTCCTTGAGAGAACAGCTCTGACAGAAGTATGGTTTGCCCAAGGTCATCCAGCAGCTGCAAGTGGAGGAGTGGGGAATCAAACCCGGTTCTCCCAGATCAACCACTACACCAAACTTACAAGCACATTGCAAGCACCCTTGAGGCTGAACCAGAAACTCCAGCTGGTGCAAAATGCAGCAGTGCGCCTGCTAACTGCAAATGTCTGTGTGGGTGCACGTCTCGCCGGTGCTCCACCAATTGCACTGGCTACCACTTGAGTACTGGATCCACTTCAAGGTGCTGGTGCTAACCTTTAAAGTCTTGGGACTGGGACTGACATATCTAAAGGACCACCATTCCCCATATGTGCCCTGGAGAGCCCTGTACTCTGTGGAGAACCGTCTGCTGGTTATTCCCAGCCCAAAAGGCATTCACCTAGCCTCCACCAGAGCCAGGGCATTTTTGGCCCTGGCCCTGGCCCCGGCCTGGTGGAATACGCTCCTGACTGAAATCAGGGCCCTGTAGGACTTATTACAATTCCATGGGGCCTGCAAAATGGAGTTGTTCTGCCAGGCCTTTCGTTGAGGCAGCAGGTCCCTACCAACTGGCCGCCCTGTTGCTGTGGCAGTAGGCTAATACTAATGAGACCTTTATGACTTGGCTTCAGGCCTTTCATTCCTGGCGGTAGGATTTGAAATTTGCTGTTTTAAAGTGGTTTTATTGTATTAATTTAATATTTGATATTTATTTATTTAATCATTTAAGATTGTAATGGAATGTATTGTTGTGACCTGCCCTGAACCCCGCTTTCTGGGAAGGTGGGATATAAACCAAATAAATAAATAAACAAACAAGGAACATCAAACGTTCTCAAACCAGCTCTGACTTCAACCATTCATACATGCAGAGGAGTGCCAGACACATCTACTACTTCCACTGAAGATAAGCAGGCGGACCTTTTAGGTGGGGATGCGCCATGTTCTTTCATTATTGGGCTCTCCCACATTCTTATTTTCATTACTTTTGTGTCCGTCTTGCTTCAGGGTGGGGTTCCTTTTCTGCACCTGTTTTGCCCTCTCTATTGATCGTTTCAATATTACATCACTGTATATACTCGACATACGGCAATGTAATATCACATCAGCCACCAGAGGGAGCTAAACACATGCAAAAAGGGGAGAAACCCTGAAGCAATAGGGACACACAAGCAATGAAAATGAGAATGCAAAAGAGTCCTATTATTCCTAGTGTACTGTAACAGCCTTCAAAATTCCCAAGCAGTTTTCAGTGGCCATCCTTTAATACATTCCTGTGCATGCCAATTATTTTATGTCTTGCAGTTATGCCTGAGTGTCCTGTAGTGTACAACGTTGCAAGCTGAGAACAACTTCAATAAAATCAATGGGGTACCGCCAGCTTCACTGACTAAAGAATTGGACCCTTAATTTTCAAGGTTCACATTCATTGTGTGACTGTCATTTAGAAACAAAACAGTTGTCAGACCCCAAAGACTTTCTATTTGTGTCGGGGGGGTTTCCCCCATAACATTTTTATTTTAGTTATGCAGATAAGTCTCAATGGTGCATGGAGCTTATAAGTGTGGAGCAAAGTTTTCTAGGCCTTTCATGTACAATAGCTATTATTTGATTTTGCAATACACACACACACCTGTAATGCTCACAGTGGTATGGCCAGGAGTTGGTCTTTAATGTGGAACATTTACTGAAGAAATTATGGTACCTGGTTCTCCAATTACTTGAATCTGCTTGAATGTTAACTGACAAAAACTGAAAACTGGACATTTTACCAAACCATGGGACTTGGCTTTGGAAGACCTGGCTGCTAATGATTGCTAGATCATGGTAGGGCTGCCAAACCCCCCCAGGGGGGTGGGAATTCCCCTGCTAAAAGGGTCCCCAATCTGCCAGTTGGGATCCCGGCCGACGGGCGGAACCCCACCCCCGAAATGGCCAGATCGGGCCAACATGGCCAGCTTGATGATGTAGACCGGGAGTGATGTCATCATGCTGGGCACATCACCTAGAGATGCTCTGGCAATCACCCTGAAAACTCTTTTGTACCATAGAGTTTTCAGGCCATTTGCTAGAGCAGTGCCCAGCAACGTGTCCAGTGTGATGACATCACTTCCAGTCTACATTATTGTGGAGCCCATGTGCAAAGCGTGCACACAAAGACTCCCAGAGAGAGCCCTGGACTCCCCCACTATTTCACCGGTAACACTTGGCAAACCTGTATCGTGGCCAGTTGTGAATTCGTTGAAGTTCCATTATTTGTATGGCATAGTAATTTTAACATGATCCCTTAAGGTAAAAGCCCTTGTTTTAGCTTCACTTTTCACTCGTGTTGTTGGTTGCTGGCTGTGGCCACTTAATGCCTAGCAGGGCCCAGAACAGGCCTAGCTTCTGTTCTAATAAAGTTCTGTTCTATTCTGGTGCCGGGTACTGTGAGTTATTACAATGGCCCTGGATAAAATCTCTACTCAGAAGCAAATTTATAACAATAAGAAAAATGTGCAGGTCTTATGTGTTCAGCATTGGGCCCTTTTAATTGATTACTGAAATAAGCCATTTCCTATGGAGCCAGCTAGAATGAACTGTTGAAAAAGGCATAATGAGACAAGGTTTTTGGAAGTCGGAAATAATGTTATATTGAATGTAAGCATTAAAAAAAGTAGCTGTGGATGTTTATTGTTTGCTAAAGTTTTGCAGTCTCGGGACACATTTTTTTAAAAAAATGAATGCGGAAGAGAACGAGATGGTGGAGTGAGTGAAGTAAATAAATAAAAATAACTTTGCTGTGAGTGAGAATTCACTCACACATGGAATTCACTGCCACAGGAGGTGGTGGCGGCTACAAGCATGGACAGCTTCAAGAGGGAATTAGATAAGCATATGGAGCAGAAGTCCATCAGTGGCTATTAGCCACAAGGTATAGATAGGAACTCTCAGGCTGGGGCAAGGGATGCTCTGTATTCTTGGTGCTGGGGGGGGCAGCAGTGGGAGGGCTTCTAGTGTCCTGGCCCCACTACTGGACCTCCTGATGGCACCTGGTATTTTTGGCCACTGTGTGACAGAGTGTTAGACTAGATGGGCCATTGGCCTGATCCAACATTGGCTTCTCTTATGTTCTTTAGATAGATAGATGATAGATAGATAGATAGATAGATAGATAGATAGATAGATAGATAGATAGATAGATAGATAGATAGATAGATAGATGATAGATAGATGATAGATAGATGATAGATAGATGATAGATAGATGATAGATAGATAGATAGATAGATGATAGATAGATAGATAGATAGATAGATAGATAGATAGATAGATAGATAGATAGATAGATAGATGATAGATTTGTGACACACTGATGTGACAAAGCCCTGATCTAATAATCCCACTCAGTAGATAATGAGGGTGGGGTTTATAGTAAAGCAAAATAACTTGCTTAAGGTCACCAAGCATGTTTGTGGTGAAGATGAGATTTGGACTTCCTGTTTCATGCTCTTCGCTATTCCCTGTGCTGTTTATCCCTCTTCACTGTACATAACGAACCTCCCACCATTGTTATTGCTGTTGTTTTAAGGGTATCTAATCCCAGCCCTTGGCCACACCTTCCCTCTCTTCTTCGGCCTTTATAACCAGGAGGCCATTTAATTTGCCAGGAGACCTTTGGGGCATCGTCTTCTAGAGATGCTGGGAAGCGAATTGAACTGTAGGGAGGAAGACTGAAAGCATGCCAAGTCCCCCTTTGCCAGTCGACTGAAAGAATGTAAAACAAAAATCCAAACACCTCTTCCTTGTTGCTACACAACTACCAATCAGAGCTGAGCCAGCAAGGGGGACTTCTGCAAAGAATATGAATAATGTACGAAAGAATTTTAAAGAAAATACCTTCAGGCTAGAAAAAAGGAAGACTAATCAGGGTATTGTTTTTCAGAAAAACACAACTCACTTTGAAGTCTTTAAGCTACTTCCTTATGATTCCCTGGACTGTTACGTTGTGTTTAACATTTATTTAGTTAAACTTAAGTTATTTTTGTACTTATCTTATGTTTTCTACTTCCCTATCTCCTGCTAAGCTCAGATCTTTCCTCAAGCTGACTTATTTCTCTCGGAATTCTTTCAGAATTATGTGGTGAACATAAATCTATTTCTGACGGTATTTCTATTGCTGTTGGGGAAGCTTTTTCATGTGGAGATTTTTCCGGGGGGGGGACACACTGTTTTTGACTGCTGTTTTCCATTCATACGACATCAGGATTGATTTTCAAACTCAGCCAAGGCAAAGTTTGACCACAGAGTTACATTGTTATAAATAGTTGAGCTTTTTCAAATAAATAGTTCAATGTCATTTGGTGGGGGAAAGGAACTATGGAGGATCAGTTCTGGTCATTCCAGTGGCCTGTTTGGGCTTCTGTACATTTTTATTTAGAAACTGGAATTATCATTCCAACTTTCCATCACCCAGTATGGAGACAGAGGAAAGGCTCTTGGGCCCCTTTAGTTTTAATTTGGGACACTTGAAAGGTTAATACAGTTACGCGCAAGGTAGAAAAGGGTATTTTCCTTCCTCTCTTCCAAGGCTAGAATTTGGGGTTATGGAGTGAATTTGACTGCACTGACCCGGACGGCCAAGGCTGCCTCAGTCTCTTCAAATCTCAGAAGCTAAGCAGGGTTGCCTCTGGTTAGTATTTGGATGAGAGGCCACCAAGAAAGTCTAGGGTTGCTACGCAGAGGCAGGCAATGGTAAACCACCTCTGTTTGTCTCTTGCCTTGAAAACCCCTACTGGGTCAGCATGAGTCAGCTACAACTTGACAGTGCTTTATGCACACAATGAGTTTGACTGGTATCTGATTCGGGGTACACAATTTTTTTTTATATACAAGGTATAATATCTTTGTGGAGTTTTGCTGCTACAAAATGGGACAATGGGCACTGGCAAAGGTGGTTTTTAAAAGATTCTTCAGCCAAATTTGCAGAATATAACAGTGCAGTCCTCAGCAGACACCCTTCCAAGCTCATAGAAGTGCACCATAAGAAGAAGAGAAGAGAGAAGAAGAGTTTGGACTTATACCCCGCCCTTCACTGCCCAAAGACGTCTCAGAGCGGCTTACAAACTCCTTTCCCTTCCCCTCCCCACAACAGATGCCCTGTGAGGTAGGTGGGGCTGAGAGAACTTCTGACAGAAACTGTCTTTGAGAGAACAGCTGTGCCAGAGCTTGTGACTGACCCAAGGTCACATCAGCAGGTGCAAGTGGAGGAGTGGGGAATCAAACCCGGTTCTCCCAGATCAGAGTCCACGCACTGAACCACTACACCAAACTGTCTACAACTGTCAACAACTGTCTACTGGCCTTGCTAACCTCTGTGGTAAGAGGCAGCGTTCCTCTAGATAGTAATTGCTGGAGCACTGGCTGCTTCCACACACACTGAGTAATGCACTCTCAATGCAATCGAATTTTCCTGCATGAAACAAGAAGATCCAGTTGTAAACAGTCGCTAAATATGCATTGAATGTGTATTATCCAGTTTGTGTGGAAGCACCCACAGTCAAGACAGTTTTCATGTTGTGTTTCCCAGAGTTCCTTGGCTGTTCCTTGTGAGAAAGGAAACTGGATGCTGGAGTCACGGATCCCCGGTCTGATCTGGCAGGTCTTTTGTTACTCGGGTTTGCATGGATTATTTCCACACATTTGACAGGATATTAACCGTATTTAATAAATGGAGAAACAGAATGGTTTTCCAGTTGGCAAAGGTGTCAGATGTACTTCATCTTCCTGTCCAACCTGTATGCGGAATATATCATAAGAAAAACTGGATCAGAGTTAGATGAAGCTGGAGTGAAAACTGGCGGAAGGTCCTTTAACAGTATGAGATATGCAGATGAGACCACATTACTGGCGGAAAATAGTGAAGACTTGAAATGACGACTGATGAAGGGAAAGCAGAAAGTGCCAAAGGAGGGTTACAGTGGGACATCAAGTAGACAAAAGTAATGACTGATGGGGAATTATGCAGCTTTAAGGGTGATGATGAAAAAATGAAATTGTTCCAGATTTCCTGTTCCTTGGTAGCACATGTTCTTTAGCTGTCCACTCTACAGGGAGGTACATCTTGGAATTATTACTCCACTACTTGATATGATCCCCGGCCATGTAACTACTGATAAAGCAAGGCTTCATTGTCTTTTTCTGATGATGATTCTAAGATTATTTGTCAAGTTGCTAAATTCTGTGCATTAATTTTCAAATTACGGGAACTGCCCTTAAAAGCTCTTACATTCAAAACCTTTTTGTTATTGTATTTTATGTTTGACTAAGCTGAATGCTGGTCTAAAGACCGTGATAAACAACTACTACTACTACCACTACTACTACTACTATTCCTTGGTTCTGTCTTCAACCAACAGGGAGATTGGAACCAAGAAATCAGAAGGAGGCTGAGGCTGGGAAGGGCAGCCCTGAGGGAGAAAAGATTCTTAAGTGTAAGGATGTGTCACTGGTGACCAAGACCAACATGTGTCACTGCTCACCCACATATAGGTGTGAAAGCTGGACAGTAAAGATAGCTGACAGGAAGAAAGTTGATTCATTTGAAATGTGACATTAACAGAGAGTTTTACAGCTGTCATGGACCACCAAAAAGACAAATGGGTGGATTCCAGATCAAATCAAGCCTTGAACTCTCCCAGGAAGCTAAAATGATTAAACTGAGGCCATCGTAGTTTGGTCACACTATGAGGAGACAAGAGTCAATGGAAAAGACCAGGATGCAAGGAAAAGTGGAAGGCAGCAGGAAAAGAGGAAGACCCGACATGAGATGGATGGACTCAATCAAGGAAGCCACGACCTTCGCTTTACGAGACCTGAGCAAGGCTGCTAACACGAGGATGTCTGGGTGGCCATTCATTCATGGAGACATCATAAGGCAGAAGCGACTTGATGACACTTAACACATGCACCATTTGCAGTGGTAATAAATCTGAAAACAAAAGACAGGCTGTAATTAGTGTCTGCCATGTTTGATTGCTATCACACAATAGCTGTCAAACAATTTGACAGTTACCAGACAGAAGGCGGGGTCAGAATTTGACAGCTGTCTAGCCCTTGACCTTTCCCTGGGATCACTGACAGAAGGCACCAGTCAATAGATAACTTGTGTTTCTACCAACTGCGTTGTTGGGGGGATTAGGGGGAAGGGTGGCCAGCTCCAGGTTGAGAAACTCCTGGAGATTTGGGGGTGGAGCCTGGGGAGGACAGGGACCTCGGGGGGTACAGTGCGCCTAGAGTCCACCCTCCAATGCATCCATTTCCTCCAGGAGAACTGATCTCTGTAGTCTGGAGATGAGCTGTGATTCTGGGGGGGATCCACCTGGAGGCTGGCATCCTTAGCTTTTTTGTATGCCATCTGTACCATTTCCTCTCTCTTCGGGGCATGGGGTGTGCAAAGCCAAGGGCTGAAGCTGCCCTGAGATCCTGCCTCCTTCAGGGATTGCCCGATGCCACCTCACGCCAGTCCTGCAAATGACATTTAGATTTGTTTCTTTGGATTTAGTTGTCTTTGTCTGACCCATTCCAGTCTTGGAAGAAACCTGGAAGAAATGGTCCTATAATTTATTTATTTATTTATTGTTTATTGCTTTGACTTTTACCCCGCCCTCCCCACCGAGGCAGGCTCAGGGCGGCTTCCATAAAACTGATAAAACAATGTACGTCTTATGAAATTACAAATACATAATTTAAAAACATTAATATCGATGGCACTACCAAACAGTAAAGTGCAATTTGAGATGCGTTCAGCGGTGCCGCCACACTAGATCACTTCTGGGTCTGAGTCAACACAGGGTGTAGCTGGTGAGGCACCGCTCCTATCGGA
Organism: Gekko gecko; assembly: GCA_029375565.1. Lineage (NCBI taxonomy): Eukaryota > Metazoa > Chordata > Lepidosauria > Squamata > Gekkonidae > Gekko > Gekko gecko. Next base: position 17,735,487 of record JAPDNY010000010.1, read on the forward strand.
ATGCCTGCCTAAAAAGCTCCGTTTTCATGGCCCTGCGGAACTGTGGGAGGTCCCACAGGGCCCTGATCTCGCCCGGGAGCTCATTCCAATATCAAGGAGCCACCAGAGAGAATGCCCTGGTCCTTGTCGATGTCAACCTGCAGCCTTTGGACCAGGGAGGGCCAGGCAGTTTTGGGATCCTGGTCACAGTGCTCTCTGGGGAACATACGGGGAAAGGCAGTCCCCCAGGTAGGCCAGTCCCTGACCAAAAAGGGCTTTAAAAGTCAAAAACAGCACCTTGAAGTGAATCTGATATGCGATTGGCAGCCAGTGCAATGTCTTTAGCACAGGCTGGATGTGCTCCCACCTGGGGAGACCCATCAAGAGCCTGGCCACTTCATTTTGCACCAGCTGCAGCTTCCAGAGTTGCACCAAGGGCAGCCCCGGGTAGAGAGCATTGCAGTAGTCCAACCTCGAGGTGATCATTGCATGGATCACTACAGCCAGATCATTGCGTTCGAGGAAGGGAACCAACTGCCTAATCAGCCGAAGGTAGTAAAAGGCTGCCTTGGCAACGGCTGCTACCTGGGTCTTCATTGCTAAGGAAGCATCCAGGAGCACTCCCAAGCTCCTGACCCTCGATGCTGGCACTAACGGTGCCCCATTGAAGGCCAGGAGTCGGATCCCTACCCCCATACTGCTCCAATTCAGGCACGGGACCTCTGTCTTCATCGGATTCAATTTCAATCGACTCAGTCTATGCCAGCCACACCCTGTAACATCCAGTCCAGGTCTTCCGGGGTAGAGTCTGACTGAGCTGGGTGTCTTCCACAGATTGGTGACATCTCTGGGCAATCTGGGCAAGGGGGCACATATATATGTTAAATAGCCTCGGGGAGAGCACAGCCCCCTGAGGCACTCCACATACTAGTGGGTGCCTTTGGGATTGCTGCTTCCCAATAGCCACCCTTTGTCCCCAACCTTGGAGAAAGGAGACAAGCCATTGCATGGCAAACCCCTGAATTCCCATGTCAACGAGGCGGTGGGCGAGTAACTGGTGGTCGTCCATGTCAAACACCACCAACAGGTCTAACAACAACAGCACCGCCATCCTGCCCTGATCCAGGTGCCAGGGAGGGCCAGGCAGTGCATTGAGCATTACAAGGAAGACAAATTCATATACCAAATGGGATAATGTGAATTTCATTGCCATCATTGTATATAACAATGGCTAATTTCCTCCCCCACCCCCAAATTAATCATTGCCTGTCAATTATTTGGTGGAACATTTAATGGTTCTTTGAATAAATAAATTGTACAGGGGATGTAGCACAGCACAATAGGAACCAAGGAGTTATATTGCAAGCACTTTTTCTAAGATGTACAATGGCGGCGGCTGTCTGCTTCATTCACCGTTCATATTTAAATTCAAATCAGGTTTGTAGTGCATTTCCCATTAAGAGGAACAGTTTGTGGCTTCTAAGGAGTCAGATACAAAATGTTAAGATTCATGTACTGATTTTGGGAGGTGATTTGATCAAGCCGCTCACATCACTGAAGGAAGCTTTTCACTAAGTTTCCGAGTAATGCAGCTGAAGGCTGCAGCGACAATGATAGTAAGCAACTTGAGGAATTAGACTTTTCCTCTGCAAACTCTTATGCAAGCAAAAAGGCAACAGGTTAAAGAAACTAGAAATTCGCAGAGGAGGAGTCAGCAGATAATACAGAGGCTCATGTTGTATGCAATAGAATTTGGGAGGACAAAACTCTCAGGATATTAAAGGCAGTGGGGAAAAATTGCATACTATAGCATGCCCTATTGAAACCTGCCATATGTGACTATGAATCTAGCAGAAAGAAAATGACCTGCAGAGGCCAGGGGGTTATAATTGCCTCTCTAAGCAAGGCAGAGTTCCCATATACTCTATCGGTGGGGTTGACATCTCTGAGCTGGGAAATTCCCGGAGATTTGGCGTTAGACCCTGGAGAGGGACCTGATAGAACTTGAGAGGTATATTCTCCTAGATAAGTTATTATGTTTGCCGCAAGGGTTCCAATGGGACCCTAGAAAATTTGCTGCTAGTTGCTGTTTTAAGAGTTTTATATTCACAAAGGCTGAGTTCAGGCTGGTAGTTTGAAGAAGGAGCCAGTCATGGCAAAAAAGCCCCAGAACAAACTGTTCCAGGTTTTCCTGGTCACACTGCGCCAATTGATACAGGAGCATACCTGGAGGAGGCCTGTGGGAGCATTCAGACTGCTGCCCCAGAGGCGCGGCTATAAATGGCTTTTTCCTGGTAAATCGGCTGGATGCCTATGGGTGTTTGAGCGCATGAGCTCATATGTGCTCATGCGCTCATACACCCATAGGCATCTGGCCGATTTGGGGAGGATCCCATTGCGCCGGCACCGTATTGGGCAGTAGAGCGGAGCACAGCCAATCATATTGCTGCCTTATGCGCAACGTGGGTTGCTCCCAGCTTTTCAGCTGAGCATTCACACTTCCGGGAAGTGGAATGCAGTGGGATAAAGGTACTCTTTGGGATTTGCTACCACTTTCAACAGGTATCTTTTAATCCCGGGAGCAAAGCGGAACAGCATGGGTTGCCTCAGGGTGGGGAATGCCAGGCAGATGTGCCTGTGTGAATGCCCCCGTTAATCCGCTTGGGAAACGTGGCTGAAACGTGGCTGTACCAGGGCAAATTGCCAGCCTGAACTCAGGCAAAGAGAATCTATTGCACCTTATGCAATGTATGTACATCACTGTACCTGAAAAAAATTGTATTCAATATGGGTAAATTACTAGTGTCCCCTGATTGTGAAATTGACAAGGTGCTGTTTGAATGTTTGAACATGGTGTAAACCTGCACTTTGATGAACTGTTTTGGTGAAACCTATGTTTGATAATACTTGGCACCAATATTTACATAATAGTACAGAAAAATTTTTAAAAATAAAAAACACAAAATAGATCTACCTTAAGCATACATATATTTTCCCATACCCACCTGGAGGTTAGCAACTCCAGCTACAGGGCTGTCCATACTTTCAGCCAGTTGCAAATTTTCCCTTCTTGGGTAAGGTGCTCAAGATTATGGTGGCAGAGAAATTTCAGACATTTCTGAAGGATATTCCTTATCCAAACCCATTTCCATCTGGCCTCAGATCTAAATTCAGTCTCATTATACAGGAGAAGACATAGGCTGTAGTCACACGGCAAGGTAATTGTGATTTGTTCCCACTGTAATTTAATTGGGAATATTTTTCTTCAGGTAGGGATGTCTAGATGCAGCCGGCCCCTCTCTCTCCACCGCCTGCTCACCTGCCAGCCTGTCCGGCACTTCCTTCCCCTTGCCCGCCTCCATCAACTTTCCACGCCGTCTCCTGCTGCCTGACCAGCCCCAGCTCAATGCTGCTGGCAAGCCGGGTCCTTCCTCCCTCCCTCCTACCACCATAGCTTCAGGGACTCCTGGGGCGCACTCCACCACCCACTCACCTGCAATCCCGCCCAGCACTTCCTTCCCCGCCCACCTCCCCACCGCAACTTTACTTTCCGCCTCTTGCTGCCCACCGCAGCTTCACTCCTGGGGCGGGCAGGACCTTTCTCTGTGCTGGAGGAGCACTTGAACAGTTAAATAATGAATTTATTAAATGCATGGTTGTTCAAGCACTCAAAACCGGAGGCTGTAAAAAAAAAAAAAACTAATTGCGCAAAGAACAGTCAGACAGCCCTAATCACAATCATTGTGAGTGATGGCTGTCCAGATGGGCAAAATCATGGATTCAAAGCCCAAATACCCAGAAAGTACTTCATTTTCCCAGTCCAGGAAAAGGTGGGAGGGAAGGGGGACATTGCGGGAGTGAGTCTGCTTTGGCACAAGAGGCAGATTGGCCCATCTGATCAGCAAAATTAAATGCAAGAGGGAACAGTGGTGAACCCCAATCAAAAGGACCGTGTGACCACACCCCTAGACTGTTGATTCTCCAGGAGGTTAGCATCTTTCTGGAACATTTGTGAGAATTAGGTGCTGATGGTGGCTTTGCTCCTATCTCAAGGTCACATTCCAGAAGGTGGTGCTTGGGATCTCTAGCTCAGTTCCTTGACAATTATGCTCTGTGGTCTCAAAGACATTTATCTTACCCCCCTTTGTTCCAGGAAGTAGTAATAGCCTGAATGGGGACTGAAGCTCAATCCAGATAAGGCAGAGGTTCTGTGACCAGGCTGGTGTTCAGACATGGGTAGTGGTATGGATTGTATAAAACTCCACCTAAAGAATAAGTCTGGTGGTGCTTCTAGATCCTGTCTTATCTTGGAGTGCTTAGGTGGGTCATGTCACTCAGGAATGTTTCTAGAATACAACCTCTTCACTAGCTGGCAATTGAAAAATCACCTTTTAGATATCTGTGCTGTATAGACTAAGCTTTTTGCCTTGTTTCCTGATCTAAATTTCTGTGGGCCCAGGCCTGTGTGAAGTGGGTCTGCCTCATTATAGCTATTCTGCACAAGGAATCCCCTCCATAGTAATTTCTGTGCCCTCACTGAAGACCCCAGTGTGCATGCTGGAGCTGTTCGGTCAAAGCTTCTGTGAACATTTTCTTTCTCTTTTGCATTTGAATAGCTGGAGTGAATAAAACAATAGTCTGAAACCAACTTAAAAATAACCTTTCACTTTTTGCTCCTTCTTCAGGTGAAGGTAGAAACCCTGAAAATTCAATCCAAACTCTGAGCCATGGGGAGCCAACATTCTGGACCTCAACATTTACATTCCTCACACCCTGGGCTCAGAAGCCTTCCTGCCATGCATAGGCCATTCAGTGTGAACACACAACACCTGTAAATAGGGATACCAGCCTCCCAGTGGGACCTGGAGATCCCCTGGAATTACAGCTCATCTCCAGGCCACAGAGACCAGTTCCCCTGGAGAAAATAGATGCTTTGGAGGGTGGACTCTATGGCATTATACCCCATTGAGGTCCCCAGGCTCCACCCCCAAATCTCCAGGACTTTCCCAACCTGGATCTGGCAACCCTACCCCCTATCCCCCCACTGGTGGCCAGGGGGAACCTCGCAACCATATTTGTAGATAAGCAGTTTCCACCTGCACAAACAGTCCAGAACTTACTCATATGCCATGGCTCATACAAACTTCCTAGGGCTACACACCTATGCACACTTTCATCAGAGCAAGCCAACTGATACTTCCAAATAAATTTTCACAGGATTGCATTGTATGCACTTATTTGTAGAGTGTACATACTGGAGTTGTGGGTAAACCATCACTCAGCCTATGTGTGTAAGTTATGTGGATGGAAAAATGCATGTGTTAGAAGGTCCTGCCCACATAAGAACATAAGAGAAGCCAATGTTGAATCAGGCCAATGGCCCATCTAGTCCAACACTCTGTCACACAGCGGCCAAAATATACCAGGTGCCATCAGGAGGTCCAGCAGTGGGGCCAGGGCACCAGAAGCCCTCCCACTGCTGCCCCCTCCAGCACCAAGAATAGAGTGCATCACCTGCCCCAGACTGAGAGTTCCCATCTATACCCTGTGGCTAATAGCCACTGGTGGACTTCTGCTCCATATAAGAATATAAGAGAAGCCAATGTTGAATCAGGCCAATGGCCCATCTAGAATCAGGCCAATGGCCCATCAATGCCATTACCTCTGCATCAGCCCCCTGCGGCAAATATTCCCCCCTGCCCTGAGTAAAATAATTAATTGAAAACAAATACAGACACGAGAATCTCTAATAGCCTAAGCTAAATGATGTATGCTTTTTAAACAATAAATATTGAAATAACAAGTCTAAGTGGGTTATTCTTGTTTTTGTATTATGAAATATTCATAAGTATTCTAATATCCAATTTTCTATTGTTTCATACATACACAGTGAAAAAAATACAATAACATACACCAGTCACAAGATAGAAAGCTCATGAATTACAAGACTGGGGTGTGTATTTACAAAGTCACTGAAGTGAAAAAAATCCATCTGTTTTAAATAATGGTATCCATAAAGATATAGACCTTGAACCAAACCAGTATTTTCAAAAGCTGTGGAATATCCACTAAATGCCGAAATGAGCTTGGCAAGGTTTAGAACTCCACAATATGTCCACATAGGTGTGGCAATCCTTAAACTCTTTGACTTGAACTACTACTAACACAGATCCCAAGTAGTCTCAGGCGTTTCATTTCTTCATCAGAGAGTATCATTCCTGCAGTCTCCCTTTGATAATTCTATATTGGAGCTTATCATTAATCATCAAAAGCATTTTTACACCTCCGGGGAGCATCAAAGCTTCAAAAACCCATGAGGAATATTTGGCATTTAGTGCCTGTTCCACGGCTTTTGAAAATATTGGTCCGGTTCGAGGTCTATGTCTTTATTGATACCACTATTTAAAAAGGACCTTTTTTCTCACTTCAGTGACTTCGTAAATACACATCCTAGTCTTGTAATTCCTGAGCTTTCTATCTTGTGACTGAGTAAAATAATGCCACAGTTTTTCATTCTGTTTCACTCTTGAACATATAAACTCTGTCTTTAAAAAAACCCTTGTAACAAGCTCAGGATAATCTACATCTGATTTACGTAACACCAGACACTGTGCTAGGTAATTTTAATATTTGGGCAGCAACAGCAGAACAAAAACCATCCACCACTGACCTGCTTTCGAGCCAACAGTCCTTTGACAGTCCATGAGGCAAAAGCAATGCTAATAATATGGTGTGGCAAACAAAACACAATTAATCATGTCCAATGTCCCATAACAACTGAAAGACAAAGGCAGGCAAGCTTGAACCTTCCAAAATGAACCCTTCTGACCTAAGCCAGAGGTCATGAATAAATAAGATACCGATGAGTCAAAGATGAGAACAAGCTGGCCTCCAAAGTGCCAGTAAGCTGCTTTAGCCATCATGTAAAAGAAGAGAAAGTGGGATATAAAGCTGAGCAATTAATAAACAGGTCTCTGGAGAGGCGGTGTATCAGTTTTCTAACCAAATAAATAGGCAATAGTTGTTTTGCTGAATAACTCCTGCTAAATTATTATGAAGAAAGTAGACTGTGGACTATTTATGTACCTGCTGTTCGAATTTTGTGCGTATCTTCCAGGCCGAAATGATGTAATATCGAATCGACCACTAGATGGAGCAAAACACATGTGGAAAGGGGTGGTGGGCAATAGGGAAACACAAACAACAAAAATGAGAATGCATAGCAGCCCTACAAGGCAAGCGAAATCATTTGGAGCTTTCAGGTTTAGAAAACAGAAGCATTAAAGAGATTTATGAATTATGCCTGGAACTGATACAGTAGGTGGATTTTTTTCCTTCCCTTTCCATTACACTAGATCTCAGGTCACCAAGCAGATTTGCATGTAATTCAGACCAAAGAAAAGAATGTACTTCTCCACACAGTGGAGATTTGCATGCAGTTCAGACCAAATAGATTTGCATGCAATTCAGACCAAAGAAAAGAATGTACTTCTCCACACAGTGTGTCATTCCTTTTTGGGATTCTCTCCAACAGAATTCCTGGCATAATCATTTCAAATTGGGATTAGACAAAGTGATGGTGGGTGGGTCTACTAGTGGCTGTTAATCACGATAGCCATGTTCAGAGGCAGACTCCCTTTGAATAACAGGCATTGGGGACAAACGATGGAGGCAGGTCATGGCTTTCAAGTCTCGATTGTGGGTTTCCTGGAGGCATCAGGCTAGCCTCGGGTGGCCGGCTCTGGGTTCAGAAATACCTGGAGATGGCAGGGTGGAGCCTGGGAGAGGGTGGTTTAGGGAGGAGAGGTATTGAGGTTAACTGGTGTGGTTAGTCCAGTTTTCTCCCAGAAGAACTCGAGCCCATCTAGAGATCCTATCAATGTCTCAATAAACTTTGCATTCTTCTGAATGAGTGTTGTTGGGAACTGATTTCTTCAAGAACCTGACAGGAGGTGATTCATGCCCATCCCTACTCTCCGTGGGTCTCTTCCAGGACCCTTGCAAAGGATCATTGGTGTATGCAAACAAAGGGAAAATTGGCAAGGCACAGAGGTCTGTTGGTTTTTTCCCCTCCAAGGGCAAGGGACAAAATTAGAAGAGCTGTTCTTTGGCTCCAGCTCCAATTACATTCTGCTGTTCATCCGTAAGAAGTGTTTCTCTTGGTTTTGGGATTTCTCTAGCTCCTTTGAGTTTATCTTTGGGCTGTTAAAAGACTTGAAAGAATCATACTACATAATAGTACTATGTAACATTTAATGATATTTTAAGGTGTTCTCTGCAGTCTTTTCATGGGGTTCCCTTTTCAGGATGAAAGTTGCTCTGGCTGGGGCAGGGGGTGGGGAGACGCGAAATCTAAGCAAAAGACATCACTCTTTATAGGAGAAAAGATATCGCACAGAGTGATGCCTCACCAAGGGGCTGCATTTCCTCTGTTTCAGGAGGCGCTATTTTTAAAGAAGGCAAACATTTTCACCTTAAAGGTTGCTGTAATGGAAGTACCGCTGTTTTCACAGAGGACAAAAGGTTTAATAAAAATGGACTTCTTGTTGCTCATAAACAGGGTTCCTGATGTTCAGGTGACGTTCACAAATCCAGTCACCATTAGTTGGCTGGACCAACACTTGTCAGGGATGCTCTAGGGTGAACCTGCACTGAGCAGGGGGTTGGACTAGATGGCCTGCATGACCCCTTCCAATGCCGTGATTCTGTGATTCTATGAATAAATGAAGTCAGTAAATAAAAGGCAGTTGGAGTTCCATCTCCTGTCTCCTGGGTCTGCTTCCGAGTACTCAGACATACTCCAAGTCCTGTCTGTCTCTAGCCCAGTTTCTGCCACCTAGCCATTCCCTGCTTCCTCTCCAGCCAGTACTCACTTCCTCTTTCTACCCCAGCTCCCCATGGCTGTCATTGGCCAAGAAGCACGTCTGTTGCACTCCCTGTCACCCTTAGCTGTTGAATCCTTACCACCAGGGCAAACCGGGTTTGATTCCTCACTCCTCCACTTGCAGCTGCTGGATGACCTTGGGCAAGCCATAATTCTGGCACAGCTGTTCTTGAAAAAGAGCAGTTTCTGTCAGAGCTCTCTCAGTCCCACCTACCTCACAGGGTGTTTATTGTGAGGAGGGGAAGGGAAAGGGGTTTGTAAGCCACTCTGAGACTCCTTTGGGTAGTGAAGGGTGGGGTATAAATCCAATCTCTTCCTCTTCTTCTTCTTTTTGTAGCAGGAACTCCTTTGCATATTAGGCGACACACCTCTAATGTAGCCAATCCTCAAAGAGCTTACAGAGCTCTTCTTACAAGGGCTACTGCAAGCTCTTGGAGGATTGGCTATAGTAGGGGTGTGTCGCCCAATATGCAAAGGAGTTCCTGCTACAAAAAGAGCCCTGCTTACCACATTTCTATATATAAAAAATGCTTTCCAACTGTCTATGGGGTTTTATTTTTAAAAAAATCTCCTTTTTGCCCAAATTTTTTGTGCTTCAGTGGGAAAAAAAAATGCAAACAACTGGATTTTTTCACTTCGTGCTCCACATTGCATGAATAGAAGAAGGGCTTCGGGAAGGCAGGAGTGGGCCACCTCTCATTTATATGTCAGAGAGTCGTTCGCCATGTAGTCCGGTAGAAAGAAAATCAATTGCTTTCTTTCAGGAAAGCCTCTTTGAAGAGCAGTGTCTGAAGAGCTCAGTAGTTTGGGAGTCTATCTAGCTGACAGCAGTCTGCAAGGAACGCAGCCGCTCATCTGAAATGCTGAGTGCTTTGCGTTTCATGTACTTCCTCGGAGGGAGACGTACAAGGAGAGCCGGTTTTGCATCTCGGTTACTTAGACAGCAGGTGAGCCTCAGGACAAATGAGTGCTGGAAGGAAAGGGTCCCCGAGATGGATTTTGTGATCTGATCTTATTTATTTATACTTTAAATATATGGATCACCCAATCCCTGAATACATAGAGCTCTGGGCGATGTACAACAGAAGCTGGAAACAGCAAACATAACAGTGCTGAAATGAATAAATAAGTCATTCCTTACATTCTTAAAATACTCTCCAGATGGTGTCACTAATTTGATCTTTTTTAATATGTGTGTATGTGAGTGCGTGTGGACCTGGCAGTCATGGCGACCTCTGGTGACTGACCCCTCCCGGGGGCCTGGAGGATATTCAGAGAGGTGGCTGAATAAAGCCCACCCCCACCTCCCAGCTGCTGGTATTCCAAGGAGGTCTCCCATCCAAGTACTTGCCAGAGTCGACCCTGCTTAGCTTCTGAGATCTGACAAGATCGGGCTCACCTGGGTTATCCAGGTCAGGGAACTAATTTGATCTTAAGCCCGTTCCAGACTGTGCTGCCGCCTTAGGGACAGGGTAAGGAGGAGACAGAAATGAAAAAGATGGAAGAAGAGGAGAGGGTGCCATCCATGATGAAAACGGTTGCCATCCTCAACCAAAAGCCTGGCAGAACATCTCTGCCTTACAGGCCCTACGGTATTGCATCAAGTCCTGCAGGGCCCTGGTGGTGTTTGGCAGAGAATTCTACCAGGTTGAAAAAGTCCTGGCTCTGATCAGGGACAGCTGGATATCTTTGGGGCCAGGAATCACCAGTAGATTGTTCTCAGTGGAGCATAACGCTCACCCAGGGACCTACCAGAGAAGACAGTCCTGAGGATACACGGGACCCAGACCACTCAAGGCTTTAAAGGTCTTGGGTTGGGCACTGCACCTCTTCGTTGTACGCCTTATCGCAATGCTGTCATGAACACCATTGGTGAGAGAATCAGAATGAAGATTGACCCAAAATGGGGAGAGAGCCTTTTTCACTAAAGCACGCTCCAGAAAACTTTCATGCCATCAGAAAACTGTTAAAAACTGGCCCTTATCTTTTCCACTGTATTAATAATGGCTTAGATGAAGGTTGCAAACTCTGGCCTGAGAGATTCCTAGAAATGTGGAGGCAGTGCTTGTGGAGACAGAAGAAGAAGAAGAAGAAGAAGAAGAAGAAGAAGAAGAAGAAGAAGAAGAAGAAGAAGAAGAAGAAGAAGAAGAAGAAGAAGAAGAAGAAGAAGAAGAAGAAGAAGAAGAAGAAGAAGAAGAAGAAGAGGAGAGAGGAGGAGGAGGAGGAGGAGGAGGAGGAGGAGGAGGAGATTGGATTTAAACCCCACCCCTCACTTAGAGTCTCACAGCAGCTTACAATCTCCTTCCCCACCCCCCAGAACAGACACCCTGTGAGGTAGGTGGGGCTGAGAGAGCTCTTTTGAGAACTGCTTTTGAGAGAACGGCTCTGAAGGAACTTGTGACTGACCCAGGGTCACTCCAGCAGCTGCATGTGGAGGAGTGGGGAATCAAACCCAGTTCTCCTGGATTAGAGTCTGCACTCCTAATCACTACACCAAACTGGCTTTCAGGGGAGTGGGGACTTTGGGGAGGGATTTCACCTAGAGTCTTCTGGTATGCCATAGTTTGTCCTCTGAAACTACCAATCTCATCCAGGAGAATTGATCCTTGTAGTCTGGATATCAGTTACAATTCTGGGAGAACCCCAGGCTGACAACCCTAGTTAAGATGAACCAGGCTTTCAAACTATATTCTTGGGAACCCAGGAATCCCTTGGAAATGTACATGCAGTTTTTCTAGCCTTATGATTGTCAGTATATACCTGCAACTAGTGTTTGCCAATTTAGGGCCTCATAAAAGCCCCAAAGATGAGAATGTTAAGCTTGGCAGTTCACAACTGTAGACTCTTGATGTATCACTGCACAAGGAGCAAAATGGAAATAGAAAGGGAGCCATTAGAGGTTTTAATTCGGAGGCTCTTATTTTGGTGTTTGCCAACATAAATGCCCCAAGCCACCTCGGGGCCATTCGATCACATATCCTTAACAGGATGAGAATTTCACCCAAACCAACCATCCAAAACCAACATCTGTATCAGCACATACATAGCTAGCCCTTTAAACCCATCTGAAATCCCATTTATCAGCTCTCCGAAAGGGGTTCAAAAGGGGTTGAGGCGTATAATGCCACAGGGTCCAGCATTTTCCCCAGGTGAACTTATCTCTATAGTCTGGAGATCAGGGGTGATTTCCCACTAAAGCTGACTCGGGGTAGTGCCGCCATTTGGCCCGATACTATTAGTCAATTTCACACCCGAAGCCGCGGGGCTGCATTTTGACCCACGGCTTCGCCCGATTTCCCCCGCAGTTTCGTAATCCTCAAAAAACAGGACCTTAGCCAGGATTTTTTTAGTTGCGGGGCATTTGCGTTTCTTAGGGGGCACTGGCTAATCGAATTAATGGAATACCTGGCTCCTTCCCCACATCTGCCACTGCTTGGGGGTTCTGGGCTGGATGGGGCCTTGGAAGTCAGGGAGCCTTGCCAGTAAGTCAGGGGGCCTAGTCCCGAGATGCCCCACTGTAGCTACAGGCCTGACCACTAACATTAGCCTTGGGGGTGGCCAATAGCTAAAGCCCTTTTTTTCTCCATGCTGTGCTCCTGAGCTGGATTGGACCCTGGAAGAGTTGGGAGCTTTAATTCCCCAGCGTAACATCTGTCTATAAATTGGGTCAGGGAAGCCCGACCTGACTTGTGACAGACATCATGTCTTGGTTGGTCCTCTGGTACCATCTCCGTCATCTTGGTTCACAAGGTCTCATGTAGAAAGTAGATTTATTTATTAAATGAATAGGCTTGCTCACCTGCGAATCTTCCTATGAGTTCAGATCGTGTCCAGGGCCTTACTATTCAATTCCCCCAGCTTCAGAGGTAGAACATAAGAACATAAGAACATAAGAGAAGCCAATGTTGAATCAGGCCAATGGCCCATCTAGTCCAACACTCTGTCACACAGCGGCCAAAATATACCAGGTGCCATCAGGAGGTCCAGCAGTGGGGCCAGGGCACCAGAAGCCCTCCCACTGCTGCCCCCTCCAGCACCAAGAATAGAGTGCATCACCTGCCCCAGACTGAGAGTTCCCATCTATACCCTGTGGCTAATAGCCACTGGTGGACTTCTGCTCCATATGTTTATCTAATTTCCTCTTGAAACTGTCCATGCTTGCAGCTGCCACGACCTCCTGTGGCAGTGAATTCCATATGTTAATCACTCTTTGGGTGAAGAAGTATTTCCTTTTATCTGTTCTAACCCGACTGCTCAGCAATTTCATAGAGTGCCCACGAGTTCTTGTATTGTGAGAAAGGGAGAAAAGTACTTCTTTCTCAACCTGCTCAATCCCATTCATAATCTTATAAACCTCGATCATGTCACCTCTCAGCCGTCATTTCTCCAAGCTAAAGAGCCCCAAGCATTTTAACCTTTCTTCATAGGGAAGGTGTTCCAACCCTTTTATCATTCTAGTTGCCCTTCTCTGCACTTTTTCCAATGCTATAATATCCTTTTTGAGATGTGGTGACCAGAACTGTACACAGTATTCCAAATGAGGTCGCACCAATGATTTATACAGGGGCATGATGATACTGGCTGATTTGTTATCAATTCCCTTCCTAATAATCCCCAGCATAGCGTTGGCCTTCTTTATTGCAGCTACACATTGTGTAGACATTTTCAGCGAGTTATCCACTATGACTCCAAGATCTCTCTCTTGGTCCGTCTCTGCCAGATCAGACCCCATCAACGTGTATTTATATTTAGGATTTTTGGCTCCAATGTGCATCACTTTGCACTTGGCCACATTGAACCCCATTTGCCACATTGACGCCCACTCACCCATCCTCAACAGATCCCTTTGGAGTGCCTCACAATCCTCCCTGGTTTTCACCACCCTGAACAACTTTGTGTCATCTGCAAATTTAGCCACATCACTGCTTACTCCCAATTCCAAATCGTTAATAAACAAGTTAAAAAGCATCGGACCGAGTACTGATCCCTGTGATACCCCACTGCTTACCACCCTCCACTGAGAAAGTTTCCCATTTATACTCACTCTCTGTTTCCTATTTATAAGCCAGTTTTTGATCCACAAGAGGACTTGTCCTTTTATCCCATGACTATTGAGCTTACTTAGGAGCCTTTGATGAGGAACTGTATCAAAAGCTTTCCGGAAGTCAAGGTAAATAATATCTATTGGGTCCCCCTTGTCCACATGTTTGTTCACTCTCTCAAAAAACACTAACAGGTTACTGAGACAAGATCTTCCCTTACAGAACCCATGCTGAGTCTGCCTCAATAGTTTTTGTTCATCAATGTGCCTACTAATTCTTTCCTTAATAACAGTTTCCACCAACTTACCCGGTATCGATGTCAGACTGACTGGCCTGTAATTTCCTGGATCTCCCCTGGAGCCCTTTTTAAAGATGGGAGTGACATTAGCTTTAGAGATGAGAGATACCAGCCTCCAGGCAGGGCCTTGGAATCCCCCGGAATCACAGTTCATTTCCAAACTACAGAGGTCAGTTCCCCTGGAGAAAATGGATTCTTTTGAAGGCTGGACTCTATGGCATTTTACCCTACTGAGGTCCCTGTCCTCCCCCAGCTTCATCCCCAAACCTCCAGGAGTTTCCCAACTTGGATCTGGCAAACCTACCATCCCACCTGCTGCCGGTGGCCAGGAGGGACCTGGCATCCCTATTCAGAGGTGTTATAGGTGGCCACCAAAGACAGGAGACTTTAATCTGGAACAGTTTCCATGGCTGTTTCTCTGGTGCCACTCCTGTTCACTTTTACGCATCAGGTGTTTGTCTGATGATACCCATCTTTTGCAGGTCTGTAGGCTAGAAATGGTTTTTCATGGATTTTATTGCTACAGATTTTATGAGGCGGTTTTAAGACTTTTGCGTTGTGGTTTACTGTCTCGCCTGGTTGATTGGTAACTCGAGAGATGGCGAAGAGTGGGAACTGCCTTAAAAGCTTCTTTACTGAGTTACAGAATATCAATATTTGTCAAAAAAAGAAGCATAACCTGCTACCTTCAGATCTCTAGAACTGACTTTACTTGCTGAGTTACAGTACTACACATTCTAACAGCAAAACCATTGTACACAGGAGTAGGGTTGCAACCTCCAGGTAGTGGCTGGAACTCTCCTGGGACTACAACTGATCTCCAGGTGATGGAGACCAGTTCATCTGAAGAAAATGGCCACTTTGGGAGGTGGATTTTATGGCATTATAGTCCATTGAAGTCCCTCCCCTCCCCAAACCCTGCCTTTTTCTGGCTCCACCCCCCAAATCTCCAGGTAGTTCTTGGAGCTGGTGACCCTACACAGGAGTAAAGACAATCCAGACTGAGTTGACCATAGTGGTATTCTAAAGACAACTCTACCCTGAGTGTGAGACACCAACACCGAGACAAACTTCTGAGGAAACTCATAGGGCAGGCATATACCTGATCTCTGTAGTCTGGAGATATAATGGCCCAGAAGTAAGCCAGGTCATTTGGTCCCTCCGGCTATATTGGATTTACAGGCCTCTTACCCACCTGTTGGAAAATGAAGGGGTATGTGTGAGGGTGTGGCACTGTCTGTGAAGGTGACTCCTTCAACAGACCAACCCAGAGGCCAGCATAAGAGCCTGGCACTCTACACAAATCAGGTGGCATCTTGTTGACAGTTATACATGCAACCTTTTGCCCCATACTGCAGGGATTACAGGGGGCTAGCAAGAAGAAATCACACCACAACTGACAAATTGTATTTGCACCTCTTCAATTCATTTGACAGAGGAAGATGTCCATAAGATGTGCTAAGGTTGGGTGTGCCTAGTTCTTCACATTGCTGGTCAATATTCCTTGCAACTGTATCTATTCTGTCCTTCATCCCTGCACTCCAGGAAAGACAAGTGTATCCCGGAAATTGGCCATTGAATCAAGTGTCTATCTGTAAGAAATGGGGATGTGATTAATCACTTCCAGGCTTTCTGGGCGGTGTATTCCTTTTGCCACTTGAGGGCATCCTATCGTTATGTTCTGTTATAGATCTACGCTTCTCAATTTTTATTGAAATAATTGCCATGGCTGAAAACAGGTACAGGGTCAGAAATGCAGATGTGGCTCAGGGAATGATAATGTGCCGTGATAAATGGGCATTTCCTGGAGAGAGAGAGAGAGAGAGAGAGAGAGAGAGAGAGAGAGAGAGAGAGAGAGAGAGAGGTCCAATAGAAACTGATGTCAAGAAATGATAACTCAACAGCCAAAACAGAAATGGCTGTTACGGAAGGAGACTGGGAGTGGGGTGGGGGCAAGACCAGAATAGACTTTAGAGATGAGGGGGGAACAACAGAAATTAAAGATAAAATTATGGCTGGTTGGCCTGTGTGATCAAAGCTGTGTTGTGTTTTCTCTGTGAGTGTGTGCATACATATATTTCTTCATGCTGGATATGTACAATGCTTCTTTCTTTCACTCGTTCCATCAAATTAAGGAATAGGTATGTTACTTTCTATTACGGTAGCTAGTAGTGTATGTGTTTGTGTATGTATGTGTATACACACGTGTGTTGTGTGTGTGTGGACAGGGTGGTATGCTCCAAGTTGGGAAATACTTGGAAAATTTGGGGGGTGGAAACTGAGGAGGGCAGGGTTTGAAGAGGGAAGGGATTTCAATGGGGTACACAATGGCCCCACTGGTGGACCTCCTGATGGCACCTGGTATTTTTGGCCACTGTGTGACAGAGTGTTGGACTGGATGGGCTATTGGCCTTATCCAACATTGGCTTCTCTTATGTTCTTATGTTCTTGGGTAATGCCATAGAGTCCACCTCCCAAAGCAGAGAAGGCTTGACTCTCTGTGGCCCAAATTTTGTGGGACCAGGCAGGGGAGGGAGAGCTATCCGGATGCTGGATGGGGATGGGTGGCCGAGCGGTGGGAAAGTTAGGACTTCCCCTCCCCATGGGACCAATGGCAAAGCAACAATGTGGCCTGGGGAGGACAATTATGGGTGGGAATAGGCTAGCCACTTGCCTCCCACCCCTCATCCTTTGTCCGGCCACAGAACAGCTTGCCCACCCATCCCACCCTATGTGTACATCGTCAGAAGGCAATAATGTCTAATGGGATATTGGGGTGGGGGAAAGGGAGGTGTTGATGTCATATAATATGATGTTCTTAGCAAAGGGCTATATATTCTATGCCATATTTCTCATCACAACTTTTGGCGGTAACAGCATGGGGCCAGTTCCATTTACAGAAATTGGCCTGCATGCCATTTTCCTGGATATGGGGGCCCCTCTCAAGGCATGAGGGCTGATGGAAGCAAGCCTGCCCATGGACTACCAGCAATCGCCCTCATGACCAGATGGCAGGGGAGACCACAAAGGGGCAGTCGTCTGTGTGAGCTCTGACAACCTGCCATCCCGCGGTTCAACACCCATGCTGGCTGGCTGGGTGATGGGTATATCAGTTGGTGTGGGGGCAGCTGATGCACAGGATCCAGTGGACCCATGCTGTGCCAATGCTTCTTACAGCTGTAGCCAATAAAGTTGTGGCCAATTTACTCCACATATTTTCCGAATCTGTTGTGTGATTGGTTCTTTCAGAGTGGACTGTATCCAGTCGGTGGAACCTCCCTCTCCCCCATAAGAGCTGGAGCCCGCAAGCATCCATTTTCTCCAGGTGAACTGATCTCTGTTGCCTGGAGATAAATTGTAATCCCAGGAGATCTCCAGCCACTACCTGGAAGTTGGCAGAACTATATGTGGGGCTTAAAGCTAGTAGTGTGCAGAATTCTCTAAGAAATGTCTTTGGTCTTGTTTGGCTTTTCCTTCAACTTTCTCAGGGGTTTGCCTGAAGCAGCACTTTGAATTTCCCTTTAAGTACAATCTGTGGTTGGCCTAGAATGTTAGAGAACCGGGCTGAGAGATGCTGGTAATCCTGTCAAAATTCTTCCTTTCAGAATCCGTCAGATGTTCTGTCTGAGGGAGACCTCCAAACATCACTTCAAGTTCCATTTTAGGGACTATTTCAGGGGCAGCTCTCTATGAAACCGCAGCCAGAATTGTTCATTTTAACCAGTGGTCCGCACAGGATTACACATTCCAAAAAACTTCCTGATATCTTCTCTTTTCCTCACATCTTGGCTTTCTTGCCATCTTGGTATTGCTGCCAAGTCACAAGGACTTTGAATTTGATAGCCCCTATTTATTTCCATTTTCCATTGGTGCTTTGGGCCTGAACAAATTGGCCATGATCCAGCACAGAGTTCAGGCTGACATTTTCATGGAGTGCACATAACTGTCTCGGACTGTTTGAGACTGATGATGATTGGAGGCCCTCCAAGGCCAGATTGGACTTCCCTGTTGTCAATACTGCTGGTTTACTGCACATCGCCACTGGCTGTAGGCTTCTGGAACGTGCTTTTGACAAGCATTATTCAAAAATATGTGTGGGAAAGAACACTGGCATGGGACTACCATTCTGAAAACAAAGATAGCAGCCAGGCCTGCCTCAGAAACTGTTCATCTGAGAAGGGAAGATCAGGTGGAAAAACGGATCATATACCAAACATTGAGGAATGACAAGAAAGATGATGGGGGAAATGGTGGGGGGGAGTCACCAATGCCTGAGCATTGCAGCTTCTGCCCTTAAGGTTACAGGCTTTAAGCCTATGTTATGCCTTTTTAAGATGCTTACGGCCTAGATATGTCCAGAGGGATGAGCAGGGATGGGCACAAACCAAACCACAAAGCAAAATTTGTCACAAATTTTGCCCTGTCTGTGATTCACAAGTTGAAGTTCATGATGGGTCTACCATTACAAACTTCCATGAACTTTTAAAAGCAGTTCATGGTGGTTAGAGCACAGAAGAGAAAGCAGTGGTGCCTCCAGCCCACTGGTCTCCTCTTCCTAACGGGAGGAGGGTTGCCAGTAGACAGAAGAAAAACTCAAAAACAAGTCCCAGACCTTCCAGAAGTAGAAGTCACAAGTAGAATTTAAGACAGAAGTAGGATTTCATTCAACAAGGAGAGATGTGGAATCGAAGCAGGATATTTGTACACAAAACTCATACCTTAGAGAACACACAAGTTTCTTACTGCCACTCTGAGGCCTTCAACAAGTCTCTTGCTCTCCACCTTCACTGGGGTTTGGCTGTCTCTCTGTGCAGCTGCTCTTGGAGTGCTCAGGGTTCTGGCAGATCTCTGGTGGCTGCAGCTCTCGTGAGGCTAGGGATGTCAGCCTCTGGGTGGGACCTGGGGATCCCCTGGAATTACAACTTATCTCCAGACTACAGAGATCAGCTCTCCTGGAGAAAATGGATGCTTTGGAAAGTGGACTCCATAGCATTGTACCCCACTGAAGTCCCTGTCCTCCCCAGGCTCCACCCCCAAATCTCCAGGAGTTTCCCAACCTGGATCTGACAACCCTACCCCCCATCCCCCGCTGGTGGTCAGGAAGGAGGGATCTACTTAGGCTTCACTGTTCTCCAAACAGGACCCACACAGTTTCTTCCTGCCTCCCTGAGCCTGCTTCAGTGGAGAGGGTGGGGTATAAATTGAATTAATAAATAAGAATTAATAAATATCCCCCCCTCCTCCTTACCACCTATCTCTCTCTGGCCAGTTTCTTCATACCCTCCATGCATCTGACGAAGAGAGTTGTGTTTCTCAAAAGCTTATGCTACAATAAAGTTTGTTAGTCTCAAAGGTGCTCCTGGGCTTTTTACTGTTTTGCAGCAACAGACTAACATGGCTGACTCCTCTGGATTTAGAAAGGTAGATAATTTACCTGGTGGAACCCATTGTTATTCCATAAGCATACCTCTGCTGGGTGGAGGGGGAGGTTAGAGATTGCCTTGGAGGTCTGCCTTGTGTCACCTAAAATTAAATCCCTTTTCAGAGCTTTTGGCTAGCTCTGTGTTTCAGGCCAAGAGTGCCTTCCTTGGCCTGAGTTTGTGGGTCTCTGGTTCAGGTCAAAAGTGGGGTGCCCTGATATATAGGGCTACCCGCGAGTAAGGCAGCACCTGTGGGCTACCAAGTGACACCCCTTTCAACAAGTCTTTATATTTCTTGTTTCATTTTCCATCCAACTGGGTCATAAACCAGACACTGGTCTGGTTTCACCACGCATTCTCCACAAAGACCGTTCACACCAAACTGGCCACAAAAGCTTCTGTGCCATGAAACATGTAATGGAGAGAGACCGTGTTTATTGACTTCATTTAGACACCTCCTTTCGGGTACCCAAAGTGACTTGCATTTTTCTCCTCTCTGCTATTTTATCTACAACCCTGTGAGGTAGCTTAGGCTGAGAGTGTGTGACAGGCCAAAAGCCACCCAGCGAGCTTCCATCGTAGAGTGGGGATTCGAACCTGGGTCCTCCATATCCTGGTCTGATACTTTAAGCACAGCATCACGCTGGTTCTGCTGCTCAGTTGCCAAGGTCAAAGCTGAGTGAGGAGCTCCCCAAGGTATCCCAGATATGAGATCTGCCCCCCCAAAGTATCCTGAATATGAGATCTTCCTCTTTCCATTTTCTTTCGGCTCACCCTGAAGGGCTCCCACAAGGAAGCCAAGCAGTTTCCAGCTGATCTAGAGGCTGCTGCCTTTTAATAGGGATGAAGATCCTTCACTTTGGGATAAAATCTACTTCTTTTCCCACCCGTCTAGTCGATTTTTTATCCTATCTTTCCCCAAGAAAGTCGGGGTGGCTTCCATGACTCCCCCTTTCTCGCTTTATCCTCCCAACAGCCCAACGAAGTGTAGATGACACTGAGAAAGAGCGGCCCAACATCAGCAAGTATATTTGTTTGCTTTATTCACCCCAATGGGGACTCACAGTGGCTCACACCATTCTCGTCCCCTCCATTTTTTCCTCACAACAACCCTGTGAGGTAGGTTAGGCTGAGGGTGCGTGCTTGGCCCAAGGTCACCCGGCAAGCTTCCATGGCACGAGTGGGGATTCAAAACTGGATTTCTCAAATCTGTCCAACACTTTAACCACTATAGCACACATGGCAGAACGACATTTTAACCACTGTGCAATGCATGGCAGACTGGGAATTCACACCCTAATCTCCCAGGTCCCAGGTGCACTTTCACACACTCACTAAATAACACACTTTCAATCCTCTTCCAATGCACTTTGCAACTGGATTTTAATGTGTGGAATGGCAAGGTCCACTTGCAAGTGGGCATTGAAGTGGACTGAAACTGCATTATTTAGCATGTGTGAAAGCATCAGTGCCACTCCAGTATACAGCCAGTGGTGTGTTTTATGGTTCAGGGACGAAGCTTGCTGAAGCCTTTTAGTTTTAGATTTTGGGGTTGATCAGCAACCTCGGCAGTTTCCCCCCAAAATTGACAGAAGAAAGTATTTTGTCAAGTAGTTCCTGCTCAGAGTGTGTGTGTGTAGGTTGTCGTGACTTCTTTAATCCGTCACGGCTGCAGTTGCTTTTGGAAAATCTCTGCTGTGAAATGTCTGGGCTCCCTTCCCTCTTGCTGCATAGCCGTTTGTCTCTTTTCTTTCATTTGTTAGTGTCAGACAAGGAAGTGCCTGTCACATTCTTGTTCAAAACATGGATAAACATGTGAGTTCTTGAGAGTCTTTAACAAAAAATAGCACCACACACACACAACCCTGAAATCGGAGGAGACTGAATACCCTTTCTTTGTGGTGCACGCAAGCATTGCTTGTACTAAAGGTTTTGTGGAATGAATTCTTAGGAGTTGTTTATGGATTGGACCCAGCGACTTTTGCGCCTTTTAAATCGGATCCCACAAAAGCATATAGATTCACTGAAGGTTCTGAAGGTCAGGGGGTGTCCAGTGCTTTGACAACGTTCCACTTAATGCCAACGAGTCTGGCCCTCAGCACCCTTGTGCAGTGATTGATCCTTCACCGAAAACTGGTACATAAAACTATCTTTATATGTGGTTTGTTTGATGTAAATTTAAATTTCAAAAATTTTAAATAAAAATAAAGTTATATTTTTAAAAAACCTATCACATCTGATCCACCCAAGCTGGAACCCTTTACAGTGTAACCCTCTGCAGAGAGGAGGAGGAGGAGGAGGAGGAGGAGGAAGAAGAAGGAGAAGAAGAAGAAGAAGAAGAAGAAGAAGAAGAAGAAGAAGAAGAAGAAGAAGAAGAAGAAGAAGAAGAAGAAGAGGAGGAGGAGGAGGAGGAGGAGGAGGAGGAGGAGGAGGAGGAGGAGGAGAAGAAGAAGAAGAAGAAGAAGAAGAAGAAGAAGAAGAAGAAGAAGAAGAAGAAGAAGAAGAAGAAGAAGAAGAAGAAGAAGAAGAAGAGGAGGAGGAGGAGGAGGAGGAGGAGGAGGAGAAGAAGAAGAAGAAGAAGAAGAAGAAGAAGAAGAAGAAGAAGAAGAAGAAGAAGAAGAAGAGGAGGAGGAGGAGGAGGAAGAGGAGGAGGAGGAGGAGGAGGAGAAGAAGAAGAAGAAGAAGAAGAAGAAGAAGAAGAAGAAGAAGAAGAAGAAGAAGAAGAAGAAGAAGAAGAGGAGGAGGAGGAGGAGGAGGAGGAGGAGACTGGATTTATACCCTGCCCTTCACTACCCAAAGGAGTCTCAGAGCAGCTTACAATCTCCTTCCCTTTCCCCTCCCCACTCTGTGAGGTAGGTGGGGCTGAGAGAGCTCTTTGAGAACCTCTCTTGAGAGAACAGCTCTGAGAGAACTATGGCTTGCCCAAGGTCATCCAGCAGCTGCAAGTGGAGGAGTGGGGAATCAAACCTGAGTCCACACTCTTAACCACTACACCAAACTGGCTCTCTTCTAAGAACCAGGGCTCTTTTGTAGCAGGAACTCCTTTGCATATTAGGTGACACACCCCTAATGTAGCCAATCCTCCAAGAGCTTACAGTAGCCCCTGTAAGAAGAGCTCTGTAAGCTCTTGGAGGATTGGCTATATTAGGGATGTGTCACCTAATATGCAAAGGAGTTCCTGCTACAAAAAGAGCCCTGTCTAAGACGATTGACTTATTTGGATTTTGGAGGGGGTAACTCTGTTGAAGATTACACTCTTAATATCTCACCCTGACCTGGCTAGCCCGATCTTATCAGGTCTCAGAAGCTCAGCAGGGTCGGCCTTGCTCAGCATTTGGAAGGGAGACCACTGAGGTCACCCAGGCTCATGATACAGAGGCAGGCAATGGAGAACCCCCTCTGAATGCCTTGAAAACCCTAGAGGGCCACCATGAGCCAGCTACCACTTGATGGCAAATAAATACATAGATACCTCATGGATTTCAGCAGGAAATGATGCCTTAGCTGAGGGAGATGAATTCCTTCCCCCGTCCCTGGAACTTGCTTCTCTGAAGCTTCCTTGAGTGATAAACTGTAGAAAGGCACAGCAGTTAAGGGTTTGGCTTCCCCACTGATGTATTATTAGCCACCCCCACCCATTTTACCCTTCATACTCTTTCCTTATGGAATTCATTGCCACTGGATGTAACGTCAGCTTTAGAAGGTGATTCGACGAAATCACAGAGGAGAGGTTCGTCAACGGATACTTGTTCATGATTGCGAAATGGAACCTTCTTCTCTAGAGGCCGAAGCGTACTGAATATCAGATCACTCCTGGAGGATCACTACTCAGGGACTGAAGACCCCATGCAACAGCATTCAGGGTAGCGACGGGAGGGAGGCGAGAAAGTTGCATTCCATGGGTGGGAATCTTTCCATCTGCAGAAATGCTCTGGTTCATCCAGCCCCATGCTGAACAGAAGGTTTGTGACATGCCATTAAAAAAAAAAATTAGGTGGCTCCACAATGCAGAGAATATGACTTCATGTGGTCTGGAAGAAGACAGAAAGCAGGAGCCAAGCTGCACTGCAGTCCTGGCTTGCAATAAACTACAAAGTTTGGCTATAGAAATTACTTAAGCCCTTTTTAAAATGAACGCTGTGCTGTGTCTTACTAGGCTCTCTTCCGAAGAGTGAAGAAGGCTTGAAAACGGAGCTGGAAAGAGATAAGTGCTTTGTCATTCATTTATATGCCCTGAGTTGTCCCTCAATCATCCAGATAGGTCTTTTCCCCCATAGATAAATTGGATTTAGTTAAGCGCATAAGACTCTGTGTGTGCTGTTTTCACAATAATTAATGTATTCGAATGTATAGCAAATGAAATGGATTTAGAGAGAAGATCCCTTGGACAGGATTGATAAACCCAAGCCATAAATAAAGAATTTGAAAAAGAAAAGAAGATAATATGGAGGGTAGAGGGGGGTGATGGAAGCCTTCACTACATTATGTGACTTGTAGGCTGTGATCGCACGCACTAAACAATCCACTTGCAATGCACTTCCTAACAGGGTTTTACTGTGTGCACTTGCAAAATCCAGTTGGAAAGTGCATTGAAAGTGGATTTTTTAGTGTGTATGATCACAGCTGCAGTGAAATCCCAAGAAGAGTTGTGCCCTTCCAGACCCATTGACTTCAATGGACATAGAAGGGTATAACTTTGTTTAGGGTGATGCTGCCGGTATGCTGGACCCCACCTCTCCCAGTGTGACAGATCCTCCTTTGTATCTTCCCTGTAAGTTGACTATGTGGCCTACTAGGGTTGCCAGCTGTGGGCTGGGAAATACCTGGAGATTTTGGGGGTGGAGCCTAAGGAGGGTGAGGTTTAGGGTATAAGGCCATAGCGTCCAGCTTCCAAAATGGCCGCTTTCTCCAGGTGAACTGATCTCTGTGTCCTGGAGATGTGACAACGGGAGATCTCCAGCCACCACCTGGAGGCTGGCAACACTACAGCCTACTCTGGGATCTTTCCTCAGTGCAGAAGTAGCTCACCCAATGGAAACCATGTTTTCCTCTGTTGCTCACAGTTCCCATCAAGATCTCACCTGAGTAACAGACAAGTCAGTCAAGTGAACATCAGCTGTCCTGTTCTCAGTCAAGATCTACATAACTGTCAGACCATTTTTAAGACGTTCATCCTCCAGGGCAACTGTTTCACAATTACACATCTCCATTTATCATTGACAAGCTCAGACAATTTCAGAAGCACCTTTTCTAACTCTGAACAACTGTTTAACTACTAAAAGAATTTTCTAAAAATCCCTGAAGGGAGACCTGAGCCTACAATCTAAATCTTCCTGCTTAAACAGACACAGAAATGAGTCCTGCAGAAGACATTAAGACCTGCAGCTCTTAGACAAGGGGCGATTCGGCATCTAGCATTCGCTCCACATTTTCTCAACTGGGAGGGACAAGTGCAGCTCAAAACCACATTCAAATACCTTGGGGCAAGGCCGTAGTGACTGCAAAGTCACCCCTGAACAGCCATAAATCTATGCAGAAGGTACTATAAAACCCAATGATCAAAGAAAGTGAAAGCAGCATGCAATGCAGAGGGGAATTTCTGTTCCAGCATGGGTTTCGTAAAACAACTGAGGGAAAAGCCAATGCAGAATCACCCAATGTAGTTATACTGGATGAAACTTCTTTTTAAAAATCAGAATTCAGGTGTAAAGCTACATAAATTCTAATGCCCCCCCCACATTAAAATTGTTCTCCTAGCATGCTAGCTTAGTAGAAAAATAATGACAAGTGTATTGTTGCATCTAAATACTGGCCATGGCCAACCGTGTTTAGCTTCTAAGCTCTGGACAGCTCAGTCTAGCCTTCTAATGGCTCAGAATGCAACACAGTCCATGCTTTTCCAAGGTATGGTGAGTGGGGAGGACAGGGACCTCAGCGGGGTATAGTGGCACAGAGTCCACTCTCCAAGGAATCAGTTTCCTTCAGGGGAAGTGATCTTTGTAGTCTGGAGATAAGCAGTAATTCTGGGTGCTCCCCAGGTCCCACCTTCTCAGAGGTAGGAAAATGTAGAAGAGGAAGAAGAAGAGATTGGATTTATACCCCACCCTTCACTACCTGAAGGAGTCTCAGAGTGGCTTACAATCTCCTTTCCCTTCCCCTCCCCACAACAGACACCTTGTGAGGTAGGTGGGGCTGAGAGAGCTCTTTCAAGAACTGCTTGTGGGAGAACAGCTCTGAAAGAACTTGTAACTGACCCAAGGTCACACCAGCAGCTGCATGTGGAGGAATGCGGAATCAAACCCAGTTCTCCCAGATTAAAGTCTGCGCTCCGAACCACTACACCAAACTGGCTCTTCCTATAGTAACTGTACAATCACTTTTGTGTTGTACTTAAAAGAAGAAACACGGTTGATCCAAGCCCCGCATCAGAAGGTAACAGAGCTTTGATTTTTATGAAGCACATTCAGTATTGTTTTTCCCTTTGACATCTTTAGCTTTACAGAGCTGAATGCTGTTTGTTTGGCAAGATTTTAAGCCTTGTAAAAATCAGAAATTGAGGCCTGAGGTCTGATCCAGAACTTCAACAGCACGAGGAGGCAGAGTGCTAAGGTGGACTTCGGATGACAAAGTAGGGATTTTTGAAAGGATCCCTGTAATTGGAGAAATGGTGATGGACAAAAAATTGAGTTTGACTGAAGGGATCCAAAGAAGGCAGGTAACAGCAAATTCCTTCTTAGAAGCTTAGGTCTTTATTTGGTTGATTACGATCAAGGAAAGCATCTATTCCTACATGAGTCCAAGACACTGACCCTTGAACAAAGCAAAACTTAGAAAGGCAAAATATCATCACTACAGAAAAGTAAAAACTTATCCAATTATTTATTAACCACTCAATATTGCACCAAATGAGAACCAGTCAGACAACCCTGTCTACTTCCTCTTTCAAGACCTCAAAGACTTTTTCTTAAAGCTTCTTGAGAATCCTACTAATTTGTTTGACTCACACTAAACTTGTGTAAATATTTGCTAGAAAAGTCTTAATACTGCGGAAGTGCTTATTTAAACTTCTTAGCTAAGTAGGGTATGACTTAAAAAACATTCTTTCCCTAACTCAGCAAGGGAAGACTTGGTACTAGGGATGGGCACATGGCTGAACCATGAACTGAACCATGAACCTATAAGAACTAGGAGATTGGTTTGTGAACCAAACTGGTTTGTATGGGTTCATGACTGGTTTGTATGGGTTTCTGCTCCCCACTGCTTTTCGTGGGGAGCAGAAATCAGTGATTTAAATAGCTCTGAGCCATTTAAACCACTGATTTCTGTTCTCTGCGGCTCTCTGCGGGGGGCAGAAAGCAGTGGTTCAAATGGCTCAGAACTGAACCAAAGAAAACCCCTTTAAACAGCAGAGCCACAGAAGTAGCTCAGCTGTTTCCGATCTAAACAGCTGAGCAGATGGGAGCAACTTGTTCCCGCCATTTAGCTGTTTTGGCAGCTTTCGCAGGGAGGAGAAAGCAGGGGTTTATACCCCTGCTTTTTGGTCCCCACAAACCTTCACAAACTGTCTTAAGAGTTTGTGGAGTTTTGTGACTGGGCTGCAGTGCACAAATTTCAGTTTGTGAACCCCAAACTGCCCAAAATTCATAATGAACAAAAGTTCATCAGCTGGTTCGTGACCATCCCTAATCTGTACTTATAGATACCTTTAAAATTATTTTTATTCGGGCACATTGCTGGCTGGTGCTCTAGCAATCGGCCTGGAAACTCTATGTACCATAGAGTTTTCAGGCTGATTGCTAGAGTGTCGGCTGGTGATGTGCACAGCATGATAATGTCACCTCCAGGCAATGTCATTGCATCAGGGACGTCGGTCCAAATCGGGCACTTTGGGGGCGGGGTTCCACCTACCGACCTGATCCGGACCGGCGGGTTGGGGGCCTTTGCAATGGGAAAACCTCCACCCCCCCGGGGGACTTGGCAGCCCTATTGATGGCTATTGTGACATCAGCAGGCCACCACTATCCTTTTCCCTCTGCCCTTTCCCCAGTTTAACCATTTTAAATTCTAACTACATAGGAGCAAGCTGGGCTCTGCTGAAGATCTGAAAGCTTTGCCTGCAGAGCACAACTGTGAGTGACCACAAATACTCTTGTAGGGGGAGGTGCAAGGTCCCATTCTCCAGGATTCTAGGAAACAGAACCCTCATGTTACACATGGACCCTCATCCCTTTGCCCTCTGGTCCATATACTTTCTGCCAATCACTTGACATCTTCCTAACTTTGCTTAACGTTTCTTTTAGAAATTCTGTCCTACAACTATTGCCAATTTCATCTTTTCTTAACATACACTAGGTACCGATCAGGTCTGGCAAAGACACATTTCTCAAACTATATTGACACAGGGCTAGATCCAAAGGTGTCCTTCCTTTCCGATGAAGAAAGAGTCTTCCATTCATGGAAGGGCTGTTTTATAACATGGATGAGAGGAGGAGTTCCCAGTTTTGTTGAGCCTGTGGGTATGGCAGGAATTCTGAAAACAGCTAATAGACAATGTCATCGCCCATACGTTACTGCCCAGGAATTAAGACCACAGGGAGACACCCCCCCTTGATTGTCCCACCAATCAAAGAAGCTCAGGTGGGAGGGGCCTTTGGGGGGGTAGCCCCAGTATTATAGAACAACCTCCCCAGGGTTGTGTTGCCTGACCCCTTCTCTTCGGATCTTCAAAGACAGATGAAGACTGTTTTATATATGACTGCATTTGACTAATTTAGGTTTTTTTAACTTATTTGTTGGCAGTCCTTATTGGAAATCTTAAATTGTGGTCTTTTAGATGTTTCTTACAGTCATTGTTTTATTTATGTACATGGATTCTAGATCAGATCAAGCACATATGGGGAGACAGAGAGAAAGTTTCCTAGCTGAATTAGGACTCAGTAAGAAGGAGAAGAGGAGGAGGAGGAGGAAGAGATTGGATTTATACCCCACCCTTCACTACCCAAGGGAGTCTCAGAGCAGCTTACAAACTCCTTTCCCTTCCCCTCCCCACAACAGACACCCTGTGAGGTAGGTGGGGCTGAGAGAACTCTGACAGAAACTGCTCTTTTTTCAAGAACAGCTGTGCCAGAACTATAGCTTGCCCAAGGTGCAAGTGGAGGAGTGGGGAATCAAACCCAGTTCTCCCAGATTAGAGTCCGCACACTGAACCGCTACACCAAACTGGCTGAATGAAACAAGACACCGAGCAAAAGCCAGGCCACTGAAGGAATGAATGAAAGAAACATGCTCATTTGTCTTTTGAAAATGCCCTCAGCTTGAAAAAAGGTTTGCTAGGTGTCCCAAGCTAAGATGGCTCGACTGGGGCTATTGTACTTTGGTCACATCATGAGAAGACTCACTGGAAAAGACAGTAATGCTAAGAAAAGTTGAAGGCAGCAGGAAAAGAGGAAGACACAGCATGGGATGAATGGACTCCATCAAGGAAGCCATGGCCCTGACTTCGCAAGACCCGAGCAAGGTACTTTTGTAGCAGGAATGCCTTTGCTTATTAGGAGACACATCCCAAATGTAGCCAATCCTCCAAGAGCTTACAGAGCTCTTCTTACAGGGGCTACTGTAAGCTCTTGGAGGATTGGCTACATCAGGGGTGTGTCGCCTACTATGCAAAGGAGTTCCTGCTACAAAAAGAGCCCTGGCTGTTAATGATAGGATGTTTTGGAGGACATTAATTCATAGGGTCACCATAAGGTGGAAGCTACTTGATGGCACATAACACAGAGACAGACAAGCTGCCTTGAATTCTGCAAGGTAAAAAGGCAGCTAATGTTCTCAGTAAATATCTGGTGGACATTTGCCTTTGAGGCACAGTTCTTGCATCTGGCTCTTTTCCCTCTGTTATCGTCTTATATCCCGGGAAGCTGTTTTCCTTTCTCTTTTTTCTCATCTGTTTGTTTTTCCAGAAACGCCTAGATTGCAAGATGCTCGATATGGTTAAAAATGGAGAAAAGCCCCACCTGGCGGCTCCCAGTCTCTTTAATCTCATGACGAGCTCTTGATAAAAATGGCCGGATCGCCTTTGAGGATTTTGCCACTGTCTTGAGCAACATAATGATTTTCACAGGAGCACAAGCTGGGGTTTCTGAAGTTCAGCTGAATGGAATTCCTATCGGGCGGGCCGGGAGAAGAAAAGGATCAATCCCCCATTTGTGATAAGCTCCATGTGAAGTGACCTTTAAAACACAACACCAGGCTGTATTCCCTATGCAACACTTGGAGATAATTGCGAAAGCTCCAAACATTGACAGAGAGATCTTGCCTTAAGATGGACTGTGGGAATAACGCTTATCATATCGAATGAAGTTTTGGGAGGGTTCTGCAGAAAGTGGATATGGGCGGGCTGCGAGAGTCACTGGAGAGGAAACTCTCCAGGTTATTGCGAATGTCAGATGGTTGGTTTCTGGACCAGCAGACAGCAAAAGTATTATAAGTGGCTAAGAAAGGAACAAGCTTGGAGATCCCTACTGAGTTCACTTCAGCCTCCAGAGCCCTTAAGCAAGTCATATCCTTTCAGTTCAACTCGCCGTTCTCACTGAGGGTTAGATCAGCGGGTTAGATCAAGACTCAGTTTTCTCCAGGTCCTACCCCTTTTCCAAGCTGCAGCAGGGCTCCTGCTTAGGAGCAATCCACTGGGCGATCCGCTAACACCTCCTCCTAGGATAGGGATGCCAGCCTCCAGGTGAGACTTGGGGATCCCCTGGAATTACAGCTCATCTCCAGACTTTCCCCCTGGAGAAAATGGATGTTTTGGGGGGTGGACTCTGGCGTTGTACCCAGGGGTCATATTTCATAGAAAAAGAGGTGCAGGAGCTCATTAGCATAACTTATTTGCATATGCCACACCACCTGACATCACCGGAAGTGGCTGCTCATGGGTCAAGGAGGGTGGTGTGGAGGATGCATATGGCCTAGAGCAGGTAGGGGCCAGGGCGGTGGCAGGGCAAAGGTGCAGAAGGAGGCCAAGGAGGTGCAGGAGGCCAGGGCAGAGCTTCTCACAGGCCTCGTGGGAGTCACGGGGCCCACCTTGCAGAGGCACTGCATCAGGGCTGGCATAAGGATGGGCTGCTGGGAGCAGGGGGTGGGGCTTGCAGCATGTGCCTGCCCCCATGGCTCCTTACTGCCAGAGCTTCGCTCCTGTGAGCTCCTGCAGCAAATAAGCCCTGGTTGTACCCCACTGAGGTCCTTGCCCTCCAGGGCTCCACCTCAAAGTCTCCAGGAGCTTCCCAACCTGGATATGGCAATACTATTCCCCTCATCCCCTACCAGTGGCCTGGGGGGACCTGGCAACCCTATCATCAGACCACTGATCTGATGGTGAGAAAGGCCCTCCTTTTTTTCTTGACAAGGCTTATTCCTCCACCTCTTTTGTGATGTCACACAGAAAGGGTTCCACTTCAGCCAAATAGCCAGCAGGAGCTCATCCAGGCACATGGGGCCATGTAGCTATTGGTCTGGGGGCCAGGATGGTCAGTGGGGAGTGACTCAGACCATGCTGCCCCCAGCAAGAGTGAGGCATCTGTCAGAGGAGGAGGAGGAGGAAACTGGATTTATACCCCACCCTTCACTACCTGAAGGAGTCACAGAGAGGTTTACAATCTCCTTTCCCTTTGCCTCCCCACAATCGACATCCTGTGAGGTAGGTGGAGCCTTGAGAGAACAGCTCTGAGAGAACTTGTGACTGACCCAAGGTCACACCAGCAGCCACATGTGGAGGAGTGGGAACTCAAACCTGGTTCTCCCAAATTAGAGTCCACGCTCCTAACCACTACAACCAAACTGGCTGTCTCAGGTCAAGGGGTCTCCAGTCTGATGATGCTGGGTGATGTAGCTCTGTTGCAGGGCACTTCTCAAGTTCTGGAGTGCCTCACTGAGTGTGTTGAACAGCTTGGCTCTCTTCCACCCACCCATGAGGTCTGGGCTGAACCTGCAGTCCCCTGCCAGGCAGGTGCTGGCCAGGCCACATAACCTCAGACCCATGCAGCCATCTATGGGAAGGTGGAGAGTTCAGTCTCCCAGTGAGCCCAAAAGCTCTAGCATGATGCCCCATGGAGGCAGGCCCCATCCCAGAGGAAGCACAGCCAGCAGCACAAAGCTAAGAAGACATCATGAGGCCAGGAGACAACCAACAGCAACAGGACAGCCAACAGCAACAAGGGTCCTTCCCACACTAGACCTTAAATCCTGGTTCAATCCTGTCCCCGAACTTACATTCGATACTACACTCGAATTCATCCCTGTAATTATCTCGGGGTATTTTTTGTTTCCACATTACATTGAGGTCACCTTGGTTTTGCCCCACACTTATCCTGGGATAAACGGATGCTGTTACGACCAGGGATAAATGCACGGTATTGTGTCACAAGCTGAACTCTGATAAAACCAGGGATGAGATCCAAGTGCAGAAAGGACTAATGATCATGAGGACCGTGAGGCAGGGTACACCATTGTCAAGAAGCTGGCATTCTGTAGCTGTTTCTTGGCTGTTCAGAATCTTTGGTCCCAGAAAACTGGAAAATTAATCTCATGATGACTTGCATTTCAGAAAGATAAGGGATGAGATGGACACAGGTACAAATGAGATCATGGGAGCTTCAAAGCGGAGACCAGGGCGGGGGACTTTTGCACTCGCATTCTATCTCATTTCAGTAAGGAACCTTGGGTGGGGGGTAAGTTCTTGTTTGACCATGGGCATGTACTAGTACATGGTCATGTGTCTTAGCAATGTACCTGATTGGTCCTACAGGGTCAGACCAACTGCGGTCAGTTTGGCATAAACCAAGATTATTCATTCTAGTTTGTACCATTGGGTCATCGTTTTGACATGGTTGGGCCTTGCATGGCCAAAATGTCTGCTTTTGGACTTTGGACTATGAAACTCTATTTGGATTGTGTACCTTCAGGTCTGACCAGGAAACATCTAGGTCAGAGGACTAAAGCCTAAGTATACTAGCTTAGATATTTAATTTTACTATTTTCTTCCCTGATTTTGCATGGCTCTTATATTTTCAACCTTTTGTACATTTCTTTTAATAAACCTTACTAATAATATTCTGTTGTGTTATTTGAGTTTTGGGCTTCAGTCTAAACCCAGTACCTTCACTTAGTTTGGCATAGCCAAAGTAATTGCTTTTGGAACTCAACTTGCAAGTGTCCTAACTTGCAAGGCTGACTTCCAGATTAACACCTGGTAGGGCTGGAGACTTGGTACCTTAGTCTCTCCACTGAGGGCTGGTGGTGGCAGCTCATTACCCTGGCCAGGAAGGATTAATTACCCAGTGTTGTGCATTATTGTTTTGGACCCATGCCAGCCACAGCTGGCACTTAGCCAACCACCTCAGGAATGTTTTAAGGTCATGGGCATTAACAGGCAAAGCTGTAACCATCAACTATGATGATGATTTCTTCAAACGGGCCTTCCATGTCCAGGTAAGAGGAAGAACCCTGCTGGATTAGACAAATAATCCTTCTAGTGCAGCATCCTGTCTCACACAGTGGCCAACCACTTCCTCTGGATGGCCAACAACAGGGCATAGATGCCAAAGCCTTAAAAAAAAAACATAAGAAGAGCCCTGCTGATCAGACCAGTGATCTATTTGGTCCAGCATCCTGTGTGACACAGTTGCCAACCAGTTCCTCTGGATGGCCAACAACAGGACATAGAGGCTGAGGCCTTTCCCTGATGGTGCCTCCTGGCTCTGGGATTCAGAGGCTTAATGCCTCTGAATGTGAACGTTCCCCTTAGTTACCATGGCTAGTAGCCATTGACAGACCTATCCTCCATGAATCTATTGAATCCCCTTTCCAAGACGTTTATTCCTGTGGCCATCACTACATCCTCTGGCAGTGAATTCCACATTTTAATCAATCTCAGTGTAAAGCAGCATTTCCCTTTGTCCCTCCTGAACCTAACGGCCATCAGCTTCATTGGATGCCCTCGACTTCTAGTATTTGGAGAGAGGGAGAAGAAGTCCTCTCACCACCCCATACATATCTTTAATCAACTTCTGTCAGGTCCCCCCTTCGTTGTCTCTTTTCTAAACTGAAGAATCCCAGACTCTTCAGCCTTTCCTCTTAAGGAAGGTGCTCCGACCCCCTCACCATCCCAGTTGCCCTCCTCTGTACTTCTTCCAGCTCTAGATGGCAAGGTGGGACCCAATTAATGATAAACTATGTCAACTATGATCCTCAGATTGCCACCTGCTGGGTTTCAGCTGAAGCCTATGCTTTCTCTATAGTAAACCACGCCCTATGGTATTGAATCCCCAAAGAGATAAGTGGGCCTCTGCTTCTAGATGCTTTTAAGAGGGCTTGCAAAGTCCTTTTTTCGCTAGGGTTGTTGATGGCTATAGGCATTGGGGGAGGGGCTTTACTCGGGGCTTCATTGCCCTTTGTATGTGTTTAAATTAGGAAGTAAAAGCTACTTTTAGCAGAAAAGCAAAGGTGGGGCATAAATATACCAGTCCAGAAAAGCTTATAGACTAGCCTGTAGCGACACACTATTGGAAGCTATACTATCATTATGCTATATAGCAATCATTGCAACTGCATTTTCCTTTGTGGACAAGAAAATCTACTTGGAGCTGAGTACTGTAGTTCGATGACACACAATGTCTATTGATGGGTGGGTGTGGCCAAGATGTGACATTGGAAGACGTCTAAGATTGCAAAATGAAACCTTTCCTTTCCCGACAATGGCCTAGGTAAAGGTAAAGGTTCCCCTGCTTGAAAGCCAGTCGAATCCGACTCTAGGGTTGCAGTGCTCATCTCTGTTTCAAAGCCGAAGAGCCAGCGCTGTCCGAAGACGTTTCTGTGGTCATGTGGCCGGCATGACTAAACACCAAGGTGCACGGAACGCTGTTACCTTCCCACCGAAGTGGTACCTGTTTATCTACTTGCAATTTCTTGCTTTCGAACTGCTAGGTTGGCAGGAGCTGGAACTAGAGACGGGAGCTCACTCCGTCTTGCGGCACCCGGGTCTTGAACTGCTGAACTATTGACCTTCCACAGCCTGCAGTTCAGCGTCTTAACCACTTGAGCCACCAATGGCCTAGAATGTGTAAATTCAATGAGGGGGGAATGCCTTCTTTTTCATAAAAAAACAAGCATTTTTATTAATAAAGTAGAAAGCTTTAACAATAGCAATTAACAGTATAGATTTCAAGTACACATATTGGAAACAATAATGTAACAAAACCATATAACTTTGAATTGTGGAGAAACATTTCATTCAACCAGATCATTAATACAGAAAAAAGTGAACATATTTTCTAGGTAGTTGTTTGTCCTTTGTGGTGGAATTAGTGATATAATCAAAGGAGGTGTACCATTTCTCCAAAAAGCATGCCTGATAATTTGGGCTTTCTGCCAGCACCAACTAAGTCAATATTTTGTCCATCACTATCAATTCCCATATTTTCACAAACCATTGTCTAACTGTAGGGGGTCTTATCTGACTTCCATCTCCGTGCTAACAATGTCTTAGCTGCTGTCAATAGTATGACTATTAATTCTTCTGTTTGGAAATTGTACTAGTGGGCCATAAGTTCAGCAAGATGAGTTCCAAGAGGCAAAGAGTAATTAGTTATATCTTTTATGTATTTAAATATTTCCCTGTACTGTGCGTAGTCGTGGCCATCAGAGGATAACACTTCTTGTAAAACACTAGATTTTGCTAAAATTGCGCTTCATACCAAAACAGGTCATTTTTGACACGCACACAAAAAAGATCAGACAAAAAGTCTCTCTGAGAGGAATTTGACTTCCACTGCACCGATCACAACTCGTTACATGTGCTGAAAGTTTGGCACATAAGGTCCTGTTGTCAAAGTTTCAGACAAGACAAGAAAGCGCAGCTGTGTTTAAGAAAGCCGGCCTCTCTGAAACAATCAGTTCTGTTAGGTAAACTTCTTGCATCCATTCAGTTTATTCTAAGTTCCCTTTGTTGTAAAACATTGAGGAATGAATGTTGTGTCCAAGAAAAATCAGAATTGGAGGCATGGCAGACAGAGTAGATTTATTAAATGGAAACTGTCGGATAAAAAAGATGGTTCAAACAATGGATCAGAGAGCTGAGTTATGGAGCTGGTCCAACCCCACCATATTTTCTCCAGATTGGTGACAAAGAAAAGGAGGGGGAAACTGAGAATCCAGATGTACTTGTAAAACAACGGACAGATACAAAATACAAAACCAGGAATCCCATAAATCATGGAAGAGCATCTTGTTTATTTCTCTCAGGATGTTACAGATACCAAAGAAAGATCATAAAGAGCACCAGAAGGAGAGGTACCGGAGCCAGGTACTAAAAGAAGCAAAAGGGAGCAAATGAGAGAATGTCATGTCTGATCACAATCATATACATATCATGGCCTGATAATATAGAATGAAGCACTGTGTGGCACTTTTTTTTAACAAAACAGCCTACTTGTGCAGTCACAGATGCAAAATCCATTAGCTGTGAATCCGAATAAGAGACTTGCCGAGTACCCTTTTGTACCTAATCCATGCACAAGCTAGATGTTCATTTGCAACATGTGTCAGTTGGAGGAGGTTTTTCTCTGTTGGTTTATACCACGATGGAATTTCTCCCTTGCAATATTTTATTTAGGTTTGTGAGTCAATTTCCTCCCCTCCCCCGCCCTGCAGACGGCATATCTTTTTTTAATGGTTGGAGTTTCGTTTCCTTGGTATTTCCAGTTTAACATAGCCTAGAGACTAAATGCTGTTTCTGGTTGTATTAATGTTTCACTTTTTTTTTTTATTGTTCTTCATGATGGAATCTTTCCTGGAATTTTTCAGAATCTGTTTTCATGTGCTGTGATGTTACAAAATTGTCTCCAGCATTTTAGGAAAGATGACTGACAAAATGTAGTGAATGAATAGTAAATTACAATCAATTCATTCCATGAACTAATTTCTGCCTCACTTATTTTGATACATTTTTACATACCATTCAAGCCACTGGTAATTTTTGTTCTGTAGTTCCATGCACAGATGAAATGCATAGGCCTAGGTCCCAAGAACTACATAACAAGTTTGGCAAGCCCAGTGGGTCTTCAGATATATTTTTCAAATGAGACCACTTGGACACATAGCAAATCTCTTTTCAACCCAAGAGAATTCCCAAAAGACAAATGAGCATATTTCATTCATTCCTTCAGTGGCCTGGCTTTTGCTCTGTGTCTCGTTTCATTCATCCTGAATCCTAATTCAGCTAGGAACCTTTCTGTTTGTCTTCCCGTATGTGCATTTTTGTTTCCTTCTTCTTTCAGAAAGCAAAAATCCTCTCAATCCCTCTTTACCAAATTTCTCCCTGAAATCCAATGATCAGTTCTTTCCCTCTGTTTGGGAGTTTGTGGTGGTTTCAAATCAGTTCCATTTTGATCAAAAGAGAGATTCAAAGAGAGAAAAGGCAGGAAAGAAGGGTCTGCAGATCTTCTGAATTTCTCTCTGCAAATGTTCAGAAGCTGTCAACAGCTTCCAAGACCTTCCTATACCCCTGCTACTGCAACTCCCTGCTGCGTGTAACACCAAGAAAACCCCCCACAAAAACCCAACCCTGGAAGGGCTGAAATTACAAAAGAGTGCACAGAGGCATAACAGAAAACTGCAAAGAGAAATTAAAGAGAAATTTGTCTTTTGAAAGAGAAAATAAGACTAAGGAGAATCAATAGCTATATGTAGAAAAATGAATTATGCAAAAGAGAAATTCAGCTTTGTTGTCAAAGGCTTTCACGGCCGGAGTTCATTAGCTGCTGTAGATTTTCCGGGTTGTCTGACCATGGTCTTGGCATTGTAGGACCTGACATTTCACCAGTAGCTGTGACTGACATCCTCAGAAGTATAACACAAAAAGATGGAGTACTCTCTGTGTCAAGGTGAGAAGAAGAAAAATGGTAGGCAAGTAATTTATATCTACTCCGGAAGGTGGGGTAGGGCTGAATCATTATCTTGTAGGAGTTCCCCAGACTGTGAACATGCTAATGGAGGAGCTTTCCTGAGGAGGTTCTTTTGTCTATGGATTGTTTCCCGAGGAGGTTTCCTGTTTCCTGAGGAGGTTCTTTTGTATGTGGATTGGCTGTTGAAATTCTAATCTTATTTGTAGTGCTATTGTTTTTCAGGACAGGAAACCATGCCCTATTTATTTATTTATAAACTCTCTTCTTTCCTGTTGACAGGAAACATAAACACAATTTCAAGAGGAAAGAAGAGAGCGACATTCACAATCCATGGACAAAAGAACCTCCTCAGGAAAGCTCTTCCATTAGCTTGTTCATAGCTTGGGGAACACCTGCAAGATAATGACTCAGTCCTACCCCTCCTTCCAGAGTAGATATAAATTACCTGCCTACCATTTTCATTCTCACCTTGACACAGAGAGTACTCCATCTTTCTGTGTTATACCTCTGAGGATGCCAGCCATAGCTACGAGCGAAACGTCAGGTCCTACAATGCCAAGACCATGGCCACACAACCCAGAAAATCTACAGCAGCTAAATTCAACTCTATAAGCTGAAGTCCAGCCTTATAGTATGAGACATAATTAGGGATTTGCATTTGTTGTTTCTGAGCTGAATTAATACCTGAACCATGCCTTTTTGGCATGATTAAGGCATTAGTTAAACCAAATCAGATTCTCAGTTCTGATTTGGCTTCCTGATAAGAGAATCCCAAATTAATTTGGGAATCCTGATATTTTTGGCTCTGCTATACCCTATGGGGTCGTTATAGTCAATGGCAAATCTCCTAGGGTGTATTCAGTGGGCTGGGGTGAGGGGGTTTGAGGTAGAGACACCAAATTTGCACTGTAGCTGCTGGAGCCTCTCCTCAAAATAACTTCCAAGATTGGATCAGGGGGTCCAATTCTATGAGCAACCAAAGAGGATGCCCCCATTCTCCATTATTTCTAATGGGGGGGAAGCAAGCCAGACATACAACAAGCCCAGCATATTCTCCCAGAGAATCTCTGCAGTAGAAAGTAAAGTGTGGGGAGGGGGCATGTTTGCAAGGCCAGCAGCAGAACCAGTGCAATGTGCACAGCAGAATTGGTGCCACTCTGGCAGTGCCAAAACCCAACAGGCAGTGCCTCTACCTCAAACCCCTCCCCACAGCCCACTGAATATACCCTAGGAGATTTGCCATTGGCTAAAATGGCCCTATACTGTATAATGGAGCCCAAAAAAATCAGGATCCCCACATTTTACCTGAATTCTAATACAATACCAATACTGGAACTTGGGTTTTCAAGACAATACCAAATTTTTAAGGGTTAAAAAATCCTGAATACGAAAAATACCAATTTTT
Organism: Gekko gecko; assembly: GCA_029375565.1. Taxonomy (NCBI): domain Eukaryota; kingdom Metazoa; phylum Chordata; class Lepidosauria; order Squamata; family Gekkonidae; genus Gekko; species Gekko gecko. Next base: position 17,774,469 of record JAPDNY010000010.1, read on the forward strand.
TTTCTCGCACATCCCTAGACATAATCTCTGTTCTATAAGATCTCCCTAAACTGTGGGAGATAAAACACTGAGCTTTAATGAGCAATATTTATTTATTTATTTATTTATTTATTTATTTATTTATTTATTTATTTTGATTTGTATCCCACCTTGCCTGCATACACTGGGTGGAAAAAAATTACATATATCCTATATGTTAACTGGATTGGCAAAGCTAAAGTGTCTGTCTCTTTTCTTGCCAAATCTACACTTTCAAGTCCACTCTGTCCCCATTGCCAAACTCTTTTTTCCTCTTTCTTGAAACCAAAATGCATGAGCAATCAACAAAGCCAACTGATAATATCTGGTGGTACTTGAGGTGGCACATCCCCCTTTGTGATGTGATGTGTGCCTTCATACTCTTAATCTGCACTTTGGGTTTCATACCACTCCAATTATAAAAGACAGATGTTATGTCTACAGTACATACTTTGTATACTCAGAGTTATCAGGAGTGCTGGAGCTAAGAACAGTAGAATCTTTATCTTAATTACAGCTGTTCTGCCCACCCAAAATAGCATATTTGTGACCACTTGTTTTATTTAATCTCAATGTCCCAAATTGCAGATCTAAACTGGTTGATAGCATATTTCCAATTATTTTGGAAAAAATGAAAACCCAGGTGTGACAGACTGTCAAAAGTGACAGCTGAGAACCTTTGAGTGACAGCTATTCAATGGAATTCTGTTGAGAATGTCAGTTAAGAAATGACTGTTGGGAACTGACAGTTGAAGAAGAGAAGGATAAGCACTGACTGTGGACTGGGACCAGAGAGGATTGCCATTCAAGCTGAAAAGGGAAATTGCTTCTAGTTAAGAGAAGCAATCCCTGCTTAGTGAAAAGAGAGATAGCTCTTAAAAGAGGAGTGATCCCTGGTCTGTATATATAGAAGGATTTTGGGAACTTGGTTGTATGTTCCTGCCTCCTAGATTTTAAGAGTCAGTGAAGTCAGAAACCTACGCTTGAGTGTGTAAGCAGAAACTGAAAAGAAAGCTGCTCTCCTCAAAGTTTGAAAATACCTTGTTTAATAGCAGAAACACTTAACTGTTGGCAACAAATTATCTGGATTTAGAGTGATTACAAAGTTACCTCAGTTTGATTATCAGTTCACCTTATACATCCTACTCCTGATTCCAGCTGACCTTTTCTCCTCTGGATTAAATAAAACATTTTGTTTATTTTGAACCTTCAAAAGTCTCTCATGTGCATTTCAGAAGTTGAATACAAGAACAAGATTTTGTCTCTTCTCTCAGTTCCCTAGGCTGGGCCAGCATCACATATAAGTGTGTGTGAGAGAGGGAGAGAGAGAAAGAGAGAGAGAGACTGTGTGGGACAGCCACAGAGAAACAAATAAGAAGAAAACATAGGGGCTGCTCAGCACGAAAGAAGAAGGAAAAAAAGGAAACATCCTTTTTTGAGGGGAGAGGTTGAGATCACCATACCAGGTATCATGTATTATTTTCTTTCCACACAGGACCCATCATTTGGGAAATTATCCCCTGTTTTCCTTTTGCTGTGTTGAAGCCCATCAGGACAGATTTTTCTGCATATATTTTATATCACCAAATGTCTCAAAACTTCCCTATACTCTTTTATTGTCCTCAGTAAGGACACTGTCAAGTCCCTTGGGTTTTTAGCTATAAACACCATGTCATCAGCATATAATAATAGCTTAGTTTCACAACTGCCATGAAGACAGATATCAAAATCTGATGTATTATTGACACTAGTATGTTTATACAGAGCTTAAATAGTACCACCACAGTATAATCTGAAATGTAATGAGATGTTATCCAGAATGAAAATTTGCATTCTTGGTTGAGAATAGAATATCCATTAGCAGAAGGTATGGTGACCTTAGCAAAAGTCTTTTGGGCATCTACAAAATACAAAACATCTGGAATAGATCCTTGGTTGACTAAATTAATTAATCTCTGGACATTACCTATTAATAGGTGCCCTTCAAGAAAGCTCTCTTGATCAGTCTCTACATAGCACTTTATAACCCTTTTAAATGATTTGTTAATATTGATGTTAATATTTTGTATTTAGCAGAGAGATTGGTCCACATGATGAAAGTTTTAAAGTATTTTCCTTGGGTTTTAATGTTAAAGTAACATAGGCATCTGCCCAAGAGTTTACTGCTCCACCATTGTAAAAAATACTGGAGAATATTTTAGTAGATAGGGAGTTAGTTCAACAATAAAAGAAGTATGTAACTCATTCAACAATCTGTCTGGGGCTGGTGCTTCCCCAGCTTCCAGGCTTTTTAAAAATTTCTGGTTCAGTTTCCTCTTTTTCAGTAGGTTTTCCCAAAATTTGACAGTGTTCCTGTGAAAGTTGCAGTGTGTTTATATGATCAAGAAGTCTTTAATCTCCATATTATCAATTGATAAAAGCCTGGAGAGGAGATGACTAAGAATTGATATGATAACTATCTTCAAGTATGTGAAGGGTTGTCATATAGAGGATGATGTGGAGTTGTTTTCTGTTGGACCAGAACCAATGGGTTGAAACGAAATCAAGAGTTTTTGGCTAAACATTAGGAAAAACTTCCCGACAGAGCAGTTCCTCAGTGGAACAGGCTTCCTCGGGAGGTGATAAGCTCTTCTTCTTTGGCTGTTTATAAACAGAGGCTAGATGGCCATCTGACAACAACGCTGATTCTGTGAAATTAGGCAGATAATGAGAGGGAGGGCATGAAGGGTTGTATCAGTGCTTAGTTCTTGTGGCCCTTTCTTACATGCCCAGAGAAATGCTAATCACCACTTTGGGGTCAGGAAGGCTTTTCTCTCCAAGCCAGTTTGGTCGGGGATCCTGGAGGTATTTTGCCATCTTCTGGGCATGGAATTGGGGTCACTGGGGGTGTAGAGGGTATTTATGAATTTCCTGCATTGTGCAGGGAGTTGGAATAGATGACCCTTGAGGTCCCGTCCAACTCTCTGATTCCATGATACTTTAGCATGTAAATTAGAGAAAAACATTTTAAATTCTTCTGAAATTTCATCTCCTGAATCTATAAAAGTTCCTCCATGTCTTTTCAGATTTGCAGAATTTTCTTTCTGATACATTTATTGACCAGGAGATGAGTTAGCTGTTTGCCTTGTTTATTACCATACTTGAACAAAGTTTATTTTCCTTTTAGAAGGTTTTTGCTGCTGTGTGAACATCCGTTAATTTTATCTTGTTTTTTAATGGTTTTAACTCCTCTGAAAACAAACTTTTGTCCATTTTTGTGGTTTGATGGTATTGTATGTTTCCTTCTGGATTTGGTTACTGCACTCACTCCAATAAGTCTGCTAAGATATTATATGTCAATGCACAAAAGCATTAAAAGCTCCCCAAACCATAACAAAATGGAGATAGCCAATATCATTAATTTCAAAGATTTACATATTTCCATTGTTTTTAACTTAGGCACTTCTTTAGTTTTCTTTAATCCATAAATAATTACCCCCCCCAAAAAAAATGAATCCTATTTAGCTTATATTCAGTTAATAATGGTGCATGGTCAGCTAATATCATTGGACATATTTTAACCTTTACATGAGTATAATTTCCTGGCATGTGAAAAGAAAAAAGGAAAAAATATTGATAGGTATCAAGAGTTCAGTTTTCTGTACCCATGATCACCAGTTTTGGGGACTAAGTTATTACAGACTGCCCTAATAGAAGTATGTAATCAAACATTCATTAGAAAAATTCAATCATTGGCAGAATTAAAATTTCCAGTAATAACACACTCCCCTCCCAGTTTTCCAGTACCTCAATTAGTTTGAAGATTTTTTTGAGCATGGCTGCGAGCATAGACAGAACCCCATGCAATTTCAAGCTTCTTTATCCAGCCCTTTATAATAATGTATTTATCTTTTGAATTTTTAATTATGGATTCAATATTCATCCATGCTTCATTATTAAGTGCAATCAAGACTCTAGACATTTTATTTGGAGAGGTAGCATGTATAATATGGCCCTTATAAATTGTGGACAAGTATTTCCCATGTTCTTCTTTAATATGGTGTCTCCTGCATATCTTTTATGAGGGCTATTTAGGCCATTTACACTGACTGATAAGTGTCATGCAAAATGGCATGACACGAAGCAATAGGGATGGACACAAACCAAGAAATGAACCAAGGTTGGAGCATGAATCAGGCCGCTTCATGGTTAATTTCAAACAGCCTTTTTTTCCATGGAGGTTCCTTTGGTTCATTAGAGCAGTTCATTCTCCAGACAGCCTGGTGCCAATTCAATCAATTCCCAGGCAACATTGGGGGTGGACTTGTGGAGAGCTCTAGAAACACCTATAGCAGTTGTCCATAGATTGATTGGCAGCTCTGAGAGCCAACCACAGAGCTCCTATTCTGCTGTATGGGAGCAGATTGAATGAATACATACACACACACCACACCCTGACCCAGCTACTTTCATTTTGGATCAGGAAGAGAGATGAGTAAGTCCTCATGAGAGAGCGAGTTAGGAAGAATTGCTTGCTGCATGGCTGATTTAAGGGGAGGCTAGAGTAAGTTTTCCTGGGGACCTGCTCTGGGGGACTATAGCTCAGACATCCCAAATCCAATATTTGCCAAACTTGGCAGGTGGGTGGAGGAGAGCCTGCTAAAGACTCCCTGTGAGTTTAGAATTGCTAACTCATGAGGAGGCTGTCCTACCACCTCACAAACCAAACAATCCACAAACCAGTTCAAGAAACATGAAAAGTTCGTGAAAGTTCATGGTTCGTGTAATTAAATCATGAACCAGCACAAACCACCATTTTCCTGGTTCATGCCCATCCCTAATAAGCAATTTAAATTGTCCATACTTTATTACTAAGAAATTAAAGGAAACCTCAGATCAAATCTCAGAGCTGAGGAAAGGCTATGAGGAAAGGCTGAAGAGTCTGGGACTTTTTAGTTTAGAAAAGAGACAACTAAGAGGGAACATGATACAGTTTGTAATATTATGCATGGGGTGGGCAGAGTTCACAAAGAGATTTTTTTTCTCCCTTTCTCAACATACTAGAACTCAAGGGCATCCAATGAAACTGATGGGCAGTAGGTTCAGTATGTACAAAAGGAAATACTACTTTACACAGAGAGTGATTAAAATGTAGAATTTGCTGACAGAGGATGTAGTGATGACCACAGGAATAAACAGCTTTCAAAGGGGATTAGAGAGATTTATGGAGGAGAAGTCTATCAATGACTACTAGCCATGGTGACTGAGGGGAACCACCACATTCAGAGCCACTTCTCCTCTGACTCAAGAGCCAGCAGGTTACATCAGAGAAAGACCTTGACCTCAATGTCTTGTGTTGGCTGTCCAGAACTGGTTAGCCACAGTGTAAGACAGAATGCTGGACTAAGTGGGCTATTGAACATTTTTGCTGTTGCTCAGCGGAGCCTCTTAATAGATTTCCCAAACATTCCACAGTTCCAGATTCATTCAATGCATCTGCTATTACTTTAATATCAGTTTCTAATGTAAAAAGAAACTTCTTTTCTTCCTCTATTGATTTGATTGTGACTATCAGTTTAAAAGAAAAGCTCCATCTATACTGTATCCCTTCCTTAACCAATCTTTTAGTCAAAAATTGCAGGCTGTTCCTCGTTACAACACTTAAAGCAGAAATGTCAGGGGAAACCCTGACCCACCTTACCTGCTATCTCCATGTCAAAATAATTGTGAAATACCTCAGAGATCTGGTCCCTAATTCCAGTTTTCAGAATTCCACCAGTATGTCTCTTGGGTGTTTATTTGCTCTGAGAAACCTTTCTTACTTGTGAAAAATGCCATATCAATTTTAATATCTCCATGAACATCTCAGCCCATCCATCCATTAAACAAGTCACCGAAGTGATTCTTAAGATTGTTTTTTACTTTGTCTCCTTGATGTCCAGAATCTTTCTCCATTATCCTGAATGCAGCTTCCACCTCACCTGCTCTGTCTGTATTCTCTTTGATTTCTCTTTGAAGTCCTCAGCTATTTCAGAATTCTCTTTTAATTCAAAGTCAAACTTTTGTAATTTCCCTTCTATGCTTTGGAACTGAACTTTTATCTTCCTCTCTACCACTTCTATTTTCCTGGTGATTTTTATATCTTTTAAAGTTTTATCAAGGCTGTGATTTTTAAAGCCTTTATTTTAAAGTTTGGGATAAGGCAAATACAGATTTACTCATGCTCCAGAATACTTTAATATTATAGTAACTAATATAATATTAATATTAACTTATTAACTAATATTAATTCCTAATAATAGGAATATTAACTTGTTAATTAGTTAATAAGTTAATATTCCTATTATTAGTTATTATTAGTTTTTACGTATTAACTAAAATTAATATTAGTTAATGTTAACTTATTGACTAATATCCATCTTAACTTCTGTGCAATATGGGCTCTTGAGTCAGTGTAGAGGTTCATGTTGTTTATAGGTTCTGACAGCTTTTGTTGTGTGTGATTCTTTTGATCCTCCCCCGTTAGCATTGCTTTTGCATACAGTCGTCCAGTGGGCATTCTGTGGCATCACTTTTGACATGACAGCCAGTATAATGCATTGGTAGGGGACAAAATAGCCATAATGACTACTAGGAAAAGTTCTGGAAGGCTCTCACCATCCCCCCATCAGAGTTGCCCTTGGTAAAGTTTGTACATCCCAAATCCAGATGTATTTGCTAACAGAAAATCAGTGGACATCATGGAGAATTTTTTGAAATTTCTGCATGTCATGGATACAACAGGAAGTAGGTCTTGCAAGCACTCTGTTGGGAATGGCGGCAGAAAAGTATGGATTGTGGATGTCTAGTATCTGTGGCCACTACTGTTACAATGGTGCCAAAGGAGTGTAAACCATTGCTCAGGGGTGGGGGGACGACCCAGATATTCTTTGTACCTTGCTCTTTCCATAACTGGAAACTTGTGTTGATGCATGCTACAGACACTTCTGGCCAGGCAAATGAGTTTTTTTGTAATATTGCATCATATTTATTCATTTCTTTCTGGAGCAACATAACTATGCTGGAACATGGCCTTACACCATTTTCCAAAAGTGACCCCAAAAACTCTGTCTCAGACATTTTGGAGCACTAAATGTTGGAGTAGATGCTGTTAAATCAGTTTTGTTGTCATCACCACAACTGATCAATGCATTAGATGTTCTTTCTCATGGTGCACATTTTGATCATTATGGGTAAAAGGCAAAGATTTCCCTTGCTCGAACCAGTCAAATCCGACTCTAGGGTATGGTGCTCATCTCCATTTCCAAACCAAAGAGCCAGCGCTGTCCGAAGACATTTCTGTGGTCATGCGGCCAGCATGACTAGATGCCAAGGCACGTGGAACTCTGTTACCTTCCCACCAAAGTGGTACCTATTTATCTAACTGCAATTTCTTGCTTTTGATCTACTAGGCTGGCAGGAGCTGGGACCAGAGATGGGAGCTTACTCTGTCATGCGGCACTCAGGTCTTGAACTGCTGAACTTGGCCATCTTTGTACCCAATTAGGGCCCTCATGGCAGTCAACAGTTTTAAAAAATATAATAAAATCAACTATAAAAAAGTACATATGTATAAAGCCAACAATTTAAGATTTGGCTTGTGCTGTTTGTTGGAGGAATAAATTAATTGTATCAAATATTAAATTAGTTGTTTAAAAAAACCTAATTGATGCATTTCTCAGTAGTAAAAATAACTTTTATTTTCTTCTGTTAGTTAATTTATGCCTCCTTTGGTCCTGTGTTGAGTGATGAAATTAAGTTCCCTTCTTTCTACCTGATGTTTGCAAATGAACATCTTCAATGCTAGTATTGTTCAATTGCTTAAGCATTTTGGATGGCCATGGATTGGCCTCCTGACTTTCAGTGGTGAGTGTGGAGAAACTTTTCCACAGACACTTAGACTGAGGTTCCTCCAGACTGATATCCATACTGCTTTTACACAAAGGATACAAATTTTATTGAATGCCCACCAAAAAAAAATTCCAGAAGGCATATTTTCTTCTCTATGGTTTTATACAGAGTAATAAACGTAACTAAGAAGGCACAATTTGGTACAGGTTCTCTTTACTATAGTAAGGAAATTGAGATAGAAAAGGGAGTGGTAGAAGAAGAAGAAGAAGAAGAAGAAGAAGAAGAAGAAGAAGAAGAAGAAGAAGAAGAAGAAGAAGAAGAAGAAGAAGAAGAAGAAGAAGAAGAAGAAGAAGAAGAGGAGGAGGAGGAGGAGGAGGAGGAGGAGGAGGAGATTGGGTTTATATCCCACCCTTCACTTGGAGTCTCAGAGCAGCTTACAAACTTCCTTCCATTCCCCGCCCCACAACAGACACCTGTAAGGACAGCTCTTATCAGAACTATAGCTTGCCCAAGGTCATCCAGCAGCAGCAAGTGGAGGAGTGGGGAATCAAACCTGGTTTTCCCAGACTGGACACTTAACCACTACACCAAACTGGCCAAATGGAGGGGCCAAATGGAAGGGGTATGCTTGGAGGAAAATGGGGCCATACCAAAGGGGCCTAGTTACACTCTTTTGCCCACACAATCCCGAAACTGGCCCTGGACAGGGTAGTAAAATACAAATGTTGTTAATTCATACTTAATTGTTCTTTCTTGAAAGCAGTTTTTAAATCTGTGTTACTCAGTGAGAGACCATAGTTAGTGAAAGGATGCATGGTTGGTATGCAGAGAATTCCTGGTGTCTCAGCACAAAATGCTGGGAAAGTCCCTCAATCTAGACTTTGCAATGAGATGTCGGAGTAGATAACTTCACCAAAACCAGTTCTTGGGCAGAAGACTGTTTTAAAAGCTAGATTACGTATGTACCATCCTTCCAGGTAGTTAAAATATTGTAATAACTTGTTGCAAAGAGAATTTCCATAACACTTCAAATACAAAGGTTATCAGTTTACACATTCAGCCGCCTAACATCAAGATCTGGTTCAAAATGCATTGTAGTGCCCACATGATGATGTGAACAGACTTTATTAAAAAGCATTGTGCTCATCAAGGTAGTATCAATTGAAGGAAGTTCTGCAGCTCTTTTTTCTGGGATGGACAGTTTCATTCACGCAAGTGATCACTTGATGTGTGAACCCGTCCCAAGTATGCAGCAATCAAGCACACAGAAATCAAGTTCTGTCCTTGTATGCATGAGCTTTCCCTGAAATGCAAACAAAACTCTGATTCAAGGAAAGAGACCAGTCTTTATGCAAAGGAAAGGGCAATGGTACAAACACCCCGAGGAGAGCGACATTTTGCGAGCAATGTCCAAAATAACAAGAGAATAAATCAGTGAGAACTGAATGCTTGAATACTATACTAATAACAGACATTGTAAATTGGCACTCTCCATCTCCTAAGAGACATCTTTGTGCAAGATGATTGGCTGGTGAGATGAGACCAGAAGGATGCCTCTCTGTCCGACGAGGGAAAGAATGTCAAAGGTTCCTCTCAGTGTTGCTGGGAAGGGGATCGTTTGGCAGGGCTCCAAACTACCATTTGGCCTCTTGTCAGCTCCATGGTACCAGCCTTCTGTGAGCCAAGGCTCAAAATAATAGCCTGTTTAGACAACATACTGATTGTGGCAAGGAACAGAGAGCGGTTCGCGGTGCAAGCTGTTTTGGGGTGAAAAGAATTGGATGGAGCCAAGAGTTCCTCAAAACTTTGGCCCCCGCTCAACAACTTAATTCAGTTCCTGGGATGTACAGTGCAGAGGTCTGTCCGTCTCAAGAGACTTCTGGCCCTTTGTAGAACAGCTAGTAAACAGTCAACAAAAAAAACAATAGGCCTTTGGATGGTGCTAGTTATCTCTCCCAGGGAATTAGGGGAATATAATAGAATTACTGTTAGATCACTCTGGCAAATCCCTCAAGATGAGAGCTAATGGCTCATTCTTATTTCGCCGTCTGGGGATAGAAAAAGCTCTGTGTCCTCCTCTCTTTAAGAGCTTTCCACGGGAAGTCATCAGAAACAATTACCGTATTTTGGAGCATTATTCTTTATACCCTTTTCTGTCACGCCTATAGAAATCATTCCATAAGGCACAAGCCCACAGTTACTGTTGTCATTCTGACTACTTCTCCCACCTTAGCCTTCCCACCTTCGGCCATCCAGTTCATATGTAATTTTCATGCTTACCAACAGCTTCTGTCTCTGTCAGATCCTCTCAGATACCTATATTTCCTCCACCTTCCTTCAAACTTTTTAAGAATTTGTTCAGAGTCTGAAATGAATCCACCTTTTCTTTTTCTTTTAAAAATATTTTTTTTTTATTTTGAACTTTTTGAGGGAGTACAGAATAAAGAAAAGGGGGAAGAATAGAAGGCAAAATTACCAAAACATAGTATAAAGGGCATTTTCTTCCAAATATAAAGGACAATCCTTGATTCAAATACTTGAATTTCTAGGAAAAAATATATAACATTATAACTTTAAATGAATCCACCTTTTCAACAGGTGAAGGATGAGCACATACATACATAATGCACTTCTGCAAATTTAAAACAAAAACAACAGTACAGTTAAGCCATGTTCCTGTATTTTTAAATTGAAGGCAGGGTGAAATGTGCAAAAATGTTAGAATCTGAACTCAAATTTGGGAAATGCTATTGATGCAAAACTTCCACACTCACATTTGTGGCCAAGTCCCTCAAACATTTATTTTGTTTATATCACACTTTTCTCCCCAAGGGGGACTCAAAGCTAGTTGCAATGTCATTTCAAAGTTTATATTTTAGTTATTTTTACTGAAAGGAAGGCAACACTTTAGGGCATTTATGTCTTTAAAATAAATGTGTCCAATATCGTATATCTAATAAGTGTGGGCCCACCTGTGGATAGTGCCGGGTGAGCTGCCATTGCAAGTGCAGAAAACGAGTGATCAGGTGAGGGAGGCAGAAAAGGAGAAGAAGTGACAGTAGGCATGGGGTAGAGGAACAGAGAAAGACCTAAAGGCCTTTTCTGCACTCTCCTTTAAGTCCATGTTCACCATGGTGTCCTGCAAGCAATTCTGCACTAAAATTGAATTCAACCTTATTTTTAATCCAGCTTTTTCCCCATTCTACACTAAAATCGACTTCAACCTTCTTTTTATTCCCCATTATTCTTCTCTTATTTCCCCATTCTGCATTACATTACCTCTGTCATGATCTGGGCTGTGCAAGCAAAGGCCTAGCAAGCACAGGGAGCCTGAGTAGCAGTGGGAGGAGACCAGGCCTACAACTCCCAGAAGCCCCGGAGAGGTTTTGGTGCCAATTTTAGCCAATCACAGAGAAAGGGGACTTATAATAAAAAAAGCTGGTACAGAAGGAGAGTTGTTCTTTCTTCCAAGAGAGCAGGGCCAGAGGAAAGGCTGCTGCTGGGAGAGATCCTCACCCTTAGAGGAAGGGTGAGTAGATTCAGGCCCAACTGAGACAGTGGACTAGGGACTGTGAGTCTAGTCACATTAGGGCATTTGGTTTCTTTTCTCATCACCCACTTATTGCTATTGTTCTTGCACCTTGTTTGTTTCACATATTTGACTGACCTCCTATAAAAATAAACCTCTTATTTGTTGTTTACTCTGCCTGGTCCTCACGCCTATTATTCGGCAAAATAAGGGAGGTCTGAAGGTCTTGGGAGGGTGCTCTGGGCCTTCTCAAGGGATCCTAAAACCAGAGTGGTGGCAGCGTCAAGTGTCATCCCACCCGAGCCATGACAACCTCCCATCAGTGGTCAGCCCAGTTTCAGCCTGCTGTTGCCCCAGGTTATTTGGATGCTGTTTTGCCATGGACTTACATTACCTTGACTCGAACTCTGAGAAAATCCAGAGTGGCAGGAAAATGCAGAAAGGACCAATGTAGGGGAGGGATGGAAGAGGGAGACACTGAGAGAAGTAAAGCGAAAGGGGAGAAATCGAAGTTAGGAGAATAGGGGCCCCGTTCACACGGAGCATTTGCCCCACTGAAGGCACAGTAGCCCTGCAGACTTTCCGTGCCCGATCATACCAGCACATCTGGGAGACGTAGCACTCCTGTGGCCAACCTGCAGCTTCTCATGGAAAACGTGGAGTAAAAAACTACTAGGGTCGAAGTACTAGTTTCCGGAAACCCCAGGGCAAAGGCCGGCGTCTGATTGTGTGACGCCCTCCCTGGCGGGGGGGGGGGAACGCCCTTTACTGCCGACGGCCCGGGGTAACTCCAAGGACTGGCGTGACTTTCCCACCACGCCCCGGTGCTCCAGAAGGGCCAGAAGGGCAGAGACCAGGGTCCTGCAGGAGGTCAGGGGAACGGCCTCAGAGAACGGGCGACACAAGAGGGTTCCTTCACCCTCCTTTTGCCCGCTCAGGGTCTGGCCTCTAGAGCCATGTGCTCTCTGGGACTCGGTACCTCCTTTCTCTCTTGGCTACGTTCCGTCTCCTACGTCCCAGCCAGCCCAGCGTTTCTCCTCCCCGGCCGTATCCCCTTCTCCTCCTTTTATTACCCCCGCCTCCCCCTCTGGCTCTTCCCCCGCTGGGGCCCCGCCTCCCTTCAAGAGCGAGGACGCCGTCCCAGCCTCCGCCCTTCCGGCTCCCAAGCCCTCTCTCGACAGGCAGACCTTGCCGCCGCTGCCTCCTCCCTCTACCCGCCCCCTTGGAGCAGCTAGAGGCCCCAATCTTGTTCTCGCCGCGGCCCGGGCCTGGCTCGCCCCGCCTGCGGCTTGCTGTCCTGCCCGCCCGTCATCGGCTCCTCCGCCGGGGCCCGCCGTTTCCCGCCGCTGCCACTCGGTTCCTCCCTGCTGCTGGTAAGTGTCTCTGTAAGCCGGGGGCCTGCCGCTGCTGGGTCCGTCTCCGGCTCGCCGCCGCCGTTGCGCTTGCCGCTCCCCCCACCAGGGATCCCAGCAGGCTCCTTGGGCCCGGGGCTGCGCCCGCCGGCGCCGTCCCGGCCACTGCCGGGACACACCCCTTTCCTCAAACCTCGGACCGGGTCATCTTCGTGCAGTCGGGACAAATAGTCAGCCACCCGATGCTGGCTCCCTGCTCGATGATGAATTGTAAACTGGAAAGGAAGAAGGGACAAGTACCAACGTAAGATGCGCGGATTATGGTCTTTCATGCGCTCCATCCATAGAAGAGGAGCGTGATCCACTACCAGGTGGAAGGGGTTATTATCCAAATAGAACTGCAGGGCTCCCACCGCCCATTTGACGGCCAGAGCCTCTTTCTCCACGGTCGAGTACTGTAGTTCCGCAGGTTGTAGCTTACGACTGACGAAGAGTACGGGCTGCTCTTCCCCCTCGTCCCCTTGTGTCAAAACGGCCCCAAGGCCTGAGGCCGAGGCGTCCGTATGCAACGTAAATGGCCTAGAAAAGTCCGGATTTTGAAGGACCGGGGCCCCGGATAGACTCAGCCGCAGTGTCTCAAAGGCTCGAGTACGGGGACCCGTCCACTGTATGGTGTTGGGTTCTGTTTTCCTTAGACAGTCCGTTAGGGGGCTGGCTCGGGATGCGAAATGAGGAATAAATTTACTATAATATCCCACCATGCCAAGGAAGCGTCGCAGCTGCCGCTTGGTTGAGGGACGGGGGTGTTGTTCTACCGTAACCACTTTCTCCGGCAGTGGGCGGAGTTGCCCTCGTCCCACCAAGAACCCCAGGTAGCGCAGCTCTTGGAAGCCTATACGACTTTTCTTAGGGTTGGCGTGCAAACCCGCTGCCCGTAGAGCTGCTAAGACGGTCTGTAGGTGTTCGAGGTGAGTAGGCCAATCCGGGCTACAGATAATGATGTCGTCTATGTAGGCCCTGGCGAATCCTTCACATTGCGCCAGGGCCGTGTCCACTAGCCGTTGGAACGTGGCAGCTGCTCCATGGAGTCCAAAGGGCATGCGTTTGAACTGAAACAGCCCCTGGGGTGTCGCAAATGCTGTTTTCTCTCTATCGGGGGGTGCACGGGCACTTGCCAATACCCTTTTGTTAGGTCGAGGGCGGATATGTACCGGGCCTGCCCCAGCTGGTCGATTAAGATGTCAGCCCGGGGCATCGGGTACGCGTCGAACTGTGAGAGTTGATTAACCCCTCGGTAGTCCACGCAAAAGCGCACCGACCCATCTGGTTTCGGTACCAGCACGATGGGGCTGCGCCAAGCGCTCTGGGAGGGTTCGATGATCCCCATGCGTAACATGTCTTGGACCTCCCGGTTAATAACTTCCCACCGCTTTTGAGGTACGGGTCGCCAGCGGGCCCGTGCTACCTTACCCGGTGCTGTGGGGATGTAATGGGTAGCCAAACGCGTACAACCTGGGGTAGTTCTAAACACCCCCGGCACCCTGGTGAGGATCGCCCGGGCCTCGGCTTGTTGGTTGTGGGTCAAATCCGGATCCAGTATGGGGAAGTCGGCCTCGCGGTCCTCCACTGTCCAGGGGAGCGTCCCCTCCGGTAGGGAAGCTGGGTCTACCTCCAAGCACACTGGGTCTGGCTGGGCCGGGGGCACCCACTCCTTCAGGTCATTAACATGGAGCCGTTTCCGCTGGCGGGTCTGAGGCCCGCATTGCACCTCGTACGTTAGTGGGCCTAATACTCTGTTGATCCGAAAGGGCCCCTGCCACGGGTCGCCATGGGAGCGTGCCAAGGCTTGCCGGGTGACCAGGACGGAGTCCCCCGCAGCAAACGACCGGAGACGGGTGCCTCTGTCATACCGTTGCTTCTGCGCCTGCTGAGCGGCTTGCAAATTGCGCTGCGCTTCCGCCCGGACCCAGACCAGCTGTTCTCGTAACCGGGCGACATACTCGCTCACCTCTGTCTCTACGACTGGGGCTGCGGGTTGGGCCCACTGCTCCTCCATCACCCCCAGGATACCTCGAGGGAGTCTGCCATACAGCAACTCGAAGGGGGCGAAACCCGTTGAGGCTTGGGGTGTCTCTCGAACAGCAAATAAGATGGGGTCCAACAAGAGGTCCCAGGCTGTGGGTCGGTCTCGAGACACCTTCCGGAGCATCCCTTTTAGTGTTTGGTTCATGCGCTCCACCAACCCGTCTGTTTGCGGGTGGTGGACCGATGTGAACAGCTGCCGGATATGAAGGGTAGCGCAGACTTGCTGCATTAACTTGGCGGTAAACGGTGACCCCCTGTCAGTTAAGATCTCCCGGGGGAGACCCATGTGGGCAAACAGGTGCATCAGGGCCCGGGCCACCCCAGCGCTCTTCAAGCTGGGGAGGGGAACCGCCTCCGGGTACCGGGTGGCATAATCCATGATTACCAGGATGTACCGCGCCCCCTTGGGGTGCGGGGCAGAGGCCCTACAAAATCCATGGCAATCCTGTCAAAGGGCACCCCTGTGACCGTCTCTAGAGGAGATAACGGAGCCCGTGGAGCCGCCCGCGTAGACATGCGCTGGCAAGCCTCACACGCACGGCAATAGCCTCGGACGTCCTTAGCTATCGTGGGCCAAAAGAAATGGGTCAATAGGCGTGACATGGTATTTTGGAAGCCCTGGTGTCCGGCCCAGGGATGTTGATGTGCATGGCACATCACCTCCTCCCGGAACTCCGTGGGGACCAATAGCTGGTCTATGGGGCCCATCCGCCCCTTAGCCACCCGATACCAGACCCCTCCCGCAATTGGATGTGAGGCAGCCTGCCCCCTCGACGTGGTTCCACTACTACTCCGTCCCTTACCGCCACCTGCGACCGTAGCTTGTCAAGCCCCTCGTCCTGTGCTTGCGCCTCTCGGAATCGGGGGTTTCTGGTCCACCCGGGTCGAGGATCCAGCTCCGGGTCGGCCCCACCTGAGGGCCCCTCCTCAGCGTCCCTAGAATCAGGCTCCTCCCGCGAGGGACCAGGATCTTCTTCTGTTAACATTACGGCTTCCTCCCTGCCTCTTCCTGGGAGTCCGGGAGCCGGTGGTTGGGCGCGGAAAGCAACAATCGCTTCCCGAATCCCGGGAGCGTCCCGGCCCAGCAGGAGCCGGCAGGGCAATTTCTCCATGCGGGCCAAGGGCACCTCCACCTCTTGCCCCAGGTACTGTAGCGGGACTACGACGACCGGGCAGCGTTCAGCATGTCCATGGAAGCAGACGATTGTAGCCCAGCGGTGTACGGGCAACCCTGGGGGTAACAGTCTTGACAGTATCATGGATATTGAACTGCCACTGTCCAAGAGGGCATCTAGTCTCTGTCCTCCGAGTACGACCGGGAGCGTCCAGGCCGGGGGTCTCTCACGGGTCTCTGCTGCCTGCATCGAATAGTCGTCCCCCAGGTCGCACTCCATTATTGGGCAGTCCCGCTTAAGGTGGCCCCATTGCCCACAGGTGTAACAGGGGCCGACCCCGGATGACCCCGGCAGACCAGCGGGGCGTGTTTCGGGTCCCGGCCGTCCCGGAGGACCCGCTGTGGGGCCCGAGCCCGTGCCGACCACCGGGCCCCCCGAGGCATGTACACCGGGGGTCCCGCTCGCGCCACTGCTGGTCGGGCCCGCCCGCCCCGGTTTGTGGGGTCCCCTATTCGGGAGCTCCCAGCGGCGGGGAGACCCCGCCCGCCCTGCACGGCGGGCTTACCCGCCTTCGGGGTGTCGGCTTTCAGGGGGACATCTCGTCCTTCGGCTGCTTGGTAGTTCTCCCACAGATCTTGGGCTTCTGACAGGCGAGTTGGTTTCCAACAGGCCACCCAGTGCCGTGTCCGGGGCGGGAGGATGTGGAGGAGCTGCTCTATGACCACCAGCTCCACGACGCGCCTTCCGTCAGCGGTGGTCGGGACAAGCCAGCGGGTGGCAGCATCGTGGAGGGCGGCAATGGTCGCCCGCGGGCGGCCTCCCGGGGAAAGGGACAGGGACCGGAACCGCTGGCGATAGGCCTCCGGGGTGATCTCGTACCGGTCGAGGATAGCAGCCTTCAAGCTCTTATAATCGGTAGCCTCCGCCTTAGGGAGGGCTTTCATCGCTGCCTGGGCTTCTCCCGTCAGATAAGGGCCCAGGATGCAGGCCCATCGGTCTTCTGGCCACCGAGCCGACTCGGCCGCCCGTTCGAAGGCCTCCAAAAATGCTTCGATGTCATCTTCCGGTCCAAGCTTTGTAAGAGGGGCCCAAGGGCCCTTGGGGGCCGCCGGCCCCGTTCCTGCTCCAGCCACCGCTTGACCGACCGCCTGAAGGGCCTGCTGAAGGTCCTGCACAAGCGTTGCTTGGACTTGCTGCTGCTGCTGGGTGATGTCCCGCAGGAGCTTGGCCTGGTGTTCGGCCATCCATTGCCCAAACTGCGCCAAATCCATGGGTGCGAGGGGGGCGGCACCACCAGCGGGCTGCAGCCTGGCAGTGTCCTGGCTGTCGTCAGAGTCTGTCGAGCTGGAGGATGCCGAGTCCAGGGCGCCTCTTGCGGCCCCGGAGGTTGCTGGAGCGCGATCCGCTGGAGGCCGCCAACCCTGAGGGGTTGGGAGACTGGGGCGGGGCCTTCTTAGCGGGTCACCTCTGCCCGCATTCTCCACCACGTTGTGACGCCCTCCCTGGCGGGGGGGGAACGCCCTTACTGCCGACGGCCCGGGGTAACTCCAAGGACTGGCGTGACTTTCCCACCACGCCCCGGTGCTCCAGAAGGGCCAGAAGGGCAGAGACCAGGGTCCTGCAGGAGGTCAGGGGAACGGCCTCAGAGAACGGGCGACACAAGAGGGTTCCTTCACCCTCCTTTTGCCCGCTCAGGGTCTGGCCTCTAGAGCCATGTGCTCTCTGGGACTCGGTACCTCCTTTCTCTCTTGGCTACGTTCCGTCTCCTACGTCCCAGCCAGCCCAGCGTTTCTCCTCCCCGGCCGTATCCCCTTCTCCTCCTTTTATTACCCCCGCCTCCCCCTCTGGCTCTTCCCCCGCTGGGGCCCCGCCTCCCTTCAAGAGCGAGGACGCCGTCCCAGCCTCCGCCCTTCCGGCTCCCAAGCCCTCTCTCGACAGGCAGACCTTGCCGCCGCTGCCTCCTCCCTCTACCCGCCCCCTTGGAGCAGCTAGAGGCCCCAATCTTTGTTCTCGCCGCGGCCCGGGCCTGGCTCGCCCCGCCTGCGGCTTGCTGTCCTGCCCGCCCGTCATCGGCTCCTCCGCCGGGGCCCGCCGTTTCCCGCCGCTGCCACTCGGTTCCTCCCTGCCGCTGGTAAGTGTCTCTGTAAGCCGGAGGCCTGCCGCTGCTGGGTCCGTCTCCGGCTCGCCGCCGCCGTTGCGCTTGCCGCTCCCCCCACCAGGGATCCCAGCAGGCTCCTTGGGCCCGGGGCTGCGCCCGCCGGCGCCGTCCCGGCCGCTGCCGGGACAGATTGTGGGAGCGCCAGTATCCCGTGGCTTCCGATGCCAGCCCATGTCCCACGGTTTCCGGATGTTGTAAGTTTCCATGGGATGTGCACCAATGCTGAATGACGCATACGCATGCGCAAGACACCGACACTGGCCCACCCACCCCCAACGGCACATGCGTCCTTTGCTACAGCGCGGCTTGCGTGCTCTGCTGCGCTGCTTTTTTGCCGCGCTGTAGCAGCACTGTGTGATCGGCTCTCAGCTCCGGAGCGTGGCAACCCGGTGGCCCATGTGATCAGGCTACTGTGCCTTATTTTGCTCCAGGGTGAACTGCCACAACTCCCGCCCGTGTTTTCTGACCCGTATGACCAGGGCCAGGATGGCTGTTCCTGCATGTTGCTTGTGGGCCCTCACTTGTTATCTATATAATTGTAATGAATGAACTAACAGCAACTGTGACAGTTCCTCATGACTGAGGGAAATGAAGGTAGCTATTTGTCAAAACTGACCCTTCTCAAGGACAGTGAAAATAAAGCCCAGGCAGCATCACCTGACCCTTTTGACTCTGACAGTGTCCTTTTGATTTCAGAGGGGTCTCTCCATCTGGGCCTTCCCTCAGGGCTGTGTCCACATATACCATCAGAAACTTGTATGAGATGGCTGTAGATACGCCATTTCTGTCATTCTTCTCTTTAGGGTTTTTTCCCCCCAGAACAAATTTACACTGACAGATGCTGGCTTTGGGCAAGGTTTCACTAGGTTATGTTTTGACCAGACCAAGAGGAATCCACTCAACCCCCCCCTCTCATTTTACCCTTTTTATATAGACATACCCCCACTTTCGTTGTTTCACTTTTGCTGTAATACTGATGGAATGGACCTCCAGGGATAAAGAGGGTTTTTTTCTTCACTATGATACTGAAAGTACTAGTAGTGGATCTTGGGACCCTTTCCATAAAAAGTCATAAAGATCTAGAATGTGTGTGACTAGGGATGGACATGAAGTGAACCACAAAGCAAAATTTGTCACAAATTTTGCGTTGTTCATGGTTCCCAAATCAAAGTTCATGACAGGCCTACTATCATGAACCGTCATAAACGTTTAAAGCAATTCATGGTGTTTCATGGTAGTTCATGGACAGAGCAGAAATCAGGGGTTTAAAGGGACTCCAAGTTCCTTTAAGCTCCTGCTTTTGTTCCTTGTGAAAGCTGCAAAAACAGTGCTCAGCTGTTTGGGGGGAGCTTTCTGCAAACCCCATTTAAAGGGGTTGCGGTCCCTTTCATTGGGGTTTGTGGGACCACAAGCTGGTTCAGTTCACAAATGAATCTCCCAGTTCAGTTCAGTTTGTGGTTCGGTTCGTGGTTCAATCACAAACCGTGAACTGACATGAACACATTTTCCTGGTTCATGCCCATCCCTATGTGTGATCAAGAAATGGTTTTTACGGTGAGTTAGGCAGATAGGAGTAGGCATGATCATTGCTACTATCCATTAAGTTCTGAAGGAGAAAAGAAATGGGTTACAATGGGGGACATTGTTGAAATATGGCAAAACTTGCCCCTCTCCCTAGATCTGGGACAACAGGGGGAGGTGACTTTACAGGAGTCTGGGTTTGAATGTGACTGGGGCCCATATGAGGTGACCCTTGGCTAGACACATATTCTCACACCCTAAGCTTACATGATGTTTATTTGGGGAGGGGGACTGGATAATCCTGTCCGTGTAAACTACTTTGAGCTCCTTGAGGGAAGAGAAGGATATAAATGTGGGGAATGAATGAGGAGGAGGAAAATTCTAATATTGCTGAGCTGACTGATACAAGAAGCATTATGTTGTCGAAGGCTTTCACGGCCGGAGTTCATTAGCTGCTGTAGATTTTCCGGGTCTTATGGTCGTGGTCTTGGCATTGTAGGACCTGACGTTTCGCCAGTAGCTGTGACTGGCATCCTCAGAGGTATAACACAGAAAGATGGAGTACTCTCTGTGTCAAGGTGAGAAGCACGAACTGAACCACAAAGCAAAATTTGTCACAAGAAGCATTGCTCTCGTGTCAATGTTCTTCATTTGCCCTCGATAGCATCAGCCCTCAACTCATCTCCCCCCCAGAGGGTCACGTGGAACTAACAATGGCTTCTGCACAGCCATTTTGCATAGTTCCATCTGCAGTACAGCTCAGAAAACAGCCAGGAATCCAATCTACAAGGACGTTCTCTTGTCCAAGGCTGTTGAAATGAATGAAACAGGGTAGATGATAAGAGTCCCCAAATGAGATGAACAGATACACTTGAAAGATAATAAGCTGCAATGAATAGAATCACAAGGAATGTCCTCTTGCCTTGGGAGAAAGAGAAACAGAAGGTTTGTAAGGACTGTCATGAAGTCTCACTCTGAAAACTTCTATGCAGGAAAAAAAAAAGAGAACAGAGTTCTTCAGCCTCCTTTTCGACCTGGAAATCCACATCATGGGCAATGAACTGCATTCCGCAGGATGTCTTTTTCTGTATCAATATAGTGTGTCTGTTAAAGAGTTAAACCAATCCCTCCGATAAAATGACCCTATATGGACTTGCTTGTAGTCATCAATCATTCATGTTTTGCCTTGGAAGCCGGCCCAGCTCCAGCTGTTTCTTGCTTCCTTGTTCTCCCCCCCCGCCCGCCAATTGCTTGAGTCAGCTTCAGCTCATCTCTTGAATTCTGCTTCCCCACACTGGCCTTTTTCTGATGCAAAGCGCATGGCTGAACCTTTCTCTGTACACAAGTCACCCGCTGCCTGTCAGAAGCTTGCAAACATCCTAAGCTGAAAAGCACAGCCAGTTTTGCATACTAATACATATTCCTTATTTTAAAAGCCCTAATACAGACTGGATCCTTCTGGGCATTTGGTTTATATTATACTAGGAATAAGGCCCATTGTGGAAATAAACACAGCGGAATCTAGAAAGAGGCTCTGGAAGAGTGCCCTGGCTTTGGGCAAACAGTGTGAATTTGCTGTGGTGACCTCAGCAGGGTATAATGACAGAGTCCACCATTTTCTCCAGAGGAACTGATCTCGGCTACCTGAAGAGCAGTTGTAGTTTTGAGTTATCTCCAGCCCTCACCTGGAGATTGACAACAATTGTTACCCAGGAGGAAATGGCTGGTTTGGAGGGTGGAGTCTATGGCATTCTGCCTGCCTGAGGTCCAACCCACCCTCTCCAGGCTTCACCCCTAAAATCCCCAGGAATTTGCCAACCTGGAGTTGGCAACCCCACCCCCTTCCCA
Organism: Gekko gecko; assembly: GCA_029375565.1. Classification (NCBI taxonomy): domain Eukaryota; kingdom Metazoa; phylum Chordata; class Lepidosauria; order Squamata; family Gekkonidae; genus Gekko; species Gekko gecko. Next base: position 17,795,964 of record JAPDNY010000010.1, read on the forward strand.
GCTAACCATCAACCTACCATTATCTGCCCCTCTGACTTCAGCTGACTTCTGTCCTACCTCCTGCAGAGCAGTCGTAATTCTGAGTGGTCTCCAGCCCTCACCTGGAGATTGGCAACAATGGTTCCCCATGAGGGACTGGCTGGTTTGGAGGGTGGAGTCTATGGCATTGTACCTGTCTGAGACCCCACCCCTCCTCAAACCTCACCATCTCCAGGCTCCACCCCTCAAATCTCCAGAAATTTCACAACCTGGAGTTGGCAACCCTATCTCCCTCCCAGCCAATTGTCAACCTACTATTATCTGCCCCCTGACTTCAGCTTTCCATCTCCTCCCCCTCCCTCCTGGAGAGCAGTTGTAATTCTGATTGATCTCCAGCCCCCACCTGGAGATTGGCAACAATGGTTCCCCAGGATGGAATGGCTAGTTTGATGGGTGGAGTCTATGGCATTGTACCTGTCTGAGGTCTCACCACTCCTGAAACCTCACCCTCCTCAGGCTCCATCCCTCAAATCTCCAGGAATTTCCCATCTGGAGTTGGCAACCCTATCAGGACTGGCCCCAATGAGTTTTCTCCCAAATGCCAAAACAGGTGACAGGACCAAGCTTGGTTGCCTACCAACAGGCACTGAGGGGAAAGTAGGGTTGCCAGCTCTAAGCAGGGAAATACCTGGAGATTTGGGGGGGTGGATCCTGTGGAGGGCAGCATGGGGGAGGGGGTGGAAGGACTCAGCAGGGTATAATGCCATAGTGTCTACCCTCCAAAGCAGCCATTTTCTCGAGGGGAACTGATCTCTGTCATCTGGAGATCAATTGTAACAACGGGAAAGCTCCAGGTCCCACCTGGAGATTGGCAACCCTAGGGGAAAGTCAGCTGCACAGCAGGGGGTTGGAGAGAATGGTTTGATGACCGCTGGGCCAAGATTGGCAACAATAGTTCCCCAGGAAAAAATGGCTGGTTTGGAGGGTGGAGTCTATGGCACTGTACCTGTCTGAGGTCCCACCCCTCCTCAAACCTCACCGTCTCTGGGCTCCACCCCTCAAATCCCCAGGAATTTCCATACCTAAAGTTGGCAACTTTATCTCATCCCCTCTCAGCAGCCTCTTCCTAGGTAAAATTCTGTCTTTCTCATTAGCGGGGAGCAAAGCAGTTTACTTCATCCTTTTCGGCTTTGTGATCTGTACAGCAACCCTGTAAGGTAGGTTAGGCAGAAAGTCTGTGGCTGATCCGAAATCACCCAGGCAGTTTCCATAGGGATGCTCCTGCTGAATAGGAGCAAGCAGCCAGGGCTAGTGATGCCATGCCAGTCAGGAGGCATGAAGTCACCCTGAGAGTGCTGGCAGGCCTAGGGTTGCCATTGCCAACAAAGACAAATTGATGCAAAGGACGATGGAAAAGTCTCCATATCTCTATTTTGCCTTAAACTGTTTTGATGCCAGCAGAGTGAGAAAATGCCAGAGGCTCTGGGTGGGTGCCCCATGGTAAATATACCAAACAATTCCTAAAGATTTTCCAAAACAATACTGTATTGATAAATCATTTTCTACACTCATAGTGTTCCCTGCTAGAACACAACTCATCCCCAGCACTTTGAATTAGTACCAGAGCTTTTTTTGCCTTGTGGTATTCTGTTTGTGGTGTGATCTGTCTTTTTTGTGGTGTGGCATGGTTGTGTTATTGGGTTTGTTTCTTTTGAAGGGGAAGTGTTGTGAGTGAGGACATATTTTACCTCAGAATACAAAAGGTTGCATAAGCAACTGACAATTCCAACTGACTTGCGGGGGGGGTGGGAGTTTGAGGTGCAGAAGGGAGTGAAGTCCAATCAGCTTCCATATGTAAATAAACTTGAAATGCTGGCCCAATCAGAGAAGAGTGCCCTAGGCTGCAGTGGGTGGGAGAGAACTCAGGCAACACAGCTAGTGGATAGGGACAGCTTCTGAGTGACATATCAGGGAGCGAACTGATTTTGCCAAGCATAGAACCTTGCCAGATCACTTCCCTTTTATATAATAGGACAGGATGTTGTACAGTCCTAAACGTGTTACACCTTTCCAAACTCACTAACTTCAATGGACTTAGAAGAGGACTATCACTCTGCTTGTGATAGATCTTTGGCTTATGGTAGTTAGATCTGAGCCCACTAACACTTTAGGGACCATCAAGAGTTTCAGGGTATAAGCGTGCAAGTCTTGACTCTCGAAAGCTTACACCCTGAAGCTCTTGTTGGTCACTGAGGAGCTACTGGACTCAAATCTATCTGTTCTACTTAGAGGGTTTTTTGGTAGAAAAAGCCCAACAGGAACTCATTAGCATAATAGGCCACACCCTGACAGTAGAGCTCATTAGCATATTAGGCCACACCCCCATGCCTTGAAGGGATGGGCAGGCAGTTTAAACTGCCTTCCCTTGGCTTGCTCGGGTGCCCTGTGGCTGCAGGAAGCCTGGGCAAGCTGGCCCTTGGACAGGCCAGGGAAGGCACGGGGAGGCATTTAATACCTCCCCAATCCTTCCAGAGGCCCCCCGGCCCACCTGCCTTGGGTCGCTCTCCAGGCCTTCCCTCTGTAGTGACACATGCAGAGGTTTCAGCTATAATGGGCGTGACCAACTCTGAAGCCAGCCGGAATGCCGTTCCTGTGCATTCCTGCCCAAAGATAGCCCTGGTTCTACTGCAGATGAACATGGCTACCCTCTGAAGCGATCTGCTTCGGATGGCACTAATAATCTTTCAATGCCCAGATTTCTTATTCCTTTGGGCTTCCGTGATGGTGACTCAAAAGAGGTGGCTGATGGCATGTTCTTCCCTGCACTTAGGAGACATTAGCCAGAAGGAGATATGGCAGTTCTATTAGTTAGTGGGTGTCAGGTGACAAAAGAGGGCCAATAGGGTTCCACCTGGACCTACAAAGCCCACCTCTTCAGCACAATAAACTCATAGCTTGAGCTGAGGAGCAAGCGAGGGTACCTGGTTGTATGTTTAGTGTTCCCTATTTAAAAAACAAACACAGCACAACACAGAATAAAACTACAACTGGAATTCCTTGGGAAGTTCTGCTTTGGCAGCTCTTTGATGAAGTTTCTGCCACAGGAACTTACCCCTTAATCAGGCACAACAATCTTACCCCAGCTGAGTTTAAAAAAAAAGTCCATGGGTCCACAGAAAGAGGTCCTCCAAAGATCAGTTCAAAAGTGCCCACCAAGCCCATCCTTCCTTCCAGTTACTGAAGTTTCTGCCACAGCTACTGGAGGAAAATGTTTACGCACAACTTTGGGCTAAACATGTATCCGTAGTTGCAATGATAGAGGGTGGAAGAAATGACAGCTGGCCAATGAGCTCATTCAAACTGCTCCTAAGCAAGTCTTCTGCGTGAGTGGGACCATTGAGGATGCTCTTCTAAAGAGCAACTTGGATGTTCTCTGTCTGGCAGAGGTAAGTTTTTGACCTATTGGATTGGAGTGGCAGGCCAGGGTTGGGGGTAAAGGAAAAGCTGAGTTCAACTGATCCATGGTGAGCCCATGAAGTTCTCCCTCATGGGACTCTCAAGGTGAGAAACAAACAGAGGTAGTTTTTCCACTGCCTTCCTCTGCATAGTAGCACTAATCTTCCTCGGTAGTCTCTCATCCAAGTACCAACAATGGCCTATCCTGCTTAGCTTTCAGGCTTTGATGAGATCAGCCTAGTCTGGGCTATTAGGGTTGCTACTGGTTATTCTGTACCCCTCAGACTTTTGAAATGAGCTCTTCTTTTAAACTTAGTCCATTAATTATATTTTTAGGACCCCCTTGCAAAGCTTCTCCATGCTCCTTTCTCCCTGCCCAACAAAAAAAACAAGAATCTCACATCAATTAACACTGAACATGGTACTTTATTTTTTTTTTCATGTGTGATCTGGGCCTGCAAGACGGAGCTCTTCCACCCGGCTTTTAGCTGGGGCAGTGGGTGTCACACCTTATCGGGCCTCCCCTCCAGTGACCCAGATGTGAGTAACCATCCAGAACCCCAACTTGTGGTTAGAACTCATCTGTTGAGGCTCTGAGTAGGAGTATCAGAAAGTATAATCTGTATTTTAATGTTGATGTATTTTGGCCCCAGTCATACAGGCCAGAAAACGCAGGGGGGAGGCGCGGCAGTTCACCCCGGAGCAAAATAAGGCACGGTAGCCAGATCACATGGGCCACTGGGTTGCCACGCTCCAGCTCCGATCACACCACGCTGCTGCAGCGTGACAAAAAAGCGGCGCAGCAGACCACGCAAGCCGCGCTGTTGCGAAGTGAGCATGTGCCGTGGGAGGGGGCGGGCCGCTGCTGGTGTCTTGCATATGCACATGCCTCATTCAGCATTGGTGCGCATCCCATGGAAACTGACAACATCCGGAAACCCCGGGACATGGGCCAGTGTCAGAAGCTGCGGGATACTGGCGCTCCCGTGATCAGACGCCGGCCTTTGCCCCGGGGTTTCCGGAAACTAGTACTTCAACCCTAGTGGTTTTTTACTCCGCATTTTTGGAGAGAAGCCGCGGGTTGGCCACGGGAGTGCTACGCCTCCCAGATGTGCTCATATGATCGCGCACAGAAAGTCCGCGGGGCTCCCGTGCCTTCAGCGGGGCAAATGCTCCGTGTGAACGGGGCCTTTAACTGTTTTTTAACTGCTATTTGTATATTTGTGTGATTGTTTGTATGATGAGCCTGCTATGCAGGGAAGATGGGATATATATCAAATAAAATAAATAGGAAGGAAGGAAGGAAGGAAGGAAGGAAGGAAGGAAGGAAGGAAGGAAGGAAGGAAGGAAGGAAGGAAGGAAGGAAGGAAAAATCAACCAGCTGTTCCCTGTCCATTTTGCACATTTTTCAGAGGCAACCACAATTTGCCTCTCAGAGCCTTCTCTACCTTCTCACCCTGCTATTCATCCTTGTTCCTGTAAGGCAATCAGGACCCATTTGGGTTCCAACCACATCTGAGGGCTTCTGCTGCACCCTAATCATTGAGGTGTTTCAACCACCACATTTGGGTTATTTGTTTCCTAGACAGCAGCCTTTGAAAATACCATGTACTGGAAAAGGGTAATGGAAGAAAGATGTGAATAAGGAAATGGTGGGACCGGGAAGAGCTAAGCAGTACTCCCTGACCCTGTGGTACTGCTCTGCTGAAAACCACCCACCTTTTGAAGCTACTTCTACCTAACAGAACCAGCCACTGGCATTTGGTTTCACTCATTTGGTATAATGTATAGCTTACCTCTGTCATGAAATGGCTATTTAAAATGATTAAACTGATCCATGAAGAATCTATCTATCTGTGACTGTTCATCATAAGAGCAAAATGGGACAGGCCAGAAGGGGAAGCTCTTAACCTCCATCTTCTTTATCAGCTTCTCGGAGGCAGTTGGCTGGCCAAGGTTGTCAACTGAATGCTGACTCAGAAGAGGAGGAGGAGGAGATTGGATTTATACCCCGCCCTTCACTACCCAAAGGAGTCTCAGAGCAGCTTACAAACTCCTTTCCCTTCCCCTCCCCACAACAGACACCCTGTGAGGTACGTGGGGCTGAGAGAGCTCTAACAGGAACTGCTCTTTTTCAAGAACAGCTGTACCAGAACTATGGCTTGCCCAAGGTCACACCAGCAGCTGCAATTGGAGGAGTGGGGAATCAAACGCAGTTATATCAGATTGGAGTCCGTGCACTTAACCACTATAACAAACTGACCATTGCCTTCTCCTTTGATTCAGAATATCTGGGTGGAAAACTGAGCTGGGGTGATGGTGGTTAAAATGGCATGGAAGAGATTCCAGCCATCACTCTAGAAAAAGGATCAGCTAGCATAGAGCTGCGGTGGCTCAAGTGGTTAAGACGCTGAACTGCAGGCTGTGGAAGGTCAGTAGTTCAGCAGTTCGAGACCCGGGTGCCGCATGACGGGGTGAGCTCCTGTCTCTAGTTCCAGCTCCTGCCAACCTAGCAGTTCGAAAGCAAGAAATTGCAAGTAGATAAATAGGTACCACTTCGGTGGGAAGGTAACAGCGTTCCGTGCGCCTTGGTGTTTAGTCATGCCGGCCACATGACCACGGAAACGTCTTCGGACAGCGCTGGCTCTTCGGCTTTGAAACGGAGATGAGCACCGCAACCCTAGAGTCGGATTCGACTGGCTTTCGAGCAAGGGAACCTTTACCTTTACCTTTAGCATAGAGTAGGCAAGAAGGGCAGAGAAGAAGGGGTGCTCCCCTGCATATCATGTTGAAAATGCAATAAAAAAGTATTTATTCAATGCTAAATATTGACATTCCTACTGAAAGCGCACTCTGATTTGGACATGCAAATTTTTTGGCTGAATTTCCTGCTCAATCTGAAGAAAGGAATGGAAGGCATCAATATCGTTGCATTTAATGCCCTCAGAATCATGTTTAGCCAAACAGATGACATCTTGAAGCCCCTCCGGGGTTATTTAATCAACAAGTTAGCGAGAGGACTAATTAGCCGATGATTACTTAACTTATTTGAAATCCCCAAACCATCTAATTAAGACATTTGTTTGCTCTAGTAATATCCCAAGATTGTTATTAGAAGGAAGACAAACTATTTAAAATAAACAACCCCTTTTGGCAGCTCAGCATATGGGAGTTCAGTCCTGTAAATGTTGTTTAGCTCTGCTAAATGTTCCACGTAAAACCGTGACTCACCGAAGCCAGCGCTGTCCCCAAATGCTCATTTGCTATTGTATGTCTATGCCATGGAAATTATGACAAATTGCACTAACACACTACAATTAGATTCTGAGGAATCAGTTGCTTGAGAAACCTGAAATGTAGTTAAGGTAGGAAAATATTCTCAAATATTTAAGTGTCCCGGGCACCCTGAAAATGAGGGCTTGAGGCAACGGTTTGGGTTTCACTAGTTTATTTGGATAAGCTGGTCTCCATCATATTATTAAATGATGTAGCCTAACCATAGCCACGTTTATTGGGCAGATCCATCCTGACTCCCAACTCGACCCATGTCTTCTGCCATCCTTGCTTTATCATCCTGTCAGGTACTTCAAAAAGGACAGCTAAACAATGGACTTCATGAGAAGTTAAAGTTTATTCAGCCACAGTTCTAATAGCGCATTAATGGTGCATTGTCAGGAATGAAAGACACAAAGAAACATTTACAGATATACCCCCCCAGCTAGCCCCCCCCCAAGCATTCTACCAATGACTACATAGCCCACGCACGGGAAAAGGTGCGAGAGTTTGTTTGAGCCATAAAGGGGCTCAGCTGCCCATACTGGAGAAACCCGACCCGTATGACAGGGCCATTTGGTCAGATAGGAGATGGCCCAGGCTGATGAATACCCTGTTGCCCTGGCAACCACCCCACTTCCCCCCTACATGCCTAAAAGGTTACAGATCATCTCGTCCTCCTTCCTCCCTCACCTCTTATGGCAGGATCACCTGACACATCCCCTGAACACCATGTGCTGAGATGCCACAAAGCTACTACAGGTTTGTAAAGATGTTGAAACTTCCAAAGGAAGTTTAGAAAACTAGTAAAGGGCCAAAAGTTAAAAACATCAATAGGTATAGACAAAGTACACATGTTTATTTCAAAAAACATTTAAAAACCTTGAAGGGGCCCAAACAAAGTCCCATAAAATAACCAAAGTGACAAATGCACAAAAAGAACCATATATGACCTGATACATTTCGACCCACAAGAGCCTTCTTCAGAGATCAAATAATACAGAATACAACATGCCACAAAGCCCCTGTTATGCCTGTAAGGCAGCCAACAATTAATATAAGACCAAGAGCGGAATGTTCCAACCTGGAATTGATTGCCACACAATGAATATGTTGGGGAAAATAGTCAAAAATACTTAAATACACAGAGTTTGCAATGGATCTTTGTTTCACTGGAGAGGAGACATTGCTTTGTATGTAAAAAAAAAATATTTCTAAGGGTAAAGCGTACAGAGGAAACCTACAAACAAAAGAGATACCTAGAGCTACATTGTTAAATCTTACAGCTAGAAACACATGGTCACACAACAATGGAGAATCCTCCTTCTTCTTGACCCCTAGAAGGAAATCACCTGAATACATTAACCAATCAATACCATTCACTTTTGCGGGTTATTCTTGCGTTGGCTGTCTGCCAGGTTTCCTTCCAGGTCAGTCTAAACAATGTTACATAAAGTAAACAAGTTAACAATGGCTGGAATCTGGACCTTGCAACCCATACATTTCCAAGAAAAAAATTGTTTGTGGGGCCACAAATGTATCTGGCCTTGGGTCAGAAGCAATTACATATACTGAAGATAGTAATAGTGCCAATATGTACCTTCCAGTTTAGGTCCTAAGAGTACAAGTAAAGTAACCTTATCAGGGCCAAGGTAACATCAAGGTTGCTCAGTACCAAGGGTACTCCTTCCAAAGCACCCCCTACTGCATGGCCACTGATGAGCTGTTCTGGGCACACCCTCCATCACTCCCAATGTCTCAGGGTGCTTCCTGATCACCCCTGCCTATTGTGATTAACCGGGCCTGTCCCTGCCACACAAGGAGATTAGCCTAGCTTTACATGCCTTGCCCCGCCTGCTGACTATAAACTTGTGCAGGCCTTGACAGATCAGCCAAACAGGCATTGCAGCCTTCAGGACAAAAAGCCATGCTAGCAGCCCTATATATGTGCATCATATCATACTGAATGGAACTATGGGGGATGAAAGCACATCCACCTGAAGTACCATATTATTTACTTTGTTTCTTGTACACTCCATTCAAGAGGACTTCCGGGCTCCATTGTCCCCTGCAGGAAATCTGACCAGACTAGATTCTCTCATGATTCTCTTATCTCTTTTCAGATTCATTTAGAACAAAAACTAAAAAAAAAAAAAAGTCCAATACATCAGGGATGGTGTATTCTTCTTTGTTTACCTGTTTCAGAAAACAGTGGATTTCAGATTAACTCCAGGCCTTAGTCAAAACAATGTTCTTTTCCTGAACATTTCCAACAGTATCAAAAATCACCCGTGTTTCGGGATTTAGGGAATCGGCAATGAAATTACCCATGTAGGATGAGAGCATTGTGATTGGCTAGAATCAGTCACGTGGCTGATGAGGAAAGCATTTCCTTCATTGTTATTTCTAAATAGGCAAAAGTGACTGGCTAAATGTGGCAAAGTGAAGTCATCACTTCACAAACCAGCCTTGACTGGTTGTAATTACTTGAGGCAGAATCCCAAACCAGAAAAAAATGGGGCCAAACAAGCCACAGACGGGGAAATTGCAGCAAACAGGTCTCAGCAACAAGGGATCTGGTGGGATATATCTCAGCTTCCCTCCCACCAATATATTGTTTCAGTAAATAAATCAAAACGTGTGACTGTACAGGACTCCAAGCATAAACGGCATCATACTCGGCAAGTACAAGAAACCTGGGCATTCTATAACTGTAGTTCCAAAGGGTTATGAAAAGTATAAATTAAGAATGATAGCTGAGGCCCTGACCTGGATAGCCCAGGCAAACCCAATCTCATCCAATCTCAGAAGCTAAGCAGGGTCGACTCTGGCAAGTACTTGGATGGGAGACCTCCTTGGAATACCAGCAGTCTGGAGGCGGGGACAGGCTTTATTCAGCCACCTCTCTGAATATCCTTCCAGCCCCTAGTAGGGGTCACTCACCAGAGGTCGCCATGACTTCCAGGCACACACACACTCACACGCACATGCACGTATGAAAAATACAAAACAAAAACCAAAAAAGAAAGGGAATAATAGCTGAGAAAGATATCACGTCAGCATGGTGTAGTGGTTGGAATGCTAGAGTAGGACGTGGGGGACCTCAGCTTGAATGCCTGCTCTGCCATTGTCCCGGCCTGGGCAGGGACGGCGAGCCTCGTGGTGGCGCAGCCACCCGAACCCCCCCCCAACCCCCAGAAACCTACCAGAAGCCCCTCTCCACAATCCCAGGAGAGGGGTAGAAGAAAGGGCCGGCCAGAAGCCGGCGGCAGATGACAGCAGGGAGCTGGAAGCCCCTCTCCGCGATCCCAGGAGAGGGGCAGAAGAAAGGGCTGGCCAGAAGCCGGTGGCGGATGACGGCGGGGAGCCAGGGGAGAAGAGGAGGCAGGCGGGGTGAGCGCGGCCCAGCCCGCGCAGTGCACGGACGCCCGGTGCGGCATCCTCAGTCCAGGGGCAGGAAGGAAGCGGTGCACACCCACAGGGAGGGCCTTAGGCAGGCAGGTGGGGAAGGAGGCAGCAGGCCCGGCGTCTCCGCTTTTAGGTGGGGGCGGGGCCGAGGCAAAGGAGGAGCTCAGGGGTCTGATGGGGGTAATAAAAGGAGAAGAAGTCTGGGAGCTGAGGAGGAGGTAAACTGGGCTGGCTGGGGTTGGCAGAGAGAGAGGCGAAAGACCCCGAGCGAAGTGGAAGCTGAGCCAGAGACCAGACCCAGGACAGGAAAGGGGGGGTGAAGGAACCTCCCCTGCATCCCTGCCATCTGAGGACACCCGGGTAATGCCTCCAGGACCCAGTCCAGGACCCCTGGGCTCCTGAACCCCCCCTCGTAGGACTAGCGTCCAAGGGACCTCAATCCTGCAGAGACGGCCACTGGCGGCGGGGCACCCGCGGGGCACGGGAGGTGTCACAGCCATGAAAGCTCACTGGGTGACCTTGTGCCCGTCACTCTCCGTCTGCCTAAACCAATGCACGGGGTTCTTCTGAGAATAAAAGGAAAGAGGGGAGAATGCCGTAAGCTTCTTTGGGTCTTCATTCTGGGAGAAGAGTGGGGTCGCAATATCAACACAGAACATGTGGCTACTGCATAGGTTCCGTGATCAAGGTGTCTCCCCTGCTAGGTAAGGAAAAAATCAAAGTATTGGGCCTTTCTTTAGATTCCCTGTCCATGTTGCCCTTTGCGGCTGCATTTCATCAGATTAAAAATAGGATGCTAGATACTGAGCGTCCGAAATTATTCAGCTTAGTTAATAAAACCTGCTCCCCCTTGAATTTTGAGATCCCCCTAGCTATAGGGAAGATGGCCTCATATCTATCCTCTCTGCAGGTCCCGCAACAACATAGAGCATTTGCCTTGGCCAGGTATAATGCTATGTCTTCTGCCATTCTATATGGCAGATTTAACAAGGTTTCTCATTTGGCCAGATACTGCCCCGCAGAAAAAAATGTGTGGAATCTATCTCCCATGTTCTCCTGCATTGTAATCTGTATGTGGATGTAAGGAACATTTATCTACACTCTATCCTATCCAGTATGGCGGATTGTTCTGATGCACTCAAGGTACGTAGACTCTTAAATGATCTTAGTCCTGACATCTCTGAGAAGGTGGCTCAGTTTCTCTGTTTGGCTTTAAAGCTGCGCCAAAGGCACCTAGAAATATAATAGCCTTATCAGCTCCTAATTGCACAATATCGAGTCACAGAATTTTTATAGGTGTATCTTTAACCGTTTTTTAACTGTTTCTTAAATTGTATAACTTGTACTGATAATTTATGCCAATAAAGGCTAAAGGCTACTGCATAGGTTCAGTGCTGCTTTGTAAAAACTGAAATCTTTAAAATCAAGTCTCTGGCTTCCTTGACTTCTGCCTTTAAAGGCAAACAGAGTACTTCCCGATCTGCATGCTCCACTACAAATGCAAGAAATGCTGACAAGCCCTGCAAGCTCGAACGGTCAGCATCTGCCCCTAAGTGCACCCCAGTGGGCTCCAAGAGACTTCCCCAGAAGGCCTCTCCAACAGGGCATCTGCTTTGGAAAGAGCCTTTGGCCTGAGTCTAAGAAGCGCTTCCATGCTGCACAAGAAAGCAGTCCCCTTTGTCAACATACCTCTGGCTGATGGGCAGACTCTCTGTTCAGCAAATGATGAACATCAACATGGATTTGTTAAATGACGACACTGTCCAACATATTCATACTCTAGTGAACCAGTTGACAGTCTTATGTGGGAAAGCAACAGTTTTTTTTGGTAAATACAATTTATTATTGGATATATCACATACTCATACATTTTCAACCAACCTATATATCCATTTTTCTAATTTCCCTTCTACCCCCCAAACAAGACTTCCCGCACTGCTCCAACCCCATTAATATCTCTCTTGTTCTGTTACAGTTACTTCTAAACCTATTTTCTCTTACTAACGGTAACAATTCAAAAATCTAATTCTATTTCATTTTCATCTTAATAACTATCAAAACAAATCAAACCACGTTTAATGTCCCAATTTTTCAACAAGTATTTTTGAAAGTCTTTCCAGTCTTCAAAGAACGTTTCATCTTCTTCGTTGTTTAACTTTCTCGTTAATTTGTCCATTTCTGCCAAAAACAACGTCTTTTTAATCCATTCCCATGTTTCAGGTACTTTATCTTGTTTCCAACATTGAGCAAAAGTCAATCTTGCAGCTGTAGTCAAGTACCATAGTAATGTTCTCTTGGCTACATTTATTTCTTCCATTTTAAGACCTAACAATAACATCTGTGGGTCTTTCTTAAAAGTACAATTCAAAATTTTTTGTATCTCATTGTGGATCTCTGTCCAATACTTTACTGCTTTATCACATGTCCACCACATATGGTAAAAAGACCCTTCATGTTTCTTACATTTCCAGCATTTGTTAGACATACTTTCATTTATGATAGCAATTTTTTTAGGCGTCATATACCATCTGTACATCATTTTATAACAATTCTCTTTAACATTTACGCAAGTTGAAATTTTCATCGACTTTTTCCACAAATATTCCCAAGATGTCATTAATATCTCATTATTAACATTTACAGCCCATTTTATCATTTGCTCTTTTACAACTTCATCCTCAGTATACCATTTCAATAGCACCTTATACAGTTTAGAAATCATTTTTTTATCTTTCTCAAGCCATACAGTTTCAATTTCGATATTCTTTTCTCTAAAACCATGTTCTCTTTTATCGGTCTTAAATAAATCATAAATCTGTCTAAACTTCAACCAATCATATTCAAATTCAACATCAAATCTATCTTTTAACACAAAATTTTTCCCTTCAGATTTTAAAAGATTTTTATAAGGTAGCCAGTCTAGTCCTTGATTTCTTGAATATGGATTGATCACTTCAGCTGGTACAATCCAAAGTGGTCTTTCTTCTGAGAAGAATTTTCTATATCTCATCCATGTCTCGAACAGTGATTGTCTTACAAAGTGGTGTTTAAAAAATTTGTCCATTTTTACTTTTCCATACCATAAATATGCATGCCATCCGAATTTGTTATCATGCCCTTCCAGGGCCAATAGCTTCTTATTCTCCAAATTAATCCACTGTTCCAACCATGTTAAACAGACGGCATCATAATACAGTCTTAGATTTGGTAGTTGTAGACCTCCTCTTTCCTTTGCATCACATAAAATTTTCATTTTAATCCTTGGCTTTCTTCCTGCCCATACGAATTTGGATAATTCTTTCTGCCACGAATCCAATACTTTCCTTTGTTTTAGTACTGGAATAGTCTGAAATAAATACATCAAACGCGGTAAAATATTCATTTTTACAGTCGCGATTCTTCCCATCAATGATAAATTCAAAGTGTCCCATTTCTTCATATCTTGCTGAATTTTGTGCCACACCTTTTCATAATTGTTTTTAAACAAGTCAATATTTTTCATGGTTAATTCAATTCCAAGATATTTAGTCTTTGTAACTACTTCACATTGAATTTTCTCTTGAAGTTCTATTTGTCTTTGTTTCGTCATATTTTTGCACATCACTTTGGTTTTACTTTTATTAACATAGAATCCCGCAACTGAACCAAATTCTTCAATTTTTTCCATCAGTAGTGGTATTTTCTCGATTGGGTCTTGAATCATAAACATTACATCATCTGCAAATGCCCTGTATTTATAGACAAAACCTTTCACTGTAAGTCCTTCAATACTGTTATCTTTTCTTATCGCTGTCAATAATATTTCCAATATCCAAATAAACAACAACGGGGATAACGGGCAGCCTTGACGTGTTCCCTTTTGGACTTGGAAGAAGTCCGTCTTTTCTTTGTTTATATTCAAAGCCGCTTTTTGTTCTGAATATATTGCCACAATCATATTTAAAAAGGACTGTCCAATATCCATTTTTTCAATAACTTGCAGCATAAATTCCCAATTTAAGTTGTCAAAAGCTTTTTCCGCATCTAGGAAGAGGAATCCAACTTCTTTTTCAGGATGCTTGTCATAATATTCAATTGCATCTATCACCACTCTTAAATTGTCTCTGATTTGTCTGTTTGGTAAAAATCCAGCTTGTTCTTCCGCTATTATATCTTTCAGATATTTTTTCAGTCTCTCTGAAATTATTTTCGCAAATAATTTGTAATCATTATTTAATAGCGATATTGGCCTATAATTCTTTACTTGAGTCAAATCCAAACCTTCTTTGGGTATCAATGAAATATTTGCTTCTTTCCATGAATCTGGGATCCGTTTGGTCTTTCTTATCTCATTCGACAGAAGAACCAAAATAGGGGTTAGCTCCTCTTTAAATTTCTTATAAAACTTTGCTGTAAAGCCATCTGGTCCTGGAGCCTTGCCCAACTTTGCATCTTCTATCGCCATTGTCACTTCTTCTTTCGTTACTAAACCATTTAATAATTCCTTAATTTGTTTTCCCAGCTCTGGAACTTCAATCGTCTCCAAATATTTGTTGATTCTCTGTTGATCAATTCCTTTCTTTTTGAATAATTTGGCGTAATATTTAAAAAAACTCTTTTTATACCATTCAAGCTCATAACATCCTTTCCATCTTCAATAATCTTAGTTATAAAATTCCTTTCTTTTCTATTTTTCAATTGCCATGCTAAAAACTTTCCTGGTTTGTTTGCACCCTCAAATGCTTTTTGCTGTAATTTCTTCAAATTCCAATATAATTCTCTGTTTAGTAAAACATTCAGCTGATCTTGCAGAAAGTGGATCTCTTTAATAATCTTCTTCTTCCCTGGTCTTTTCTTTAATTCCTTTTCTTTTTGTCGAATTTTTTCATGAAGGTCTTTCTGTTGTTGGATCTTTTGTTTTTTGTCCTTGGAGTTCAGAGAGATAAGCATACCTCTCATTACTGCTTTGTATGCATCCCAAACAACTTGTATGTCCGTGCCTTTATTCAAATTCAGTTCAAAAAAACTTTTCGTTTCCTTTTTTAAGATTTCATTAATTTGTTTTTGATCCAATAAATCTTCATTAATTCTCCAATATAGCTGTTTAGGTTTTGCTTTAGATATCCAAAGTAAGGGATTATGATCAGAATTAGTTTTCGGTAAAATTTGTATTTTATAAGTTTTTTGCGCCATCTCCTCTGACATCCAAATCATGTCAATTCGAGAAAAGGAATTATGTCTATTCGAATAAAACGTGTAGTCCTTAGTCTTAGGATTCCACTTCCTCCAAACGTCTTCCAGTTTCTCTTGCTTCATCAGTTGAAAGAAATTTTTTGGTAACTTTCCAACTGTCTCTCCACTTGCTTTAGATTTTCTATCCAATGTATTATTCACTGTACCATTGAAGTCTCCAGCAAGAACAATTTGGTCATAGTTTAAACACTCCAACTCTTTGGTCAAGTCACTAAAAAAAGTCTCTTTTGCACCATTGGGTGCATATATATTTACAAGCAATGTCTTTTTTCTATTCATCCATATTTCCACGCCAACATACCTTCCTTCTTTGTCCGAGAAAATTTGTTTAGGATCCAAATCCTTTGAGATATAAATCACTGTTCCTTTTTTCTTATTAGCTGCTAAGGAATAAAATTCTTCTCCCAATTTTTTATTAATCAAATATTTGTCGTCTTGTTTTCTTATATGTGTTTCTTGTAAACAAATTATATTACATTTTTGTTTCTCCAGCCAATGATTCACCAGTCTTCTTTTACCTGGTGAATTTAGTCCATTTACGTTCCAAGATAAAAATTTGTAATCCATAATGGTGTTGGATTAAATATCTTTAAAATCGTCCAGATTGCTCGCTTTAAATCTATATAAATCTCCTTCAGTTTTAAGAGTAGTTCTCACCGAGTTGTACATAAATGTAAGTCCATATGGAATCTCCCATCTAAACCTAATGTTCATTTCTTTTAGTCTGTCTGTCAATTTCTTGAACTTCTTCCTGTCTTGTAGAATCAATCTCGGAATTTCTCTCAAAATTATTATTTTCTTTCCATTTATTTCCAACGGTTGTGTAAATTGTTTCTTGAAAACGTCTTCCTTCATCTTTGTTGTCACAAATTGAACAATCACATCTCTGGGTAGTTGCTTTCTTTTGGCATAAGCTGAATTTACTCTGTAAATCAAGTCAAAGTCTGCATCCAAATCTCCTTCATCTTCTCCTATATAAGTTGTCAATGTCTTAATTACTAGAGCCCGTAGATCCTGATCTTCCTCCTCTTCTATCCCTCTCAATCTCAGGTGATTCTGAGTAGCCCTGTAATCCATCATGGTCTCCAGCCTTGTATTTTCAGACAGAGTTTTTTTTACCTTTTGTTCCATATCTTCAGATTTTGTCACCAGACTTTTGACTTCTTTTTTAAGTTCTTCTGTATCTTTTTTTATCCCTGACACTTCAGTAAGTACCAGTTCTTTCAATTCTTCCATATTTTTTTTCTGTACTTGAACTTGCACTTGTTCTATTTGCTCCAATTGACTTTGCAGTTGCTGTTGCAACTGTGATTCTATTTGTTTTCCCAGGTGTGATTCTATTTGTTTTCCAAGATTCTGCACCACTTCGGTCATCCGTTTTTCCATCGCTTCCATAGCTGCTTGCCACTCTTTTTTTCCTTTGCAGTCATTCTTGGGCTGGGTGATGAAGCAGCTCTGGGTCTTGTTCTCAAATCCGTCTTGGAGGGCACTTCACTGCTAATCAATCTTTATATTAGCAATCTCCAAGCCAAATCGCCACTTTTATAACTTGCTTAAACACATTTTCGGCTTAAAAATAACTTTTTAAATTTTAGTCCTCCCAAAAATGTCGGGCGCAATTTCTCTATGGTTTTCCGGCTAGAGTAGGCTCCTTTCAAACTTCCTGTGCCTCTGTCCGTCTCTGTAATCCGACTTCCGATGAGGATAGTGTCACACAGTAAAATGTCCATCCGCTTCAAACACAACAGCCTCTAAAATCTCCACTCTAGCCCACTTCCTGTATCACAGAGTCACAGTTAGTTTCGTTTCTGCTACGTAACGTTTAGACTTGGCTGACCACAGGAATGCAAAACAAAGTCACTTTTCAGCCTTTATCTCTAAAGGAAAGCTTTCATTTTACTTTTAATTCAAGCGGAATAGTTCCTTAAATGTTTCAGCGCTTATCCGTGCGTTTCAATATCACAATCTTCTTTAAACCGGTAAGCGCTTATTCGTTTGTTTGTTTGTTACCTTGCTTGTAATCTCGGGGTTTCGCGGTGCTTCTTCTGTAAACGATGTTAATCTGATGGTAAAGAGATCGGTAGATGGCGAATTTATGCTGAATTCTCAGCCCGGCTGGCATCTGTAGAGTTGATTTACAACTGCCCTCTTCACGGAAGGAGATCAAAGTGTAAACAAGCTTCCTCCGAAGCTTATCTCCACCGATCTCAACTCCCCCTCAGGCTTCGCTGCTTGCTTGCCACTCTCCCGCCTGGAGAGTGCTGCGCTGGGTCCGACAGAGCCCAGACTGTCGTCAGATGCCGCAGTACACTCTGCACAACTCGCAAAGTGTGTCAATTCGCCATTTTCTCCGACCGGAAGTCCGGAAAGCAACAGTTAAGCCAAGCTGATGGAATCTCCCACTAACACTTTCCAGCTTTGCACAGGAGTGACTTGGATAACTTCAGTCTCTGTGATGTTCTCATACGTAATGGGATGAACAAGCCTTTCTCCTTTGTTTTTAAAGGCATGTACATCACGTATTAAACCTTGTATTCTTTCATTAAAAAAACCAACAACTGAAACACTCACTGAAGTGATCTGATCTAGAAAGAGTCAATGTGGTGGTGTGGTTGGAGTACAATCTGGGAGACCTGGGTTTGAATCCTCCCTCTGTTGTGAAAGCTTGCTGGGTGACCACACACTCTCAGTGTAACCTACCTCACAGGATTGTTGTGAGTTTATCACTGAGGACAGGAGAATGATGTGAGCTGCTTTGGGTACCTGTTGGGGAGAAAGGCAGGGTATAAAGGGAGTTCATATATAATCTATTTGAGGAAGCTGAGCAAGGTCAGTTTGCCTGGCAATAGTGCCGAAGTTTACAACATATTTATTGGTAAAATAGAACAAACCAAAGACTCCTAAGTAGATTATCTGCCTTGGTTAAGGATATACTGGTCTCCAAATTATCAACACTGTGTTGTTGTTTTTCTTGTTTCTAAGCATAAATGAATGCCTTCAATTCGATTTCACCAACTCCCTAGATCTCTGCTTGAAAGAGGAACCGCAACACAAAGAGCAATATATTCTTACTTAGATATCATTTATATGTATGTAGCTTTCGCAGCTGGTTCACACATGAATACACATCATCACATGATTTCCCTGCACTTGATGGCTTGCAGCTGAGTGTGTGAATGTCCCCCCACCGAAAGGCATTCTGTCCTAAGTGATGAAAATTCTGTCTGTGGAGTTATTTATCTGGCACAGCCCACTCACATGTGTGAGCAAGAATTGGATTATTCAGCAAACAGGTGATGAATGGCCATAAATTGGGGTGGTGTAAATCCATTCTTGATGCAGTCCAATAGTGTTGTGGCAAGCACAACCCTTCAGAAAGAAAATCTCTGAAACAGGGATCCCGCGAACAGCCGTGAGTTTTGTGCTTCCGCAAAGATAACTATGTATTTTGTGGCATGGTGATGACCCAAACGCAGCAAATTAGAGAATATTGCTAGCAACAAATTAAAGAATATCACAATTTATGAGAACATACAGGGAATGTTATGCATGCAAATCACAATAATGATTAAAATATGAATGATACAGAAGAAAGAGGAGGAGGAGGAGGAGGAGGAGATTGGATTTATACCCCCCCCTTCATTACCCAAGGAAGTCTTAGAGCAGCTTACAAACTCCTTTTCCTTTCCCTCCCCACAACAGATGCCCTGTGAGGTAGGTGGGGCTGAGAGAGCTCTTTCGAGGACTGCTCTTTTGAGAACAGCTCTGACAGAACTATGGCTTGCCCAAGGTCATCCAGCAGGTACATATGGAGGAGTGGGGAATCAAGCCCGGTTTTCCCAGATTAGAGTCTGTGCATTTAACCACTACACCAAACTGGCTCTCACTGTTTAGATGGCTATGATTTTGGATAGGTAACATCAAGGATGCATTATTAAACTAACTGCAGATCAATAAGTGTTGGACTAGGATCTGGGAAATTCAGGTTCAAATCCCCACTTGTGTTTGTCTGGTGACCTTGGGCCAGTCACACACTCTGAGCCAAGCCTACCTCACAGGGTTGTTGTGAGGATAAGATGGAGGAGAGGAGAAGGATGGAAGCCAC
The DNA here is from genome assembly GCA_029375565.1 of Gekko gecko. NCBI lineage: Eukaryota > Metazoa > Chordata > Lepidosauria > Squamata > Gekkonidae > Gekko > Gekko gecko. The sequence goes on from JAPDNY010000010.1 coordinate 17,815,417, forward strand.
TTTGGGTCCCTGTTGGGGGAAAGGCAGGATATAAATAACTCAAATAAATAAAATAAATAGATACAAGGATGTGTAACCAGGGCTCTTTTTGTAGCAGGAACTCCTTTGCATATTAGGCGACACAACCCTAATGTAGCCAATCCTTACAGAGCTCTTCTTACAGGGGCTACTGTGAGCTCTTGGAGGATTGGCTATATCAGTGGTGTGTCATCTAATATGCAAAGGAGTTCCTGCTACAAAAAGAGCCCTGTGTGCAACCATGATTCAAAGCTGGACTGGGAAAAAGGCACATCTAATTTACCCGAATATTCTGTGCCCAGGGCCTGGGAGGATAGAAACGTTTGCAGAAATGAAGAGATCAGCTTCACATATCTCCGATAGAATAGATGTCCATGGAGAGATATGACATATATTACAGAAAGAATATGTATTTGACTAAATCAACATTATAATACATTAAATGAGAAACGTCATAGCAAAGCAGCTGAGATGGATCAAAGTGTTTCTATAGGTCTAATGAAGAAGAAATCCTAGAATCCTCAAAGTTCAAATGGACATGGGGAGCATGCAGAATCAGGGCACATCTCCTGCTGCCCCCTTCATCTGTTAAAGCAATCCCAGCCATAAAATGATATGGCAAATGCATTAAACCAATAAATAAATACTTGTCACGTAACAAGTAATTCTGAGTTCCGGTTTTCCTTTCCATAAAAAATGGAATAACTTGGAGAATTTCTGACTGATCAATGTTCAGTGCACATTAGACTGACAAAACAAGAAAGGCCCACATATATATCTTTTTAAATCTTGTCCTTTCTCCAAGGAGCTCTGGACCCTGTAAATCAGAGGATCTCAAAATATCATTTTTCATGGACAGGTAAAATTGGAATTGAGAGCTGCTGGTTATGGGAAAGATAGAGGGGGCATTTTTTTAGGTGACTGAGTGGCAACTTCTTTTTTTACACCCTGTGAGGTAGGTTAGGCTGCAGGGGCAGACTGGGATGGCAAAATGACCCTGGAAAAGGGCTTCACTTCCTAGCCCTGCCCCTTCAAAGGAGGGAGGGAGGAAGAAGCAGCCTGCCTGCTAAACCAGCGGGCATGATCTCCCCCATGCCACACAGGGCTCAAGCAGGCAGGGCACCACTTTCCTTCTCTGCTCTGGACAGAACTTGGGCAGGTTGGGTGCAGCGCTTTTGCCACTGGGTTGGCCTAGCCCAGGTTCAGAGGAGGCCATCAGCCCGCCTGGAGAAGATTTGGGTTTCCCCGAATACTTACCAAATCCGAATATCATACTGATATTGGGATTTGGGGATATCCGTAAATACCAATATTATTCAGGATCTGAATCTGAAAAAAAATGATTTTTTTTCTTGCACACCCCTATGGAGAGTAATCGAAGAAAAAAAGAGGAGTGGATTATTGGAGGTCATTTCTTGTACCTAGAAACTTGACGGGAAAATTTTACAAAGACTTTTAATGAGTGTCTCTTAACACATATCACTTTATAAACCTTCCTTATTCAATATATTAAAATATATGTTTGAAGAGAAATACGACACACAGTGCAGGAATCCCTGCTGCTTTCAGAAGGTTCCACTGTTCACAGAAGAGTTCCTGAGACTAAATTCATAGTGCTGGGGGAGGGAAGAATGAAATAAATTCGTAACACGTTACCTTCAATTGAAAATGCAGTCACAAAGAAATCAGCAGGAATTTTTCTTCTCTTGTGTGCCAAAGCAAGAGGTCTCTATATTTCATAATTCCGAAAGTCCCCATGACAATTTCTTTTTGTTCTTTTTTTTTGTTATCAGCATATTTACATTCCCATTGGGATAACATTTATTATTATAAAAAGTATCACGGCATCTGAAATCAGAGGTAAAAAATTTATTACAAGGTTTATGAGAAGAATATGAATCTCCAGTGAATATGCTGCATACAAAAGGTTATCCAACTATATAGAGACAGGAGTTCTCTGAATATTTAACAGACTGTCATAGAATCTTCAATCCATAAAGCAAATCAATCTAGAGACCTGCCTGTTTCATGATATCCGCATGGTAACCTGCCACTACATCCAATTTGGAGATAACGTACTCCTTCAAATCAGTGGTGCAGTTGTGGGCACCTGCATGGCACCACAACATGCCAACATTTTCAAGGCTGACCTGGACCAGCACTTCCACCCCTTCCATCCATTAACACCCCTCTTGTATCTCAAATTTATTGATGACATTTCTATCATTTGGACACATGGGAAAGAAGCACTGGAGAGATTTCACCAGGTCCTCTGCAGCTTCCATTCCACCATCAACCTGACCACGATCCAATTCATACAAGAAGTACATTTTCTAGACACCACTGTACAAATACATAATGGAAGCATTAAAAAAAACCACCTTATACCAGAAGCCTACTGACTGCCAAACATAACTACATGCCTCCAGTAACCATCCTAAACACACTAAACAATCCATTGTCTGCAGCCAAGCTCTGCGCTGCAGTTGCATCTGTTCCAGTCCCTCAGACAGAGATTCTCACCTGCAGGATCTACAACAGATGTCTTTTTGGAATCACAATACCCATTTCATGTAGTAAGGAAACAGATCAGCAACACCAGAATGATACCAAGGGATAAATCGCTACAAGATAGGCCCAAACGAAACAAGAACAGAACACCATTGGCGGTAACATACAGCTCTCAGCTCAAACTGGTTCAACATATTATTAACAACCTACAACCTATGCTGTCAATGATACCCCAGTCTCACAGGCAAACCTTTTCTTGCCCTAACCTTAATCCACGTCTCACTCACAATGATGCATCTCCTAACATTGACATGGACTCTGAAACCAGAGCCAGCAACAAACCAAGATGCCCACTCTGTCCCCATAGTCATTCTGATGGCACAGTCACTGGTCCTAACAACACTAGCAATACCGTCTCAAGGTTCATTCACCTGTTCATCTTCCAACATTATATACACACCATCAAACGTCAGCAATTCTCTTCCACCCTCTGCATTGGACTAACAGGTCAATCCTCATACAAAAGAATAAATGGACACAATTCTGACACTAAAAATCACAACACTCAGAAACCAATGGGAGAACACTTTAATCTTCCAGGACATTCCATTGCTGATCGAAGAGTGACTGTCCTCAAACAGAAGCTGGAAGGGGAGATTGTAATGCAAGATTGCTGAACTTGAGTTCATTCATCAAGTCTTCGGCTGCGATCACACACACTAAATAATTCACTTTCAATCCACTTTTGAATTGGATTTTGCCAGTAAAAATCCAGTGGAAAGTGCATTGAAAGTGGATTATTTAGTGTGTGTGACTGCAGCCTTCCTTTCAAAAGCCGGAATAAGTTGCCACTTCTGAGGCAAGTCTGGTAACTTTTGCAGCTTTTCTCAGAGGAAGGACTCATCCACAAAGAATCTACAACCAGGGCTCTTTTCGTAGCAGGAACTCCTTTGCATATTAGCCGACACACACCTATAGCCGACACTATAAGGAGAGCTCTGTAAGCTCTTGGAGGATTGGCTACATTAGGGGTGTGTCGCCTAATATGCAAAGGAGTTCCTGCTACAAAAAGAGCCCTGTAACAATACCCCACAGCTGTTCTTCAGAAGCTGGAGAGGGCGGGGAGCGGACTGGTAAGAATCCCTTTTCTGATCTGCTCCCACAGTACCTTAATCTCCCTCCACAATTTTCAGTGATGATTAGTTGAACATCTGCAGTTTTATATTGATTGTGTAGGGCTATTAGGTATACTAACATGAGCCCCCCTGTTGTAACAGAGAGAGTAACAACTTACTACTCTACCGCACTGTATTCCTTTGCACAGAAGCCAAACATATGGTAAACACCTGCAGAGATTAGGAGAGAAAGAAAAAAGAGAGGAAAACATGGTCAAGTGAGCTACCAAAACAAGGCCTTTAAAAAAAAATCACACTTACCTTCTGGCTTATAAAAGCACTGAAGCCTTGAGGACCTAACAGTAAATGATTTGTCCATTTCCCAGGCCTTTTAAATAACTTTCTCAGGATGTCAAAATGCCCTGTGCAGTGCTTTCCTCTAAACTGTGGAGTCTTCTGAGCAAAAGTTCTGCTTTGTGAGCTACTGGCATTAAAGTTGTGAGCAATCGATCTGGCTGCTTCATAAATTAGTTTGCTCTGGAGCCATCCTTCCTGAGCTATGACAAAATGTGTGAGCCGGAGGCTAAAAAATTGTGAGCTAGCTCACGCTATCTCAGCTTAGAGGGAACACTGCCCATGCATTGCCTTTTGCTCCACTTCTTCTGTGCTATACGGTTTGTAGAACCAGAAAATGGTGTTTGCAGTTCCTTTTGTGTTGAAGTCTGAAAAACCAGGAGACAATCACTCTTCCTCTTTCGCTTATTACCTTAGATAAAACTTTGCTGGTCTTAAATGTGCCACCGGATTCAAACTTTGTTCTCCTGCTTCAGACCAACACAGCTACCCACCTGATTCTCTTGTTGAGAGTTTAAGACAACTGTTAATCTAACCACCACTTGCTCGAATTAGGGATGCTCGAACACCTGCCAATTTGACTCACCGAGCTGTGAGCTGAGGATGGCTGCTGTTGTCAAAGGTCTCTGAGTGGTCACTTGCTTTTTAATGTATTAACAGGATCAGCAACTGGTGGCTCTGGGTCAAATTTGGCCCTCTGAGGGATTACATCTTGGAATTAGGGAATTAGCTGTCAGCAGGCTTTTGAAGAATTTACCGTAATTCGGCGGGGGATGCATACTTCTTGGCAGGACCATTCCCAGGGAGGGGAAGACGCGGCGCACGATGCCGTCGCCAGGAAGTGATGCCGGTCGATACTCTGGCAATGGGGCTGGAAACTCAATGGTACCATCGAGTTTCTAGCCCCATTGCCAGAGCATGGCCTGGCGTCACTTCCTGGCGACGGCATCGTGCAGTGTGGGTGTTCCACAGAGAAATGTTCCAGCCGGGGACTCTGTGTCCCCCGCCAAATTACAGTAAGTACTTGGCAACCCTAGCTGTCAGTATGTGTGGAAACAGAGTCACTCAGCACATTGGGGAGGGGGTGTTTGGTAATAAAACTGGTTGCTGACCAGGTACATTTAGCTTATGTGTGGTACGAATGATTTCACTGAAGGGCAACAGGAGTTAAATCCCAATCAGTAATGGATTGCCTGAAATATCCCTATATATTAGATCCAGTTGTGGTACACTCAGGAACACCTTAATCTGGATGGGCCAGACTACTCTAGTCTTGTTTGTTGAGAAATGCATCCCCCCCCCTTTGGAAGTCTTGAACTGAGCAAAACCTTGCATTTTAAAAAGCTTTCTCTCTCTTGGCAGAATACAAGTGGGAGCAGGGAGGGAGTTGATTGTTTGACAGCTTGAACAAACATGATGCTGCCTTATAGCGAACCACACTATCAGTCCATCAAGGTCAGTTTTGTCTGCTCAGACTGGCAGTGGCTCTCCAGGGCCCCCAGGAAGAGGTCTTTCACATCACCTACTGGCTTGGTCCTTTTAACTGGAGATGCTGGGGACTGAACCTGGGACTTTCTGCAGAACCGGGGACCTTCTGCTTCACCGTTAGATATACAAATGGTAGGCTGGGCGAACACAGTGAGATAGTCAATACACACACACACCTCCCACTAGACAGGAGATATATAGCAGGGAGCAGAAATGTGGCAGACTTAAAGCGCTCGATAGACTTCAGGGAAGAATTCTTGGAGACTGCAGGAAAAGCTTCTCTGACCTTGCATGACCTGGTCAGTGGGAGGAGAAAGAGATGATAAAACTCCTGGGAGCGAGGAGGAGGGCTCTTTGTGGCTGATGCCATAGAGGCAGACAGAACTCTTACCTGAGGTCTGTTGGAGGGAGCCATAGCCCACATCCCTGAGCAAAATGAAAAAGACAATGAAAACCTTTTAGATCAATCATAACCTTTTAAGCTAAGGCGCCTGCCTTATATTGAGATTCACTAGAGATAGAGAGATTGTGTTTTACTCTTTTCATTTAGATCCCTTGCTCAGTCTGGTGCTGCACTGAGAATATGCATGTGGGGATTTTCTTTTTTTATAAATACTTTATAACCTTTAATGCTGGTAGTGGTTCTCTGTATCACATTAGACTTCCATCATTTCAGGCATGCTATTTTAAAAAGAAGCACCAGGCAGGAGGGGGGGCAGTCAGTTGGGAAGTGGCTACCCTCTACATGGCACTCAAGGCAGTAATCTGTCTCCATGGTAACCAGGTACTGGATAGACAGAAACACAGCGGTGAGGCCTCAGAAGGGAGAAAATGCAGCGAGCCCTAGTCTTCTCAGTAGGCAATTCCTATAGGGTTGCCAGGTCCTTCCTAGTCCTTCCTAGTCCCTGGTGGAGGACCTTGGGAGCATTTCTGGAAGGGAGGGGACATTCCCAACACAATGTCATCATGCAGAAGTGACATCATCAAACTGGGGACCAGGGCCCTCCACGCCTGTACTCCAAGCAGCTAATTTGCTGCTTGGCGTTCAGGCCAGGGGCCACTCCCTCCCTCCCATCCTGCAAGATTTAAAGGGCCCTCAGGCTGATTGGCAGGCCACGTGTTCCCGCCAATCAGCTGGAGTGCCCTTTAAATCTTGCAGGAGGGGATGGAGGGGTGGTTGCTGGTGGTCACTGTTGGGGGAGGGGTTTGGGGTGGAGCTTCTCCCACCGGCCAGCTGGCCGGCAGCAGGCAGGAGTCCACAAAATCGGGGATCTCCATCTGCCCCATCTGGGGACTAGCATCCCTATATTCCTACAATGGAGAGAGGGAGAGAAAAGCCCCTCTAGGTATGAAGTAAGCTAGGTGGCATGTGCCAGATGCCTCAGAGGGCACAGTGGAATACAGCCCGCGGGCCAGAGCAGGACCCTTCCACCACATTGGCAGGCCTCAGAAGCTAAGTATAGTAGGCCCTGGTTAGTACTTGGATGTGAGAGTACCAGGCAACCACAAAACACCTCTGTTCATCTCTTGCCTTGAAAACACTAGGGGGTTGCCATAAGTCATCTGCGACTAGAAGGCAACCTGGCAGGGTTTTCAAGGCAAGAGACAGCCAGAGGTGGTTTGCCGTTGCCTTCCTCTGCATATCAACCCTGGAAAGATCCTTGGTGATCTTTCATCCAGCTACTAGCCCAAACCAACCCTGCATAGCGTCCTCAATCTGACGAGGTCAAGCTAGCCTGGGCTATCCAAGTCCGGATGTGTAAATATATGCTTTCTCATATTCAGCCACAGAAACCAAAAAATTTTCCCTGTTTTATGCACCTGTAATCCACTGCAGTGGTAAAAAGCTTTCTGGGCAACAAACATGAGGGGCAAATTAGTACACTCAGGTATCGAACACAGCTTGATTTGCAGGTGCCATGAGAAATACAGTAAAAGTCTTATAATGATAATAAAGCTCCAAGATCAAAAACTGGTTAAAACATCAGCTGTGTATATTGCCTTAGATTTCTAACTGGCAGGTTTTAAACTTTTCTCAGATCACTTTAATTTACAAGTGTGGGTTTATCCACTATTTCGAGTAACAGGAACTTTCTCAGTACATTCTGTTGGGGCCTATTGTGGTTATTGAGAAAAATACTTTTTATTCCTCTTTACCCAGTTTCTCCCTGTAATTTAGTAGCCTTTCCCCTCTTTTTAGGAATCTGGAGTTTGTTTCTAATCAATCTGGATTTGATCTAAGAGAAATTTGAAAAAAGAATTGGCACAAAGGATGTTCTACAAAAATTTCAACATCTCGATCTGCAGATGCTCAGAAACAGGTATGGTCTTCCCAGACCTTCCTGCCCTCCTGCTAGAGCGCACACCCTCCTGGAGAGGTATAACATCAAAAAATCCTGCAAGGGTTGAAATTATAAAAGGGTGCATTGATTTCTCTTCAAAGAGAAATTACAGAGAAGTTGCAATTTTAAGAGAGAAAAAACAGAACAAGAGGAACCAACAGCTTTATCTGAAGAAGTGAAGTTTGGAAAAAGAAATTCCCTTCCAGTTTGGTATAGTGTTTAAGCTGCTTTGAGAATCCTTCAAGTAGTGAAGGGTGGGGTATAAATCCAAATTCCTCCTCCTCCTCCTCCTCCTCCTCCTCTTCTTCTTCTTCTTCTTCCCTACAGCAACCCTGGAGCCTATGAACTGTGAGTAAAAAGTGCCTTCAGAGTCAGATTTTCCCCTGCTTTCTCTACCCTCCACAATCCCTTGGACACTCAGAATCCTTGTGGGCATAGGAGGCTACAGAAGAGAAATTGAGCAAAATTGTTCCTGTTGTGCAAACAGGAAGTTTTGTGGTGGTTAGAGCATGAGACTGGAATTCGAGAGATCTAGGCTCAAACCCTCACTCACTTGGGCCAGTCACACCCTCTCAGCCTCACCTACCTCACAGGGTGGTTGTGATGATAAGATGAAGCAGGAGAGAAAGTTCTAAGTCGCTTCAGAACCACCAGGTTAGGAGGACCTCCAATAAAGAAAACAATATTATACAAATAATCATGAAGTAAAATAAACCATAAATGTTGTCCACTTGGTTTCCCCAACCCCAAGCACTAGTTTTTTGAAGTCTTCAGGGTTTGCGGAGTGAAATGGATTGGTTTGTATGAGCATAAGGGGCCCATGGCTCATAGAATCCAACCAATGTTGTTTACCCATGAGAAAACCACTTATTATCGTGGACATACTTCCCGGTAATGTGATTAAGATTGGGCTGTTAAAAAAAAAAAAAGGACACAGTTTTTCTTTATGTAATCAGAACAGAAAACCTGTTGGTAGAAATGAATACCTGGCTCAGAAATGTTGTGCTGGGGGATAAAGCTAAGCAGTAAATCAAACACACGCGGCATGAAAAGCGATCTCCATTACAAAGCATTTCAAGTGTAATTTGCTTCATAAGGTAAATCTCTGCTTTATTAGTATTTCGCCGACTGTAGCTTATCCATCACAGGTTCTTTGATTTGGGTAGATTTCACACATGTGGCAGCGATACATATTTGAACAAGAACAGAAACAGGCAAATGCGCCCTCATTAATCATGCAATTTTGATTCTGTCACCCGCACTTTGGTCCGTCATCTGTTTCCTCAGCACCCTGAACCTTTGAGCAGCTTCAAAGGCCTGCCACTTTTTTTCAAACCATCAGTACGCCTCAAACTTGACTCCCTTTTCTTTCACCATTCCTTCATATCATCAAGCTGACAGTGAAATAGGTGCCATTCAAACCACACTGCCGAACTGGTTTCAATCATCTGTGCCAGGAAGAGTTCTTCTGTACCACTGGAAAAGGTGCACTGGGATACAGTGTTCTTTCTGTCTTAGAAAGTGTTGTGTTGAAGCGATGGAAATGCACCGTTCCCTCCACTGTGGATTCTCTCCCTTTGTCTGCGGACAGTGTTCAAATCCAGGTTGAATGTGTTTTTCAGAAGTTTCCATTTTCATGTCCAAATGTGTTATTTCTCAACTTCAGCTAATTAGGTCTCAGCTAAGCTTCTGTTTCCTTTCTGGTTTGCAGGTCGTTGATGGTTGGGCACGGCCAGAGGTTCTTTGAGCAAAAGAACAGGAATCCTTGGGAACGTCCGTGCCAGCTAATAAGATCTCATGCTTTGCCATCCCCATCTTCTTTTACCTTCAAGCATCAGGGTCTTCTCCCATGAGTGCTCCCTTCTCATTTGGTGGCCAAAGTATTTGAGCTTCAGCTTCATTATCTGGTCTTCCAGGGAAAAGTCAGGGTTTTGATCACCTTGCAGTCCAAGGGACTCTCAGGAGTTTTCTCCACCATCATAATTCAAAAGCATCTATTCTCCAAAGTTTGGCCTTCCTTACAGTCCAATTCTTGCAGCCATACATTACTACTGGGAATACCATTGCTTTGACTATACAGACTTTTGTTGGCAGGGTGATGTCTCTGCTTTTGATTAAGCTGTCTAGGTTTGCCATCACTTTCCTCCCAAGGAGCAGGCGTCTTTTAATTTCATGACTCCAGTCACCATCTGCAGTAATCTTGGATCCCAGGAATGTGAATTCTGTCACTGCTTCCAGGACTTCCCCTTCTATTTGCCAAGAAATGATGGGGCCAGATGGCATGATCTTAGTTTTTTGGATGCTGAGTTTCAAGTCAAGTTTTGCGCTCTCCTCTTTCACCATGAACAAGAGGCTCTTTAGGTCCTCTTCACTTTCTGCCATTAGAGTGATATCATCTGCATATCTGAGGTTGTTGATGTTTTTCCTGGCAATCTTAGTTCTGACTTCTGATTCATCCACACCAGCATTTCTCATGATGTATTCGGCATATAAATTAAATAAACAGGGTGACAATATACTGCCTTGTTGTACTCCTTTTCCTATGCTAAACCAATCAGTTGTTCCATATTCAGTTCTAACTGTAGCCTCTTGACCCTTATATAGGTTTCTTAGGAGAGGTGGTCTGGTACTCCCATCTCTTTAAAAATTTGCCACAATTTGTTGCAATCCATGCAATCAAAGGCTTTAACATAGTCAATGAAGCAGAAGTATATTTTTCTGGTACTCCCTTGCTTTCTCCATAATCCAGCAAATGTTGGCAATTTGATCTCTAGTTCTTCTACCTCTTGGAAACCCAGCTTGTACTTCTGGCAGTTCTCTATCCACGTACTGCTGAAGCCTAGCTTGGAGGATCTTGAGCATAACCTTGCTAGCATGTGAAATGAGTGCAATTGTGCAACAGCTTGAACATTTCTTGGCATTGCCCTTCTTTGAGATTGGAATGTAAACTGACCTTTTTCAATCCTGTGGTATTTTCCAAATTTGCTGGCATATTGAGTGCAGCACTTTAACAGCATCATCTTTTAGGACTTTGAGAAGCTCAGCTGGGATACCATCATCTCTGCTAGCTTTGTTGTTAGTAATGTTTTCTAAGGCCCATTTGACTTCACACTCCAGGATGTCTGTCTCAGCGTCAGTGGTCACACTGTCATGGTTGTCAAAGACATTGAGATCCTTCTTGTATAGTTCTTCTGTGTGACCTTGGGTCAGTCACAAGCTCTGGCACAGCTGTTCTCTCAAGGACAGTTTCTGTCAGAAGTTCTCTCAGCCCCACCTACCTCACAGGGTGTCTGTTGTGGGGAGGGGAAGGGAAAGGAGTTTGTAAGCCGCTCTGAGACACCTTTGGGCAGTGAAGGGCGGGGTATAAATCCAAACTCTTCTTTTTTTTCTTCTATTCTTGCCACCTCTTCTTAATCTCTTCTGCTTCTGTTAGGTCCCTACCATTTTTGTCCTTTATCATGACCAGCTTTGCACGGAATGTTCCCTTGATTTCTCCAATTTTCTTGAAGGCATCTCTAGTCCTTCCCATTCTATTGTTTTCCTCTATTACTTTACATTTTTCATTCAGGAAGGCCTCCTTATCTCTCCTTGCTGTTCTCTGGAAATCTGCATTCAGTTGGGTAAATCTTCCCTTTCCACCTTTGCCTTTCGCTTTCCTTCTTTCATCAGCTAATTGTAAAGCCTCATCAGACAGCCACTTCACTTTCTTGCATTTCTTTTTTCTTTGGGATGGTCCTGATTGCTGTCTCCTGTACAATGTCACAAACCTCCATCCATAGTTCTTCAGGCACTCTGTCTACCAAATCTAGTCCCTTAAACCTATTCTTCACCTCCACTGTATATTGATAAGGGATGTGTAATGAGTCGCTCATGATCTGAGCCACAGTCAGCTCCAGGTCTTGTTCTTACTGACTGTATGGAGTTTCTCCATCTTTGACTGCAAATGATATAATCAGTCTGATTTTGGTGTTGCCCATCTGGTGATGTCCATGTGTAGAGTCACCTCTTAGGTTGTTGGAAGAGGGTGTTTGCTATTCCCAGTGTGTTCTCTTGACAAAACTCTGTTAACCTTTGCCCAGCTTCATTTTGTTCTCCAAGGCCAAACGTATATGTTATTACAGTTACTTTTTGACTTCCTACTTTAGCATTCCAATCCCCTGTGATGATAAGGACATTTTTTTTGGTGTTAGTTCTAGGAGGTGTTGTAGGTCTTCATAGAACTGGTCCACTTCAGCCTCTTCTGCATCAGTAGTTGGGGCATAGACTTGGATTACTGTGATGTTGAATGGTTTGCCTTGGATTCGGACCAAGATCATTCTGACATTTTTGAGATTGTATCCCATTACTGCCTTTCTCACTCTCTTGTTGACTATAAAGGCAGCACCATTTTTTCTATGGGATTCTTGGCCATAGTAGTAGATATAATGGTCTTCTGAGTTAAATTCATCCATTCCCGTCCACTTTAGTTCACTGATTCCCAAGATGTTGATGTTCAGTCTTGTCATCTCATTTTTGACCACATCCAGCTTACCTTGATTCATTGATCTTACATTCCAGGTTCCTATGCAACATTGTTCTTTGCAGCATTGGACTTTTCTTTCACCATTAGACATATGCACAGCTGAACATCCTTTCAGCTTTGACCCAGCCACTTTATTCTTTCTGGGGTTACTTGTACTTGCCCTCTGCTCTTCCTCAGTAGCATATTGGACACCTTCCAACCTGAGGGGATCATCTTCCAGCATCATATCTTTTAGCCTTTTGTTACTGTTCCTGGGGTTTTCTCAGATACTGGAGTGGGTTGCCATTTCCTTCTCCAGTGGACCACGCTTTGTCTGAGTTCTCTGCTGTGGCCTGTCCATCCTGGGTAGCCCTCCATGGCACATCCCACAGTCTCATCAAACCACACAAGCCCCCTCACCATGCCAAGGCAGCAATCCATGAGAGGGCAAAGGAGGCAGAGCCAGCCACAAAACGGCTGTTGCAGCTTACCTTCTGTCACACAGTGAGGAACCTTGTGCTGTGGTGGCAACTGCTCTAAAGCAACATTCCTAAATATTTACACAGCCAATCAAACCTCCCACGGTCAATCAGAAGCCTTACTGGGCAAAAGCCCCATCTGACCATGCCCACTTTCCTAAAAACACTTGGTGGGTGCCAGCAGAAATAAAATAAAAATAAATAGCTACTTTAAATGCTACTTGTATACATAAGAACATAAGAAGTTCAAGGTTCTGGTTCTGACCTTTAAGGCCTTGAGCGGTCTGGGGCTGATGTATCTGTGGAACCATCTCCTCCATTACACTGCTGGGAGAGCATTACACTCTTCACAGGACAACTTGCTGATGGTCTGCAGCCCTAGAGAGATCTGGCTGTCCTTGACCAGGTCCAGGGCTTTTCCGGCCCTGACCCCAACCTGATGGAAATCTCAGCCAAATAACATCAGAGACCTGCGGGATCATATGCAATTCTGCAGGGCCTATAAGGCAGAGATGTTCTACCAGGTGTTCGGTTGAGGTCAGCAATGGTTGACATCATGGCTGGCAACCTACCTGGACCCCTATTTCTAATGGAGTTGCAAAAAAATGCCACTTTTTAAATTACTGTATGTTGTTGGATCATGGTGGGCAGCCATGTTGGTCTAAAGCAAAAGAACAAAGTTAGAGCCCAGTGGCACCTAGTTTTATTCAAGGTGTGAGCTTTTGTGTGCATGAACACTTTGTCAGACAATGAAATTGAATTATAGATCATACCTGTTATGACACAACAACCTCTCCCCGCCATTGCTGTGACCAAGCTGTGGCGTCACTGCCTGTATATGCTTATATTTGTACTGGATTCAGTTTATTTTTCTATGAAGGGACTGATCAGTTCTACTTTCTGTCGGCTGACCAGTTCACACTAATCAGTAGTCTCTTCGGGGATTGATATAACTTGTGGATGTATTGAGGACACCTGTCCAGTATAATCCTTTACCAGAAAGTCAGACACCAGTGCTTGTAAAAGTCAAACAGCGCCATTCTTTATTACACAGAAAACTCATCAGGGGGATATTTTGTTTTTTTGTTGAGTAGACACTTTCCTTTGCCTTGATATAGGCTATAGGCTTATCACTCTCAGTATGACACAGATGTTCTTCAGTACACAAAAACAACTTATGATCCCACTCTCCAGTAACTGTTTTGTGGTTAACCCTTGGGCTTTATTTGCCTGGTCTCTTGAGTCTACTGGTGCACCAACCCCAATTCTCCAGACTCCTCCAGACCCTTTGCCTTTCCTGAACCACCTTATAAGTTCCTGTGGAGCAGCATATCTGGTATTTGTGACCACTGAGGTCTTATACTTTCCACTCTCTAGTCACTCTCCTCTTTGTATTAGAGGGTACCAGTGCAGAGTGCTATTCAGCCACAGTTTTCCACTTAAACTGCTATCTGGCTGATTCCACTGAGCCCAGAGGCTTCTGACCTCTTCAGAGCTCTCCAGTTAACTCACTGTTAACTTTCTTCCAACTGCCTCTTCCAACTGTCAGCTCGCAACTGTCAACAGTTCACAGTTTTCTGTCACTCACTGAGAATTCCGAGCCCTCTGGCCCCTACCTCTCTCAGTCACATGACTCAGCAGCTCCTTTGTTTACCTTGCTGCTATCCACAAACCTTTTAATTCCGTCACACCTGTATATATGCAGGATGGCTTGTTAAATTAGCACACACAATAGTGAAGATGTTTACTAACCGATCAAAAGAATTACAAGTTCAGTTTCTGGTTATCATCTGTTTGGGTCCAATGGGGGGGGGGGCAACAATATAGATAATAAATATGTCAGAACTGGAGACTGATGTGCCCTAAATAGTGAGAATCCCATCCTTAGACCCCTTCTTTCTATCATGGAGGCGAACTTTACAGCATCTTGGCTGTGTAAAGTATTTTCCTTGTCCCCAAAACAGAGAATTACATTTAAATCTACCATTCCAAATTACACTACATATTCAATTATATAATATGCAAGCCAGGACACCCCAATGTCTCAGGCATAGGCACTATTACTGGGGGGGGATATCTGGATATATGGACTGTATTCTAAGACCCTATGTCACCAACACTCCTAGTGATGTTCGTGACACCACAGATTTTCTAGTCGAGTCAAGTCCAGCATCCTGTCTTACACAGTGGCCAATCAGTTCCTCTGGATGTCCAACAACAGGATGCTGTCTCCTGGCTCTGGGATTCACAGGCTTAGCACCTCTGAATGTGGATGTTCCCCTCAGTCACCATGGCTAGTAGCTACTTTTAGACATCCTCTCTGAATCTATCTGATTCCCTTTTAAAACTGCTTATTCCTGTGGCCATCACAACATTTTCTGGTGTAAATTCCAATTACTACTATTATTATTATCATTTTATTTATTTATTTGACTTATTAATCACCCTATCCCTGCTAAGCAGGGCTCTGGGCGATATACAACAAAAGGCATATAGCCACAAAACAAATATAAAGACTGTTAAAATTCTAATCACAGATGGAATTAAAGTAGAAGATTAAAAACCAGATTTAAAAAAAGTCCAAGATGGTATATCTTTTAATCACTCTGTGTGTAAAGTAGTATTTCCTTTTGTCTATATCGAAAGCTACAGAGGGCTAAAGATACAAAGAAAATAAACACAAATATACGTTTAACATTTCTGGGAGGTAAGTCAATATCCATTCAAACATACCTTTGTCTACACATGAATGCATTCCCAATGTATGCATTGACACATGAAGAAGAAGAGAAGAGATTGGATTTCTACCCCGCCTTTCACTACCTGAAGGCATCTCAGAGCAGTTTACAATCCCTTTCCCTTCCTCTCCCCACATCAGACACCTTGTGAGATAGGTGGGGCTGAGAGAGCTCTGAGAGAACTGCCCTTGAGAGAACAGCTCTGAAAGAATTTATGACTGACCCAAGGTCACAGCAGCAGCTTCATGTGGAGGAGTGGGGAATCAAACCCAGTTCTCCTAGATTAGAGTCCACGCTCCTAGCCACTACACCAAACTGGCTCTCCATGTATGTACTGACAAAAATGCAGCAGAGAACCACCATCACTGTTCCCTCTAAGCTGAGTTGGTGTGAGCTAGCTCAGTTTTTTAGCCTCCGGCACACACATTTTTGTCTCAGCTCAGGAAGGATGGCTCCAGAGCAAGCTAATTTATGCAGCAGCCAAATCCCTCACTCACAACTTTAATACCAGTAGCTCACAAAATAGAACGTTTGCTCACAGGTCTCCACAGCTTAGTGGGAACATTGACCACCATGATGGGATTATATGGATGATTGCTTCAAGATCTCTGTGTGTGTGCGGTGTTTTACTGATGTATACATGTACTCTTCTGTATTGGTAGAACACAGTGAGATTTAAAAAGAAACTTGACAGCCGTGCAACACTCCCTGCAATGCACACGATTCCATTGGTCTGATAGAGGGAAGGGCAGAGTATGTGAAGTAAAGCCTCTGAAAGCTGCAGTGAACAAGCGATGCATTGCACAAGGCACGAAATTTAGAAATTAGATAAGGAACGACAAAGAATTAACCTCGGGCATCTCTGCCACTTAAGCAAAGCAATCATACAATTCAGAAATCTGAAATCCCAGGATAGATCTGGATCGGGAGAATTTCAAAAGCAACCCTACTTATCAGCAGTGATCCCTCTAAGCTGTGGAGTGTTGTGAGCAAAAATTCTACTTTGTGAGCAACTGGCATTAAAGTTGTGAGTGAGCGATTTGGCTGCTGCATAAATTAGTTTGCTCTGGAGCCCTCCCTTCCTGAGTGAAGACAAAAATGCGTGAGCCGGAGGCTAAAAAACTGTGAGCTAGCTCACACTAACTCAGCTTGGAGGGAACACTGCTTATCAGTCAGCCTTCTCAGCTTATCACCTTCCATGCTCTGCCCTATCTGTGTGGAAGGTATAAATCATGACCATAGTCTGGAACCGTAGCAAACAGGGTTGCCAGGCAACCAAGGGGAGGGTTGGGGTGCAGGAACTTGGGGGCAGGTGATGTTGGGATCTGCAGAGTTTCCAGCAATTCCTGTGTGTGTATTAAGTGCCTTCGGGTCACTTCAGACTGACAGTGACCCTATGAATTAGTGTCCTTCAAAAAGTCCTATTGTTAGCAGCCTTGCTCAGGTCCTGCAGCCTGAAGGCCGGGGCTTCCTCAATTGTGTCAATCCGTTTCCTGTTGAGCTTTCGCCAGGCCTCTTTTTGTGGCAGGAACTCCTTTGCGTATTAGGCGACACACCCTTAATGTAGCCAGTCCTCCAAGAGCTTACAGTAGCCCCTGGAAGAAGACCAGAGAAACACATTCCAATCTACCATTCCACATTACATTACATTCCGCTGTTCCTTATGTTACTAATCTACTTATGTACTAATCTAATCTATTATTCCAAATAGGAAATAAACTAAAATAAAAAATCAGCAGCTGTGCAAGAAAATTTGTAGAGTATGAAAAGGCGGGGGGGAAACAATAGCGAAAACATGCTGAAATGTTTGAACTCTTTTGAATGTGCATTGCTTCAAGACAATCATAAGAGAAATTTCTTTCTTACTGGCCTCTTTGATCATTATCATCAAGGACTTCATCAGAAAGACCAGAATTCCTATCAGAAATGACTAATCGAGGAATGAAATGCGATGGTAGTGGAACCAGCTCACGTTTGTTAATTATTTTAGTATGTTCTGCTTCACATTTTGACTCCTTTTTTCTTTAAAGGAACGGTAGGAGGGGAGATGAATGAAAAGAAAATATGGACAACAAGGTGCTCAAACTGCATTAGTGCTGATTTGAACTTAATGTCTTGGGACACGTGCAGCTCAAAGTGAAAACTATTTTCTTTCATGTCCCCGTAGGAATTCAGATGAGTAAAAGGAAATAAAAACCACTGAACAGAATATTTGTATTTTTTTATTTATTTTTTTGCATTTCACAGACGAGGTGTCATCAAGTTTTGCCGATGTTAATTAATCCCATCACTGGCAGTAAACTGTGGACAGCTGAATAGCAAGTTAGGCCTGTAAATGATTACATGGCTTAAAAGTAGCAAAACTTCATTATCTAGCTAGCTGGCTAGCTAGGTAGCTCACCAATATATGTGACACTTGACAGAGTAGCATATTGGGTGCCCGGGACTTTTCATTTACAGGGAAATTTCCTGGTGGGCCAATGCCTAGATGGCTACTGGTGGCCATTAGCAAGCAGATCCAAGCCAGAACCTCAGGAACTGGATGGTGACCAGGCCAATGGCCAGAAAACTTTGGTGCCTGGGGCAGGGGTACTGGGGCAGGGGAACAGGGAACTTAATCAGATTATTAATTAGATTATATTAGTTCTCTGGGAAGGTCACAGGGACATTCCCTTCCCTTCCAGAGCTGCCCTGCCGCTTCTGGTCAGTTCTAATCCCCTCCAATCAGCTGTTAGGTTGGGGCAGGAAAGAGAGAGAGAGAAGACATGCCCTCTCTCTCTCTCTCTCTCTCTCTCTCTCTCTCTCTCTCTCTCTCTCTCTCTCTCTCTCTCCTTCCCCAGCCCCACCCCACAGTTGATCAGAGGGGAGTGAAACTGAGGGAAAGCTTCCCTTTCCTCCCCCCGCCCCGTGGTGGTGACGAGGCTGGAAGAGCCAGTGAGGCTGTGGAGGGGCAGGGGGTAAGGATCGTGGTGCAGCGGGGGTGGGATGCTGATTTGGGGGGACTGACATCGTCCTGGGATGGGGAAGGTCTCATCCCTGGTGCGGCTGCAACCCCAAACGCCCCACCATGGCTACAGGCCTGATAGTGACCCTTCATCAGAAATGGTGTCTCGTGGCAGTTCACCAACTGTGTTGTCTTAGACTGTTGTCAGTTGCCAGAAGGAAGCAATAAGTGAGCTAATGCCTATTGTTGTACTGCAGTACTGGCTTGTAGTCCCACAGGGGCCTCTTGTTGTCTTGCTCCAGGGTCAACTTCACAGCGCAATCCACTCTATGAGCAAAGCAGAAGGGAGAGATCTCTAGTCTAATGACTAGGGGTGGGCATGAATCAATCAATTACAGCTGAGAAATCTTTGTTCATGATGAATTTTGACCAGTTCATCATTCATGCACTGAAATTTGCAAACTGCAGCCTAGCCACGAACCACCACAGACTTTTAAGACACTTCATGGAGGTCTGTGGGGAGCAAAAAGCAGGGGGTTAAATCTCTGCTTCCTCCTCCCAGATAAAGCTGCCAAAATATCCCACAAAAGTTGCCAAAAGAATGGGAACTGCTGAGCTGCGTAGGCAGCCTGCTTCCATGGCCCAGCTATTTAAAGGGGCTTTCATGGATAGCTAGCCCTGGGGCTAGGCTGCTCAAGAAGCCCCTTTAAACAGCTGAGCTATGCAGAGCAAACTTCTCCCACCGTTCAGCTGTTTAAAAGGGCTTTCTTGGGCAGCATTGGCTGGCCAAGAAAGCCCCTTTAAACAGCTGAGCCATGTGGAGCAAAGTCCAGTTTGCTCCGTGCAGCTCAGTTGTCTAAAAACCTCTTTAAACAGCTAAGCCATGAGAGCAGGCTGGCCCTGTGGCGCAACTGTTTCTGACTTAAATAGCTGAGCGACAGGGTTCCCGTAGCTCAGTTATTTAGATCAGAAACAGCTGAGCCATGGAGGCAGCCTGCTCCCACATGTCAGCTGTTTATAGCCTGAAGCTACTAAGCCACAGGAGGAGGCTGCCCTCGCTACTTAGTTGGTTCAGGCACGAACCTCACAAACCCAATTTAGTTTGTGGGATTCATGGTTTGCCCACTAATCAAATTTTATTTTTGTAGTTTGTGCCCATCCTTACTAATGACACTACAATCAGATTTTTGGCAGTAGGGTGAGAGATGAAAGTTACAGGATTTGTGGCTCAGGACCCAAAAATAGGTCAGAAGGCCTCTGCAAGTAGGTTGTGGGCCCTCCCTCCCTAATGGCCACATTTGCCCTTTCCGTTGCTCTGTTGGCTGCACAAATGACCAGTGTCTGTCCCAGCATCATACCAAGAGAGCTGGGGTGGCCAGGTCCCTCCTGGCAACTGGCGGGGGATGGGGAAGGGACTTACCGGAAGCAGCAGGGAGGTCCACCCAATCTACAGCAGTGTGTCTACATCACTGCCCACGTGACCCAGAAGTGATGCTTCACTTCCAGGGTGCTGAGGTGACACGCTGGTATTTGGGAAAAAACTCTATGATAAATTTGACTTCTACCATAGAATTTTTGCCCAAATACCAAACTGTCATCCCCAACATCCCAGAAGTGATAGTGTCACTTCTGGGTTATGTGGGATGCACATAGGCACATTTCTGCACTTGGGAGGATGGCAACCCTAACTTTACACAAGAGGGGAAAAGAGCATAATTGTACAAGAGTAAAGCTGCATAAATATATATATAATGTTCACTGATGATCATCCTCTTTTTAATTTATTTTATTTATTTATTATTTAACTTATACCCCGCCCTCCCCGCAAACAGGCTCCGGGCGGCTTACAGCAATGGCTCAATTGCCAATAAAACTGATAAAACAATGTGCATCATTTCATAATAAGTTAAAACATAAAAACATAAGGTGCTATTCAGCTTAAGGTGCTTACGATGGCGTGTTAAGATGTCTCCGACTACTAGATTTCAGCTCGGTGTCATTCCAAGTTGCTTGATGTAACGGGCCAGATGTTAAAACTGAGGGCCAGGCTCATTGATGATAATGGTGGGGTTGGCTCCTAATTGAAAGCCTGGTTGAAGAGCTATGTCTTGCAGGCCCTGCAGAACTGCAGAAGATCCCGCAGGGCCCTGATCTCCTCCGGGAGCTCATTCCACCAGTAAGGAGCCACCCCTGAGAAAGCCCTGGCCCTTGTCACGGTGAGCCTGGCCTCTTTGTGGCCCAGCAGGGTCAAACGATTCTGTGACCCCGACCTGCTTACACCTCAGTGCCTCAGTGCTTTCTGGGGTATATGTGGGGAAACATGGTCCCTCAGGTATGTTGGACCCTGGCCATATAGGGCTTTAAAGGTAAGCACCAACACCTTGAAACGGATTCGGTATGCTATTGGCAGCCAGTGCAGGACTGTTAATGCAGGCTGGATGTGCTCCCATCTAGTTAAGCCCAACAACAGCCTGGCCACGGCATTCTGCACTAGCTACAGCCTCCAAATTTGCAACAAGGGCAGCCCCATGTAGAGAGTGTCGCAGTAGTCTAGACTCGAGGTGACCGTCACATGGATCATTGTGGCCAGGTTGTTGCGGTTGAGGAAGGGAACCAACTGCCTAATCAGCCAAAGATGGTAAAAGGCCGACTTGGCAGTGGCTGCTACCTGGGTCTCCATTGTTAAGGAGGGGCCCAGGAGCACACCCAAATGCCTAACCTCTGGCACTGGCACCAGTGGTGTCCAATCGAAGGCCAGGAGTGGGGTCCCCACCCGCGCACTGCCCCAGCCCACTCACAGGACCTCCATCTTCGCCGGGTTCAACTTCAGCCGACTCAGCCTAAGCCAACCAGCCACAGCCTGTAACGCATGGTCCAGATCTCCCGGACTAGAGTTCGACCAGCCACCCAGCATCACATAGAGCTGGGTGTCATCAGCGTACTGATGGCACCCCAGCCCATAACTCCGGGCTATCTGGGCAAGGGGGCACATATAGATGTTAAATAGCATCAGAAACTAACTGTATTACATCAGATGCAATCATAGGGTGGTACTTGGCAGGCAAGCTCAGTTCTGAGCAAAAGCTGAGTCCCAAGTGATCCCAGTTATCTGGTGGCTCAAAAAATTAACCTGCATTGGGGATGGAATGGATCTAACTTGGAGTAGAACTAAATGTTACAGAAGACACAGGGCTACCACTGGCCAAACCCACCCTACCTGACTCCTTGGAACCATTTGGCCCAAGAAATACACAAGGCAACATCATTTTGTTGACCATGGCTTGGATCCGGCTTAGATTTCTGAGGGGTCATGGGGGTGCAATATTCACCAGTACCTCCTTCCTGCAACAGTCCAAAACACACCTCAGGATGCTGCTCCTGGAGAATGTGGGGCCCAAGGAACAGCCTAAGGGGGGTCTCCCACAGGAGGGGGAATCAGCAAGGCCTGTCACCTACAAGGCCCAGAAAATCCCAGTGTAAGATTATTTCTTCTTACAGACTTTGCATGGGAGAATGTGTAAAGGAGCACGTTGGTGGCCGCTGCACATGAGGAGCAGGGTGCATTCGGTCCTTGAAAGCAGAAACAGACATGATGGGGTTCATCCTGATCTAATTTACTGGCCTTGGCAGCTGCTTTTGAGTGACAGTCATGCTGCGGGGAGATCAGTTGTGGGCATCCTGTATCATATGGGGTCTTGGCCTTCAGGAAGAATTTAATTTACATAACTAGAACTGCAGGTGAATGCATGCCTGATCATCAAGGGCTACTTACTTGTAATTATCTACTCATTCATCAACATCTTTAATGCTATTTTCTCTTTCTCATTTGTTTCTTCCCCATCTATACATTTCGGCTGCCAGACTTGCTTTTTACGGACAGCGTATTTTTAGATTTCACAGAATGGCCTTGGAGCTCCCACAATTCTATTTTTTTTAAACTAAAAATAACCTGTCCATGTCTTTAACGCTACGTTTTAATGCATTCCCATCAGTTTACAGAGCTAAGTGGCACCAAGAAAAGCCATGCGTAGTCAAATAATAGATCTATTTAATTATTAACAGAAGAGGAAAACCAAAGACAAGGAAGCAAGCAAAAAAAAAATTGAAATATTGTTATGTGTCTTAAAGTGGGGCCTCTAAGTTATTCTTGGCTCCATCGTGCTTGATTCTGAGAACTCGAGTCAGAATGTTTTTTGCTTCGCATCTCCGTCATATCCCAACATATGCGATCAACAACAAATCCTGCAGCTTTCATAAGAGCTACTGGGAAAGAAGCAACCACATGTCCCTGAGATACAAGCCAACAACGCCAGTTTGTTCATACTGTAGGGAACTGTTAAAACAAATTTAGAGTCCAATGGGGCACCTTTAAGACCAACAAAGTTTTATTCGAGGTATGAGCTTCCATGTGCAGGCACACTTTTTTCAGATACATTGGAATGGTAGGTAAGGTTCAAACTTATAGACAGGGGCTGAAGATCGAATGAACATGTAATATGATGAAGATGTGCAAAGACAAAACTAAATAACAAACTAAGGTTATAAGGCCAACAGTTCTAAAGCAAAAGATATGTCAAAATAGCAGATAAATGTGTAAAGGTGTCTTTTCTAATTGTGGGAAGTAAACTGATACCCTCCACTCTCTCCTGCATCGGCCAGAATCTCCACTGCATTTACAAAGATGTCCACACACTCAACTCTACACAGTGCAATCCATGCAGAGCTACGCCTATGTAAGCCCAATGAAGCATCGACTGGAGTAGCTCTGCATAGGGTTCCACTGGGAAGATTATTTGAAGAGACTAATTTCATATGTTTTAATTACTGCATATGCCAAGCATTGGTGGCTGTGCAATTTCACTGCTGCAAGTGGTGGGTGAATGGTCTCGGGATTGATAAGGAAAGAGTCCAGCCATTATTATAGACAACTTTGCCAAATGCTTGGGGAAAACTCCTGCTGTTTTCTAAAGAAGCTCGTAATTGACAGTCCTTCCTATAAGAACCTAACCCCCATCCTCAACAATGGGAGTATTTCTGCCAGTAGGGGGAATGCACTGTTTTCCTAGTACCCTCCTTCTTTACAACATGGGCAGCAGATTCAGGATGGACAAGAGAGAATACTTCTTTACACAGAGTGTGTGGTCACTGTTGGGGGTGGGCCTTGGGGGCTGGCTCCACCTCCTGTGGCAGCCATTTTGTTGCAGAATTCCAGAATGTGCCCCCAGGATCAAAAAAGGTTGGGGACCCCTGGGATAAAGTTTCAGTGCAGTTAACACATTTGTCTTTAAATACTAAGAGCTTTGCCATTCGCTGAGTCACAATTTGAGATTTCATTTATTTGTGGTACACAGAGTGATCCTATGATGTTCTTGTTGCTATCATGCCACCATCTTTGTAATCATTACATCACTACATTTTGCAGGTTCCTTACTATGGGGAGGCATAGTCACAGTGGAGCTATTGAAGGGCCAGCCTCCCTGTAATTGCAGATCTAATTCACAGTTATCCCAGCATGGATCCCCCATGAATGGCGAGGGGTCTATTTTATACCACTGCTATTTTTTCTGACTTAGAATCATAGAATGTTAGAGTTGGAAGGGACCTTGCAGGTCATCTAGTCCAACCCCCTGCACTCTGTAGGAGCATAGCCAAAAGACAGCCCTACAACATACCCGAAAGATGGTAATCCAGCCTCCACTTGAAAATGTCCAGTGAAGGAGCATCCACCACCTCCCAAGGTAGTCTGTTCCACTGATCAACCACTCTTACAGTTAAGAAGTTTCTCCTGATATTTAGCCTGTAACAACTCCCTTGTAATTTCTACCCATTCAAACTAGTCTTGCAATCTGGAGCAAGAGAGAATAGATCTGCTCCATCTTCTACATGACAGCCCTTCAAATATTTGAAGACTGCAATCATGTCCCCTCTAAGCCTTCTCTTTCCCAGGCTAAACATACCCAACTCCTTCAGCCTTTCCTCATAAGACTTGGATTCCAACCCTCTTACCATCCTGGTTGCCCTCTTCTGGACATGCTCGAGCTTGTCAACATCCTTCCTAAAGTTTGGTGCCCAAAACTGGACACAGTACTCCAGGTGAGGCCTGACCATAGCAGAACAGAGTGAAACTACCACCTCCCATGATCTGGACACAATGCTTCTGTTAATGCATCCTAAGAGTGCATTAGCTTTCTTCACAGTCACATCACACTGCAGACTTCATCTCAGCCATGCCCATGTCAGACCAAATCAGAGGGCACCTTGACTCTGATACTCTCTGAGGACATTTGTGTGGTGTAAGAGCACAGGAGGAAGACTCCTCCATCTCACTTTGTCCGTCAGTTCGACTTTATGTGGACTTTAACTATTATTGCCTCAGTGCTTAAAATGCCCTTAGTGTCCATTATGGGACTATATCATGCTGCACTAGATGAAATCCCAAATGTTGTTGTTACAACCTGCTACAGTTACTGCACTACACAACAAACTTCTGATTGTGTGACTTTGGGCCAGTCACAGTTCTCTCAGAAGTCTCTCAGTCCCACCTAGCTTACAAGTTGCCTGTTGTGGGGAGAGAAAGGGAAGGTGATTGTAAGCTGCTATGAGACTCCTTAGGGCAGAGGAAGCAGGGTATAAAAACCATCTTTTCTTCTTCTCTTCCTGTTTGTGTGGATTCATGGGAGTCAGTGCTGCTGAACATCATGTATGACTATCAGAATATGGTTGCAGTCTCTGAAATCTCATTTAATAGTTGAATGTACCCCACTTTTCCCTTAGGGGTCTCAAAGCAACTTACAATTGCCTTCCCTTCTTCTCCCCGCAACAGGCACCTTGTGATGTAGGCGGGGCTGAGAGAGTTCTGAGAGAACTATGACTGGCCCAAGGTCTCCCAGCAGGAGTCATGTGGAAGAGTGGGATCTTCCAGATATGAGTCCACCACTCTTAACCACTATGCCACACTGGCTCTTAGTTCACCAAAGAACCAATAAAAATGCACAGCAATTAAGTCTTTATATATATATTTTTTCAAAACAAGGTTTCATTGGAACATTGGACATGATTGGGATGAGTTCTTCTAGTAAAAACCTAACTTTAAAGAAGTCTTGCTCCTATTTGTACGTAATGGTTTCTCCAGAGCGAAGGAAATCTTTCCTCCATACCACCAGATATCGATTTCCTATTGTTAAGTGTGATTTGTGCCTGCACTTTACAAGACTTTCCCTCACACATTTCGATTAAGTGGGACGATGTGGTTGTGTTTTCCATTTGCACCTGATAAAAGAGCTAACAGGGCTGAAGAAACCATTATTATTGTCCCAAAACGAAATGATGTTGCATTGGTGGATTTTTTAAAAAGGTAGGGGAAATATCATGATTCAGCACCATCCTCATCATTTCTTACTTCTCAGACTTGTGGTGCAATCCACCTCAGAGTTAACTGCAGTCTAAGCCCACTGTTTTCAATGGGCATAAACTAGACTAATTCTATATAGGATTGCACTGTAGCCCACTGTAGGTGTTATAAGAGCCAGTTTGGTGTAGTGGTTAAGTGCGCGGACTCTTATCTGGGAGAACCGGGTTTGATTCCCCACTCCTCCACTTGCACCTGCTGGTGTGACCTTGGGTCAGTCACAAGCTCTGGCACAGCTGTTCTCTCAAGGACAGTTTCTGTCAGAAGTTCTCTCAGCCTTACCTACCTCACAGGGTGTCTGTTGTGGGGAGGGGAAGGGAAAGGAGTTTGTAAGCCATTCTGAGACGCCTTTGGGCAGTGAAGGGCGGGGTATAAATCCAAACTCTTCTCTTCTTCTTCTTCTTCTTCTTCTTCTTATATGATCTAATAAATATCTTGGTCTGCTCTATAGTATGTAGCTGTGGTCCCCAACCTTTTAGAGCCTGTGTGCACATTTGGAATTCTAATATGGCATGGTGGGCCCAGCAACAATATGGCTACCACAAAATGACTGCTCCAGGAGGTGGAGTCAGCCACAAAATGATCGCAACAGCTTAACTTCAGTAACCGTGTAGATCCTTGTGCTGTGGGGGCAGCTGCTGTAACAATTTTTTAAAAAAAAAAAATCAACACAACCAATCAAATTTTCTATAGTCAGTGAGAAGACTTGCTGGGCAAAAGCCCTACATGGCCACACCCACTTCCTGAAATCACTTAGTGGTGCCAGAAAAGGTGTCGGTGGTCTCCATGGCACCCACAGGCATACGTTGGGGACTCCTTGCATGTAGACATGCAATATCACATTGTCATGCTAATTGATCTGATTAATTAATTCATTTGAAAGCTTGATATAACCGGAAAAGGATGGGTGAAGATGGATGATGTAGTTACATTGATGGATGAAATAGTTACCCTGCATCTGATAAAGGGGGCTCTGGCTTATAAAAGCTCATGTGACAATGCATTTGGTTGTCTGTAGGGTATGACAGGACTCTTTGTTGCTTCAGATGTGAAACAAAAAGGGCTATCCGGTGAGAAAGCCCCACTTCTTATTCCAAAATCTTGCCAGCTTCAAGGTATTTTTCCCTCTTATCCTGGAGCCTTTGTCGTACAGATAAATGTTCAAGCATACAAAATGGCAATTGCTATTCTATGTAACTGATAGGAGTTTAGAAGCTGAGGCCTAAATTGTGGGAGGGAAAGAACAATGTGAAAATCAACCCCCATCTGATTTCTCCCCCTCCAGGATTCTGTAAGAGCTTAATCAGGCTAATTTCCCCTTCACCAGGAGTCTAACAATGTGTAAAACACAATTCTTCAGGATGGTACTTTTAAAACGGGAATAGAACAGGCCTGTAGCTACAGTGGGGCCTCCCAGGGCCCAGGCCTCCCTCAACTTCCTGTTAAGGCTCCATGATTTCCTTGGCAGCCCAGGCCCCCTGACTCTCTGGGCTGCCCGGAGGACTCGCTGCCACTGCCCTTTCCCTGCCTGCCACCCAGCAGCCCCACAGGCCTCTTCTTGTTTTCCCCTGTGGCCTCGTTGTCTGAGGAGCAGCTGCTGGGGGAAAAGGACATGCATGGCGGCAGTGGCAGATGCTGCTTCCCAGGCCTGGCTGCTTGGGGAGGGGATCTTGGCAACGGCTGCCTCCTCCTCCTCAGCCTCTAGCCACGGCCCTGCTAGGGAAGTTACCTGGACCCCTCCTGGTAACAAATCATCGGCGGCGGCAGCATCAGGAGCAGCTTCGACTCCTCGGTCCCATCCATGGCTGGGCTGTGGGGTCCTTTTTCTCCCGGCCCCCCCCAATACCCAAGATGACTGCCAGCCCCTGAGGCCTCCTCTTCCTCCTCCTCCTCCTCTTGCCATTGTTTCTCCTCTCACATTCCCAGTGGGGCAGCCTTGAGAAAAGGGCAGGGTGCTGAGGGGGTGAGCACAGCCTGAGCTGCCTTGAGGGGTGCGGGGAGAGGAGGAGGAGGAGGAGGAGGCAGGCCGGGCTGGGAGCAAGTGGAGGAGGCTGGAGGAGAATGGAGACCGCCTTCCTTCCCTACCCAGCTCCTGTAAAAGGGAAAGCAGTGGGTGGCTGGTTGGAGGCTCGCCAAGCAGGCGAGTGCCCCGGCATGCTTCTCCACTGCCTACAGGGTCCAGGCTGAGGAAACCCCCTCGGGGGGGGACGAGGAGGAGATTGTGTGAGGCTAGGCAAAAAGTGGTGGCGCACTTAATTTAACTTTTATTAAATCAATTAGGTGCCCCCAAGAAATTTTTAATGTCCCCCCAACAAAAGAAATCCTGGCTAAGGGGCTGGAATAGAACGATAGTTTCTTGCACTGTTTACTGTTTTCCTAATTTTTGGAATCCAGTCTGTGCACTGTTTATGGCAAGGCGAATCTTATACTGTTTTTATTGCATTGTTTTCTAATTTTCTAACCCTGTCTTATGGCATTGATTATTACACTGTTCCACTGCACTTTTAATAAGTCTGGTAATTCTCCTTGACTCTCAAAAGAAAGACAGAATATAAATCAAGTAATAAATAAATAACTTCTGTGCCTCTGGGAGCACATTTATTCTTCATCAAGAGACACTTGGGGGGAACTTTTTCTTTTGGTTAACTTACTTTTTTTTTTTTTTTGTATACTTGGAGAGCCCAAAGAGTATTTAGGAGTTCCTAGCTTGGTGATAGATGGTCCCATTCAGTGTTCCCTCTAAGCTGAATTAGTGTGAGCTCTGGCTCACACATTTTTGTCTTAGCTCAGGAAGGATGGCTCCAGAGCAAACTAATTTATGCAATAGCCAAATTGCTTGCTCACAACTTTAACACCAGTAGCTCACAAAGTAGAATTTTTTCTCACAAGACTCCGCAGCTTAGAGGGAGCATTGGTCCCATTGGGCTACTTCTAAAGTCCGAGTGGTGGCCAGCCACTTTACTCTCTGAAGGAGTCATGGTTGAGTTGGCACTGAACCCATGGAAATATCCCAGTTATCCTCATTAAAAATAGCACAACATTAAAACCGAATGTGGGGGGAAACAGCCTTACAAATCCTACAATTCCAGGTTCTCATACACGTGACCAGAGTCCTCACTCACATCCACATACCCACAAAACTTTAACACTGGGCATGAGATACTTGCTTGATTCCGGCTATGCCAATTCTGAAATCTAAGATATTGGTAAAATTCCATGGGTGATGTGGGCCAGAACAGCTTCAGTGAATGCCTCTCCAGATTCTCTGAAGTGGTTATCCCAAGTCATCTTCTTAACATAGAGTTGCCAGAGCCCGAGTCTGGGTGGGGTTTCCCCTGACTTTTGGGGCCCTTTATATGCTTCTGGCCAGTGGGGACTGCACTTGCGCACCTGAATTCCAAGCTCCACCTAACCGGTGGGCCCTTTAAATTTCACAGGAGAGGAGGGAGAGGGGTGGCCATGGGTGATTGTTCTTGGGGGGGGCCTTGGGGCAGGGATGTCCCCAGTGTGACGTCTTTACATTGGGGACACCCCACCCCCTCCAGTTACAGCTCTCCAAAGTCCCTTATTGGAGATTAAACAGGACCTGGCAACGCTAACTTAACATGGATGTCTTGGCTATCTTAGGGATCACAATGGGGCACTGGGAGGGAGATGGTTAGATGGCTACTGAAAGCTTTAGAACAAAATTTGCTCTCAGTAGTCCATTCCCATCGAGAGACAAGTCTCTGTACTTTGCATCAGTAGCAAATTAGTAGCAGAGCAACTAAGACAGACTCTACCATTTTTGTTTTTCGTTTTGGATTTGGACAGGCCTAGTCATGAAAAAAAACCCTGACTGCTGAAACCTTGATGTCCATCCAAAAACTCTGGTGAGTCTAGCAACATGAAAGTGTTTTGGAAACAGAAATCCATTGTTCTGCCTCACATAATTTGTTACATTTTTACCCAGACCCCCTCATGTAGCTCAAAGCAGTTGTTTGGCCTCTCAGCCATCCTGTGTGGTAGATTCGGCTGAGAGTGACTTGCCCGAGGCTACCCAGTGAACTTCAGTGATGAGTGGAGATATGAACCTGGTTTTCCCACAACTAAACACAACATTCAGGCCAAACTTGCATTTTCACATCATGATTATATAAAATTTTCTTCATGGCAATCTTGTTCCCTCCTACACTAATCAATGGAATCTCATAAGGCTTAGTGCCAAGGCTGTGAATACATAAATAAAATTGTGAAAGAACATAAGAAGAGCCTTTCTGGATCAGACCAATAGTCTGATCTAGTACAGCATCTTGTCTCACAGAGTAGCCAACCAGTTCTTCTGGATGGCCAACAACAGGGCATAGAGGCCGAGGCCTTCCCCGACTTTGCCTCCTGGCTCTGGGATTCAGAGGTTTAGTGCCTCTGAATGTGGAGGTTCCCCTCAGTCACCATGGCTAGTAGCCATCGGTAGCCTCATCCTCCATGAATATATCTAATCCCCTTTTAAAGCTGTTTATTCCTGTGGCCATCACAACATCTTCTGGAAACAAATTCCACATTTGAATCACTCTCTGTGTAAAGTAGTATTTCCTTTTGTCCGTCCTGCACCTACTGCCCATCAGCTTCATTGGATGCCATCAAGTTCTAGTGTTCTGGGAGAAGGAGACAAAAGTTTGCTTTGTCAGCTCCCCCCCCCATGCCTAATTTTATAAACTTCTATCATGTCCCCCTTTTGTTGTCTCTTTTCTAGAAAAATTATTTTCTGTTTTCTATAAGAACTATTTCTATAAGAAACGTATCCCTCTACCGTCTACATGACTGCCTCTTCCCCAGGAAAGAGAAACTCCATAGTAAGAGCACCATTTGGGAGATTGATGGACTGCAGAAGCATCTACGCTTCAAAAATCAAAGTGTGGTTTTAAATCAGCTTCCTGCTTTTAGCCGAAAGATGAATTCCCAGACAGCTATACCAACAGTTGTCATCATGACTTCCCAAAGAATCCTGGGAACTGTAGTAAGAGCTGTGAATGGTCATAGGTCTACAGCTCCTTCTATGATTTTCTGGACTGCCTGGTGAGAGTGAAATACCATTAACAGAAACAACTTAAGCAGAGGTACACTAGGGATGTCAGCCTCCAGGTGAGCCCTGGGGATTCCCTGGAATTACAGCTCATCTCCAGACTACAGATCCCCTGGAGAAAATGGATGCTTTGGAGGGTGGATTATGTGACACTGTACCCCAATGAGGACATCCCCAAATCTCCAGCAATTCCCCAACCCAGAGCTGGCAACCCTAAACTACACCCTTCTAAGTCCACTGAGCACAATGGACTTAGAATAGCCTAACCCTGCTTGGGATTCCACTGCAAATAACCTTACAACTGTAATATAGGTTCACTGGACGTTTAACTGGCAAACCACACAATCTTGAAAGGCAGGCTGTAAATAAAATGCACAAATAAATCAGAACGCATATTGAAAGGCAGGGAATTTGGATGCGGGAGTTTTTAAAAATCCTTTTTTTGTTCCACAATTTGGAGTGCAGAATTGTGTTTTTACTCAGATTTTTTTTAAAATAATAATAACCCCCTTTAGTTTCTGTAAAATGCAGAGAGAGGCCCACTACAATAGCCGATACAAATTTCAGTTGGTTCAGAAGTGCTTTATTATGCCGCACCGTTATCAAAACATTTTTTTAATCCTTGACAAATTATGTTTCCCTGTCATCAAATGGATTTATGCGGTACATGATCAGGGTAGGGATGCCAGCCTTCGGGTGGGATCAGGGGAACTCCCAGAATTACAGCTCATCTCCAGACAACAGAGATTAGTTCCCCTGGATGCTTTGGAGGGTGGGCTCTATGGCATTGCCCCCCACTGAGGTCCCTGTCTGCCCCAGGCTCCAATCCCAAATCTTCAGAGGGTTTCCAACCTGGATCTGGCAACCCTATCCCCCCAACCCCTGCCGATCACAATGAATGCGCGGGGAACCTATTAAATACTGGGTTCTAGACACATTGCAGTGATCAGCTCAGGTTTCTTCAGTGATTTCAGCAAAACTACAAGACCAGACTCCAGAGCCTCAGCTCTGTTAAATAGCATGCACTTGCCACACCCAAACACACCCCACTCCCAGTGATAGGCTATTTACATATCATTACTACTTGATTGGTCTCTTCCAGAGTCCTGGTTGGCTATTGTTCTTGTGCTCCAAGCTCAGCCAGTCTCTGGGGTGATTCAGTCAGGGATGATTCAATCCCAATACATAACAGAACCAAAAACACCACTTGTGATGTGGTGCCTTTCTAACCTGGCTCCAAGTCATCTTACAATGGGATGAGTACACCTGGGGAATGCCTGTCATAGGCAGCTGTGTGACCATGCTCATTTAATCTTGGCCCCACTGGTGGACCTCCTGATGGCACCTGGTACTCTTGGCCACTGTGTGACAGAGTGTTGGACTAGATGGGCCATTGGCCTGATTCAACATTGGCTTCTCTTATGTTCTTATGTAATCTGTCGGGCCAAACTGCTTGTGTAAGACAGCCATTGTGGTACAGTGGTTAAAGTTTTGAGTAGGCCAACCCCCTGCTCACGACGCTCACTCGGTGACCTTGGGCCAGTCATTCTTTCTCACAGTTCAAGCTCACCAGGCGGCCTTATCTGTACATTTTCTGTAGTGGGTACAAAGCAGTTTGGGAGTGGTGATTTGCGGGTGGGAAATGAGCTGAGGGGAAAGAGTTAAATGCTTCTCTCACCCCCCACCCTGGTGCACAATTGCAATATGTTAAAAATGAAGACAAAGTCACCATGTAGCTCACAGCTGGACATTTCACACACTGCAGCTTGTGAGGTTCCTTTTGAACTGCTGATAACACATTGTAGGACAATCATGTCCCCCTGATATATCTTTAACCAGCACAACAAACTCCTTTCATCATCTAAATTAATTCAAGACTGGGTATTACAGATGAATGGATACCCTGAGTGAAGTAGACTTCAGGCTCAGGCAGTGATCCATGGTGTGAGATCAGGGATCTCCTTGTGTGTCCCTATTCTCCTCTGGGACATAATGTGGGGTATGGTTCAGACACCCTCATTTGTGCTTCT
Source organism: Gekko gecko (assembly GCA_029375565.1). Lineage (NCBI taxonomy): Eukaryota > Metazoa > Chordata > Lepidosauria > Squamata > Gekkonidae > Gekko > Gekko gecko. The sequence continues at coordinate 17,848,407 of JAPDNY010000010.1, forward strand.
TCTGTTCCTGGATTGAATCCTGGCATTGAAAATCGGCACTGTGATTGAGCCCTGATGAGCCCTGTCTCCAATTAAGAGCTGAATGTTTTCATCGAGAAGAGCCAGTCCAGAGACTGAGTCACTGAGAAAATTCGGTGATGCAAGCATTCGGTATCTGGTTTTTATTTCTTTTCCCAAGTTTACACTCAGCTCCTAAAAATCCACAAATCACAGGGAGGCTGGGAGCACTGCTGTGAGCAGCTCGTCATCTGAACTTACCTCGATCGAGCTCTTCAGGAGTCAAACCCCTTGGCCCGATCACCTTGCTGCTGTTGTTCTGTGTTCACTGTGTTCTGTGTTCACTGTGCTAAACAGCTTTGCTCCTGTGCAGTAGATGCTTGTGCTCCAGGGTAACAGGCGGTTTGTGCCTCAGTAAAGACGTTAAATTTATAACTGAGATGTTGCTGCTTGGGGCTGTTTTTGCTCCTGCACCATCAGTGAGCTGAATCTTCTCGACTGCCAGAGGAAAAAGACATATATCCTCCAGGATTATGATCGGGTCATTAAAATTACCTGCTTGTTGGACACAAACTCCATTGCAGTTAGTCTTTGCTTTGCACCAGCACAGTCAGGAGATGGCGGCGTCTATGCTTCTACAAGCTGCTTAATCTTTTCCCCCCAAGAACCTTGGAAGCTGTCAGTCACAAAATGGTGGGTCAGTGGGTGAAACCAGTAACAAAATGGCAGATTGTATGAACAATGAGGGCTGGCGTGGTGTAGTGTTAGTTAGTTAGTTCGTTAGTTCGTTAGTTCGTTAGTTCGTTAGTTCGTTAGTTCATTAGTTCGTTCGTTCGTTCGTTCGTTAGTTAGTTCATTCGTTCGTTCGTTCGTTCGTTCGTTAGTTAGGCTGATTTCCCACAAGTGCTGCTCTGTGCTTGCTCTTCCCATTTGCCCCAATGGTACATGTCAATTTCACACTAAGTGCTGCACAGCCGCATTTTGCCCCACAGCTTCATGCGATTTCCCCCACCTCTACTCAATCCTCAAAAATCACACAAAGCTGTGGGGAAAAATGCGGCTGCACAGCACTTAGTGTGAAATTGACACATACCATTGGGGCAAAAGGAAGAGTGAGCGCGGAGTAGCGGCTTGTGGGAAATCAGCCTTAGTTAGTTTACCTTTATTGGCATTATAAACGGGTGAACATGAAGACAGAGATATAAAAGGATTGAACACAGAATAAATCACGAATTAAAATGTCCCAAAATTACAGTTTATTACTTCGTATAAGAACAGCAACATATAAAAACTTTGCCACAGAATCAGTTATGTTGTCATCAGTGTTGTTAAGCAGAAAAAACAATTTATAAATATCAGGAAAATCCATTATGCTGGATAAAATTGAGGATAAAATACTTTGTCTAATATAGTTATAATAAGGATACTCTAACAACACATGAGGCACTGTTTCAGTAGTTCCGCTTAAACAAGGGCAATGTCTATTAGTAACGGGTATACCCTGAAATCTTCCAGTTGAAATCACTGAAGGTAAAACATTAAGCCTAGCAAGAGAAAAGGCCTAGCAAAAAAAAAATGGAATTTTGGAGTCTGTGGTTGGTAGAGGTAACTAGGAAGAAGTCCTACAGTGGGAAATATCTGTGGTATAGTGGTTAAGCGTGTGGGACTAGGACCTGGGACAACCAAGTCTGAGTCCACCACTTAGCCACTGAAGCCTGCCTGGTGACCTTGGGCCTGTCATAATCTCTCAGCCTAATCTACCCTCACAAGGTTGCTGAGAGGATTAAATGGGGTAGGGTTGCCAGGCCTGGGTTGCACAATACCTGGAGACTTTGGGGATGGATCCAGGAGAGGGTGGGGTTTGGGGAGGGGAGGGGTCTCAGCATGGTACAATGCCAGAGAGTCCTCCCTTCAAAGCAGCCATTTTCTCCAGGGGGAGCTTATCTCTGTCAGCTGGAGATCAGTTGTAAAAGTGGGAGACCCCCCAGGCCCCACCTGGAGGCTGGCAATCCTTCGGGCAGGGGATAATGTGAAAAGCCACTTTGAGTCTCTGATGAGGGAGAAAAGCAGGATATAAATTTTAAGAATAATAAAATATTGCAGTATTTTGGAGCAGGCCTGCAGGGTTAAGGTGTGGAAAGCTTTCCTCTGCTGTTTCGCCAAAGCAAACCACTACCATCACCCCAAACTGTAACTTGCCTGAAGAGGGGAAATGTACAGTGTATCTCCATGTTTTCCCTGGGGGGAACTAGGGAGGGCAACAGTGGGAGGTCTTCTGGAGTTCTGGCCCCACTGGTGGACCTCCTGATGGCACCTGGTATTTGTGGCTACTGGGTGACACTTAGTTAGAGTTGCCAACCTTCAGGTGATGGCTAGAGATCTCCTGGGATTACACCTGATCTCCAGGCAACATAAATCAATTCACCTGGAGAAAATGGCCCCTTTGGAAGGTGGGCTGTATGGCATTTTACACCCATTGAAGACCTTCCCCTCCCCAAACCCCGCTCTCCTCAAGCTCCACCCCCAAAGTCTCCAGGAATATCCCACCCCAGAGATGGCAACCCTACAGTGAGTATTGGTCTAGATGGACCATTGGCCCATTCCAACATGGCTTTTCTTATGTTCTTATGTGTGTCTGTGTATACATGAAGGAGGAGTAAGAAAGGCAGGTGGGAAAGGGTGCCATAGTTTCCCCCACCCTGAGCAAAGGTTCATGTGCTCTTGTGACCCTACCACTTTCACTGGTAAGAGAAAGAGGAGAGAAGCTTCTGTGGTAACTTGGAAGGGAAGGGAAGAAAGCAACTTCAGCTGTACCGGAGAAGGGGTGGGGAGCTGCTTTGGACTGCTTGGAAACAGACCATCACTCCTGAGAGACCTTCTGCCCACCCCTGCTTTAAATGACCAGTGTAAGATACATTGCCTAGGGGTTTTGTTCTGTTTTGTTTTTTTGTGTGTGTCAGGGCAGTCTGTAGCATCTATCATGCAACAATCGACTCCAAAATCCATCACCTAACCTGGGTCACACACTTTAGTTCAAGGAAGCTACCCGAGCAACCATCCAATCAATTCAGAAGAAAACAGATATGCTCCTACCAGTTTGCTGCTAAGTTCCTGCCTTTCTTCTAGCCATATATCATACAAGAATCTTACTGGGTTGCATCAGCTTTTCTGCAAGGGAAAAAGATGTTGGAATATGCAAGGTCTATCGTGCATAGATAAAGAAAATGACAAGAACATCCTGCAGGGGTCAGCAAGGGAACAACTAATTAGCATCGTGAGATTAGGGAGTCCCTACTGTTTTCAAATAGTCTCCTTCCTGTCTCCTGATTGGCTCAATTGGGGTTTTTCCCACCCTGCTGAGATCAGGTAGTTACTAACTCTCTCCTAGCCAGTTGGACAGTTAGACTTCTCTTTCTTTCTCCTTTCTTACAAAGTTTGTTCTCTTCTTAATAAACCAACTTTATTCTTTAAACAGCCTATGTTCCGCTTTACTGCATACCTGCACTCTGCCAACAAAAGGAATGAGGGCATCCCCTTAGACCACTAGTGAAGTCATGGGATCTCCATGCATAAAAGCCATGTGAGATAGGGCTGTAGTAAGAAGGAGAAGACTGGGGGGCAGAACTATACCAGGCATCCCCATCATGGTTTATGCAGGTGCCAGGGTGCTGACCAACACCTTTTTGGGTGCCCATCAATCATTTTTAAGAAGTGGGAAGGGCCAGGTAGGGCTTTTGCCCAGCAAGGCTTCTGATTGGCCAGTGAAGATTTGATTGGCTGTGCAGATTTTTTAAAATGTTGCTTTACTAGCAGCTGCCACCACCACACAAGGATCTGCATTGTATTACTGAAGTTAAGCTGTGGCAGCCATTTTGCGGCTGGCTCTGCCTCCTGCAGCAGCCATTCTGTGGCAACCATTTTGTTGCTGCACCTACCAGGCCATGTCAGAATTCCAAAGGTGCCCACAGGGTTAAAAACTACACATTGTTTGGTGAGTTAGGTCCAGGGAAACCAACTTGCTTTAGTTGCAGCCATACAGCAGCTGCAGGGAATGTTGTTTTAAAAATGGTTGGGAAGCCAGTTCAGTTTGGCATCATGGCTTTGGGGCAGGAGGAGCTCCTGCCTCCACCCCTTGTGCCATTTTCCCCAGCCAAAATGCCTTCAGCCGTGTGCTATTTGCATATATTTGAAGCTGCACATGGGAGTAGTCTGAGCAAATGTAGCTGCAAAGGTATGCAAGTAACTCCCTCCATGCCACATTTCTCAGCTGAATCAGGCTCCAAAATGAACAGCTGTTGAATAGCTGTGGAGAAAATCCATTGGGTCCAGGGAACTTGGACCTGACTTGTCAGAAAGAACAGTTAACATGTAGTTTGGCCCAAAATGGAAACTGTCACAGGATCCAGCCCGTTGTCTTCAAATGCAGCCCTGTAAATGGTTAGGGAGCCAAGCATTGAAGAAGGAGAGTATGTTTTTATACTCCACTTTTCTGTACTGTAAGGAGTCTCAAAGTGGTTTACAATCACATTCCCTTCCTTTCCCCACAACAGGCACCTTGTGAGGTAGGTGGGGCTGAGAGAGTTCTCAGAGAACTGTGACAGGCCCAAAGTCACCCAGCTGGCTGCATGTGGAGTAGTGAGGAAGCAAACCCTGTTCTCCACATTAGAGTCTGCCTCTCTTAGCCACTACACCATGCTGGCTCCACCATGCTGTGTCCACTGAGGCAAAATGGTGTCAGGCACTTCAGAAAGTCAGTCAAATACCAGGCTTCATGAAGAAGATAGCGTTTATTGAAAGCAGTTCTAAAGGCACGGTAACATCTCTTTGTCAGGGATGACTCAGTCTAAAGAAGCATCTACAATTATACCCTCTCGAAGTGCCCCCCCTCCATCTACCAATGGTCACTAAACCCGCGTGCGGGAAGAGGTGCGAAAACAGTAAAGCAGTAAATAACCAAACTGCCCCAAAGCTGTCTCAGACAGAGAAAACAAGAACTGTGAGACCAAGGACATTTGGTGAGATAACAGACTGCCCAGGCCATGGAATCCTGAATCTCCTAGGCAACCTGCACACCTCCCTACATTCCAAGCGTGAAAAGTTGCAGACCATCCCTCCCTCCTTCCCTTCCATCCATCTCATGGCAGGACTACCTGACATTCTGCCCCTCCGATAACAGACCCCCCTTTCCCGGCTTATGGGGGTATAATTTGTGGAACCGGCGGAGCAAACGGGGGCATGAACATGTTCCTCCCTCACCCATTTCCTCTGTTCAGGCCCAAAATCCACCCACTCAATCAGGTAATATAAGCAGTTCTGAGAAATCTTCGAGTCCAAGATTTGTGCAACTTCGTAGTGTGGTTCTCCCCCCACCATCAAGGGGGGTGGCGCTGGTCGTTGCGGTCTCCAGTGATTCTTCCCAGGTGAGCATCTCAAAAGCCTGAGGTGAAATACAGGATGAATTGCTCTCAATGATTTTGGCAATATCAGTTCAACAATCACAGCATTAAGCACCCATTTAATTTCAAAAGGTCCCACATACTTCCAACCCAGTTTCTGACTGGGCTGAAGCCCCTTAATGTTCTGGGTGGATAAATACATAAAGTCTCCTGGTTTGGGGTCCCACCCTTCGTCTCTCTTCTTATCTGCTTGAGCCTTATACACCGATTTAGCATCCTCAAAAGTTTGTGCCAAAACAGGCCACGCAGTTTGGAGCTGTTTGCACCAGTCCCCAGCCGGCAGATTTTGCTGTGCTAAAAATGGGAGGGGGGGAGCTTCATAACCATGTACCGCCATGAACGGAGAGACTCCCATGGATGAATGGCATGTGTTATTGTAACAGAATTCCGCCAAAGGTAACAGTGCTTCCCAATCGTCTTGCTGGAAATTAGTGAAACACCTGAGGTATTGTTCTAGAGTTTGATTAACTCGCTCAGTCTGGCCATCCGTTTCTGGGTGATATGCACTGCTAACCACCCTCTCCACCCCCAACAGTGCCATTAATTCCCCCCAGAAGTGCAAGATGAACTGAGACCCCCTATCTGAGACCACCTTGATAGGGAGACTATGGAGTTTTACAACGTGTTGTAGGAAAACCCTAGCAAGCTTCTTTACCGACGGGATCAATTTAAAGGGCACAAAATGAGCTTGCTTAGAAAACGTATCCACCACCACCCATATGACAGTCTTCCCCCCACTAGGGGGTAATTCTGTTATAAAGTCCATAGAGATAACCTCCCAGGGTCGGGTGGGGTTCGGCAGTGGTTGTAGTAATCCTGGTGGCCTCCCGGGGTGGGGTTTGCTCATCAAACACATTTGACATGCTTGCACAAACAACGACAAATCTTTTCGCATCCCTGGCCACCAAAATTGTCTTTGTAACAACTGCAGTGATTTAACAAAACCAGTATGGCCAGCCAGCTTAGTCCCGTGAGCCCACTCCATGATTTCCCCCCTTAGGGAAAGCGGGACGAAGACCTTCCCATTTTTCCACCAGCATCCCTGCTCATCCTACGTCACCCCCTCTCTTTTTCTAAGGAGGCGCAGTCAGCGTCGGAAAGGGCAGATGCGAGTCTCAGCTCCCAAGAGGGAGGCGGGGGGGAGGGAGGCGGCTTCCTGGATTGACTCCGTATCGTCACCACCCCGCCCAGCTGGGAAGGCGTGAACACCGAATCCTGGACCTCCTCCCTTTTGCTGTCATGTTGGGGAAGGCGGGACAAGGCATCGGCCAGAGAGTTCGCCTTGCCTGGGAAATGGTGTAACGTGAAGTCAAATTTAGAAAAGAAGTCAGCCCACCGAAGTTGTTTCGTGTTCAGATTCCACGGGGAGCGTAACAGTTCGAGGTTTTTGTGATCAGTCCATACCTCAAATGGCACGCGCGCCCCTTCTAGCCAGTGCCGCCAGGTTGAGAGGGCCAACTTTATCAATCCTGCCTCTTTCTCCCACACCGACCAGTTTCTTTCGGTGTCATTAAACTTTTTTGATACATAGGCTAGGGGGTGAAGTTTCCCATCATCCCTCTCCTGCAAAATGGCCCCTCCCATAGCGACATCAGATGCGTCAACATGTATGACACATTTTTTCAGTTCGTTCGGGTGTGCTAAAACGGGCTCTGAGGTAAAGAGGGTTTTCAGCTGGTTAAACGCCTCTTGGCACTCAGCCGTCCACTCTAACTTGGCCCCTGGTCTAGTACTGTCTGGGCCCTTCCCTTTAGTCTTAAGGAGGTCCGTGAGGGGCAGGGTCACCTGAGTGAAGTTTGCCAAAAATGATCTGTAAAAATTCGCGAACCTGAGGAATGCTTGTAATTACCTCCATGTTTGGGGGGGCTCCCACCCCACCACATCCTGGACCTTTGCAGGGTCCATCTCAATCCCTCTCTGGGAAATGCGGTAGCCCAGGAAGGAGATTTCCGTCCGATGGAACTTGCATTTGGACAGCTTGGCATACAGTTTGTGCTTGTGCAACGTTTGGAGCACCTCACGCACCAACTCGATGTGAGATTGTTTGTCAGGGGAATACAGCAAGATATCATCAAGGTAAACAAGGACCCCCTTGAACAAATGCTTATGCAGTACTTCATTAATTAAGTTCATAAAAACTCCAGGGGCCCCTTGTAAGCCGAATGGCATCACCAAGTATTCGAACTGACCAAGCGGGGTATTGAAAGCAGTCTCGTACTCATCTCCTTCCCTGATCCGTACCTGAAAGTACGCATCTCTCAAGTCAAGCTTAGAGAAAATCCCCCCCCCGCTACGGCCGCGAGCAGGTCCTTGATCAATGGTAGCGGGTAAGCGTTAGTTGCTGAGACCGCATTAAGGCCCCGGTAGTCCATGCAGAGCCTCAACCCTCCATCCTTTTTTTTCCGGAACAGCACAGGGGCGGCACAGGGCAAGGATGCAGGCCGGATAAAACCTCATGCCAAGTTCTCATCAATGAACTTTCTTAATTCCACTTTTTCGACCGGACTCATGGAATATAGTTTCCCTTTGGGTAGTTTCTGGTTGGGTAGCAGTTCTATGGTACAGTCAGAGTTCCTATGGGGAGGTAATTCATCTGCCTCCTCCTCCTCAAATACAGCTGACAAGACCCAATATTCCCGGGGAATCGCGCTCCACTCGGCCTCCGCTAAACCCACCAACACTGAGTTAACCCCAGGCAGGGTGGGACCCCACGCATCTTTCCAGACATGGATCTCACAGTGAGGGGAGATGAAGTTGACTACCCCTGCCTCCCACAGTATGTGCGGGTCGTGATCGAAAAACCACGGGCTCCCCAAGACTAGTGGGAATCTTGCCGCAGAGGTTACAAAGAATGGTCTTACCTCCCAGTGCTTTCCCACCCCCATTCATAGTGGTACAGTCTCATATTTGCAGGGCTCCTTCATCGTGGAGCCATCCATTTGGGTGAAGATCAAGGGCTCCACCAACTTTACTACCTTAGTTCCCAATCCCGTCACTAACGAGGGATTTATAGTGTCTCTCCTGCACCCCAAGTCTACCAGAGCCCGTACCCTTACATGGGTCTGCAGGTCGGGGTTCATTAAAGTCACAGTCATAAAGAAGAGGGAAGGGGTTTTGCTCACCAGGTTCAGCACCTGGGAGTTGAGGACCTGCTGCTCAGTGCTGTTCACAGCAGGTCCTTCTCATTTCCCACCAGCGTGGTGGCCTCCTCTTCGGATGACACGGTCTCCTCGCCCAACGGGGCGGCCTGGAGGGCTCTCGCGCCTTGGGGCTTAGCCACTGGTTTTGGGGTAGAGGTTTCAAACTTCTTCTTGGACCCTCTAGGTGCACTCGAGGGGAGGGTTGCCCCTGGGCATCCGGCTGCGAAATGGCCCAACTCCCCACATTTCAGGCACAGCCCTTGCTTCATCCGTAGTTCACAAGTTCCGTCTTTCTGCCTGTGTGGTATGGTCGCCGGCTTCCCTTTTGACGGGGTGGTGGTGGGCTGGGCCGTCTTCCCCAGGGCAGCTGCATCATCCAGCCGGATGGTCCGCAGGTGGGTTTCGGTAGCCGCAGCCTCCTCCATCCATCCCAACAGGGTTTCTGGGTCTCGCCCCCTCATGATCGTGTGTCGGATTTCCAGGTTCAAGCCCAACCAATATTGTTCGGCTAGTACCCCATTCGGCCATCCTTGGATCCTGGCGGCTTGCCTCCGAAACTCTTCAGTGTACTCACGCACCGTCTTGTCCCTTGTTGGAAGGTGTGGAGGAAAGCTCAGGTTGTTTTGTTCGCGTTGGCGTCTTCAAAGTGGTCTTTCATGGCCCACATGAACGCGTCGACCTCCCTCAGCTCGCGTCCATCCTCTTGGTGCAGGGCCATGTACCAGTCTGTGGTGGCATCTTTCAGATGGGATGCAATCGTGTCTACAATGCGTTCCTCGTTTGGGAACAAGTGGCCCCAGTTCTCTATGAACTTTTCGGCCCTCACCAGGAAGAATGAGAACTTCTCCCGAGTGCCATTGTAGGTAGCATCCAATAGCTCAGCCGGGTTAGACAACAACGGGCCCCAACCTCTCGGTACTCCCAGCGGTCTCGGTGCTGGCATCCCTGCAGGTGGCCCCGTGGGTTGGTCCAGAGGTGCCCCGGCACACCCCCAGGCGGAGGTCCGAATGGCTGCGGAGGAGGCCTTTGGTCTTGGGGCCCTGGCAGCGCTTGGGGTTGCCTCCAGTCCATCTCCTCCTGTATCCCATCTGAAATCATCTTCGGGATGCGTTGTACGGACTCGTCTACCAGGCAGAGTAAGCGGTCCTGGCTGGGGTCCCTGCTCCATCTCTGTCCTCCCACAGCCCCTTCCAGCTCTCTGGCTCCTGGCTGGGTCTCTTCTCCACCCTCCACTGTGCTCAGGTGGTAGATCGACCTTTCAAATCGGCTTTCTTGGATTGAAGCCCGGGGGGTGAGAAACCACATCTCCTGCATCTCAGCTAGTGGCTTGGCCCAATCTCGCCTCTTTTGCGGCTGGGTCGTCACTCCAGCAAATGCTCCCCCGTACGCCTCTCTGTAGAACCCTCCCAGGTCATAGTTCGGGCCCCATGGCGCAGGGGCACTCGAGACCAGGTTTTCTTGGGTGACCACCGCTGTCGTTACAGGCGCGGTCGTTACAGGGACCCCGTCCCCTGAAGTGGATGTTGGGATCGGGATGGTTTCTTCCTCGTCACTCATCACTGCAAGAGAAGTGCAGTGTCAAACCGAGTCCTGAATGAAAGGATCCCTGACAATCTGTCAGGCACTTCAGAAAGTCAGTCAAACACCAGGCTTCGTGAAGAAGATAGCGTTTATTAAAAGCAGTTCTAAAGGCACGGTAACATCTCTTTGTCAGGGATGACTCAGTCTAAAGAAGCATCTACAATTATACCCCCTCCATCTACCAATGGTCACTAAGCCCGCGTGCGGGAAGAGGTGCGAAAGTAGTAAAGCAGTAAATAACCAAACTGCCCCAAAGCTGTCTCAGACAGAGAAAACAAGAACTGTGAGACCAAGGACATTTGGTGAGATAACAGACTGCCCAGGCCATGGAATCCTGAATCTCCTAGGCAACCTGCACACCTCCCTACATTCCAAGCATGAAAAGTTGCAGGCCATCCCTCCCTCCTTCCCTTCCATCCATCTCATGGCAGGACTACCTGACAAATGGGCTCATTGCTTAGGTCAGAGACCTCTGTGAGTTCCACATAAGCTGATATGCACTCTCTAAAGCATGGGTGTTGAACTCATTTCTTATGAGGGCCGGATATGACGTAAATGAGACCTTATTGGGCCGGGCCATGTGTGCCATAAAATGTAATGCCAGGTAGTGGAGATATAAACTTTATAAAGAACACACACACACAGGTGTTTTTTTTAACTTAAAATAAAAACATGCTTAAAACGTTAGCACTCTTGCAATATTTTGTTTATTTAACAGTGCCTGATAACTGACATCTCTTGCTCTGAATTATTGCATCAAAATGTCTGTGCTGTTGCAATCTTGAGTATGCTGTTCAGGTGTGTATCTATAAGCTCCAAACCTACGATGACGCAGCAACAGCAGAACTGGAAGAAGCAGCAGAAGACAGCCAGTTCCACTGCGAGCCTGAAAGAAGCCCTCCGGGGGCGTGATCCGGCCCCCGGCAGCATGTTTGACACCCCTGCTCTAAAGCAAAGGTGGGAAATACAAATAAAATAACAAAGCTTCTTAGAGCACCATAAAGATAAATAAATTAACTGTGGCTCAAGCTTATGGTCACCCCCGTGGCCTGTATCCTTAAATAAAATGGGATTTGGCATCTCGGGTTTGCAAGCAAGAGCCCCCACTGAGGTACTTGGCCTTATTCTTCCCAACTACTTTCTGCCTAATGCTTTAATTGCTTGTGTCAGGAATAGGATTTCTAAATGACACAGCGTTCAAGAAATAAATCTTCTGCGAGACGTTCACATTAGCATTTCATGTTTCTCACCCCAGGTTGCGTTTTGTTATTTAATCTGCCTCAAGTCAGGAGGAAGCAAGGGCTGATAATGCAAGGAGGGTGATGAGCAAGGGCTCCTAATGGAGTTATAAATTGAGCGTAATTGGTTTACGCGATTGTTATTAAATCCCATTTCAGCTGGTTAATGGAATTTTGTTTGGCACGGGAACAGAGCCGATGTTATCAGATAATTTTCTTTTGAAATTGGTTTGAATTTTAGTCCTTTGGATCCGGGGGTTCTAAATAAGTGTGAAGTATTTTGTACTTGCTGCTCAAATACTAAAGGGAAGGGAAGTATCAGCGCTGGGAAATTATAGCACTATCAGTAAAATAGCTTCCATTTTTCCAGGGTTTTTACCCCCCACCTTCCTTCCTTCCTTTCTTTCTTTTTGATCTTTTTACACTGTGTCACAACACGTGAAGAGGATTCCAAAAGGGGGCCAGCCAGGACTTTCCGACCAACAAAATGTTGCTTTGGAGACACAAAGCCCATCTTGCGATTGCTTAAATGGTTTCAAATGTCGCATAATGAACAAATAAATTGCCTTTCATGAAAACCAGATTTGGCAGGAATGTAGAAGCATCTCGTTAAATAAGCAAACTGGGGTGTAGAGGTACTTGGAGTCAATTTGTTGCTTTTCCAAGCATAATTGTTCCTAAATGGTTCCTCCGCAATCCTGGCGGAGATGAAGCCTCAATTCAGTATTCATGCGTATTTTGGGTTGGGAAAGGCAGTGGGCGGCTGGTGGTTGTTATGTACGCCAAGTTTCACTTGTACATTATGGATGTATTCATGCAATTGGAATACCTTGTTTCTAAACATTGCGGTTATATAGAACGTAATTAACATCAGTTATCGCTTATTAAGTCTGTGCATAATTATGCCTCTTGGCTGCAAAACTGGGGCATGGTTCACTTGAACATTGCAAAGGATAAGTGGCATGTGTAGATGGGACATTGCAGATATAATCCCACAGAAAGAATTTTAAGGCCTCTCATTTTCGGTTCAAACTCAATGTTCCTTAAAGGAGTCGTTTCACACACTCCCGTCACAAATTCAGCAGCCAAGAATCAAACACAGTTGAGTATCTGGATGTGTGTGTGGGGGTGTATGTGTGTGTGAGTGTGTGTGTACATGCACACACACACAAACTGGCACAGTTTCTTCCTACAGGAAGAAGAGTAGAATTTTATACACTGCTAGTTCGAAAGCAAGAAATTGCAAGTAGATAAATGGGTACCACTTCAGTGGGAAGGTAACAGCATTCCGTGCACCTTGGTGTTGAGTCATGCCAGCCACATGACCACGGAAACATCTTTGGACAGCGCTGGCTCTTCGGCTTTGAAACGGAGATGAGCACCGCAACCCTAGAGTCGGATTCGACTGGCTTTCGAGCAAGGGAACCTTTACCTTTTACCTTTCTCTATCCTAAGGAGTCTCAAAGCAACTTAGAATCACCTTTCCTTCCTCTCCCAACAGCAAGCACCTTTGTGAGGAGATAGGTGGGGCTGAGAGAGTTCTGAGAGAACTGTGACTAGGCCAGGGTCATGCAGCAGGCTTCATGTGGAGGAGGAGTGGGGAATCAAGCCCAGGTCTCTGTATTAGAGTCCACTCCTTTTAACTGCTACTCCATGGTGGCTCTCAACTGTAGTTTGTAGATTTCCATAGTGTTTTCTCCAGAGCACCTGAGCTATAATTCCCAGAACTTTTCAGTGGAAGGAATGATCACAATGAACAACCCAGTCCTATACTTTCTCCTTGGAAATACCATATGGTTTCAACTGTATGTTCTTCTGTATAGGCAGAAATCTGTATACATGGTTCCTCTTACAGAGGAGGAATCTGCCTTGGGCAAATTCCAGAGAGGCCTGGGTTTAAATCTTTTATATAAATAACATATGCATAGGATAGCAGTCCAAGTCTTAACACAACTTGAAACTTTTGTGCTCCCTCATTCAGGACTGCTTCAGACAACCTGAAGAAGCAGTGACAAAGGACATGTAATTAATGCTTCCTAAATGAATGGGTCACAACATCAGATCTAAAGTGTAGGGGGGGGTAGTTTTCTTCTCAAGGTCCCCAGTAGAAAATCTCAGTGTAAGGAGCCAGAAGATGTTTCTGGTTTGCTTGAGAGCATGTATTATCTACTGAGCCATCAAATGTCCACCTTATCGCGCTCCTGAGGCACCAGATATAACCAGACCAGTCACATTTTGCTCCCATTATTGGCCACTTGGGCTCTACTTCTCCCCCACCAGACTCCACCCACTGCTCCCCAGACATCTATTTGTAGTTAGCTCCACCCACTTAGCTCCTTCTCTTCACACCCACCAGTCAGTTTTGCTGTTCCCACATCAGGGGTCGGTATATCATCTTACTTCAGGTACAATCTGCAGACACAGGAAAGCATTGGCTACCTATGCTTCATCTTTGTAGAGTGTCTGAACAGTGTCCAAAACAGACCTCAGATAAGTCTGAACTTTCTCTTTTCTGCAGTTACCTCTACACACATTAGAAGGTCTTCATTTTCACCATTTTGACACTTATGAAGCATGATAGCCCGACGGAGAGAAGAACAACCCTTTTAATTGGAATTTAATATTGGTTTTCTTTTCATTTGTTCAGAGTCATTATTGGTAAGTGCTGCCTCCCATAAGTAACATTTTAATTAGATCACATGGCGGAGTTTCTCCATCCTACTGTGCTCGCGTGTTTTTAATAATTCATTGGAATTCATAATGTGATCTGAATGATCTCCATATAAATTTCCAGAAGGGGCAGAGTAAAAGAAAAATTTTAGGGCTTAAATTGCCCAGTTGTGTATACCATCTTTAAATGATAATAACATATGTTCATCATTATTTGTAACTGAACTGCAATAAAGATACCCAAATAATTATGGGTATGCTAAAGATGTCCCCCTTTCTGGTAATATCTCTGGGTTTATTAAGTTAAACTTTTGATATATTTTCCTGTGGTGGAAGCTAAACACCTTTGAATGATAAAGTTTCTCTATGAACATGTAAACATCTTTTTAAAGTAGCAAAAAATGAGCCTAACTATATTTATATCTTTTCTGAGCAAAGCCTGATTTATTGCCAGATCATATGTGTTGTATCCAGGAAGTCTAGAGTTCTGCTTTTGGGCTTTCCAGATTTTAGGAGAAAAGAGGTAGGAAAAGTTTAGGCCTAGAGTTGTCAGATTCCCCCCCCCGACCACGGGCTGGGGACTGGGGAGTAGGGTTGCCAGATCCAGATTGGGAAACTCCTGGAGATTTGGGGGGTGGAGTCTGGGGAGGACAGGGACCTCAGTGGGGTACAAGGCCATAGAGTCCCCCCTCCAAAGCATCCATTTTCTCCAGGGGAACTGATCTCTGTAGTCTGGGCATGAGCTATTAATTCTGGGGAATTCCCAGGTCCTGCTTGGAGGGTGGCATTGCTACACTCACAACAAAGGTTGTCAGCCTGCCAAGCAGAGTAATACCCTTCTAAGATACTGAACCACTGAAGTCAACATGCTTAGAAGGGTTTTATTCTACTTGGGATAACATCGTCTGGATCACAGCCAAATGGCACTTTCCTGGGATTAAGTTAGGGTTGTCAGGTCCCCCGGCTACTGGCTCCAGATTGAGAAATTCCTGGAAATTTGGGGATGGAGCCTGAGGAGGACAGGGACCTCTGTGGGGTACAAGGCCATAGAATCCACCTTCAAAAGCACCTATTTTATCCAGGGGAACTGATCTCCTTAATCTGGAGATGAGCTGTAATTCTGGGGCTGGCATCTCTGCTTAGGCCTGAATGTTGAAAAACCAGAGCAAATAGGAAATAAACCTGTCAGTTACCTTTGTAAGGGTATAGGGCCAGAGCCCAGAGTACATCTGGAACTGGAGAGGAGTTTTCAGCGGCCTGTGAACAGAACCCAGTATAAACAGTGGCTATCCATATAAGGTGAACAGGTGAAGAAGAAAACTGGCTCGGGGAGAGGGTGTGAAAGCCTTTGGCCCAGGCTTGCAAGGTGACTGGCCCAAAAGTGATGCTGAGCTAGAAGGACCAGTGATCCAGTTCTTTGCATGACAGCATCCTATATTCCTCTGTCCTCAGTCCCAGAGTCAAGTCTGCTCTCCACCTAAAAATAGCAAAACCCCGTACCACTGCACATTACTGGTCCATAAATTATGTACAGACAATACAATGGATTCTTCTGCTGCCAGCCCACAGACCCTAGGAAGGCAACGAATGTGCTAGGGGGCTGGAGTTGGTTCCTTATTTGCACTTCCTTATTCATTCCTTATTCGTTACTTATCCGTGTAGTCATTCAGAACCACTAAGGAGAGTTGGAATGCTCTGAACCCCAAAATAAGGTCTGGACCACCACATATCATATACCCCCATGTTCACAGGACTCTCCCCTTCGAGGGGACATATTCTGTGTGCTGGTCCAAAGTACAGTTCTGGTGCCAGCTGCTCCACAGTGTAGTGCCCCTAGGACAATCACACAAACAGACACTGGGGACTGGCTGCACCCCCAAAATAAACTTTGGACCACATCCCCGCTCTCTGGAGACTGTGCCCTGCAAGGTGACATGCAGTGATGCCCGGTCCAAACACCGGTTCTGATGCCATGAGCTTCTATTCGCAGGGCTTCCCCGAGGCCTGTGTTTCAAAGGAGATTTGAATAAGGAAGTACCCTCTGCACTTAAAATAAGGTTTGGACCCCCTCACTTCATACACCCCCGTCTTCAGGAGAGCCTTCCCTTTGAGGGGACACATTTCGTGTGGTGGTCTAAAGCGCTGTTCCGGTGACAGTTGCTCCAGATTGCGGTGCCCCCAGCACAAACACACAGGCAGACACTGGGGCCAGGCTGCGCCTCCAAAAAATATTTGGACCACTCCAAAGGACACATCCTCACACTCTGGAGACTGTGCCCTGCAAAGTGACATGCAGTGATGCCTGGTCCAAGCACTGGTTCTGATGCCACGAGCTTCTTTTCTCAGGGCTTCCCTGAGGCCTGTATTTCAAAGGAGATTTGAGTAAGATACAGGTTTGGAGGAGGCTGAAGTTGGTTCCTTATTTGCACTTCCTTATTCACGAATAAGGAATGAATAAGGAAGTGCGAATAAGGAACCAACTTCAGCCTCTTCCAGTCTCACAGGATTCTGGTGAGAATGGAATGGGAAAGTATTAAATGCTACACGCCATCAAATGGGGTACAGAGACACGCCATACCCCTCTTTTTAGAAGATGTCTCTTTTTAAAGGACTCAGAACAGCCGCCCCGTGGGAGAAGGTCTCTGATGTGCCAACTCTAATGATTAGCTGATGGTTCGGCTTCTACTACAGTCCTTTAGCAAACGTGTGCTTGACTCCACTGGTCTCCTCTACTGCTGTTGATGACCCCCAGAGGCTCCTTTCCTCCTGCTTCCTACTGCAGCCTGCCGTGGGCCATAGAGAAAGGATTTGGGATGCCTAGAAAGGTTTCAAGAAGTGCCGCCTCTCTGGTTTCAGCTTGACCCCCACATGGCTGGAGACGCACAGCATGGGCCAGAACCCCTCAGCTTTGGTGGCTTGAATTGCAATAGCTGGGGAGAAATGAAGTCACTGTAATGCCAGCAGGCAGAAGTTGGTTCCTAGTTAAATCATACACATTCTGGGGACTCTCTCCTTTGAGGAGGCATATGGTGTTTCCTGGTCCAAACAGGGCCGGCCCCAGGTGTCTGGGCGCCCTAGGCAGGAAAGCCTGGGGCGCCCACCCCACCGGGGATGCCAACCTCCTGGTGGGGCCTGGAGACCGGGGGGGGCGGTGGAGTGCTGGCTTTCCTGGAAAGCCAGGGAAGGGGCGGGGGTTCTAACCCCCACCCCTTCCCTCCCAGAGCCGACTTTCCTGGAGGCTCCACAGCTGCGGGTCCCCCAGGAAAGCCAGGTGTTTGAACCCCCACCCCTTCCCTCCCAGTGCCAGCTTGCCTCAGCCGTGGCCCTCCCAGTGCCAGCTTCCCACACACCCCTCCCCTCTTCCAAGCCGGCGCTGGGAGGGAAGGGGTGAGTATTTGAACCCCCGCCCCTTCCCTCAGAGCACCGGCTTGCCTCGGCGCTCCGCAGCCGCAGGGGTGCTGAGGCAAGCCAGGAAAGGAGCGGGGATTCAAACACCCACCCCTTCCCTCCCAGCATCAGCTTGGAGGAGAGGGGAGGGTGGCGGGGGGAGGGGGAGTGCCAGCGGGTGGAGGGCAGGCAAGCTCTGCCACCACCACTGCCTCCTGAGCGCTGGTGGCGGTGGTGGGGAGGCAGCGGTGGCAGTGGGGGCGGGGGGCGTTTGGTGCCCCTGTGGGCCTGGCACCCTAGGTGAGTGCCTAGCTTGCCTAGTGGGCGAGCCAGCAGTGGGTCCAAACAAAGCGCTGTTCTTATGCCAACTGCTCCAAAGTGGGGTGCCCCCAGGACAATCACAGGGGCCAGGCTTAGAGTGGCCAGCTCCGGGTTGGGGAATACCTGGAGATTTTGGGGGTGGAAGCTGAGGAAGGCGGGGTTTGGGGCATAGTACCATCAAGGCCAACTTCCAAATTCAGCCCACTTTTTAATACAAACAATGCATTTGGTTGCTTACATTGAGTGTATTCTTGCAAAGCCCTTTTGTCCAAATTCCAGCAAAATTTTATGTTTCCATCCCCCCAGAAAAAAAAGCCTGCTCCAGCAGCATGGTCTGCTGCACAACAGTTCTCACTCTGGCCTTCTTGTGCCTTTGCAGCCCGATTCACAGAGGTGGTGCTAGGAAGGTTTTCTGGAGCATGCTAGGGTTTTTATACATTTGCTTTGCTGGGGTTTTTATACATTTTTCTAATTTTGTCTGATGTCATTTACCATTGATACATCATCTTATAAAATTCTCTTTAAGAGCAGAGCTCAGCATAAATGCATCCACATAGTTCCCCATTGTTCCATTTGTATATTATATCCAAAGTTTTGGCCCATTTTATCATGGGTTCTTTCACTCGTTCATCCTCTGTCTCAAATTTCAACAAGAGTTTCTACATTTTAGCAATAAAATGTTCATCAGTTGTACATAATTCCGTTTCGAATTCAGTGTTCGATTGTTCAAAACCATGCAATCGTTTGTCTGCTCTAAACCTTTCTAATAATTGTGCATTAAACATGGGCAAGTATTTCCTTCTGTTATCAGATCTTAATAACCGTTCATAAAAATTGGGAAAATCAAATCCTCTCTTAATTTCATTTTACAATCCCCTTAAGAAAAATCTAATATGTCACGATATGTTAACCATTTATGCTCAGTTATCATTTCTCGCCTATAGAATGCTCCTTGGGTAGAAAGCCCTGCCCTCCCCATCTGCCGTGCTGCCCAGGGATTAGTCCCTGTTACCCAGATGCTGATGTCACAATGCCAGCATCACAAAGCCCCCGGGAGACAGAGATGCATAGAGAGGCTTGAGGCTTGGCAGTTGGATTCAAAAGCAGAGGCTGTCAACCGAGAGGCCCATCGTTGGTCTAACGGTAAGCCATCAAGAGGGCCAATGGCGAGTTTTAAAGTGGAAGTTGGTGAGGAGAAGGATGGTTGGTAGGAGGTGGCGAAGCAGGAGGTGGGTATAGGTTTGCCAGCCTCCAGGTGGAGCCTGGAGATCTCCCACTTTTACAACTGAGCTCCAGCTGACAGAGATCAGCTCCCCTGGAGAAAATGGTGGAGTCTGTGGCATTGTACCATGCTGAGGCCCCTCCCCTCCCTTCCCCAAACCCCGTCCTCTCCTGGCTCCACCCCCAAGGTCTCCAGGTATTTTCCAACCCAGTCCTGGCAACCCTAGTTGGGTAGGAGGCAGTTGAAGACAGGTTTATTGGAGACTGCCTTGGACTGAGTTTAGTTTTGAATGAGTGGCAGTCCAAGTTGTTCATTGTGGCTTTTAATGGGTTTTTATAATTGTTGTTTTATTTGTATTGTTTCAAAGGCTCCAGAAACAGCAAGATCGGCAAAGGGTGTGCCGAAGATGCAGTGATCTGGGGTTTCCCTCCCCTCCCCTCCCCTCCCCTCCCCATCTCACCGGCACCCCCTCCTCCACTCACTCTGTCTCTGTCTCCTCTCTCAGCACTTTTGACTGTCTTCTAACCTGTGATCTCCACTCTGCCTTCTAACCCATTAGCTTCACCACCCCCACTGGTTCTTGTTTCCTCTCTCCCACCACTCTTACGACTCTTCTTTCCCTCTCCTCCTCAACCTCCACCATCCCGTCTTCCCTTCCCACTAACCCACCCCCACTAACCCACTGACTTACCCCCAACTGTCCCCGCTGTTCCTGTTTCCCCTTCCCCCACTGGCCCTGCTGTTCCCTATTCCACTCCCGCCACCCCCCCCCAACCAATGGCTGGGGCGGTAGAGGGAATGGAACAGGGCGTGATTGGGGGTGGTGAAGGAAAGGGAACCAGGGGCACACCTGCTACAGACCTCCCATTCCATTGTTTCCCAAGAGGAACTGACGGAATGGGGGGCCCGTGGCTGACCCCATCCTCTTCCCACCCACCCCTCCCCTGGGAGTGGGAACTCCACGGTAGCTGCGCCAGGCAGTGGCCCTGTGCCAGAGAAGTCTTCCACTGGAGCCAATGAGGTGAGTACTTTCCTTTGTACTGTTTTCAGCTCAGTGTCATAAGCAAATCGGCATGATCCCTTTCATTGCCACGGCACAGTACCTGGCCATTCACCACCTGATGTTGGGAAAGTTCTTTTAAAATGTATTTGTGTTTTTTTTCTTGCCAAACCATTTATTTATTTATTTATTTATTTAGAAAATCAGCTTCAAAGAACCAGAGACAATTTATTACTGAGGCGGCAGAGTGTCAAGGTGGCAGAGTTATTTGACCCTTGAAGAGCACAAGAGGTGCAGCGCCTCCAGGATTCCTCCTATTGAGGAGAGAAAGGAAGTGTCAAGATCCTGTGAAGATACTATGCCCTCAACTGAACACATAAGCAGCCATATACTGAATCCGACCATCGGTCCATCAAAGTCGGTATTGTCTACTCAGACTGACAAGAACTCTCCACGGTCTCAGGCAGAGGTCTTTCCCATCACCTACTGCCAGAAATTTGAACTAAAGATACCGGGGATTGAACCTGGGACCTTCTGCATGCCAAGCAGCTGCTCTGCCACCAGTTGGTGCTGAACACGATACAGATCCCAGAGGATCAGAGCAGATGAGCAGAGCCATGGCTGAAACAGCAAGTCAGTTCTGCAGCCACTTTGGGATTCATCGTCACGGCTTCTGGGCAGGTGCACATTGTGTGTGTGCACAGGCCAGCCTCAGAGAAAATTTCCAAGTCATTCTAGTGACAAATAAACTACATTTAAATAATAAAATGTGTCTGGGTTTCCGCTATGTCATTATGGGCCAAAAGGGGCCTCCTCAAGATCGTACTGACTATGGCTATAAAAATGGTGCTGATAAAGGCCCATTCTCTGCCTCAGGGTTCACACAACAGAGGGCTGGGCTAGGATCTAGGAGAGCCAGGTTCGAATGCCATTCCTTGGGCCCATCTCCTTCTCTCAAACCAACCAGTCTCGCAAGAGGCTGAAGTTGGTTCCTTATTCATAGTTCCTTATTCATTCCTTATTTTTTGGGGGGTGCAGCCTGGCCCCGGTGTCTGCCTGTGTATTTGTCCTAGGGGCACTGCACTTCAGAGCAACTGGCACTGGAACTGTGCTTTGGCCCAACACATAGAATGTGTCCCCTCGAAGGGGGGGCTCTGCTGAAGACGAGGGTGAATGAAGTGTGGGGGTCCAAACCTTATTTCGGGTGCAGAGGGCACTTATTCAAATCTCCTTTGAAATACAGGCCTCAGGGAAGCTCTGCTAATAAAAGTTCGTGACATCAGAACCGGTGTTTGGACCGGGCATCACTGCATGTCACCTTGCAGGGCACAGTCTCCAGAGAGCGGGGATGTGTCCTTTGGGGTAGTCCAAAGTTTATTTTGGGGGTGCAGCCAGGCCCCAGTGTCTGTTTGTGTGATTGTCCTAGGGGCACCACCCTCTGGAGCAGCTGGAACCAGAACTGTGCTTTGGACCAGCACACAGAATATGTCCCCTCGAAGGGGAGAGTCCTGTAAATGTGAGGGTGTATGAAGTGTGGTGGTCCAGACCTTATTTTGGGTTCAGGGGGCACTTCCTTATTCAAATCTCCTTTGAAATGCAGGCCTCAGGGAAGCCCTGCGAATAGAAGCTCATGGCATCAGAACCGGTGTTTGGACTGGGCATCACTGTATGTCACCTTGCAGGGCACAGTCTCCAGAGACTGGGGATGTGTCCTTTGGGGTGGTCCAAAGATTTTTTTGGGGTGCAGCCTGGCTGCAGTGTCTGCATCTGTGTTTGTCCTGGGGGCACCGCACTTTGGAGCAAGTGGCACCGGGACTGCGCTTTGGATCAGCACACAGAATGTGTCCCCTTGAAGGGGAGGCTCTGCTGAAGATGGGGGTATATGAAGTGTGGGGGTCCAAACCTTATTTCGGGTGCAGAGGGCACTTCCTTATTCAAATCTCCTTTGAAACACAGGCCTCGGGGAAGCCCTGCGAATAGAAGTTCGTGGCATCAGAACCGGTGTTTGGACTGGGCATCACTGCATGTCACCTTGCAGGGCACAGTCTCCAGAGAACGGGGATGTGTCCTTTGGGGTGGTCCAAAGTTTGCTAAAGGACTGTAGTAGAAGCCGAACCATCAGCTAATCATTAGAGTTGGCACATCAGAGACCTTCTCCCACGGGGCGGCTGTTCTGAGTCCTTTAAAAAGAGACCTCCTCTAAAAAGAGGGGTATGGCGTGTCTCTGTACCCCATTTGATGGCTTGTAGCATTTAATACTTTCCCATTCCATTCTCACCAGAATCCTGTGAGACTGGTCAGTTTGCAGCCCGTACGCCCTGGCAAACCCCCCAAAGCAGTCCCCACCAGCCCACACTGGACACACGAGCCTCCCCGGCATGGGCTGGTGGGGACTGCTTTGGGGGTTTCCAGGGCGTACAGACCACAGGCAGCTTGTGCATCCTGGCATGGGCTGGTGGCAATTGTTTTGGGGGATGGTAGCCAGGATGCAGGGGCCTCAGGCGGATTGTGCGCCCCGGTGTGTGTCAGGTTCATCAGCAAGCAAGTCTAGGCACACTTCACTCAGAAAGTTATGCTTTACTGGAATACCAGTCTGTTGCCAAGTAATATAGGTACATTGTCAGGAATGGGGAGTTGTGTATATACTCTGGTGCTTTAACTAGCCAAGCAAATGAAACCCAAGTGCAGATGCGGGAAATCTCCCGGCAGGACATTACATCATGAACGGGAGACCACCACCCCTTCCAGAGGGCTAATATATTCACACCAGCTGGAGAAGCCAAGCCCTCCCTTCTGTCAAGGTTACACTGATACCAGTGTCTGGCAGAAGAATGTCTCCCACGGTAGCCTTAGCAAAGCAAAGCTATGCACATGCGTGAAACTAGGAATGAGGTTATACAGAAAACATGGCAGTTATCTGACAGCATGGGCTGGTGGGGACTGCTTTGGAGGGTTGCCAGGGCGCAAGGGCTGCAGGCGGCTCATGCGCCCCGGCGTGGGCTGGCAGGGACTGCTTTGGGGGGAGGGTAGCCAGGGCGCAGGGGCTGCAGGTACACTGTGCAGGGGTTTGGACTAGATGACCCTGGAAGTCCCTTCCAACTCTATGAGTCTATGATTCTATAATCCACCCAGGCATGGTCAGCCTGGGGCTCTGGTGAGGCCAGCAGGCTGGCAGGGTATGCTTTTGGGGGGAGGGGTGGTGGTGGAGAAGTTAGCAGTCTGGCAGGGACTGCTTTCAGTGTGAGGAAGGGGCTTTGGAGAGCACCCAGGCTGGCCACGAGCATGCCAGCCCCTCTATCAGGCAGAAGACCTGAGATCCTCCCCCCCACTTTTTTCCTTCACCTTGCTTGGAAGGGAAGGGAGGGGGGGAAAGGAATGGATCCCAGGCGCTTCTGCCTGCCAGAGGGGCTGATGCACACTTCCAGTGATGTCAGGGGGTGTGGCATATGCAAATAAGTTATGCTAATGAGCATGCTAATGAGATCCTGCACCTCTTTTTCTATGAAATGGCCCCTGCTGGCAAGCAATGCTCCCTCTAAACTGTGGAGTCTTGTGAGCAACAATTCTACCTTGTGAGCTACTGGCATTAAAGCTGTAAGCGAGCGATTTGGCGACTGCATAAACTAGTTTGCTCTGGAGCCCTCCTTCCTGAGCTAAGATGAAAAATGTGTGAGCCGGAGGCTATAAAATTGTGAGCTAGCTCACACTAACTCATCTTAGAGGGAACACTGCTAGCAAGGGCTGACCCACTTTAGCTTCTGAGATCTGATGCGATTAGGCTAGCCTGGGCTATCCAGGTCAGGGTTCGGGGAGTGTGTACGAAGGTTCCCAAAGGAAAGGCTTTCTCGAAGAGCAGCATTTTGCAGAGGAAGAATGCAGCGTGGGGTGCTCCACACCCATGTTCTGAGAGGGAGTCCCAGACAGAATTGTGCTGCAGGGCTCTTCTTCTAGCAGGAACTCCTTTGCATATTAGGCGACACACCCCTAATGTAGCGAATCCTCCAAGACCTTTCAGAGCTCTTCTTAGAGGGGCTACTGTAAGCTCTTGGAGGATTGGCTACTTTAAGAGTGTGTCGCCTAATATGCAAAAGAGTTCCTGCTACAAAAAGAGCTCTGATTGTGCATCAGGTGAGCAAGGTCAGAAGCCTTTGATCGAAGAGAGTCTTTGGCAATTCAGGCTGGTTGTGTTGGCTGAGGAAAGGTAGGAAGGCAGAGTGAAGGGAAGCCATGGAAAGCTTCAAAGCTCAAGACAAGCACATGCAGCCAACCACCCCACTCAGCCACCTGTGAAATCTTCTGCGATCCCAGGGAGCCATCCTCTAACCCAGATAGCTCTTCCTCAACAGAACACTCGCATCCACTGGAGAAAGCCTCCCACCCCTCATCCAAATATTAGCCAGGGCTGACCCTGCTTAGCTTCTGGGATCTGACGAGATTAGGCTAGCTGGGGCTCTCCAGGTCAGGGCTTTGGGAGTAAGAAGGGGGCAGACTGAATTCTAGGCTGGAATGCCCTACACAATATTTATCACCAGACGGCCTCTCTGATCCTTGCATGTGGGGAGAAAGCCAACCATGTGAACCTGCTCCAACACATCAACTTTCTTCCCACTGAAAATGGCAACCCTTGCATTCCTGGTAGGATTCGGTCTCAGGAGAAACGTCTCCCAGTACAGATACATCACTACATATTAGAAAGTCAGGAAACGGGGACACGGAGAGGATCAATGGCTTTCCCATGATCTCCATTCACAAGTGCAACATTATGTTCAGAATATGATGAATGAACCGTCCTGAGCTAAGCCCGGTGATGACTTGTCTCCTCTCTCGTTTTCCTGCTGTCATGATTTTACATGTTACTCCAGTGGCAGCCGTGCAAATCGATTTGGACTGGGAATAACAA
Source organism: Gekko gecko (assembly GCA_029375565.1). NCBI lineage: Eukaryota > Metazoa > Chordata > Lepidosauria > Squamata > Gekkonidae > Gekko > Gekko gecko. The sequence continues at coordinate 17,873,319 of JAPDNY010000010.1, forward strand.
CTCTCCCAAGAAATGCATGTCACCATTGTTTAAAGAAGCAAACTTCATTCCAGGGATTCCATATCTCTGTGTTCATCACTAGCGTGAGGAAGAGAATCTTTTAGTCAATTAAACCATAAGCAAAGCCTTAAGGGGACCCGGAAGCAAGGCGTTGCAGTGAGCTCAGGGTATGGGTTTAATCGTCTGACGTTCCACGAAATGTGCTCCTTTGTACAGTTGAGACAATCAACATTATCTACGGAGAACAGATATACAAGCCGATAATTGGCTACAGTGGATGAACTCCTGAAATGGCCTTGGATGAGTCACGCTCTCTCAGACCTTCATTAGCAGTATTGGGACATTCATAATAGTCAGGGCTCTTCTTCTAGCAGGAACTGCTTTGCATATTAGGCGATACACCCCTAATGTAGCCAATCCTCCAGGAGCTTACAATAGCCCCTGTAAGAAGAGCTCTGTAAGCTCTTGGAGGATTGGCTACATCAGGGGGGGTGTTGCCTAATATGCAAAGGAGTTCCTGCTACAAAAAGAGCCCTGATAATAGTGATTTAGCATGGTGGTGGGAAAGTGCCTCCAGATCACCAGATCTGAAGTATGGTGACCCCTGTCCCCCCCCCCGTAGGGTTTTCAAGGCAAGAGGCATTCAGAGGTGGTTTTCCATTGCCTCCCTTCCGTGGCATTCCATGGTGGTCTCCCATCCAAGTACTAGCCAGGGCCGACCCTGTTTAGCTTCATGAGATCGGGCAATCTAAGCTTTGATCAAATTTACAGTGTTGTAATACAACATTTGCATATATTATGGTAATCAGTAAACTATCCTTCAAATAAGGCCATTTCTTTTCAAGGGCACTAAACCAAACATGCATAAAACTGTTACTGTAGTTTTATGTGTCATAAAATGGGGGAGATTGGAAATCATATTTGAAGAAAACAGCTTGTTCTGCATTCTATAGACAAAACCATGTTACTTCTGAGAATCAGAACTATCCCTTAGCTAATGGGGCTGTCTCTTCCCTAAGCTCTTGTGCAATTGTGGGTTCCCTAGTTACTTTTTTTTTTTTTTAAAGGAAAGGGATCAGCAAATTCTGTTAATTTTCTAGTTTACAAGGAATGTGCAAAAGTGCTGCAGATCAGAAACCAGGGACCTTGGCGGTCTGACCACTGCACTTTGTGCACAGTGCCCCCATGGTAATACACCACAAGTGGGAACTACTAGCCTGTTTTCTATGACATTTGGGCACCATCAGTATTGGTGGCCAGGAGGAAGTACTGCTGCTCACTAACCCAGCAATGATCCGATGACACAAGGAGCCAATGAGGCTTCACCTGCCCCTGTAACACTAAGATTTTGGACTTCAGTGTGAGCAAGAGGTCTCTTGAGTATAGACCTGGTTGCTAGCAGAGGAGTCTTACATCTAGAGTTGCCAACCTCAAGGTGTGGCCTGGAGATCTGCTATTTCCTATGGTCCTTTCCTTGTTTAGAGAGCCAGTTTGGTGTAGTGGTTAGGAGCACAGACTCTAATCGGGGAGAACTGGGTTTGATTCCCCACTCCTCCATGTGCAGCTGCTGGTGTGACCTTGGGTCAGTCACAGTTCTCTCGGAGCTGTTCTCTCAATGAGCAGTTCTCGAAAGAGCTCTCTCAGCCCCACCTACTGCACAGCGTGTCTGTTGTGGGAAGGGGAAGGGAAAGGGATTGTAAGCTGAGGCTCCTTTGGGTAGTGAAGTGCAGGGCATAAATCCAATCTCTTCTCTCTTCTTCTTCTGTTACAACTGATCTCCAGACAATAGGGATCAGTCCCTCTGGAGAAAATGGCCGGTTTGGAGGGTGGACTCTATGGAATTGTACCTTGCTGAGGTCTCTTCCCTCCCCAAACTCAGCTCCCCAGGCTCCATTGCCAAAATCTCCACATATTTCCCAACCCTGAGTGTCAGCCCTCTACGCTTCTCTGCCGATCTCCTTACCCATTTATCAGATCACCAGCCTACCAGCATATGTCGCTACCTGTTCAGTGTCTGCCTGGCTTCAGCTCTCCCAGCTTCTCCGAATATGATCAGTTTACGAAACACTCACCTGGCTGCGCTTCCGGCCTTCTATCTCAAAATTGAAGAGCATTTCCTTTAAACAAACAAACAAAACCAGCTTCTGACTAAATAATGAATCATATTGGGGGTTCCTTTTCCCAAGTTCACTATGTCCTGTCCACTTGTTGCAGGGAATCGGAAGTGGTTACAACCACACCGTGACCGGCTAGGAGTGAAAACTGCAGGGCAGGAGGCAATTAAGGACGCAATGGGTGATTTGCATAATCTTTCACTTGTCTACAGATGCAAGTTCACACTCTAATCTACCTTGCAAACTGCCGTCATTAAAGCGCCGAGGCTCTTTGATGCGCCTGCCGTATGCTTCGGAGCGCATCGTTCCTGTTTACGATGACAGCACCGCTATAAAACCCATCCAGTTCTAGGAGCTTTTCAGATCCAGAATGGAGCTATTTGCTTTCTTGCCATCTGTTTAATCAACAGCCTGATTAGGGGAGGACTTAAGAATTATATGTGATGAGGACCGCGGAGCTTGGGGATAACAAACCGGGTGGCTTTGCAGTGACAGATAGGATTGTGGTGCTTCATTAACAGATAATAGAAGCCAATCAGTTGGGAGTCAAGTAGGATGCAAGCCCAATAATCCTTTGGGGAACGGAAGGATGTGAGTAAGATTACAGGACGTTTTACTACTAGCGCTTCAAAACCAGGCAAGACTTGGGAGCTTCGGCTGTGTATAGCAGAATCTGACCAGGGGTGACCACTTTGTGGGCCACAAATGATATTTGGTTCTGTGGCAATTTTAGCTGACCCTTGATTGTCCTTCCACATTTTCATCAAGATTTTCAGGCTTCATTTACTACAGTTTGGGTTTTTTTAAAGTTGTGGCCCTTTCTTACATACCCAGGGAAATGCTGACCATCACTTTGTGGTCAGGAAGCAATTTTTCTTCAGGCCAGTTTGGCTGGAGATTCTGGAGGGGTTTTTTTTGTTATCTTCTGGGCATAGAACAGGGGTCACTGTGGGTGTGGAGGGGGAGGTATTTGTGCATTTCCTGCATTGTGCGGGGGGTGGACTAGATGGCCCTGGAGGTCCCTTCAAACTCTATGAATCTATGATTCTAAGAAATTGCAGTATATAGAATGATCTTTTCACATGTCTCTATTACATGTTTATCCTTCCTCCAAAGAGCTAAGGGAGGCATACAGGGTTCTCCCCTCCCCATTTTTATCTTTGCAACAACTCTGTGAAGTAGGTAGAATGAGAGAGAGAGAGAGAGCTCTAGTATCCCTCAGTGAGTTTCTTGACAGCATGGGGATCTGAACTCAGAACTCCCGGATTCCATTACAAGCGGTTAGCCAATACACAATGTTGATCTCTTTTTGAATTGTATATGTAAAATGAGGGATGTGGAATGGTATGGTATGGTATAGCTCACTCATCAGATCTTGGAAAATAAGCAATGTTGGTGCTTAGATGGGGGACCACCAAAAAAGAATCTACACAGGAAGACTGTTAAATACTGGGTTCTGGGTGCATTGCAGTGAAACAGCTCTACTTCATTAAGTGATTTCAGAAATACTACAAGACAAGACTCCTGGGAGTTCAGCAGTTTGAGACCCGAGTGTTGCAAGACGGAATGAGCTCCTGTCTCTGGTCCCAGCTCCTGCCAACCTATCAGTTCCAAAGCAAGAAATTGCAAGTAAAAAAATAGGTACTGCTTCAGTGGGAAGGTAACAGCATTCCGTGCGATTTGGCATCTAGTCATGCCGGCCACATGACCACGGAAATGTCTCTGGACAGCGCTGGCTCTTCGGCTTGGAAACGGAGATGAGCGCCGCATCCCTAAAGTCGGATTCAACTGGCTTTCAAGCAAGGGAAAACTTTACTTTTACCTATTATTCTATTGGTCTACTCCAGAATCCTAACCAGCTATTGTTCAGGGGAAACAAGCTCAACCAAATCCAGGTACTAGTTCAGGGATGGTCATTCCACAGCAGTTGGTCATTCCTGCTTTATGAGAATAAACTTACCCCCCAAAAGCCATCATTTTTATCTGTGCTCATTTAAATCCAATTGTGGCCACGAGTGTGGTTCGTCCATTCAGATTACCGAGTAATGAGCTCCTAGAGAGTCCACAGTTCTGCACCAGAATATGCGCATTTTTTAAGAGTGCCACTCCTGCCGGGGGTGGGCTGCCATATTTCCTGGAAACTTCTAAGCAAGCATCAAGGATGGCTTTTTCAAGGGTGTCTTATTGCATGAGTTTCTTAGAGAGAACATTGAAGAACAAATCCAAAATGGTTTCCTTTACTACACTCTGGCAACAGAATGATTTTAATTAGGGGCTAGGCAAACTGTTTCTCTCTGAATAAAATGAAAACATGGATGGTGGCGACTTGTCACAAGTTAATTCCAAGGCTAAACCCCCGAAAGCTATTTTAAATGAAAACTGTTCCGGATCTGTTTTTTCTGGTTAGCCTGGACTAGGAAGGCAAACAATTCCCCCCCCCCCAGCTCCAAGCAGCATGAAACATTATGAAACTGCTACGGCGTGAGCAGCTGGTCCGTGTTTCAATGTTTTCGAAAGATTAAAAAAATATAAAAGGAAAAGATCTCCGTTAAAATGTCAGGGAGTTTTTGAGAGCAGTGACTGTTCTGCTTGGCTTTTCCCGTAGTTATGTTTGACATTTCGAAATGGTTATAATTGATGCTCTGAGTGACTGGCTGCCTGTCAAGGCTGAAGTGTATTCTGTTTCTTAGTAACGTTACCTCTATTGATAGCAAAGGCCCTCATTCTGGAAGCATTATCTCTGGAGTGCTTTGTGTGCTTGTGTATACCATTATAATTAGTGGTGACAAAAATCGGAAGCCAAGAGGAGCTGTCAGGGGGTCCGAATACACCACTGAAGTTGCCGTGTTTTCTTGAATCTTGCAGTCTCTCTGTGTTAAGGTACTTACATTTCTTTTAGAAGAAGAAGAGATTGGAGTTGTACCCCACCCTTCACTATCCGAAGGAGTCTCAAAGTGGCTTACAATCCCTTTCCCTTCCCCTCCCCACAACAGACACCCTGTAAGGTAAGTGGGACTGAGAGAGCTCTGAGAGAACTGCTCATGAGAAAAAAGCTCTGAGAGAACTGTGACTGACCCAAGGTCAACAGCAGCTGCATGTGGAGGAGTGGGGAATGAAACTCAGTTCTCCCGGATTAGAGTCCACGTTCCTAACCACTACACCAAACTGGCTGTTTTACAAAAACAGATTTAAAAACCCCAAGTCCCTGCCCCAAGGTGGACAATCAATTTATGGGAAGGATGGTAGCCTGGGGTAGATGTTAGCTAAATTGCCTTAATTTCTTATCAATATGGGGGAAGTTATGCTTATTAATTGGCAATAGGCAAATTAGGGAGCTAACACCAGTGTATACAGAGGTCTCACCCTTCCAGAGATACCAGTAACAGACACAGAGGCTGGAGTTAGTTTAAATTGATGTCTTTACTGTAGTCTTCTTCACACACAAACAATACACAGTCACACACACAATTATTCAGTTTCTAGGAAAATTAGAGAGATCAAGAGACTTTCGCATTAGCAGGAGATTCGTTGGTTGGGCTATATGTTACCTGCTCCGATGAGATGAAGGCTTCCAAATGGAAAAATAAGGGAATTATAGAAAAATGGGGATTATGTTAGGAAAATGGAGAGTGCGAACTGAACCAGCAGAAAGCACATGGAAGACTTTGGCTGCAGTCCAAGAGCCTTAGGGTAAGGTGGGTGGCAAGGTAGCCACAAGTTCAAGAGTAAGAGATATAGAGGTCATTGAGGGGAAGGGGGAGAGAGACCACATGGCTGGGTGCCCCCTTTTATGAGGGGGCTTGGGGGGTTGGGCCAGGCTGGCCACATGTCCTAGTCACATGTCTCTTGGGTGGCCTAAGCTGGTCACATGTCTTGGCCCACCTCCTACTAGTCTGTCCCCAAAACATTTTTATTCATTTATTTATTTATTATTAAATTTATGCCCCGCCCTCCCCAGATGGGCTCAGGGCGGCTAACAAATAAGGCATATATGCCAAGATTAAAACAGGTAAAAACAGGATAAAACAAGCAATAAAACGATCATTCATATAAAAAATACAAGTGCTCTAGATGTCACAAATAACAGATGGGGTCACAGGGGGAAAAACATGCTGATTGGTGTTGGGTTCAAGGGGGAAGGGTCTAGAGGAATGGGCAATATTGAACTCTAATAACTCTGAGCAAGGGAGTGACACCTGATGGGTTTATGACTCATGCGGCCAGAGTCCATTATCATGGATGGTCCTCTGTTGTCTTCTGATTGCAGCTTCAATGAGGTGAATCAATCTGGGGGAGGGGGATTGCATTGCCTACGTGTGCAGGAAGAAACTCCACATGGAGTTTGAGTCTTTGTTCTCCTGCCTTGACATGGCATCTGCCTGGTTTTCAGTGCTTCAGGCGGCTAGGGAGCTGGTAAGCGGGCAGGTAACCTCAGGAACCATGGTACATTATCTCAGGAAGGCTTCCTTCTACTGGATATGTCTCCAATTGGCATCACTTTGGGTCACCATGCAATACAGTCCCTATTACACACCGTTTACTCAGTCCAGGTTTCTCTTGCTTATAAAACTATAAGTCCCAGATGGTGTTACATGTGCCTTGCAGGCTAGCCTAGAGTACGTAAGGTTGCCAGGTCCTCCCCAGCCACCAGCATGGAGTGAGGGGGTAGGGTTGTCAGAGCCAGGTAAGGGAAGTCTTGGGAACCTGGGGGTGGAGCCTGGGGAATGACAAGGACCTCAGTGGAGTACAAGGTCACAAAGTCCATCCTCCAAAGCATCCATTTTCTCCCAGAGAACTGATCTCTGTAGTCTGGAGGTAAGCTGTAATTCTGAGGGATCCCCAGATCCCACCTGGAGGCTATAAAATATGAGGAGAGAACCACGGGAGACCGGCATCCCTAAGGACATGCTTTGTGGGCAGAAGGTCCCCAGGTCAGCCATTGGTGTCTCCAGTCAGAGTCAGCTAATGGGCTAGCAAAAAATCCACAGGCTTTGGAAAGCAGCCCTCAGTCAGAAGACCAAGCCGGATGGGCCGATGGTACAATACACTGTTGGCGATGCTTCCAAAATTCTCAGTGGAATTTCTTCCCAGATCTTGGCATTCCAAATTAGCTGAGCTGGTTTCCAAAGTGGAAGTGGAAGTAATACATTATGAGTTGCCGGTAGTTCCCTTCTTCAGTTCCAGTTTTTATACAACCGTATGAGTGAAATGTGCTGCGGCTTTTAGCTCTTTCGGTTTGTTTGTGCACTTTACCCCCCCCCCCCACCACCCCACATTACACATGCACATTGATAAAAACATTGCAGAAAAAACAACAACCTTGAAATGACCATACATGCAACAGCATCAAGTGTCTTTGCTTGTCTTTATTTAAAATATTTATATACCTGCCTTTCCCCCAGACAACTGAGACCTAAGATGCAATGCAGTGCCACAGGTCATTTTAGAAATTCATTTTTTTCTTACCGATTATTTCCTTACAATTTTTTGTTTTATGTTTGTGCAAATCCTGATATTATTAGATCTACTTGACTGGTAAATTTTTGTGCAGATACTGCTGCCAGCTTCTTGGAATGTGCCTTGATTTTTGTTGCTGTTGTTGTTCTTACTTTTGATTTACAGTTATATCCTTAGTGTTGTATTCAGAGCCAGTTTGGTGTAGTGGTTAAGTGTGCAGACTCTAATCTGGGAGAACCAGGTTTGATTCCCCACTCCTCTACATGCAGCTGCTGGATGACCTTGGGCAAGCCATAGTTCTGGCACAGCTGTTCTTGAAAAAGAGCAGTTTCTGTCAGAGCTCTCTCTTACAAACTGCGGAGTTTGTAAGCCACTCTGAGGCTCCTTTGGGTAGTGAAGGGCGGGGTATAAATCCAATCTCTTCTCCTCTCCTTCTTCATGGGGCAGACTTGGATATAAAAACTGCCTTGGTCTACTGCAAGCTGTAAGGGACTGCTCTGGTACTGAGGCTACAGCAGTGATGAGAACAGGTCAAAGCTTGCCTGTATTGCCAAGCTGACACCCCTCATAATCGCTGTAGCAGCGCAGGTCCAGCCAATTAGCCTCTCTGGAGCTGGCAGCACTGCAGCTTCCACCTGGCCAGCTGTGGGGGTTCAGGACAGCGGCTGGGGTTTCCAGCTCCAGTTTGGGATATACCTGGAGACTTTGGGGGTGGAGCCTGAAGAGGGTGGGCTTTGGGGAGGGGCAGGACTTCATTGGGTATGACCCCACAGAGCCCGCCTTCCAAAGCAGATGAACTGATCTCCGTTGCCTGGAGAGCCATTGTAATCCCAGGTGGTCTCCAGCCACTACCTGGAGGTTGGCAACCCTTGCAGCAGCCCACTTGGCACTGCTCCAGTAAGTTACAGGGGCCATTCTTCCTTTGGTTGTATTTTGTATCGTTTTCTGAGCAAATGCTTTAATTTCTTCCTTTTATATGCATGGCTTTCTTAATCAGATATTCTTTCTTAATTATTCCCTTTTTGTGTTTGTTGTCTTGGTCTTCGTTCAAAATATTCCTGGCCCTTTAAAAAAAATAACTCTTGCCTGCAAAGCCACCATTAAGGAGGATTAGAATTCAGCACAGGAGAGAAACTGTGGAGCAGGCATACAAATATCGACGATACTGTCACCCCTTTCTGACCATCAGGCAGCTTCAAGTGCCTGTGTTCGGTTTCGGCATTGTAGTGAGAAAGAAGGAACGGAAGGAGACGAAAAGAATGAGGAGGGATGAAAGCACTCAGATGCCCTTTCGTGCATTAGGCCTTATTTCCATTGGGAATGGAGGCTAATGGGTTAAGCTAGAAACTTTGGGGGCAGAAGAAATTGCAGTCCTAACCAAACTGGTTGCAGAAATGTCAGTGTTGGTTCGCTACCTGTGTTACAAGCAGGAACAAATAACAGAGTGTAGCCAACTTTGTGTGTGTGCGGAAATAGGTCTTAAAATGCAATATTTTTTTCATGCCCTCAAAGAGCGATCACTGCAGCTACCTGGCAACAGCCATCTGGAAACAGCAGCAACCAGCAATGGAAATACCGCATGGGGTGGATCTCTCTCTTCTTCTCTAGTTCAGGAATCAAACAGAAAGGGGAGCTTGTCTGCATTGCACAGTTCTTCCCTACAATAGTAAAGTCCAGTTGCCATATATGTACATGAAGAGGTCTAAAACAGTGGGGGGGGGGATGCAGAAGACACCAGCACTTGTTTAAATGATACTATTTATTTGACCTATAGGTTTTGAGTAGTGCCACATTAGAGTCTACATAAACCAGGTTAAAAATCATCTTAAAACTGTTTTCTACTTAGTAAAGGTAAAGGTTTCCCTTGCTCAAAAGCCAGTCGAATCTGACTCTAGGGGGCGGTGCCCATCTCTGTTCCCAAGCTGAAGAGCCAGCACTGTCCAAAGACATTTCCATGGTCATGTAGCCAACATGACTAAACACTGTGGCACATGTAATGCTGTTACCTTCCAACCAAAGAGGTACCTGTTTATCTACTTGCAGTTTCTTGCATTCAAACTGCTAGGTTGGCAGGAGCTGGGGCCAGAGATGGGAGCTCACTCTGTCATGCAGCACTTGGGTTTTGAACTGCTGAACTACAGACCTTCCAGTCTGCAGCTCACCACCTTAACCTCTGAGCCACCATGGCTCCTCATTTTCTACTTACTAGAACATAATAAAATATTTTTGTAACAGTCAAAGTAACCTCTGAATCCACCCTGGCCAAAAGTCTCCAATACCAACAGTTAAGACCACTTTTGAGACAAGTAAGTGGAGATTAAATAACATCTCTGCTTTCCATCCCCTTCATAGCCAAAGAACCATTCTAGAAAAGGTTGGGCACACTGCCCTTCATGCTCCCAGGCAATATTTCTGATGGCAGAGAGCAGCACACTGACATGAGCCCTCAGCAGTGTTCCCTCTAAGATGAGTTAGTGTGAGCTAGCTCACAGTTTTTTAGCCTCTGGCTCACAGATTTTTGTCTCAGCTCAGGAAGGATGGCTCCAGAGCAAACTGATTTATGCAGCGGCCCAATCGCTTGCTCACAACTTTAATGCCAGTAGCTCACAAAGTAGAATTTTTGCTCACAAGCCTCCACAGCTTAAAGGGAACATTGGCCCTCAGCAAACTGGATCTGGAAGTTCAGGGTCCTGAAGACGATGTGGAAAACTTCACAGCAAAAATGTTCAGTAGGCTGTGGTGCCCCTTTTCCACTCACACAGAGTACATCCCACCCTCCCTCTCAGGTTATGAGTTACCAGTAGGCAGGGCCGGCCCCAGGTGTCTGGGCGCCCTAGGCAGGACAGCCTGGGGCACCCACCCCACTGGGGATGCCAACCTCCCGGTGGGGCCTGGAGATGGCCCAGCGCCGTTTTCCTGGGCGCCTCGCAGCCAGGAAAGGGGAGGAGTTAGAACCCTCGCCCCTTCCCTCCCAGTGCCGGCTTTTCTGGGTGCCTCACAGCTGCGAGGTGCCCAGGAGAGCCGGGGAAGGGGCAGGGTTAGAACTCTCACCCCTTCCCTCCCAGCGGTGGCGCCGGCTTTTCTGGGTGCCTCACAGCCGCAAGGTGCTCAGGAAAGCCGGGGCTGCCAGCACTGGGCGGGAAGGGGGGCTTTTCATGGGGGAGCATTTTGGCGCCCCTGCAGGGCTGGCAGTGGGCGAGCTGGCCCTGCCAGTAGGTCAGGATGTCACAAGTTAGCCTTCTTGTCTCTTTTCAGTTATACAAAGAGCCACGACCATTTCACACCTCGGGCCCTCTCTGTCACTCCCAGAAACATCTACAGACAGGGTAGCTCAGCCCCCTTTAATAACAGACCCTCTTTAAACACAGAATTATTGGTGTTGGGGCTCAAACACTGTTCCATTCACACATCACCACCATTTATTCATATCTTATAACTTATGTATAGGCCAAGGTATTAAACTGTATGTGTGTGCACACGCTTCTTTCCCTTGGACACAGAGCCCTTAGGATCAAACAAAACAAGTAAACTTTTATTTCTGATACGAACATAACAGTAAGGAAAGCAAGCTCTACGGAACAATTTTTCACTTTCGTTGAACTTTTGAACTAAGGTCCTATTTCTGCGCTTGAGATCATTTGGTCACAATTTTCAGCCTGCTCGAAGCAGCTCTTCTGCACAGTTCTGCTCAGACATCCTCCGTTTTCTCTCTCATCCCTTAAGCTGCCAATTCCTCTGCTACTAACTCCTAACTTTCCTTTTTCAGCTGCTATTTTCCAAGTCCCCCTTTCTCAACATTCTGTTAGCTCTCACCAGTTGCTCTTATAGAAAGGCAGAACCTAGCCTGTCCATTACACAGGCAAACATACTGGTTTGCACAGCTGCCATCAACCATGAGCTGAACCTTGATGGTCATTCCCTTGCCACCATCCGCCTTGAACAGAGTGCTGGGCAGCTTTGCAGCTGCGCAGTAGTGAGGGTGGTGATATTTCCTTCTCAGTTGCTGCTGCTTTTACGCTTGTGCAGTAGGCAAAATATATCCACTTCCAGGGCCATGGATAGTTGGATCAAATAATTAAATGACACTGGGGGGGGGGGGTCTACCACTCCCATAAGGCTGTGCAAACATGTACACGCACAAAATGTTTGAGAACACAGACTTCAACAAACACCCTATGGTAAGACTTTTTAAAGTGTTTCTTTATAGATAACTAGCTTACTGGTTTGCTCACTCTTCATTTAGACAATTGGTGGCAGAGTTGTATACAGCAACAATAGGTGTGTGGGGGGGGGATCTAGGACTCCCATTGGGCTGTATAAGAACATGAATGCCAGAAATGTCGCCAGTTTCACTATGTTATACTGTCTGAATAGAAAGAAACTAAATCACCAGATCAGCTTAAATGACCTATCCAACTGCCCAACAACAACAAATCGGCTCCATGATCATGACTGGTGAAAAGAACCTGAGCCAAACCACTAGGTGCGTGAAACAGAGGTATTTTTGAAATATTGAAGTGTTTTGAAACATTGCAGATTCGGATTGGGCCTACACTGGAGCATCCTTTCCACCTGCCCTTCTTAATCAGGGAAAATATCACCTGGACTGAAACAAAAAAAAATGGAAGCCAAGAGGAGCTGGGGGGAGCCTAGAATATGCCACTGAAGTTTTCTTGTATCTTCTACTCCATATCTCTTAAGGTACATAGTTCTTTTATACAAACAAATTGAAAAAAACTAGACCCTGCCCCAAGGTGTACAATCAGTTTACAAGGAGAAGGATGATAGTCCAGGGGTAGAGTACACATAGGGTTGCCAGGTCTCCCCTGGCCACCAGCAGGGGGCAGAGGAGTAGGGGTGCCAGTTCCAGTTTGGGAAACTCCTGGAGATTTGAGGATGGGGCCTGGGGAGGACAGGGATCTCAGTGGGATACAATAAGAACATAAACATAAGAACATAAGAGAAGCCAATGTTGAATCTGGCCAATGGCCCATCTAGTCCAACACTCTGTCACACAGTGGCCAAAAATACCAGGTGCCCTCAGGAGGTCCAGCAGTGGGGCCAGGACACTAGAAGTCCTCCCACTCCTGCCCCCCCAGCACCAAGAATAGAGGGCATCACCTGCCCCAGACTGAGAGTTTATACCTTGTAGCTAATAGCCACTGATGGACTTCTGCTCCATAGGTTTATCTAATTCCCTCTTGAAACTGTCCATGCTTGTAGCTGCCACCACCTCCTGTGGCAGTGAATTCCATGTGTTAATCACTCTTTGAGTGAAGAAGTACTTCCTTTTATCTGTTCTAACCCGACTGCTCAGCAATTTCATGGAGTGCCCACGAGTTCTTGTATTGTGAGAAATGGAGAAAAGTACTTCTTTCTCAACCTGCTCTGTCCCATTCATAATCTTATAAACCTCTATCATGTCACCCCTCAGCTGTCGTTTCTCCAAACTAAAGAGCCCCAAGTGTTTTAACCTTTCTTCATAGGGCAAGTGTTCCAACCCTTTTATCATTCTAGTTGCCCTATGAAGAAAGGTTTAAACGCTTTCTAGTTAACAATGTTATAGAGTCCACCCTCCAAAGCATCAATTTACTCCAGGGGAACTGATCTCTGTAGTCCGAAGTTGTGCTGTAATTCCAGAATATCCCCAGGTCCTACTTGGAGGCTGGCAATCCTAAGAATGTTCACAAAGCCCTGCTTGACATTTCTTCTGCATCATAGTCATACTATACCTCTTTTTTATTTCTATTATTATTAATAATAATAATAATAAGGCTCATTGTGGAAATTAATACAATGAGCTCTAGAAAGAGGCTCTAAGTAGGTGTCCCAGCCTTGGGCACTCAGTGGCAATTTGCTGTGGTAACCTCAGCAGGGTATAATGACACAGAGTCCACCGTTTTCTCCAGGGGAACTGATCTTTGCCATCTGAAGAGCAGTTGTAATTCTGAGTGATTCCCAGCCCTCACCTGGAGATTGGCAACAGTGGTTCCCCAGGATGAAATGGCTGGTTTGGAGGGTGGGGTCTATGGCATTGTGCCTGTCTGAGGTCCCTCCTCAAACCCCACCTTCTTCAGGCTCCACCCTTCAAATCTCCAGGAACTTCCCAACCTGGAGTTAGCAACCCTATCTCCTTCCCAGCCAACCATCATCATACTATCTGCCCCTCTGACTTCAGCTTTCCATCTCCTCCCGCCTCCCTGCTCCCCATGCCTAGGAAAGATACAGTCTTTCTCCTCAGTGGGGACCAAAGCAGCTCACATCATTCTCCTCTCCCCCTTTCGATCTGCACAACAACCCTGTAGGTTAGGCTGAAAGTCTGTGAGTGGTCCAAAATCACCCAGCCAGCTTCCACAGCAAGAGACTGGGCCTTGCAGAACATGTTCTGATGTGCTAATTGCTTCGTCACACTGGCTGTCACAGGGTGGCCACCTCAGCATGGTATAATGACGCAGAGTCCACCATTTTCTCCAGGGGAACTGATCTCTACCATCTGGAGAGCAGTTGTAATTCTGAGTGATCTCCTGGAGATCACTCACCTGGAGATTGGCAGCAATAGTTCCCCAGGAGCAAAAGCACAGTCTTTCTCTACAGTGGGGACCAAAGCAATTTACATCATTCTTTTCTCCCCTTTTTGATCTGCACAACAACCCTGTGAGGCAGGTTAGGCTGAAAGTCTGTGACTGATTTGAAATCACACACTCAGCTTCCACAGCAAGAACCTGGGCAGACCCTGCTCAGAAGTGCTAACTGCTACACCACAGTGACTGTCGTAGGGGGGCTGCTGCTGGTGAACAGGAGCAAGCAGCCAGGCCTATTTAAGTCATGCCGGTCAGATGGCATCAAGTCACCCAGAGGGCACTGTCAGGCCTAGGGTAGCCAACCTCCAGGTAGAGCCTGAGATTGCCTGGTATCACAACTGAACTCTAGACAACATATTTCTCTCCCCCAGAGAAATAACTGCTTTGGAGGGTGGACTCTATGGCATTCTAATCAGCTGAGGCCTCTCCCTTCCCCAAATTCTGGCTTCCGTAGTCTCCACCACAAAATCTCCAGGAATTTCCCAACCTGGAGCTGACAACTCTAGTCAAGATTGGCCCCAATGAGTTTCCCCACAAAAGCCAAAGTAGGCTTGGAATGGGCCTCTTGCCCCTGCCTTTTTACTGATAGAACCAAGCTTGCTTGCCTAGCAACAGCCACTGAGGTGTAAGTGGGAGGAGAAGAGAATGGTTTAACAGCTGGTGGCTCACCTCAGTAGCCAGCCAGCTGCAGAGGAGCCAAGCAGGAGAAACAGCAGCAGTAGAAGCCTCTTCCTGAGCAGGGAACAGCCATTTCAGTAGCCAGCCAGACATACAGGAGTGAAACAGTGGCAGTAGAAGTGTCTTCATGAGGAGAGACAGCCATTTTGGCAGTTTATTCAGACAGGGAAGAGTGGCCAAGCTGGCAGAGGGCGGGGGAGAGGAGTGGACCCAGCCCCCAGCAAATGGCACACAGTGGTGGTTGACGGGCCAATGGCTGATGGAGCACACAGCACAGACAATGGGAGAGCTGGAAAATGCCAATATGCTAGGGCTTTTATATAAGTAGTAGCAGTAGCAGTAGTAGTATTTTAACAGCCCTCCCTGACCCAAGCAGGGCTATTTACAACTTAATAATACATAGTACGGGATTAAAAATTTTAAAACCAATAAAAATTCAATAAATGACCTAAAAAAATTTCGACAGTGTCTCTGCCTCACCGGGGGGGGGGGCAGGGGGAGTGGGTGTCAGAAGGATGCAACTGTTGCTGTCCTCAGCCAAATGCCTGGCAGAACATCTCTGCCTTACAGGTGCTGCAGAACTGTAACAGGTCCTACAAGGCATGGATGTTAAGCAGCTGAGAGTTCCACCAGGCTGGAGCCAGGATGGAAAATGCCCTGGCTCTGGTCGGGGACAGCCAGACATCCCTCAGACCAGGGAGTGCCAGTATATTTTGATCTACCCAGCACAATGCTCTTCTGGGGGAATATCAGGAGATGTGGTCCGGAAGATACGTGTAGTATGTGGCCTACATTGACTGATCCTGGGCCTGTAACAACAGTTTCAATTTCAGATTTCAGCAAGCAAAACTGTGGAGGGAGGCCATGGAGACAAACACGCCCAACCATGGCTGTGGATCCATTTGCTGTTAAAAGCACAGTCATGGGGGCTGGTCAAAAAACTGGTGACCCTCAGTGTCACTTGGAACATTAAAGTCATTTGCAAGAAAACTTCACAAACCTTTTCCCTGTAAAGTGGCCTGGACTTTGACTTAACAATTATGATCTGATTGTGCGGTTTTCGCAGCGCCCCTCCTCTACCAGGCTGATGGCCTTCTTTGTGGTGGTAGAAAGCTTTATCAGAAGGCACATGCGCCCTGCGAGACCTTGTTAGCTTCCGTGGGTCTTGCAAGATAGCTCTTCCAACAGACTTTTAATTAGTCATTGTTGCATAGGTCTTGCAGTTCTTGTGTTGTTTCCACAAGAACATCATTGGATACGGCCATGTTCAACAGGAGATTTATATTGCTGGTTTTAAATTGCGTTACATAGTTATTATTTATTATTATTGCTTTTTAAGATTATTCATTGAATTGTATTTTATTTTGATGCAGGCCACTCCACACCTCACTAGTTGAGGGAGAGGGGGGGTATAAATTTAATAGATGAATAAATAAAATAAAAGGATGAAAGGGAAGGAGAGAGAAAATTTGGCCCCATGACTTAGATTGCAAACCAGAGCAAACCACTGCAGTAGCAAAAATTATATGAGAAATGAAAGACTCGGTATGGGAAATACAGGGAGCTGTCGTGGAGAGAAGGAGAAGGGCTCTTTTCACTCAGATGACACCTTCCAACGTGCTATCATGATACTCCCCAATGGGCAGAAGCACAATGATTATTTCACATGTGTGTAATTCCCCCCTCACCATTCCACCTAGGGCTTTTTAAGGAAAGAGTTTCAAAGCATACTGTTCAGTGCCAAAGGGAATTCTTCTCTTCTTCTGACCTCATTTGTGAGAATTGCTTTTATAAATTGGGTTGGCTCCAGGCAAAGCAAGGTCAGCTTTACAACTTGGGAAAGAAATCTCGAAAGGAGAAAATGTACACGGACCTACACACGACACACCAGCCTACAACTAATATTGTGTCATAAAGCGGACGCAGCCTCATATTTCTGGACTGCAAGAAACATTACAACCCAAAACTTGTGGAATGCAAACAATGGCATGTCCATGCCAGAAGAAACTTCACAAACTGGAATCCTGACAGTCAAGTTGATGATAGCTGCATGACTGGATCGAGAGATGGGAAAGTACATTTAGACAGGATCATGGCTGGGAAATGTCACCAGGCAGGATTCAAAGCTGACAACTATCCCAGGAAAGGGGTCAACAAAAGGAGCAAGTCAAACAAAAGACAAAACATCTCTGTGGAATAGAAAGCCCACATGACAAGAGAACAAAACAAGCAGATTTGGGATGCAGGCAGGGGATCATACACAGAAAGGAGACACTGAACCCCTTCCAGTGTCCAGCTACTATCAATGAGACCACCCATGCAAAGGCAGGAATCAGGTACCCCCCCCCCGATTATGCCTCAATCCTCCCTGAGAATTGCCTTTCCAAGGAACATTTCATAGAAGTGGAATGCTATTCGTACTGACTTTCATTCCCATGAGGCATGTTGGGAATCATTTGGGGATAAATATATGTAACAAAAATTCAAATAGGCTGTGATGGACAGTTGGGAGTGAGACTGGCTGAGTGCTGTGGGAGAAGAGCAGTTTAATGCTGACTGAAAAAGGTCAAATTATAACAAAGACTTCCCAATGCCTGCATAAGGAAATAGTTCAAAAGTTCAACCAAAAAGAAACTTTTTAACCTCTACCTGGTTTTCCCCAATGTTATGTTCCAACCCATAAATAAAATTAACTTCCTTGTGAGTGGATTGCAATGTTTAAACTGTTGGGAGATGTGATTTTAAAACTACTTTTATTTGTTGTTTGCTGACCTACACACACACCTGAATGTTGATTACAAGTGTCTATGGGTTTGGGAAGATTGTGTGCGTTGTCTGATGTGACTCTCTGCAGTGGGAAGCTGATGAGATGACACACACACACACCTACACACTCACATACCTACCCATCATGCACTGGGAAGAAGAAGAAGAAGAACATCTCCATTAGAGTCTGATGGAAGGATGGTAAAACAACAACAACTCCACCATCCAGGAATTCAGAGTTAACACGTAACCTACAGGATGCATGGTTTTGGGAGTGTTAACACTATCTCCTGATTTACGACTTGGACCAGAACAGAGTCCTTCAGAGTTCTAAGGTTTCCATGAAAACTCATCTTCACACCTTTGACCGGAGCCCTTAATGAGGGAGAGTGTAGATTTCCAATATTGCCCCCCCCCCTTAGATAGGCACCCCACATCCTAAAGACCAATGGTATAGGAATGGGACGGACTAACAGGAGGGAAGATGACCCTACTGCCAGCCCCCAAAAATAGCTGATAAAAAGCGAGGTTCACCCTTTGTTCTTCGCTAGCTACTCACCCAACCTTACCCTGCTAACCTATAGTCCACTATAGGTAACTCTGGCGTGCTTTCTTGGATCGCAACCAAGAAGCCCACGAGTGTTGGCTGGTTCCAACTGTGTGTAGTAAGAGTTTCCCTTAGCTAGAATCTCTTCTCCTGCATTCTCTGCTGTGAAGGTCGAGCTTCAGGAATCAGATAAGTATCACGTGCTTCTCCCCCCTCAATATATCTAGTTTAAAACCCCATATTGTATTCCATTTCTATTGTATCTAAAGGAACTTGGTTGTATGTGTGTATGAATCTGTTTTTGTATGCCTGTGAAGCAAAAGATATTATTCAGTAAAGAGAATAACTGATTTCACTAAGAGACCTTGTCATGTGTTCTCATTCTCTGGGCGAAGCTGCTTTCTCTGTATACATAGACCAGAACTCAATATAAGTTTAGTCCGATAAATGCATAGATAAGCATTTCGGCTAACAAAACATTCAATTTCTCATTTTATGATTTTGAGCTTCCCTTGATTCATACTTCTCATGTTCCATGTTTCTATTATATGTGGTGAGCAGCTTTGGAATTTCCGTTCTCATACATCCAGAATTCAATGTCCTTTTGGCTTTAATCCAGTTACATCATTAAGGTGGCGGTCACATGTGCAAAATAAAGTCAGGGGGAAGTGAGACTATTTGCTCCATAGGAATTTGACCCACAGTTGTGCGATCACACAGTCCTTGGAAGCTGTGGGCACAGCCCGCCACTGCGTGATCAGATGCAGCCACGGGTGAGTCGGATGGGGTTTTTGTTTTTTTGCCATGTGTTTCCAGTGCGCTTCAATGAGGGATCGATGATTCACATCTCTGCACTGAGGGCCCTCTATGCAGTGTGCAATGATGCAGGAAAAAAAACAATGGTATGGAGTCAGAATGGCCCGATCAGACCATCCCAATGCTATGGGAGCGCGCTGGAGCGATCACACAGGGGAAAGTCCATCCATGGCCTGTTTGCTACCGGACTTTCCCCAGTGTCTTTTTACTCTGCTTCTGCGGCGGAGCAAAACGGGTTGCCAACAGGTGCGGGGCACTTCCCAGGTGGTTGTTTCTGATCGCACCCCTTAAATCTGCCCTGCATTCGTGCCTATGGTGTGGCTAATTGTCCGTGTGATTGCGACCCAAGAGTAGTATTACTCGTACTTGTTGTCTGCTCTTCCCCAATAGCTGATTGAGTGCTACGTAACCTGGGGATCCAGTCTTTCAGCACTATAACTTTTTAATTTGTGGTTATCTCATAGGGTTTTCAAGCTATGAGATGATCAGAAGTGGCATACCGTTGCCTTCTTCTGTGCAATACTAATGAGCAGGCCCATAGCTACAGTGGGGCCTCTTGCCCCCCCGCCCTTACTGCCAAGGTCCCCTGACTTCCCTCCCAGCCTAGGCCCCCCAACTTCCAATTTTTTTGGATTTTTAAATTTTATTTATCGTGCTCATCACTGCCACCAGCAAGCCCCATGCTGTGGTCCCAGCCGTGAGCGTCCTCCCCAACTCACCAAGCCAAGCTTCTCTTGGGCTGCCAATGGGACTAGCCTCTTTTTCCTTGCCTAAGTGTGGGAGACCTGCAGATTGGCAGAGGGTTAGCAACATGAAAACTGTACAATAGCCAGAGCTTCAAGAACAACAAAGCTCAGCCCCGCACTGCCCTCTCACACTGGCCGCTCGTCACTGTACCAGCAAGCCCCACGCCACCCTTGATGCACAAATCTGTGCCTGCGCGCTCCCATGCCAAATTGGAAACACACAGTTGGAGTCCAACGACGAGTTAGATGAACATCAGTTTAATGCCTTGAAATGGGGAATACAGGGCTGTATTCTGCCATAACCAGGAAAGGCAGAAGCTCTTGTACCCCAAATGACATCACACATAGTTTACAGATAAAGAATCTCTAATTGGTACCAAGCAGTTAACATCATACAAGCACCCTCTCACCAGCCACTTTCTCTCTTTGCTGGCAAGCCAGCAAAGCAAGCCCCATGCCCACTGGCCTCCAACCCCGTGCTGTGTATGAGCCAGTGCTAGCAGTGGAAAGGGCAGCCAGGGGACATGGCTCTGGCTCTTCACCCCCCCACCCTGCTTAAAACCAAGCCAGGTATGGAGAGAAGCAACTGCTGAGTCTGGGAAGTGGAGCCCCAGCAGAGCTCACCTGTGCTGCACCCCAGAGGTGAACGGAAGGTGGGTGGGTGGGTGGGTGGGCAGGGACCAGCCAGGGCAGAGGCCAGACAGCATGCATGACTTTTTAAATTTCATTTTAATTTTATTTATTTTTGTGGTGTCAGTGCATAACTGGGGCTGTTTTGGGACCCCACCATTTTCCCCAGTGGCCCCCCCGCACTGAAAATTTCCTGGCTATGGGCCTGGATTTGGATACAAAGGTGTTCATGGGTATACCTTTTTGCTTACTCAGGACAGAAAACCATTGATACTAACTCCAACAAAACACCTCTTAATTGGCCATGAACCTGACCAGGTGAGAAAAGTGACCCATCCCACCTTCTTGGGGGAATTAAGCCAGTAAGATCATTGGGTGCTGGGATTCAAATAATCCCTGACTATTAGGGTTCCCAAGTACTTACCATATTTTGGCAGGGGACGCACAGTCCCCGGCTGGAATATTCCCCCGGGCAACACCCATGCCACACAATGCCATCACCAGGAAGTGACACTGGGCGACGCTCTGGCAATGGGGCTGGAAACTCGATGATACCATCGAGTTTCCAGCCCCATTGCCAGAGTGTCACCCGGCGTCACTTCCTGGTGACAGCATCGTGCTCCGCATCTTTCCTTCCCCCGGGGATGGTCCTGCCAGGATGTATCCATCCCCCGCCGGCATGCAATAAGTTCTTGGCAAGCCTACCGACTATCTTTGTCTTACCTTGTTCAGTCACCACATCTCCCCTTCCAAGATATTTGAAGACTGAACTCCCCTAGCCATGATGACATGGCATGGGGGGGGGACTGGCCCCCCCTGGCAATGTTGCAGTTCCCTTCTAGCAAGGATGGTTGACTACAACCTTAATACAAGGAAAGAGCTCTCTGATGCCGCTTTAACTGATCTTGACTTTCCAGCATCTTGGAAAGGGGTCTTTTTCTTCTTTCCTACTTGGGATACTATTGGATGAGGATACTGAGGTTGCATCTGAGACCTTCCACATACAAAAAAGAGTGCTCTACCAGTGAGCGATGACCCCTTCTCTAGAAGAATGTCCAACACTAAATGAAAAATTTACTGCACGTGAATCCATATCCAAGCATTTAGCAGGTTCAGATCTGCTTAGCTTCAATAGCACTGCAGCATCTGTGCCCCCCCCCAACTTTTTCTTAGGCCAATTTCCAGTAATAATGAATAATTCCCCTGACACAGTCTGCAGTCTATGTGTGTGATCTTAAAAGGCAGGCAGGGATGAACCTGGAACTAGAAAATGTTGCCTCTCTGTGAGAAATTATTGTACGGCAGGGGAGATAATAAAGACTGAATTTAGAATAGAGCTGGGTAAACTTGGGGGGGGGGATGGGGGAAGGCACGAAGGTGCACATAAAATTCAGCAGGCTGTTAGCAAGACCTCAGAAAACAATCATAGCAATTCAAAGGTCTCTCTTAGAAACAGAATAAATAAAACATGAACCCACAGGCTTAGTCATAAAGACAAGTTCAAAGGGACCGAAACAGAACACTTCCTCTTGAACCTATACATTCAGGCCGCTGCATTTTCCATGAGTCTCCCTGGCTGACCTCAGTGGGCAAAGAGGAGGGTAGAGGAGGAGGCCCTTGTTCTGACGCTGCAGCCAAGTGTTTCCTTTCCTTTCAAAATGCTGATCAGTTTGCCTTGCACAATGTTTTGGGATAATCTGGGATATACTTCCTCCAATAGGGAGAAAGAAGTTATGTTTTACAAGAATAGCTGGTGTGGTTTTGGGGGTTGGAGGTTGAAATTTTAGAAAACATAAATTTCAGAATTGCCCTGTCTTGGATGACCCAGGGAAGGAGGAGGAGGAGGAGGAGGAGGTTGGATTTATCCCCCACCCTTCATTTCCTGAAGGAGTCTCAGAGTGGCTTACAATCTCCTTTCCCTTCCCCTCCCCACAACAGACACTCTGTGAGAAACGCTCCCTCTAAGCTGTGGAGTCTTGTGAGCAAAAACTCTACTTTGTGAGCTACTGGCATTAAAGCCGTGAGCGAGCGATTTGGCTACTGCATAAATTAGTTTGCTCTGGAGCCCTCCTTCCTGAGCTAAGACAAAAGTGTGTGAGCTGGAGGCTAAACAACTGTGAGCTAGCTCACACTAACTCAGCTTAGAAGGAACACCGTCTGTGAGGTAGGTGGGGCTGAGAGCGCTCTCTTGAGAACTGCCCTTGAGAGAACACCTCTGAGAGAACTTGTGACTAACCCAAGGTCACACCAGCAGCTGCATGTGGAGGAGTGGGGAATCAAACCCAGTTCTCCCAGATTAGAGTCCATGCTCCAAACCACTACACCAAACTGGCTAGCCTGATCTTGTCAGATCTCAGAAGCTAAGCAAGGTCGGTCCTGGTTACTATTTGGATGGGAGACCACCAATGAAGTCCAGAGTCGCTACGCAGAGGCAGGCAACGGCACACCCCCTCTGAACGTCTCTTGCCTTGGAAACCCTACAGGGCCACCATAAGTCAGCTGCAACTTGACGGTTCTTTGCTCCCCCCCCCCCAATTTCAATATTAATTAAAAACCTGTGTTCCATGACTCATGAGACTGTGTGAAGGCAGAGGAGAGGACCGTGGTATGAGTGTGGGAAGAGATTTATGTTACAAATATGTACTAAGCCCTAACAAACGTTGATTGGCCCGTGAGCTCACCCAGTGTAGACTCCCCCATGGAAGAAGTTATGTTAGCCAGCCCCCAAGGTAGAGCCTGGAGATCTCTCAGAATTACAACTATGCTCTAGATCAGGGGTGGCCATACTGTGGCTCAGGTATTGTGTGGCTCCCGGCAGGGCAGCTGGGGAAGCGAACAGGAGCCAGGCTTTCTCTTCCTGCCTCCCTCCCTCCCATCTATTTGCTTTTTTTGTTTCTCCCTTTCCACCTCTTTCCTTCTTTCTTTCCACCTCTCTCTCTCGCTTAGACAAATAAATATCATTAGCAAACAAGTATCACTGGACAAATAAATATCATCATCAGTATCTGTTTCTACCCCTTTTGTTTTTATTTTTGACAGTCTCATTTAATGTTAATAAAAAGCAAATGTGCATATTTTTCAATAAAAACGTGTGTAATATTTGTTCATGTCTTGTGGCTCTCAAACACCTGATGTTTATTCATGTGGCTCTTACTTTGAGCAAGTTTGGCCACCCCTGATCTAGATGGGGGGAAATGGCTGCTTTGGAGGGCAGACTCTATGGCATTGTACTTCTTTGAGGTAACTCCACTTCCCAGAATCCTGCTCTACCTAGGCAGCAACCCTAAATTGCCAGGAATTCCCCTAGAGTTGGCAACTGTAGAAGGGGTATCCAATGAAGATAAAGTATAGCTGTCACAGGACAGCAGCAAAGCACAACAGATTAGTCCTTCCACTAACTGAACTGCCTGCATCGTTTTTATGATGGGACCCACCCTAAACCCGCTATACGGGGAAGGCAGGATACAAATCCAATAAAATAAATAAATAAAACTGGGAAACATATTTTCGCCAACTAAATGGGATCTGGGCTAACCTTCTGTTCCTTCCCCATTCCAGATGGCCAGGAGTGTGAGCCCTTCATTCTTAGTCCACACAGTTTGCAGATGGTAGCCCTGAATGAATCGGCCCAGTGGATCCAGGACCAGCCCAGTAGTTAGCAACACGTTAAACGGCTGATTTCCCACTACAGCTGCCTCAGGGTTGTGCCGCCGTTTGCCCCGATACTATTCGTCAATTTCACACCCGAAGCCGCAGGGCTGCATTTGACCCGCAGCTTCACCCGATTTCCCCCGCAGTTTCATGATCCTGTTTTTTGAGGATTACGAAACTGTGGGGGAAATCGAGCAAAGCCACGGGTCAAAATGCAGCCCCGCGGCTTCGGGTGTAAAATTGACGAATAGTATCGGGGCAAACGGCGGCACAACCCCGAGGCAGCTGTAGTGGGAAATCAGCCGTTGTGTGTTTTCCTTTGTCCAAATAATATTTTCTATTTCACTGTAAGCCACTTTCAGTCCTCTGGGGGGGGGAGAAAAGTAGGATAAAAATGATAAATAAAAATTTGAGCCCAGGATTAATGATTTAGAGCCTTGACAGAAATGGAACCTCCAGGTTTAGTGGAATAGCCCGCCCCCCCCCATACCACTTGATGGGAGGCAAACCACAAAGGAAAAATCTGTCAACAACAGTCTAGCTTGTGGGTTTCTTATCTGGCTGACTGCTGTTGAAAACAAGGCACTGGAGCTGATGGACCTTCACTCTGATACAGCAGGAGTCTTCTTATAATCTATCGACATTTCTTCATATTTCATGAAAAAATGGAAGCATTGTCTGGTCAGTTCTCTGTGCAGGGATGTCAGCCTCCTGGTTGGACGTGGGCCCCCCAGAATTACTGGTCATCTCCAGGCTACAGAGATCAGTTCACCTGGAGAAAACGAATGGCATTGTTCTCCCCAGGCTCCACCCCAAATCTCCAAGAATTCCCCCACCTGGAGCGGACAATCTGACTGCGACCGCCTCCCCAGCTGCCGGGGGGCTTGGCACCCAATCTCTGTGACTGAACCGTTCAATGCTGGGAATGATTAAGGTGAGTCTCACCACCCTCTTGTTCTTCAAATCGGTCTCAACAATTATGTGAGCTCAAGTTTTCATTCTTCAAAATGGATATATCAAGTAGATTGGGTGATCCGACTATGTATTCTGTGATAACCTCTGGTTTCTTAAACATGGCATTAATCTATATATCTAATAGCCAAGTTGCCCCCTCCGTGCGGATACTTATTTCCGTGGATCTGGGTCACATGGAGGGTAAAGAGATCTTTCAGCAAACTTGAGGCAGTCCCCATGTTTGCAGAAAAATCTAAAATGGTTTCAAAAGTATACAGGGATATTTAAATCCCTATAAAAGTAAAACGGCTTACTCTGCGCAAGCGCAGTGAATGGACTTCCTGAGTTGCAGGGAAAGCTGCTGGAGCCACGAGGGAAGCTGCAACCGCAATAGCTGTGCGCCCCGCTGCTGGGACAGCCCCCGCCAGGACAGCCGGCAGCAAAGAGTATAGCTTCAACCAGCAGGTTTGTGCGCTGGACTGCTGAGTAAAGGCAGCTGCGGCTCCCCCAGGGAGGGAGGGCAGCTGTGTCCCGGCGCCAGTTGAAGCGCGAGAAGGCGAAGCCTGTGTCCTCAGCACCCCTCCCTCCTGCAACCAGGCTGGGGACGTTTGCTATCCTTCAGCTGCAAAAGGAGGAAAACAGAAAGAAGTGGGATTCTGTGGGAGGGGAGAGAGAAAGAATGGGGAATTGTCTGTTGGGGGGAGAGGAAGGGGAGATGGGGGGGTAGAGAAATAGTGGAGAGAAAGAGAGGGGCAGACTGAAGGGGTGGGGGGAAGGACATTGAGAAGGGCTGGGGTAGGAGGGGGTGAGACATACAAGGGATGAGAGGAGAAGGGGGTAAGAAAGGATTGCTAGAGAATGCTCCCTCTAAGCTGTGGAGTCTGGTGAGCAAACTTTCTACTTTGTGAGCTTGCTGGCATTCAAGTTGTGAGTGAGCGATTTGGCTGCTGCATAAATCAGTTTGCTCTGGAGCCATCCTTCCTGAGCTGAGACAAAAATGTGTGAGCCACAGGCTAGAAAACTGTGAGCTAGCTCACACTAACACAACTTAGAGGGAACACTGGTTTGGAGGAAAGCTGACATAGAAGGTGTGAGAGGAAAAGGGGAGGTGAGGGAAGATTAGTAGATAGGGGGTGCTTGCAGAAAGAAAGAGGAGGGCACTTTGACAATAAAGGGGGAGGGGGGAGGTAGGGGAATGTCCCTTCCTCACAAGTTCCTTACGAGGACTGCCTGCAACGAAGACTATGATAGGGCCACAATACATCATGCAACATTTTGTTGCGGGTACCCCCTTGTATATTATAATCTCTGTTTTGCTAAAATATGTGTGCACCTCTTTTCCTGTGAACTAAGCTTAGGGATGTTCAAACTCCAGCTGGTTCGGCTCATGTTCTGTTTTGCAGCCCCAGTTAGGGGCTTGTGTAGCTTAATTCATTTTATCCTAACTGAAATGAGGATATGCACCTTCTATGGGAACATTTTGGGTCCTGTATAGAACTCTTTCCAGTAGCACCAGCACCTACATCCCACTCTTTGATCGCTTTGCATCACAGAAAAGCTCCTTCTGCTGGTGACAAATGCCTCTGCTAGTTGAACAGATTCACGGGATCCAGTCTAGTGAAGGAAACTTATGGTGCTGATTTAACATTCCCACTATAAAAAACAAAACAAGAAAATACAACAAACTTTATTATATTTTTAGATGTGTTGTGGGGTGGAGTGGATGGAGAACTAGGCAGAGATGCAGAGCAGAAATCAGTATATTTCCATTAGCTGTTTACCGGGGAAATGGTGAGTAGGCTGGTATAGGGGGGCGGTATTTTGTAGGACTGCACCTGAATGCACAAAGACACGTCGCTCTGTTATCTAACATTTCTGTCTGTGAAGACGGAGTAGCAAGAAAAGGAACCGGATAGTCATGTTAGTCTGTAGTGGCAGAACAAAATCCAAGTCTGGGAGCACTGTAAGACCAACAAATTTTCCAGGACGTAAGCTATCTTGAGTTATAAAAAGTATTATACTGTTGCAGGTGAAATGATTGCCTTAAAATAGTTTACAACAGTCCTTTTCAAACTATCTATTGTCAGAAAACTGTTTCCACAGGAGCTCGTCTGTCATGGAACCCTCTTAGTTCTTCCCAGGTACTCCTGCACTTTGGTGAGGATTCTGTGAGTTAGCCCCATAGCGGCACAATTTTCAGTGGTGGCACTGGGGGGCATGGTGTCACAAAAATAATAAAATAATATATATATATATGAGAGTGCTCTCCGATCGCTCCCCCCCCGACCCCGGATACCCAATGGTGCACTCTCCCTCAAGTGTAGCTGCTCAGGGAGGGGAATAGGGAGAAAAGCATGTGGAAGAAGACAGAGCACCGGTGCCAGGCACATGCCCCTTCCCCACCAGCCGGCCAGCTCGCCACTTGCTCTTCCAGCTCGCCAGCTCGCCATTCACTCTGCTGGCCGGCCAGCCAGCCAGCCAGCCAGCCAGCCAGCCATGTGGCCAGGCCCTTTGCACATGCTGAGGCTGGGGATGGAGCTGGCTGTGCAGATACACGCTTCTTGATAAGGAACCGCAAGGAAGCAGGTGGCTGGCTGGCAGGTCATTTCTGGGGGTAATTCAGGCCGGAAGGCAGTGTGGGAGGGGGGGAGGCCAGAGAGGGGGCATTGCAGAAAGGAGAAGGGCACCACCCTGGTCTAGCTATGGATCTGCTGGGGGTGGTTAATATTATACGGACAGTTTATGAAACACTCAGCATTTCATTATTATACATTTTTGTACTCTGCCACTGACTAACTGGGTAACTTAGTAAGCACACTTAGCACTGCCCTGATATATAGATCTACCTATATGCTAAGTGCCATTTATAATCCTAGCCATATAAACAGAAATTAGCTATGGACATATATTCAGATGTCAGCTTTGGTTCATTCATGACTATTGCTTAAATGCATGATGGGAAAATGAAAACTGCTAATTCTGCTGAAGCTTATGGCCTTGGCAGGCCAGTTACAACTGTGCATGTCTCTGATACCAGTTAGCTTAGCTAAATGAAGAACAATAACAGCCCGTAAGCATATCAGCTATAAATGGATACTTTTGGAATTTCGCAGTCTAGGAAAAAGAAGCGCTTATTGTTTAGCTAAAAGGGGAAAAAGGTTTACTTGGGAAAGCCCAGCCCAAAAGGTTTTCCACCAATCAGAAACCCATTAGATCAGAGTGCTGATGTTTGATGGAACCAATAATTCTGTTTTATTTCTCTGATGTAATATGAAATATAAAATGCTATGTCACCCATTGTAACACTGGAAGAGTCTGTTGGGTATTCAGGGGTTCCAGACCTTGATATCTTTACTCTTCCTTTATTAATTAATTATTATTATTTTTGGTCTTCTACTCTACAGGATTGCTATGCATGTTTTCTCAAAATTAGCCTGGGCAAACACAACCAGGGACAGAGGTTCTGTCTATCCATTAAGACTGAGTACACATTCAGTTCAAAGGCCTGAAAAGATAGCATAGAACTCACCACGTGGGCCTGTTCATGGTAGGGGAGGGCCTGGCAGCTGATGGAAGATGGGAGAGGAGGAAATTTACAGTTAGGGAGTGTGATCGCTGAATTCACTGCGATGACAGAACTTCCAGAGCAACCTGGAAGTGACATCCTTGCACTGGGATGGTGCTCTAGCATTCACCCAAATCTCAACCACAGAGTTTGGGGCTATGCCAGAGCATTGCTCTTGGTGTGATGACATCACTTCCGGGTCACACCACAAGCTGTATCATCACGTCAGGGAAATGATGGCACCCTGCTGTTTTCCTTCTGCCGCCCAGCTAAGTGGCAGCGGGCAGCAGTGTCAGGGAGCAGAAGACCTCTTGCCATAAGTGGGGAAGTGGTAAGCCTAAAGGTCAGTTATGGCTCCGAGCAAGCTCTCTTCTAGGGAAATTCGTGTGCCAATATTGATCTCACCAATGAGGAGCCCCAATTTGAAACTACTAATTTAGATGAACAAAATAATAAAACAATGCTCCTTGTCCCATAAACAGACCACTTTCGTGATCAAATGGTTGGGTGGGGGGCAACAGGGGGGCAGCCTCTCCAGATTCTGCTAATAATCACAGAGCATCTTCCATTCGAAACTCATAATGCCATCCTCTACTGAACTGACTTGCTTTTTACTTCAAGCAGATTTATTAACGGAATTCAAGCACTTAATCGTTTTCAAAATAAAAATGTTGCCTCTGGGAGCAGAACGCTTTCTGTGCCGGGCCAGACCCATCTTGCGTGTGTTCCAGATATTGTAGCTCTTGCCATTCTGGTGGGATTTCTTTGCAACATGACGTTTTCATTAGAGTTAGGAATTACTGGATCAGATGTTGACTCGAACCTTCATCCTAAAAAAATAATTAAGAATGGATTTTTTTCCCCAAAAAGCAAAAAAATATATTTTATTTCACTGAAGCCATTTGTTTTTCATTTGAAATGTTTCAGGTTTCACATTGTTCCATTTCATGACTTTGGCTTTGATCACAGCAGTTTCTATGTTGAGCTTCGTGATTAGGGTTGGAGGTGGAAAAAAAAAACATACTTTTTTTGTCTTGCTGTAGCCATAGAGAATGGTAGGAGACACCATTCGATACAGGAGGAGACAGATCATATTGAATGAATGCAGCTGATCCTTATTGCTTGCTTCTGAAAGTGTAATTTCTTTGAGGCAATTCAAACAACATTTGTCCTGATGCTTGAGGGACTTAATTGGTATTTACAGGCAGTGCTCCCTCTAAGCTGTGGAGTCTTGTGAGCAAAAATTCTACCGTGTGAGCTACTGGCATTAAAGCTGTGAGCAAGCGATTTGGCTGCTGCATAAATCAGTTTGCTCTGGAGCCGTCCTTCCTGATCTAAGACAAAAATGTGTGAGCCGGAGGCTAAAACATAGTGAACTAGCTCACACTAGCTCAGCTTAGAGGGAACACTGTTTACAGGACTGTTCTGGAGTAAAAAGACTGAGGATGGCATCCTGAGGCCTGGCTGAGGTGCTCACTGCACTAGCAAGATTTCTCATGTGGTGGTGAAGTCAAAACCAAGCCACCTGTCCTTTATGCAGGAAAAAGAAGAAGAAGAGGAGGAGGAGGAGGAGGAGGAGGAGGAGGAGATTGGATTTATACCCCGCCCTTCACTTGGAGTCTCAGAGCAGCTTACAAACTCCTTTAGCTCTGAGACAACTGCTCTTTGAAGAACAGCTCTGACAGAACTATGGCTTGTCCAAGGTCATCCAGCAGCTGCAAGTGGAGGAATGACGAATCAAACCCAGTAGTAAAAGGACACTCCCCCCCCACTTTACATTCCATTGAAGGTTTGTGCTGTGCCTATGATCGAATCTGCATTTGTCTTTCCCTCCAGTGTCTCAGCCTTCTGTCTCCATCTTCAAAAAAGTTGTCTACATTTGCTTTCATTTTCACACTTCAACAGTGCTAGTATACTTTTGCACATCTGCATATTTTTATTGCCCTCTCATGGTGGCTCCACTGTCATTGTGCCTCCATACCACTTTAAATGAACTTTCTCCAAAAAACTCTTCAAACAAGCATAAAGAAAGATTGTGTCACAGCAGCACGAAACAGATTTTAAAATGCAAATGCAGATTCGACCTATGTTGTTTTGTAAATCGGCAGCTGTTGAAGATCATTGAAATGCTTGATTTATACCTGGGAGAGGCATCCAGCTGTTATTCTTTCCACAGTGGGAGTCTTCTGCTGCAGTTACTTTCTGTTTGGAGGTCTATGGACACTATCTAAGTATGGAATTACAGAGGAGCCTACTGTTGGTTTTGAGTATGTTCTTTTTGTAAACTATGTTTAATTGTTCTGAGCAATCTGTTGGGTCAATGTCTATACACTCTATTGGGTTGTGATCATTAACCCTCCTTTGTATTTCAATGAATGTAATATATAGTTTTGCACATAGTTGTGAGTTGTAGATGCTCTTCCCTTCGTGGGTATTGTTTGTAGCTATACTTTTACATTAAAGGTTCCCTATTGTCTTTGGCAGAAGAAGACTGGTGGCAGCTATAAGCATAGACAGCTTCACGAGGGGATTGGATAAGCCTATGGAGCAGACATCCATCAGTGGTTATTAGCCACAAGGTATGGATGGAACACTCCGTCTGGGGCAGTGATGCTCTGTATTCTTGGTGCTTGGGGGCAACAGTGGGGGGGGCTTCTGGAGTTCTGTCCCCGCTGGTGGACCTCCTGATGGCACCTAGGTTTTGGCCACTGTGTGACATGAGTGCTGGACTGGGTGGGCCATTGGCCTGATGCAACATGGCTTCTCTTACGTTCTTATGACCCTGAGTGTTGTACAAATAAATTCCCTGGCAAAATTGGAATCAGAATGAGGAGGAAGATCTTAGTGTTTTAATTGCAATCAATACACCTGAAAACAGTTAGGCCAACAAGCCTATCAAAAATTGACTGGTTTCCGAGCACAACCAGGAAATACATGAAGTTGTATACTTTAAATGACATCATCATGAAAATAACTTTCAAAAGGCATAATTGGTTACAAAAAATTAAATATCATTTGAATAAAAATTCCCTTATTGGTCAAATGTAAAGAAAGGTGTGTCTATACAACAGCGTCAAGTTTTTACTTAACCTAACCTGAATGCTATTTGGCCAAGGATTCTCTATACCCAAACAAAGGGTTTTTTTTCTGATTCGAAGCTAAAATCCTTTTTGATCCAGACACTGTGAAGTGTTACCCTAAACAATTTAAAAACCATGAACTTTATACCTATCTTCTACCAAAAGAATGTCTGCTTTGTCTGCTAACATCAGCTAAAAAAAAAATCAGCTAAAAATCAGCTACAAGAGGAAGCCCTACTATTTAATAGACCTTCATTACATCCTAAGAAAATCTTGCTTAGGAGAAAAATCTATAAAACCAGAAAAATATGAATAATCAGAAAGAAAAAAATCATTATAATCCCATCTATACTACATGAGAGAGGCTATTTTTCCACTGGAGCAAACATACCAGTGCCCATATCAACGCATGCTATAAAAGCCCTTCCCCTTTGTGCAATAATCCAGATTGGAATCAGGTTCCCATGTGGCTTATTTTTAGTGTGTGTGTGTGTGAATAATTAAAAAAAAATATATGAATCTCAAGTGAGGGGCTGGAAGATGCTAATTGCAGCTGCTAAAAATGATGATTTTAGAGCTTTTTAGAATCTTGTTTTGGATGGTCGATATATGTGCCCAACTGAATTCTTATATCTCTGCTTAGACCTGGGAAATCCACTTCTGCAACATGCTTACCAAACATGTAGCAGATATTAGGCATGTTCTAGAGGAGGAACATGGTATACCAGCATGGCCACTGCTGTCATCTAAAGAAGTGGCTATACTGATAAGGCGTTTGAAAGCAGGAAAAGCCCCTGGGATCGACCTAATATCAGCTGAAATATTTAAGAGCAACCCATAATAGAAGAGGACTTCACTGGTACCTTTATTCACCAGAGTTCAGAATTAACTCAACAGGTAAAATAGTAGACCAACGAAGACATGCTCTTACTGTCCCCATATTTAAGAAAGACGAACAAACAAATCCAAGTAATTATTAGCCAAATAGCTTGTTACCAGTGATTAGTAAACTATATGCATCTATTCATATTATAAGTTAGTGGAGTGGATATATTCAGAATCACTGTTGGGTACCCCCCCCTTCAAAGCTCTGTTTATGGAATTCCTGGTGGAGCCTGGAAAGGCTATGGTTTGGGTAGAGGGACTTCAATGGGGTATAATGTCATACAGTCCACCTCCCAAAGCATCCATTCTCTCCAGGTGAACTGATCTCTGTCACTGGAGATCAGTTGTAATTCCAGAAGATCTCCAGCCACCACCTGGAGGCTGGCAACCCTGTGAAGCACCCTGCCCAGGCTGCATGAAACCAGAAACTGACAGCTTTGAAGCTAAGGCATTTTTTAAAAAAAGTTTAGACCAAAATATGTTAACATAGCTTTAAGGTTTGCACCATTTAATGTTCTAAGAGGCCCCAAACATGCTGGGTTCTTTTTTATTCAGAACCAAAACTTGGTGAGGGTGCTGGGAGCTCTAGGCAGATCATAGAAAAAGTGAAGCACCAACGGAGACTGACTGCAGGAGGAATTTGAACAGGAAGCTTATTTCAGCAGATAAACAGCCTTAAACATTAGCACAGTTGAGGTTCACTGGGGGAAATGTATGGATTGTGTCTAAGAGAAATTACAACCCGATTACTCCTCAGAGTGCAATAGGACTGGTGTAATCAGTGCAGCAATTCCATTACTGACCACCAACTGATGAGTTGATAATGTATCCGCGGACACTGACCGAGCCTCCAACCAAAGCAGACATCCTTCAAAGAGCTGTTACTGCGGGTTGGCCAGTGCATAGAACATGCTGTCTCTGTTGTCAGCATACAAGTAAGCTACTTGTCTAGGACACACATGGAGAGTGTGTTGCTCAGACATCTGAACTGTAGTACCCCATGCATTACAAGCAGATTCTTCTAATGCCTAGATGCAGCATAACAAACCTCTGTTTGTCCATCATTAGGGCTGCCTACCTCCAGATGGTACCTGGAGTTCTCCCACTATTACAATTCATCTCCAGATAACCAAGATCACTTCCCCTGGAAAAAATGGCTGCTTTGGTGGGTGGGCTTCATGGCAGAAGTCCCTTCGCCCCCCAAACCCCACCCTCCCCAGACTCCACCCCCAAAATCTCTGGGTATTTCCCAATGCAGAGCTGGCAACCCTGCCCATCATGGGCACAAATGCATGTTCAAGGCTCTCCTTTCTTCTGATTGCACATGGCACATGAGTGAAGACTTCCTGGTTTGGGAAGCCATAACTCAGTGTCCAATTTGCCATGATGTGCTTGGACACATTGGCATATGCTTCATCCCAGGGGATGAAACTAAGGTTTAAGATCCCCGTTTTTGAGCAGGAAATATATTCTCTTACATATGGGGGCTCAAAGTAGGGTTGCCAGGTCTGGGTTGGAAAATACCTGGAGACTTTGGGGGTGGATCCTGGAGAGGGCGGGGTTTGGGGAGGGGAGGGGAGGAGCCTCAGCATGGTACAATGCCATAGTCCACCCTTCAAAGCAGCCATTTTCTCCAAGGGAACTGATCTCTATGTTGTCAAAGGCTTTCACGGCCGGAGTTCATTAGTTGCTGTAGATTTTCCGGGCTGTACGGCCGTGATCTTGGCATTGTAGGACCTGACGTTTCACCAGCAGCTGTGACTGGCATCCTCAGAGGTATAACACAGAAAGATGGAGTACTCTCTGTGTCAAGGTGAGAAGAAAAATGGTAGGTAGGTAATTTATATCTACTTCAGAATGTGGGGTAGGGCTGAGTCATTATCTTGTGGGAGTTCTCCAGGGTGGAGATTAGTTGTGAAAGTGGGAGATCTCCAGGACCCACCTGGAGGCTGGCAACTCTAGCTCAAGCTTGTTGTGCACTGTCTCTTTAAGAGGCGATTCCAATAGGCCTCAGTGCAAGTCTGAAAGCAGGAGGGACTCGGGGTTTCTCTTCTCAGTCTCCCTGCTAGCAGCCTGCAGGAATGTGGGACCTTCTAAGAATCTGTAGAACCAGGCCAGGACAGCGCTGGCCTAGAGCACTTAAACAGTTTAGTTTAGTATTGTCATTCCTTATTCCAACTGCCAAGTTACCTGCCCGACAGTTATGGCTAATGAAGAGGCCTTCAACCAAACGAAACTGAGTTTGTTTGTTGTTTGCTCCACTACACAAAAAGGGTTTTCAAAAATTGTCAAGGTCCCAGATACAAGAGCAAGCTCCATAACAAGGAGGGGAAAAGAGAAGAAAGAGGATGGGACTGTGCAGAGAAGGAACCAATACGTCTGTTCTGGAGGCAGCAACAGGAAATGATTTCCCCTGTCAGGTGAGCTGGGAAGAAGAAACCCATTTCCTTATGAAAAACAGTCAGCTTCAGAGAAAAGGCCTAACACAAGTAAAAACTCGAGCACTGAGTAAGTGTTGCAGATCAGCTGCTTGGGAATGGCCTTCAGAAGTCACCACACAGACAACAAGAAAGATCCTTATGATTTATTGCTGCAGCAAGCCGAGTTCTGCCGTCAAACGGCAAGCAAAGGGAACTCAGTCCTCACTCTAAGACAGTAACAAGTTTTATATGCAGGAAGCCAGAGGTAACTCCCCTTCTTTGTTACAAGAAGCCACAAGTAAAGGAAGAGAGAAAAGATTTCAAAATTTTCTGCTTTTCTACACAGTTTTGCATTGTGTTTAACATATTTGCAAAAGATTTCTACACAGTGGTTAACATATTTGGAAAAGATTTCTAAACTTCTGCTTTTCTATACAGCCCTGCACTGTGCCTGCAGACTTTTCAACAAAAGAATACTTTCACTCTACATTGCTCTAGACAGATTCAACATTCCACAAATTTCATAAGTATCTCTGCGGTTAAGCTATATTTCCTGCCCAACACAGGTGCAAACTTTCCACAGCCGAGCTAAGATGCTGTCTGTGGGGCAATCTTGCCGCAAAGCTTCCTGGCTAAAATGGGTCATCTCCTTATATGGGTTTTTGCCTTGCCAGGTGCAAAAGCTGTTTTTGTTTGTTTGCAGTTTCAGCCTACTTTTCTAGCCCTAATATGATAGCTTAATCAGAAATCAATTCCCTGAGGCCTTTTATTAATGCCTCATAAGGCAAGGGGCCTGGGGGAAGGGAATGGATGTGGCTAAGCCATTTTAAAAAGGAAGAAGAAGGGCCTGGGGCTCTCCACTGCTTGGGGACAGGGGCGTTGAAGGCAGGAGGACTTGGAGGAAAACAGTTCTTGGTATTTGGGCCAAAACTCTATGGTAAATCTGGCTTCTTCCATGGAGTTTTTGCCCAAATACCAGAACGTCGCCCTGACATCCCAGACGTTATGATGTAACTTCTGGGTCGCGTGGGCAGTGATGTAGACACATTGCTGCACATCGGATGGATCTCCCTCTTTCTCAGGGTAAGTTCCCCCT
Organism: Gekko gecko; assembly: GCA_029375565.1. Lineage (NCBI taxonomy): Eukaryota > Metazoa > Chordata > Lepidosauria > Squamata > Gekkonidae > Gekko > Gekko gecko. Next base: position 17,909,305 of record JAPDNY010000010.1, read on the forward strand.
GCTGGCCAGCTGATTTGTGGCCTGTCAGCGGGGGACTCCCACCTCCACCAGAGAGCCTGGCAACTCTAGTCCCACTGCAGCAATCCATTGCAAGGGTAGAAGCCCTTAAGCATGTATCAGTCTTGAGTCACCTCTGCATGCAAGTACATAGCCTGGGGGTGGGCAGGCAGATGACCCCATCTTGCTAGCGGCAGCTGAATAAGATCTGGGTAGAGTTTGTTTCTCCTTGGTTTGCAGATGTACCGTTTGGATTTTTGGGAAGCATCAAAAGGCCTTTGACTCACACTCTGCCTCTTTGCATGAACCAGCCCAAAGGGCACAGAGGAGGCTGAAGTTGGTTCCTTATTTGCAGTTCCTTATTCGTTCCTTATTCGTTACTTATTTGTGTAGTCATTCCAGATGTTATTTTGGGGTTCAGAGCTTTCCAATTCTCCTTAGTGTTTCTGAATGGCTACACGAATAAGGAACGAATAAGCAACTGCGAATAAGGAACCAACTTCAGCCTCTTCCCAGAATGTGTTTTGGTATATTCCTTGTTTTATTCTGTTTAAATTTGTTTATTTGAACTGTTTACATGGGTTGGTGGGTTGGTTTGTTGGGCTGCCCTTGGAGAGAAGAGCAGGAGAAAATCATTTAAATGAATCCACTTCCTCCAGAGAAATGAATGACGATTGTCACATGACCACAGAACTGCAGCACTGTGACAAAGGTGCTAAGCTACACTTAGAAGATCGCTTCTTTCAGTGCTGATGGCAATACCAAGCAATATTGGAAGTGTGGAATCACCTCTGTCACATACACACACAAAGGTTGCATGGATTTTGTTCAGTGACTCCTCTACTGGCACTATGGTTGCTGACCTCCAAGTAGGACCTGGAGATCTCCTGAAATTAAAACTGATCTCCACACTATGGAAATCCATTCTGGGGAGGGGGAATGGCTTCCTGGGAGAGTGAACTCTAAAGCATTACATCTCTCCTGAGCTCCCTACCCATACCCTGCCCTCCCCAAGCTCCACTTCCAAACCTTCAGGAATGTTCCAACCCAAAGTTGGCAGGGCTAACTGGGAATGTGCCCTCTGTGCCTGTTGGACTAGCAAGGGTTAGCACACTCTCCGTGTGGCTTGTGGGTGCTGAGTGTATTGAATTCACACTCTTGATTAGCACAGATCCATCTACAAGTGTCCCCATGGGGTTTTATCTGAGTCTTGGGAGAACATTCTGGGCATAGTTTGAGCTCTGCAAACCATACAAACAAGAAAGCTAGAGTGGAGTCCCATGATGTCCCTAGAAGTCCTTGGTGCAAATCTTTCCTTCATCAGAGTGATCTTGAACCAACTGTTTTTCTTCTGAAACTGCTTCACACACTGTGAAGTTGTATAAGTGTGTATTAGGGTTGCCAGGTTCCCCCTGGCCACCAGCACGGGATGTGGGGTAAGGTTGCCCATTCCAGGTTGGGAAACCCCTGGAGATTTGAGGATAGAGACTGAGGAGGGCAGGGATCTCAGTGGGGTACAATGCCATGGGGCCCACCCTCCAAAGCATGCGTTTTCTCCAGGGGAACTGGTCTCCATAGTCTGGAGATGAGCTGAAATTCTGAGGCATCCTCAGGTCCCACCTGGAAGCTGGCATCTCTAGTTCATATATGTTGTTCTGAATTTACTGGTGGGAGGGTAAGCAAATAAAAGTACACAACTTGCACAAATCCCTGCCTTTCCACATGGTATATACAGGCAGTCACAAAGGTATGGCAGAGAAAGGATATAGAAACCAATGGCCTTTATACTGATGCATACTTCAGTTTCAAAGGTACTGTTTTCTCATACGATTGGTTGTGTACCAAGACTGAAGCTGGGAATATAGACAACTCCCAGGCACAGAAGTTCTCTGACAAATGCAGAACTGTTTTGTCTTCTTTTGTAAAACCATAAATAGGAACAAACCCTAGTAATTATCCTCTCTCAATCAAATTTGTCTGGCTGTTGGCCTGAGTTTGCCCATAGTCTTTTAATTTATCCTTTTCCAGGGTTCAGAATTCCTCCAGAGGTTTGTGTCAGGTCCATCTCTGTCTCAGACCAAAGTTTTCCATGGGTTTTTTCCCCCTTTGCTTTAGAAGCCTGCCAAAGCCCATGGTTTCAAAATGACTACAAACAAACCAACTGAAACCAGATCCATCAAAACGAAATAGCCTCCGAAATTCCTGCACCAAGAAACTTCAGGGCTGCCAAGGGTGAGGAGTGTCTGTCAGAATGAGGAACCAGGGATCAGACAATCTTCACAAAGGACTGAGTCCAAGGATATGAAAAATAACACCCAAATGAAAATAGAGCTGTGTTGTGCCTGGGTCTCCACAGAGAGTCACTAACAAAACGTACACAAGTAGTGCCTGACAGGAATATTTGAAGCCATTTCTAACCACTGCATGGAACTATTTTTCATCATTTCTAGGTGCCTCTTATCAGCATGGGCCTTGTGATGTATTTTGCACAGAGGGAGGGGCAGGGAAGAAGATTTTAATCTTTATCTCAACAAATGATCGAAAAAAATGTAAATCTCTTAGCAAAAGCTGCAATTGAGTTATGAGGGCCTCACTGTTTTACTTACACAGTGCGTTTTTCTTTTGTTTAAGAATGATGGTGTTGATTTAATGTATCTAGGTAGAGGGCAGAGTAGAACTGATGGAGAAGCAGAGAGAGCAAAGGACCGTCTGTCTCAGGTACAGTTTTATTTTTAATTTTCCTTTGAGGGGAAAAATCTCTTTATTGGATCAACTGAAAATAGCAAACCCTGAGATACAGGAGAATACATTGTTTAGTAGTAGAGGGCACACTAGGATTGCCAGGTCTGGGTTGGAAAATACCTGGAGACTTTGGGGGCGGATCTGGGAGAGGGTGGGGTTTGGGGAGGGAAGGGGCCTCAGCATGGCATAATGCCATAGAGTCCACCCTTCAAAGCAGCCATTTTCTCCAGGGGACTGGATCTCTGTTAGCTGGAGATCAGTTTTAAAAGCCAGAGATCTCCAGGCCCAACCTGGAGGCTGGCAACCCTAGGGCACACCTTGGAAGCTGGAGGTGCCAGGTTCAATGCACGCTGAATCACCAGTTGAAAGAGGAAGAAGAAGAAGAAGAAGAAGAAGAAGAAGAAGAAGAAGAAGAAGAAGAAGAAGAAGAAGAAGAAGAAGAAGAAGAAGAAGAAGAAGAAGAAGAGGAGGAGGAGGAGGAGGAGGAGGAGGAGGAGGAGATTGGATTTATACCCCACCCTTCACTTGGAGTCTCAGAGCGGTTTACAAACTCCTTTCCCTTCCCATCTCCACAATAGATACCCTGTGAGGTAGGTGGGGCTGAGAGAACTCTAACACAAACTGCTCTTTCAGGAACAGCTATGCCAGAGCTTGTGACTGACCCAAGGTCACATCAGCAGGTGCAAGTGGAGGAGCGGGGAATCAAACCCGGTTCTCCCAGATTAGAGTCCGCACACTTAACCACTACACCAAACTGTCACTGGAGTACACTGGAGTACTACTACCCTGGAGTACTACTGCAATTCAGAATAGGCAATACCTGGCAAGATGGACCAGCAGTCTAACTTAATATACAGCAATTTCATTTTAGAAGAAATACATTTTCCTCTTTCTGCACAAATACCAAAATATTGGTTGTCTACCCCAGAGGTCCCATTCAAGTTGTACGAATGAGATAAAATTGGTTGCATGGAAACAGCCATTCCATGTGGGCATGGGTGCGCAACATACATGGAACAACTGCATGTATTATTGTACTGTGTGCATCTTTACAGCACAGGACACATCTGTGCAATAATCTGTATAGTCAGTAATCTGGTTCCCTCTCCATATATAACCCTGGAAAAGATAAGATTTCTATGGCGTACTTAAAAGAAGATATGTTTTCAAAGGTGGGCTGCTGCCTAGCTTATTATACAATTTTCAGTATTTGCCAGTCTTAGTATTGTCATTCAGCTCTACTGGAGAACCAGCCCTTGAAGAAGATTCCTGTCTAGGGTTGCTAGGTCCCCTCATCACTCCAGTGGGGGGATTTGGGGGGGCATTCTGGTGGTCCTGAAGCTGAAGCTCAAATACTTTGGCCACCAAATGAGAAGGGAGCATTCACTGGAGAAGACCCTGATGCTGGGAAAGATTGAAGGTCAAAGAAGAAGGGGACGGCAAAGGAAGAGATGGTTAGACAGTGTCATCGATGCAACGAACATGAAATTGAGCAAACTTCAGAGGACAGCAGAAGACAGGAGGGCCTGACGTGGTCTGGTCCATGGGGTCGCAAACAGTCGGACTCGACTGTGCGACTGAACAACAACAACAACAACAACTGGTGGTGGATGGGGATGACCCCAAGCCCTGCACCAAAGCCCCACCCCCAAGAGCAACCACCCACCTGGCCACCCCTCTCCCTCCCCTCCTGCCCGATTTAAAGGTCTTCAGCTGATTGGTGGGGACCGATCAGCTGGTGGGCCCTTTAAATATAGCAGGAGGAGGGGCAGTCACAGGCTGCATGCCCAGCTTGCAAAAAGGCCCTTTAAAGCAGGGGTGTCAAACATCAGGCCTGGGGGCCAGAACTGACCTATCCAGGGCTCTTATGTGGCCCACAAATAACTAGTGCAAGGGAGGGAACAGAAGACTGTTCAGGGAGCGTGGGTGGAGCCACTCCAATTGTGGCTTCAGCATGGTGGAACAACATTGTCTGCAGCAGTCAAGCAGTATGGGAGCATCTGCCCAGTGCTGCACCCCTGGCTTTTCAATCCGCCCTTATGGGTTTTCCTTTGCACACATCCCTCCCAGCCCATGAGGCCTTGCAGTGAGGATACGCCAACTCAGAGCTTACCAGTTGCTGTCCTTTATACATTTTGTATCTCTGGTACCTGGTGTTACGTTTTATGGCACGCATGGCCCGGCCCAACAAAGTGACATTTATGTCAGATCTGGCCCTCATAACAAATGAGGTTGACACCTCTGCTTTAAAGCATCTTTTTTGCGAGCAGGTTGGGGTCCACAGCTCACGGGGCTGGGGGGAATCATGTGGTCCCCACTAATCAGCTGAAGCCCTTTAAATCAGGTGGGAGGGGAGGGAGAGGGGTGGCCGGGAGGGTGGTCGCTCTTGGGGGCACGGCTTCCGCTGGCGGCCAGCTAACCAAGAGTGGATTGGAGCCCCAAAAAGTGCGGGAATCCCTGCGTGGACCTGGGGGCTGGCAACCCTATTCCTGTCCCATGATTGCACCTCTGCTAGGTCCCATTCAGCACTGGCTCTGCAGGAGCCAGGAGGAAACATCTCAGGCTTCCAGATGGAGAAAGCCCAGACCTCAACTAGACTGCAAGGCTTTGCAAGCTGAACTAGGCAGGCCAAGAGGCTTGAAGCCTCCAGACAAACTACAAGAGAGTCAGATATAAATTGAGGTTACTAAGACAGTTTCCTTGACATGATTCCAGAGTGTGTTGTCAATAATACACAAATTCCTTATGAAAGGCAATAACAATGCAGTTTTGGAGCAGCCCTAAGGAACGTCCATTCACCCCTTGTCTACCAATAGAGAAGACCAGGCTGCTGAAGTTAATGTCTGGGAGCTTTAGGGGGGAACATAAGCACCTCATATTGGAGTTCTGGATTTTATAGAAAGCTGAGGATGAGGGGTAGTCAATGGAGTCCTTGAACTTCAGGAAAATACAGCTTAAGAAACTTACAGAAAAAGATAATCCATTGGAAAAGGAGCCCAAGTTGTGTGGGAGTTCCTAAACAAAAACAGTTGCTGAAGGCATAATTGCACAAATAACACCCACCAAGGTAAGACCATCAACAATTCACAACTATATATGATCAAAACTGTATATTACGTTCATTAAAGTACAAAGATGGGTTAGTGGTCATAACCCACTAGAAAGTATAAGCACATATCCAACAGATTGCTCCTAACAATTAGCATATTTTCCAAAAAGAACATGTTCAAAGCCAACAGTAGGCTCCTCTGTATCTCCATACATAAATAATGTCCATAGACCCCCAAACAGAAAATAACTGCCATAGTGAGTGTCTTCTGCCACAGTTACTTTCTGTCTGGAGGTCTATGGACACTATTGCACCTCCGAATTGTTGATGGCCTTCCTTTGGTGGGTGTTATTTGTGGCTATACTTAGGGTTCCCTATTGTCTTTGGCAAAGGCATAATTGCAATCATTACCAGTGACAAAGTGGCCTTCACCTGGATAGCTCAGGCTGCCAGATCTCAGAAACCCAGCAGAACCAGTGCATGTACAGAGTGCCCAAAGAAGGTGCCCCCATTCTCCATTGTTTTCAATGGAGGAAAAAAATAAAGCATTTAAGGGAAGGCACTGGGTTTTGCTGAGCACTAGTACATTGCATTGGTAATGCTCAGCACCCTGTACATGCACTGGCTATGCTGGGCTTGAAAAAAAACTTGGATTTGTTGAGCTGGGATTGCCGCAGTGCCATTGGTTCCGCTGGGCACTCTGTAAACACACTGAGTGTGCCAGGCTTTCAAAGACCCCCCCCCCCGGCTTGGATTTGTTGAGCTGGCATTGCCATAGTAGCACTGGTTCTGCTGGGCTCTCTGTACATGCAGTGGCTCTGCTAGGCTTGCAAAAAAATCCCACCCAGCTTGGATTTGATGAGCTGGCATTATCACAGTGGCACTGGCTCTGCAAAAATTCCCTCCCACCTTCAGTTTCTACTGCAGAGACTCTCGAGTTTTACATCACTCCATGCTTTTTTTTTGCTTTCCCCCCTCCTTTGGAAATAATGGAAGATGGGGGCACCTTCTTTGAGGACCCATAGAATTGGATCCCCTGGTCCAAACTTTTTGAAACTTCAGTTTTGTTTTGTTTTTTTGCTTTAGTAGAGGCATCAGAAGTTATGCTGAAAAATTGGTGCCTCTACCTCAGCAAAGAGCCCCCCAGATCCCTGCATACCCCCAGACAGATTTCCCATTATAGCCTATGGGAATCATTGACTATAATGGTCCCCATAGGCTATAATAGAGCTTAAGGCATTTAAAGGTGTCACAGTCCATTTAAATGCATTCATGAAGCTGCTGCTTCACCTGGAGCGCACTGTCTTTAAATGCAATTTAACTGTGGCTGTCCTGTTTTCCTGGAAAATCCCAGGTTTTTTTCTGGGAATATCCAGGATTGACTATGCTTGCTACACACACCCCTCTATATTCAGCTGAAAGAATAGCCGATAAATACCAGTAAGGTATTTTCTGGCTCTTTTTAGGCTCAGCTGAATACACACCCCTAATATGCAGTGGCCAAAGTGAGATTTACAGTAAAATAAGGGATGGTGAAGTGAGAGATTATGATTTGTTTAAAGAACAAGCAAGACAGAGATTTGGACAGACATCAGACCATAGCAGGAAAGAGTTGTTGAGAAAGAAACCTCAGGAAACTTATGCTCAAGTGATATGTAGGTTAGAGTAGTTGTTAAAGCAATGACTGGAGGGAACAGAAGTGAATAGCTGCAAAGATATTATCAACTTCATAGGCTTGGTGCTGTTTTCCAGATTGTGACTCACTGAATGTTGTTGGCTGGTACAACATAAGAAGCCAGAAACTGTAGCCCAAGCTGTGCAGACTACAGATCAGCTGGTGTTGTTGAGTGGAGAAACCAGGGAGGAAAAATTTCTCCTCAGAAAAATATTTTAAATGAGGTGGGCCACAGCCAGGGCCTCACCTGCCCAACAAAAACAATACAGGAGGTGGTAGGGAAATGGCAAGATACACTTCAGGGCCAGTGTTCCCTCTAAGCTGAGTTAGTGTGAGCTAGCCTCCGGCTCACACATTTTTGTCTTAGCTCAGGAAGAATGGCTCCAGAGCAAACTAATTTATGCAGTAGCCAAATCACTCCTCACAACTTTAATGCCAGTAGTTCACAAAGTAGAATCTTTGCTCCCAAGACTCCACAGCTTAGAGGGAGCATTACTCAGGGCCAAGATGAGGGAGCACGGAGGACATGTTACTAGTATGATGAAATAGGATTACAGTTGCCCCCTCCAATGAATGAATTGACAGCCTGTATAACACCAAAAATGAGTAAATTTCATAAAAGCAGCACAGCCCACCATGGCACCTAAAGAGTTGACACTGAATGTTCAGAAGCCCCAGTGGAGCACACTATAGGTACTTACAGACAGTTTAGGGTTCAGGGCATGCCAGAGTGTATGTAATCTTAAAACCTGAGGAAGGCATGGATCATGAGTAAGTGAACCTGCAGTCATGGATGGAATTCCAGTTATTAACGTGGAAAGATTCAGGGTCCAAAGTTAGTGCCATTAAACCCCACTTGGAAAAGTCAGAATGCCTAGTGGAGAGATAAAGCACAGCAATTACAAGTCTGGGAAGACCTCCTTTCTCAGTCCCCGTAGCTAAAGTCAACATACAGTGCAAAGACTAAGGTGGTCTTTAGGAGGTAGGGGTGCTATTTAAAAACTTTCAGAGCCCTAAACAGCCAGGGACCTGCATGTCTCAGGGATCCTCTGTCCTCATATGTGTTCTGTAGAGCCCTGCGCTCAATGGACCAACACCTTCTGGTTTTCCCTGGCCCAAAGGACGTCTGACTAGCCTCAACTAGGGCCCGGGCCTTTTCAGCCCTGGCCCCAGCCTGGTGGAACAAGCTGTCAATCAAGTTCAAAGCCCTGCTGGATCTAATGCAATTCCACAGGGCCTGTAAGATGGAGCTGTTCCGCCAGGCTTTTAGCTGAGGCAGTTGGGCATCCAAATTCTTCCATCTCTCAGCCTGCCCTACCGGTGGCCCTGGCACCACTCAGAAGAAGTACATCATGGCACCGCTATCAAGGCAATGTATGCTGGTCTTAGCATTTTTTGAATTTTACATTTCAGTTGTGTAATAATGTGATATTTTATTATTTCACTATCATACTTTATGTTACCTATAGCCCACCCTGAGCCCAGTTGTGGGGAGGGCATGATATAAAATGAATTAACTAATTAATTAATTAACATGGCAAAGCACGTAGCCAGAGCAGATGTGACCACTTGCTCTCAGATCAGAAGTCAGCAGGGGAGATGGACCCTCCAGAAATCTCATGCTATAATGAAACCTCTGAAGAAGACTTAAAATCAAGGTGGTTTGGAGGGAACCAACATGATTCCAACAGGATAAAACGGATCAGTGGAATTTATAGCAGAACAACAACAGGATGACATATTACAATTCCACAGGGCCTGCAAGACAGAGCTCTTCCACCAAAGATTTGATTGAGGGGCTGCACCTAATTAGCACAACATCGACTGAGGAACCAGTGCCCAGTAATATATCTTTGGCTGCCTGCCTCTGTCTAGGTGCTTAACATCTGCGCCCACATTTTATATGGGGTCTGACGCCAGTCTACATCTAACGTTGGTCAGATTTTCTATGGTGACAATTAAGGGCAGTTAACTTGCCATCAAAGCTGTAACATTTTATGAATTGTTTTTAGATTTTGTCTTGTTTTGTCCTTTTAAACTTGTATGATATTTGTGGATCTGTCAGCTGCCCTGAGCCTGCTTTGGCAGGGAGGGTGGGATATAAATGATATAGATAAATAAAGACAGTTGTTAAGGGACTTGGGTAACACAACCTTCCCCCCCACAACTGAACATCTGTCAGACTCGGGCTGTTGATTTAATGTCATCAAGTCATTATATTGCAACTGCTTGGTTTCACTTTTGTATCCCCACTTGCTTGGCACATCTGACTTTGCTCTTTTGCTCTTATCACTTGCCCTCGCTGACATGGCATCCCTGGGGGGCGGGGGAGTGAGTGTGAGACTGTCTGCCTGTAGTTTAGGGATGCGCCGCAGTAACTCTTCTTCACACAGCCCCCAAGGAGTTCTCAGGTTTTCACATTGTATTCAAACATGGGAGAGATAAGACTCTGAGAATAGCTAGTTGGGCTGTATACCTATCATGACCCTTAGTAATGCTGGTGTGTATGACGTTTGCTTGGAATGTGGGCCTTGTTCCTTTGTGTTTAATTCCCTGCTTTGGCATCACCAGTTCTGACAAAGATGTTCACCTCTACAGTTAACCAAATCTTCTCAATAAACTTTCCAAAGGAAAGATTGTGTAAAGAGTGGTTCTACTGGGAGCCTGACAACATCCTGAGAGATTTATATATAAACATGGCAGGCTATATCAAGAGTTTCTTAAGAAAAGAGGACAAGCTGTGTTTGAATCACATGAACAGTTAGCGGCACTACACAAATACAGGATGGACTTGCTGAGAGTGGCACGGGCTAGTCCTCCCACTTGTCCCCTGGGAGTGAGCACAACTAATAATAGTTCGGCCCAAGACTTCTAAAGGCCTGAAATGGGACAGAATGTGGCAGAGCACTGTAAAACACGTGACATCTGCCAAAAAAACTGGGAAAGCAAAAGATAAACCTAAGTTTTTTTTAGATGCAACGCAACTCATGAAGGGACCATTTAAGCAAACAGGCATTGACCCAATAGGTCCATTACCCAGGCAGATATGACGGGAAAGCAAATATATCCACACTGTCATGGAATATGCCATAAAATATCCAGAACCAGTAGCCCTGTCAAGCATGGACACAACTGTAGTAGCCGATGTCTTTGTTAATCTCTTCTGTAAACTAGGCTTTCGAGCTGAAATAATTTCTGACATGGGAACACCCTTCATGTTAGCCATCATTATGGGAAGTTAATGGAGTGAAACATATAACCTCAGCCCCATACCACCAAGAAACCAAAAGCCACATAGAATGGTTTAATGGGACATTGAGGAAAATTATAAAAGCTTGTGTGGCTGACCGCTCAAACAACCAGGACGTAAACTGCATCTGCTGTTCACATTTTGTGAGGGTACAGGATTTAGAGAGTACTCGAGATGCCAGGGTTTAGTCCCTTCAAATTGTTCTGTAAGAGAAGAAGGCGAGAGGTCCCCTAGGTATCATCAAGGGAGGCTGGGAAGGCAAGTCATCTGAAGAGCCTGAGAGTGTGTTCCAGTATATAGCGATGTTAGAAAACAGTTTAAACATGGCTACGCAAACAACTGGAGAGAACAAGCATTGAGCACAACAGAAATAGAAGTGATGCGTGCAGAACTGAATGTTCAGAGAAGGAGAAATTTAAAAAGGGCGTATGGGAAAAGACTAAAAGGTAAAATTACCAAAACATAGTATAAAGGGCATTTTTTGCAAATATAATTTTTAGGGAAATTATATAACATTATAACTTTAAAAACCACAACCTACTCAACATTCTACCATTTTCTCATAATATATTAACATTTTTATCCCAGCTTATCAATCTTATCAGCTATATGATAAACCACAAATAACCTCATAAAATTTATATATAATTTTAACATAACAGTTTGTGTGTATTGTATTATACTGCAATCTCAAATGCATTGAAAATCCTTATGTCCCCCCAACAGGAAGACAAAAACGATGTGTGTGTATTTGGGGGGGGGGGTGGCGGCAAATGTAAAAATGAAAAGTTGAAATTATTTTGTTGAGGTGTATATAATTATCTCTCTAAGGAGGTGCCAACAGGAAACGTGCACTTGAAAGTAGTTTGGACAAATTTGTAATATTTTCAAGTATGTAGCGCCCAATGAGAGCTAAAGGTCAAAGTGATATTCGTGATTTAAAGGGATATATAAACGAGACAGCAGAAGAGTGACGGTCAAGTCTCCCAAGTTGTTGTTTTTTAATACAAATAGCAACTACTGCGGAGCCTCAATAATACTCAGGGAGGTCTGAAATGTTTCTTTGCCTGAATTCATCCACTTGGCAATGATATTCTCCCTACACAGGTAATAGCTTAAGATGACTAGACCAGCAGAACAACACTAAGGAATCCTAATGTGTGGATTTCTTCATTCTTATAGATTTAGTTGCTGGGAAGTATATGAAAGAGGAAGAAAGATGGGAGAAACATCAAGAAATTTATAGATACATGTATTTTTATATAGAAAATCATGTATCCATTTTTATAGCTGGGCTGTATATGAAAGAGGAGGAAAGGAGGGAGGAACATAAGAAATAAGAAATCAGGGAGGAAATAAGAAATTTATAGATACTTCTGTTTTTAAATTTAAAAGATTGAGTATTTTATAGTATTTTCAGCAATTCTATTGAGTTTAATAATCTAATAATAGGTAATTTTGAAGTTTTATGGGGACTTCTCAAATGGCATGTTTTATGAATAAGGGGGTAATGTAATTATCTATTATTAAATATTTCTGTGTTACAGATTTTTTCAATTAAAGCACAATTCTATATTGGTATATGTTCTATTATGGTTATATAAAGGTTGTATTCATATTGATAGAACCCCCTATGGTCCTATGGTGCCTTCATAGTCTATATATTGTTTTTTATAAATATAAGTATTTATTGGAAGTCCTTATTTATTTACTGAAAATTATTTTTGAAAGGAGGAGTGACAAATGAGACAGATGCAATAATACATATTTCATAATTCACCCTACTTTAACATCTATCCAAGCATCAAATACACCAAGGCAGTTCTTATAATCCAATGAACATGGAATAATGAGCAAACACCCATATCCACGTGCCATTATTAGACTTCAAGTGTGCTGGAAGTGAAGGACTTTGCACAGTCTCTTAGCCTCAGACTTCAGAGGGGGACTATAGAGAGTCAGAGAGATAGTTAGTGTTGTGTCCGCAGACCACTACGGGCCATCAACGAAGAGCCGGAGCTTGAGTACCTGAGAACAATGGGACTGAGGTTCCTGGCTCCCGCGTAGGGGGACCAATGGGAACGGCGGCGGGAATTCAAACCCGCCAATGGTACCAGGGGGCGTCCCCTCTCTAATGTATATAGTTGGCCTCCGGGCCAGGTATCAGTGTCTCATGTTGTATAATAGCGAACCATGCTGATCACTACATCGCTGTCTGTGGTTTCATTATGCATCTAACCCACTATACAACAGTTAGGCCAGGACCCTGATCATCCTTCCCTTCTACTGGCCTGATACTGTTCCTTTGATATGTAGATTGTGACTCTCGGGGAATCTTCCTTCCATCCAGCCTGACATCTTCTCTTCACACTATGCTTCTCTTCTCCATCTTGGCACCATGAGGGCAGGACATGCTTCCTGTATCTCTATCCATCCTAGCTAGTTAGACTGGATTAGAATACTATCTCTGTTCTATGGAGTTCCTACAATAAAAGGACTCATATTAGTTTTGCAAAGATAAAGACACTCTGTGTGTAACTTTGTTTCTTATCAGCACACAAAAACCAGATAAACTCTGCTGCGTTATGTGCCTTGAGCACTCTGCTAACCCAAATAATCCTTCAAAGTGGTACTACTTAAGTTTATGTAACTCACACCAAAGATAGACTACAGACTTCTATTGGTTTGATATTGCAATACCTGGTATGGCTTCTCCCAAAGAGGTCTGGGGACTGTAATTTAGTCTGGAGTTGAGAATTCTCTATTATAGATACCTTGCTCCACATTCCCTGGCAAAAGTAATCTCAAGCATAGCATTGTGCTAAACATTCTGGTGTGTGCACAGTAGTCACTTGCTTATTGCAACTTCTCCAGTTCAAGAAATAAGACATTCATTTACTGAATATGAGGCAGTGCCCCCTACCATCATCTTTAGTCAGTTCAGTAAACTGACCAACATATTAAAAACATAGAATTGCCTGCTGTTTATCTTTGTACCTGTGTAGTTGGAAGCATTCTTTTATTTACCAATATCAGAATGCATTCCCTGCCTTTATTGCCCATACAGGCAATGGCATCTATTTGAGAACTGATAGTCATAAGTGATAGCAAGATTAATTGGGTTCATGGGCAGACACTGACAGCATACTCAGACATCTCAGTAGTAAGTCTCAACTAAAAAGAAGTTTCAAATTCATGCTTTTTCAAATGAGAGATGGTAACATGACCATTCAGGCAAGACAGTAATCTAGTTGTGTGAGAGAAAGTGCAACTGTGCAAATAAGACACATCTTAATTTGGCTGAACTAATTCCAAAGAGCTTACTGAATGATCAGCTCTTTACTTGTGACTAGTGAGTAGGACATGCACACAACTGGAGGGTGTTTGAGCATAACTATAAGAAATACCCAAGACCTCTGTTATCCAATGCTAGATCATTGGTGATATCATATGACATTTGGCTAATGACAGAACCTTTACTTCTCATAATGAGAGACAACCTATGGTATAATAAAGAAGAGCAATATGAGATTCTTACTGTGCCAAGATCATCCTGCGCTCTCCTGCTGACTGCCCCAGCTGCAAGCCCATAGCTAATGTGGGGCCCACGGGGCCCAGGGGCCCACTGTTTTTGCGGGCCCAATCCTCAGCTCCCCCTCCCTCCGGCTCCCTCACCCCCTGATCGATCTGAGCCGTCATCTCCATTTGAGCTCATCTGCAATGAGCTGAATCTCTTTAGCAGCAACCAGGGGTTGACTGAGTCACAGACACGTTGGTCGGATTGCAGCACTTAGCTCCTCCTGTTGGATTTTCTGCGCCAGGCTTCAGAAAAGATTGTCAGGGCTCAGGAAAGGAGTGAGGGAGGAATAATGCCAATAAAGGTCTGTGTGTGTGTGTGTGTGTGTGTGTGTGTGTGTGTGTGTGTGTGTGTGTGTGAGGGAGGAAGCTTGATCCCCACTCTCGGGTTTTTTAAAAAAAAAACACGGCAGCTTTCCTAGACCTTTTAGTGTCTATTAACTTTGGGATTCTGGCTCGCCTCAGAGGAAGGCTTTAGTGGGGGCTGTGCGGGTGCATGCCAAGCAGACCCCCCCTTGCCCTGGAGCCTTTGATGTAATTAGCTGGTGGGGCCTCCCCAAGCCCCCTCCCCAAAAAATCCCTAGCTACGGGGCTGCCCAGCTGCCTCCTTGGATTAAAAAAAAATCATCTAGGCATGTTTCTTTTAGCCACTCTGGAGTGATGCAGTCAAAGCTTTGACACATTTTAGGGTGCACAGGAAATCCAGTGCTCCATCAGACCTCACTATAATAGATTGCTATGAAACCCCTTTCGACTGAAGGCTGTTTCTCTGCACTAATAAATATTACACATTTTATTTCCTTTTGCACAATGAGTTCCATGAAATAATGAATGCACAGTTGCTCATTGTGATGAAAAGAAAGCTTTAACTGAGATTTTCTGAAATATGACAGTGATCCCCTTAACAGCTCCTCTGCCCATTGACGATTATATTCAGCTTGCATGACCATTTACATTGGTAACAGACAGAGATGATTTGATTGTAGCACTAGAAAGGCCTTCACAGGTTGGATCCTATCAGAAGAAGAGAAGAGATTGGATTTATACCCCACCCTTCTCTACCCGAAGGAGTCTCAAAGTGACTATTTCCTTTCCCTTCCCCTCCCCACAACAGACACCCTGTGAGGTAGGTGGGGCTGAGAGAGCTCTTTCGGGAACTGTCCTTGAGAGAACAGCTCTGAAAGAACTTGTGACTGACCCAAGGTCACACCAGCAGCTGTGTGTGGAGGAGTGGGGAATCAAACCCAGTTTTCCCAGAGAAGAAGAAGAAGAAGAGATTGGATTTATGCCCTACCCTTCACTACCCAAAGGTGTCTCAGAGCGGCTTACAAACTCCCTTCCCTTCCCCTCCCCACAACAGACACCCTGTGAAGTAGGTGGGGCTGAGAGAGCTCTTGACAGAAACTGCTCTTTTTCAAGGACAGCTCTTATCAGAACTATGGCTTGCCCAAGTTCATCCAACCAGGTGCAAGTGGAGGAGTGGGGAATCAAACCCGGTTCTCCCAGATTAGAGTCCGTGCTCCTAACCACTACACCAAACTGGCAGAAATCAGCATTTCTACTCTGTCTCATCTAGTCCCCCTCCACTTTGCAGTCCCTTGTTCCACATGGCTTTTCCAAATGTTAGTCACACACACCTTGTCATAGCTACTTCAGTGATCAAAAGAGGTCTGTTTTGATTTCGCTGCTGGAAAAGCTGACGGGATCCAATCATGCATCTGGATTACAGAAATATTATTGATTTCAGCTGTTCCCAAGCCTCCCTCCCTCCAAAATCCTATTTATGTAATCAATACATCCTTCCAGGATTCCTTCCCAAGGGAACAGGTAAACACAAAGAGAGAACACAACAGAAAATGTCTTCCAACAGACTAAGAGGAGTACCACAGCAAAGTCCCAGGGCAGATTGATCCAGTAAAAGACACCCCTCCCAGAAAAACACAAAATGTAATGTCTCAGGGAAGTGGTAGTATTTACTGTTTGGTGTAGTGGTTAGGAGCAAGAAGTCTAATCTGGGAGAACTGGGTTTGATTCCCCACTCCTCCACATGCAGCTAGCTGGGTGACCTTGGGCATGCCACAGTTCTCTCAGAGCTTTTCTCTCAAGAGCAGTTCTTAGCTAGAGCCCTCTCAGCCTCATCTACCTCACAGGGTATCTGTTGTGGGGAGAGGAAGGGAAGGAGATTGTAAGCCGCTCTGCAACTCTGAGTGAAAGGTGGGGTATATAGCCAATCTCTTCTTCTTTTACTACTGGGTCCTTTTATACTCTTTTTACATTTTACATTTTTCCACTAATAAGAAAGGCCGGACTCAGGAGTATAGATAAAGGTAAAGATTGAGAGGCAAGTTTTTTTCAGGGTGGGGAGAGAGAAACACTTTTAATACTTGGAGGGAGAGAAAATGCTTTTGATGGGGAGAGAAAAGCATGTAGGCAGAAAAGAAAAACAATTTGGGGAAAGTGAAAAGGTGATTTTCTGGACTGATAGCTGAGGGGAAAAGAGGTAATCTGAAAGAAACAAGACAGCTTGATTTTTGAAGTGGAACAAGAAAAAAGTTTAGTTACAAAGAAACAAACTGTGAGGTAAATAGATAATAATGTAAGACATCTCTCCTTATATATAAAAGAGTTTTCGTGTCCCTCTTGCCTCAAAGTTCCACACTCTCCCACAGCCTTTGGCTCCCTGAACTGTCACTCCCACAGTGTGCCAATCCAGTGCCTGTGTTGCTGCAGTCCTGCCCACCACAGACATGGCGGCCAGCATTGCCGCCTCAGTGTGGTGTGAGACAATGGGTGGGAAGGACACTCTGCTGGCCCAACACTGAGAAGGCTGAGGCTTTCCCCCTGCTCCTGGCCGACCCGCCAAGGCAGGCGAGCCAGGAAGGGACTGGGAGGGAGTGGGGAGACCTCCCTGTTGCTTCTCCTGCCTGCCCATAGAAGCGGGCGAGCAGGAGAAGCCTCCCAGAACCCCCCGCCCCCTCCTGGCCCACCCGCCAAGGCAGGTGAGCCAGGAAGTGGGCAAGCAGGAGAAGCCTCCCAGAGCCCCCCATCCCCTCCAGGCCTGCCTGGCAAGGCAGGTGAGCTGGGAAAGGCCTAGAAGGAAGTGAGGAGGCATTTAAAAGCCTGAGCAGGAGAAGCCTCCGAGAGCCCGCCCCTTCCTGGCCCACCCACTGTGGCAGGTGAGCCAGGAAAGGCCCAAGAGGGAATGGGGAGGCCTTTAAAAGCCTTCCCATTGCTTCTCCTGCCTGCCCACCAAAGCAGGCAAGCAGAAGGCTCCCAGGGCCCCCCCACTCCCTCCTGGCCTGCCTGCCAGCCGATGTCTCAAAAACACATCCCGCCACCCCCCATCCCTATTTTGGTTCCCCACAGCCTACCACCGGCTTCTCGGGGACAAGCACCTGCTAGGTGGGTGGGATGTGAGGCAGGAGGGCCACCAGCGACTGCTGCAGGATGCCACACTCACCCAGGCCCTCTTCCTAGAGCTCATTGCATTCATTTCCGCAACGGGCCTTTCTCCTAGTATAATATAAAACAATAATATAAAATGTATTTCTTAAATGATCAAATAGCTAAATGAGGAGTTGTGGGGTGTTAGGCTTTAAACAGGATATGCCTCAGGAATGCAGATTGATTCAGGTAGGTAGCCATACTGGTCTGAAGCAATGGAACAAAGTTGGAGTCTAGTGGCACTTTTAAGACCAACAAAGTCCAAATCAGGGTATGAGATTTTGTGTGCATGCACTCTTCGGGTGTGTTCAGACGGATCTTTTGATCTGCCATAGGAACGACTCCCTTGCGGATCAAAAATGCACGACCAGACAGAAACATCTGCGAAATATTCCGGTCCCATAGGCATCCCGTTCTGCTGCGCCTCCAATCCTGATTTAAAAAGTAGCAGTTTCAATGTAGGGTTTTCGCTTACCCGCGCAACAACTGCAGACTTTCTTCTGTCTGGTCACTCCATTAGCGCGCGATGCTCCCGTCGGCTTGGTCTGACGTCAGACCGAGCCGACGGGGGCGCGATTTTTAAAAATTGAAACCCCATGTGCGCTTTAACGAGGAAATGCATTCAGCGATAAGCGCAACGAGGAATGTAATATTCATGCTTATTTCTTTTAGGGACAAGATGTTACCGCGATGGGAGGTGGAGGGGGGAAGGACTGTTCTAACTTGCAAAATAGTCCCTCCATTGATCATGATGGCAAGGGGGAGGACCGGGACTTTGCTGAAAACCCTCCGCGATCGCCTCAGTTCTCCAAGGAGGCGCAGCCTTGCCTATGCGAATGTACAAAACTTTTTTTTAAAAAATCCTCGGTGGATGCCGTGTAGACAAATCACGGTGGGAACAACGCGCGGTGAGGCTATTTCATGGGGGGGGCGTCTGGTCGTGCTAGGCTGGATTAAAAAAATCGGGATAAAATTTTAGGAGGGCTCATGGCGCGATTGACTGGCCGTCTGAACGCAGCCTTCTTCAGATACATTGAAACAGACTTCCTCAAACCTGATATATAGGTAGTAAGTTTGAGTCCAGTAGCTCAAACTTAGTTCTCACACCCGTTGTTAACTCTTTTATTATCCGTATGCTAATTTGCTGCTATCCACAGGTCTTAACAACTGCACTAATCCAGTCTTAGCTATACTTATTGCTCAGTTGCTTATGCAGCTTGACTCTAATTAGCCCTTCCTGGCAACTAACACCCCCACCCCTATGTAATGCTTGAAGAAGTCTGTTTTAGTATATCTGCACATGCTAAGTTACTCAGTTCTTGCTTATACCCAGAATTAAACTTTGTTGATCTTAGAGGTGCTAACTGGACTCAAACTTAGTTCTCACGTATGTTTGTTAACTCTTTTATTTGTATGCTAATTCCCTGCTGTTTACAGATCTTAACAACTGCTTTAATCCAATTTTAGCTATATTTATCACTCAACTTACACACCTTGACTCTAACTAGCTTTTCCTGGCAACTAACTCCCCCCCACCCCCTTTACCTATATGTAAGGCTGGAGGAAGTCTGTTTCAATGTATCTCAAAAGAAGTGTGCATGAACACAAAGTCTTACATCCTGAATTAAACTTTGTTGGTCTTAAAGGCGCCACTGGACTCAAAAACTTGGTTCTCTCATGCAGGTCCATCACATATAAAAATACAGCCCTCTGCTGCACTTCAGTTACACAACAGACCCAGCAAACCCTGCCAGCATACAATGTAACACCTCAGTTTCCCTCAGAGAAGGGAACTCAGCCAAAGATCTGACATCTCCTGCTCAGATCTTTAATTCACACTCCTGCTGGACTGGCCTTTCTCTCTTGCCCTCAACTGCCAGGGTCCAACTGTCAGCCCTCAAACTAACTAAAACCTCCCTCTCAGATCTAAACTTTTCCAGAGCGCACAGCTCTTCTTGGACAGTTCAGAGCTCGGCTCTCATTGGCTCCAATGTTGTTGGGGGACACTTTTAGGCTTCTTTTAGGCCCTGCCTGTCACAATCCGTCTGGAGGATATTTATGGCAAATTATCTGTGTTGCTTGTTTTTATGCCACTCTTTCTCCAGGGTGCCCAGAGCCGTCTATACAGCTTTCCCATCCTTATATTATCCTCACAATAATAATCCTGAGAGGTGGGTCAGGATGGGAGTGTGTGACTGGCCCAAAGTCACCCAGGAAGTTTCGTGACAGAGGAAGGATTTGAGCCAAGGCCTTCCAGTTCCCACTCCAACCATTTCACTACACTGGCTCCCCCCCCATGTCATCCGCTGGTGTGAAGCATTTTTTTATTCTTCAAGCTGGATGTTAAGGCCATGGAGCTTTCAGGAGTAGGAATGCCAGCCCTTGGCTAGCACCCTCCAAGAACTTGGAGTGGGGGAGAGACATAGGAAAACGATGGGGCGTGATGCCATGACCTCACCTGTGGGTACTTGCTTACACCTCATTGGTCAGGCTGCACATGGAGTCCTGTGTGCAGTTCTGGAGGCCTCACTTCCAAAAGGATGTGGACAGAATGGAGCGGGTGCAGAGGAGAGCGATGAGGGTGATCGGGGGCCTGGAGACCGAGACTGACAAGGAAAGGCTGAGAGACTCAGGAATGTTCAGTCTGGAGAAGAAGAGGTTGAGGGGGACATGGTTGCTCTCTTCAAGTTTTTGAAGGGCTGTCACTTAGAGAGGGCAGGGAGCTGTTCCTGTTGGGAGCAGAGGAGAGAACCTGGTGGGCTCTCCCTCACTGGCAGTCTTTAAGCAGCGGCTGGACAAACACTTGTCAGGGATTCTTAGAGCAGGAGGTTGGACTCGATGGCCTGTATGGCCCCTTCTGACTCTGTGATTCTAAGCGACATCACAGTGTGAAGCACTGCTTTACAAATCCCCCAAGTATGTGTTTCTAGAACATCATGCAATGCTGTGATATTGCTCCCAGGTACTAACCTGGAAGTGACATTGTGGCATTGCCTGATTCCAGTCTCCTCCCCCACACACAATTTGGCTCCTTCTGCTCCACCAAGCAGCAGTGGGAGCCCGGGGGCGGGGGCTAGGGGTTGGGATGGGAGCAGGAGGTTGCCTGCCATAGCGGCAACCCGGTCTTTCTAATCCGGGGGGAAAGGGAAGCAGACAAGGCAGCTCAAGGCAACCTCAGGAGACAAGCTGATTGGCTGCAGATGGAAGTAAAAGTAGATGGGAAACTTCCTCATGCCAACATCCAGGTGGGGCCTGGAAATCTTCTAGAATCATAACACATCACCAGATCACACAGAAAGTCCCCTGGAGGAAATGACTGCTTTGAAGAGTGGACCGTTCAGCATTATACCCTCCTAAGGTACTTGCAGGGTCGTGGTGGCTCAGAGGTAAAGATGCTGAGCTGTAGACCAGAAGGTCTGTAGTTTGGCAGTTCGAGACCCTAGACCCACGTGATGGAATGTGCTCCCGTCTCTGGCCCCAGCTCCTGCCAATCTAGCAAGAAATTGCAAATAGTACCTTTGGTGGGAAGGTAATAGCATTCCATTCACCTTGGCATTTAGTCATGCCGGCCACATGACTATGGAGAAGTCAGACAGCGCTGGCTCTTCAACTTGAAAACAGAGATGAGCACCACCCCCTAGAATCAGATTCAACTAGCTTTCAAGCAAGGGAAGACTTTATCTTTACTAAGGTACTTCCCCTCCCCAAACCTCTGCCTTCTTCAGGATCCACCCCTAAATCTCCAGGAATTTCCCAACCCAGAGTTGGCAACCCTGTTTAAAATGCACTGAGCAGTAAAATACCAGCCTTTCTCTTACTATTTCTTGCAACAGTGGAAAACTGGTCAGTCGGCAATTCTAATCTCTATTCAGGGTCACTAACTATGTAAATGAAACTGGATTGGGGTCTTGATGAGCTTACTGCAATAATCAAAAATCAGTGTCAGATACGTTATGAATTAGCTCCAGCTGTGCCAGCCAGGGATGATCAGCCACAGCTTCTGGAAGTAGCGGGATTTGGGAAGCTGGATGGTGGATGAACAATGGGAGTGGGGGAGGAGATTGGATTTATACCCCGCCCTTCACTTGGAGTCTCAGAGCAGCTTTCAATCTCCTTTCCCTTCCCCTCACCACAACAGACAGCTTACTTTACAGGGTTGTTGTGAGGGTAAAATGGAGCAGAGGAGAATGACAGGAACCACTTTGGGTCCCCATTTGGGATACAGGCAGGGTATAAATGAAGTAAATAAATAAGTTTGGGGTGGTGCTTTACCAATGTAGTAGTAGTAGTAGTAGTAGTAGTAGTAGTGGTGGTGGTGGTGGTGGTGGTGGTAGAGGAGGAGGAGGAGGAGATTGGATTCATACCCCACCCTTCACTATCCAAAGGTGTCTTAGAGTGACTTACAATCTCCTTTCCCTTCCCCTCCTCACAACAGGCACCCTGTGAGGTAGGTGGGGCTGAAAGAGCTCTTTCAAGAACTGTCCTTGAGAGAACAGCTCTGAAAGAACTTGTGACTGACCCAAGGTCACACCAGCAGCTGCATGTGGAGGAGTGGGGGATCAAACCCGGTTCTCCAAGATTAGAGTCTGCACTTCTAACCACAACATGAAACTGGCTCTCTCTCGTGAGTGCTCCTACACATTATTCAAATATGGCACAAACAGTCTTGTAATAATCATACTTAGATTTGTGCATATCATAATGCTTCCTTTGCATTCGCATAAAATTCTAGTACTTCCTGAGCTTTCAGAGCCCAAAGATGCAATGCAGAAAGATGGGGAAAGAAGCAGATTTTTAGAGGCAGCATGGGAAGGGAACTTCTCTGAATGGCTGCTTTTCCCAGATAAGGATTGCTATAAAATGATGTTAACAAAACCAGCCTACCATTGATAGCTGGAAATCCATATGGTAGTTTGGTGACAGACAGTCCATGTGCAAGAATTCAGGCATTGCCCTACCTAAATATGAAGCTAAACCCAGCATTGTACTTTTAAAGTGCATTAGCAGGCAAATGCATAAAAAGTTGGGGAGGGGAAGGGAAGCCTCTCTTTAAAATGCTCGCTTAGTAATAAATATGCCAGCGACTGGAAAGAAAAAAAGCTAAGAGTAACTGGCTAAGTTGGTTACTCAGGAAGGAAGAAATTGTTCAAAAAGAAGTAAATGTAAACTCACAAAGGCCTGTTTGAAATCAACTGTGTATCTAGTGTATCTACATTTCAGTAAAGCCTTCGAGAAGGTTTCTCATGATGTCCTTGAGGATAAGCTGGTTAAATGTGGGCTGGATGGTGCAACTGTTGGATGGATTCATGGTTGGTTGAAAAATCATACCCAATGAGTGCTCGTAAATGGCTCTGCATCTATGTGGAAGGAAGTCTTGAATGGAGTACCTCGGGGCTTGGTCCTGGGCCTGGATTTTGTTCAATGTTTTTATAATGACCTGGAGGAAGACATAGAGGGGATGCTTATCAGATTTGCAGATGACATGAAGCTGGGTGGGATTGCTAATTCTGAAGAAGAAAGAGTCAGGATTCAAAATTATCTAGATCGGCTGGAGCAGTGGGCTGAGACAAATAAAATGAAATTCAATAGAGATAAGTGCAAAGTCCTACACTTAGGTATAAAAAATCAGAGGCACAGATATAGAATGGGAGGGACTTGGCTTGACAGCAGCTCATGTGAAAGGGATCTAGGTGTTCTGGTTGACCACAAGCTAAACATGAGCCTGCAGTGCGATGTGACTGCAAAGAAGGCTAACGCAATCTTAGGATGCAATAATAGAAGCATTGTGTCCAGATCACAGGAGGTGATAATTCCGTTCTGTTCTGCTATGGTCAGGCCTCACCTGGAGTATTGTGTCCAGTTTTGGGCACCATACTTTAGGAAGGATGTTGACAAGCTCGAGCGTGTCCAGAAGAGGGCAACCAGGATGGTGAGAGGGTTGGAATCCAAGTCTTATGAGGAAAGGCTGAAAGAGTTGGGTATGTTTAGCCTGAGAAAGAGAAGGCTTAGAGGGGACATGATTGCAGTCTTCAAATATTTGAAGGGCTGTCAGGTAAAAGATGGAGCAGATCTGTTCTCTCTTGCTCCAGATCGCAAGACTAGATCTAATGGGTGAAAATTACAAGGGAGTCGTTACCGGCTAAATATCAGGAGAAACTTCCTAATTGTAAGAGTGGTTGAGCAGTGGAACAGACTGCCTCAGGAGGTGGTAGATGCTCCTTCACTGGATGTTTTCAAGCGGAGGCTGGACGACCATCTTTCGGGTATTTTGTAGGGCTATCTTTCGGCTATGCTCCTTCAGAGTGCAGGGGGTTGGACTAGATGACCTGCAAGGTCCCTTCCAACTCTAACATTCTATGATTCTATGAACTGTATCCAGACTTTTTGTTGATTTGATGGGTCCCTTAATTATTTTTTTGGAAAGAAACTACTCATGAGTTTGTCTTTATGAAACCAGAACTAGACATTGACAAGAACCACTTGCGAGACTGGTTCTGTTGTGTGGAATACTACGTTATCAAATACATTTTTAGACATTTTAGACATTTTTTTTTCTTTATGCTTATTCATGTTCAGTACTCACACAGCATCAATAAAAATAAATGCTTGAAGTCATTGGCCTTGATCCAAATTTACTGTGTGCAATCGTGGGGATAAGCATGTGGCACTCTCTTTAAATAGCAGAAAGCATATCACTCAGCAGGTGGGGAGGAGGTAAAAAGCAGTCATCAGCTTCAGCCCTCTCCTCCTCCTCCCAAACATTGTCAGGTTGCCAACCTTCAAGTGGTGATGGGAGATCTCCTGGGATTAAAACTGATCTCTAGATGACAGAGATCAGTTCACCTGGAGAAAATGGCGGCTTTGGAAGGTGAATGCTATGGCATCGCACCCCATTGAAGCCCTGCCCTCTTCTGGCTCCATCCCCAGATCTCCGGGTATTTCCCAATCCAGAGCTGGCAACCCTGTCATTTGGATATGTCCCTAAAAGTCTGCTATTAGAATAGAACTGTGGTGCAGTGATTAGAATGCTAGTAGCCAGGGCTCTTTTTGTAGCAGGAACTCCTTTGCATATTAGGCAACACACCCCTAACAACACACTGTAAAAAGAGCTCTGTAAGCTCTTGGAGGATTGGCTATATTAGGGGTGTGTCACCTAATATGCAAAGGAGTTCCTGCTACAAAAAGAGTCCTGCTAGTAGCATTTGGGGCAACTGACTTTAGACTGGACTTATTTACCATTCAGACATTTTCTGCAGTGTCAAGTTACCTCCTGCCTGCTGTTCTATTCATTCTCCTTCCCAGGTGCAAAAATGCAGATTGGCCCCTCTTGCGGCGCAGTATAGAAATTCCTGGAAACGGGGTATTTGGATGCTGTGTGCCATGAGGGGGGAAACTGTGTTTTTGCTCCCAGGAGGGAGGAATCATCTGCGGAAACCAGGGAAAGCTGGGGATGAACAGAACAGCAGACAGGAGGTAACTTGGCACTGCAGAAAACATCTCAATGTTGCATACATCTTTTGTAAAAAAACCAAAATCCAAAGTTGGCGTCAGATGTTCATCAGGTACTCTTATAGAACTGAAGACCAAGACGGCCAAATCACAAGTATGCAGGAGGAATGATGATTCTGTTAGACAAACTTTTTTCCCCTCTTTTTTTAAAAATAGATGCATTTTTTCCATAAAGAAATCGGACACCTTGTTGGTGTTTTTCTTATCGTAAACACTGGGTCACTGAAAGGAAATAAGCAAGATGAAAGATCACTGTGGTAGTAAATTACTTCCATCTGCAAATGCTGTAAATCATGTAGACATAAAAAGATAAGTTATAGTGTGAGCTCCAGAGCATCATGTCTTTGGATTCTAAAATGTTCATCTTCCAAAGGCTTTATTCTGCTGCCAAGATTAAGAAACATGGAGTCATGACTGAAGAACTGGACCATGTCAAAGGAATTGGACTGTGGAAATGTACTTCTTCTTCCTCTTCCTTTATCATTTTCATCTTCGGGGCTCCAGGAAAATGGAAAATTCCAGTTCAATTTCTTTAATATTTTTACTTCCTCAAGCCCACTGAAACAGCTTCAAAGCCAAACTGTGGTGGCAACGTAAAACACTGGGGGAGGGGTTTTCGAACTGGGGACTCTGTTAAGCAGACCCTGGCATTTTACTCTCAGTACTGCTGTCGCTGCAGTCCAAAAGAAGCTGTGTTTAGAAGAAGATGGTACTTCAGTTACTGGCTCAGTCAGAGGACACAAAGGCGCCAATGGGGTTCAGTCTGGCCCTGTAGTGCCCTCTGCTATGAACATGGCTTCTCGGTTTATGCAGTTTGTCACTTGAGGGCAGGCCAAGCTGTCTGACAGCTCAGGGTTTGTACTGCCTCAAGCCTGCTACCCCTCACAGAGATTGACCCTTGTCACAACAAACAATTTAACATTATGCCTAAGCATTTTTTTCAAAAAAATTTACAATGCTTATTTATTTTATGAGCAAACTTTATAGTAACCTCAATGGAATTTCTCAGCCTGCCTGTTTGTGTGTAATCCGTTTACTCTGGTAACCCACAAATTCATTCCAAAATGCCAAAGAATTTTCTGAGCATCAGGCCAAATTCCTTTGGAACTGGGGTGAAAACAGGAAAAGTCAATAGCATTATGTATGTAGAATTCTCATATATGCACCAAGCCTAACCATACCAACAATTGGCATTATTTTCAAAGCAGAGAATGAAACTAATTTCTGTATGATAAAAGAGAAAGTACTTCACATGTCTCTAATGTAGAGGTATGTAAAAAATTGTATTTTTCAGGTTCAGGTATACTGAACCTGAAAAATATTGGTATTTTCTAATATTCCTGAATCCCAGTACCAGTTTGGTATTGGGATTTGGGATTTTTTGGAAATCCTGAATTTTATCAGCTCCATTATACCCTATGAGGACTTTTATAGTCAATGGTCCCCATAGGGTATAATGGGGAATTTGTCTGGAGGTATCTGGGGCTCTGAGGGAGCTGTTTTTTGAGGCAGAGACATCAAATTTGCAGCATAGCTCCTGATGCCTCTCCTAAAAAAAACCCCTGAAGTCTCAAAAAGATTGGACCAAAGGTTCCAATTCTATGGGCCCCCAGAGAAGGTTAACCCATCCTCCATTGATTTCAATGGAGGCGAAAGGCATTTAAAGGGATCACAGTCCTTTTAATCACCTTCTCCAAGCCACAAATGAACTCCAAAGGCATTTAAGGGGCTCACAGTCCCTTTAAATGCCTTCTTCATGCAGTGAGTTCACCTTGAAAGCATTTAAAGGTACTGCAATCCCTTTAATGGCACTTTAACTTTGGTTATCCAGCAGTCCCAAAAAATCCCAAATATTTTTGGGGTTTGGGGGGCTCAGCCATTTCAGATAGCTGGAAAAACACCCAACTCTTTCTTGCCATGAAAAGCTTCTTCTGCTCATTTTTATCTGTTAAAATAATAGAACATTTTTTCTCCAGGCTGTTGGAAACCCTAGAGAAGAGATTATTGGAGACAGTTGGCATTGTTGTACTATTTACAAAAACATAGTGTTATGTACCCAGGGCACCACCGCAGAGGCCCAGATGATAGTTATGCACAGGGGGGCTTTCAAGGTTTGGTGGCTGTAGTTTGGGCCCTGGGGATCTTTCAAAATCTCATGGACTGTCTCCTAAAAGGCATTCCAGGAGTCCAGCTGTTTTTTGATGATGTTCTGATCATGGCCCCGGATTCCAAGACCTTCGTGGCCTGGCTCCAGACAGTGCTTCAATGTTTCAACTCTGCCTCATGGTGAAGCAGGAGAAATGCCTCCTGGGAGTGCCATGGGTATACTTCTTGGGGTTCACCATAGATGCACAGGGAATCCACCCCACGGATGACAAGATCCGGGCCATCGTGCAAGCTCCAGCCCCCTTGTCCAAGGCAGAACTTCAAGCCTTCTTAGGACTATTAAATTTTTATCACTCCTTTCTCCTTCCCAAGGCCATCATGGCGGAGCCCCTCCACTGCCTCCTCAGTAAGCATGCCCCCTGAGTCTGGGGCCCTAAACACGCTGCTGCCTTCCGAGCGGTCAAGGAACTGTTGTCTTCCAACGCTGTCCTCACCCACTTTGATAAGACCTTGCCTGTGATGTTAGCTTGTGATGTGTCTCCTTACAGGGTGGGGGCGGCCCTGGGACACAGGTTGGCTGATGGCCGTGAGGTTCCGGTTGCCTATTACTCTCGTACATTGTTGGCAGTGGAGCAAAACTACACTCAGATTGATAAGGAGGCTCTGGCGACTGTGGCGGGGGTAAAAAAAATTCACAATTATTTGTAAGGCTGGCCCTTCACAATTGTCATGGATCACAAGCCCCTCTTAGGCCTTGTCGCCCCCAACTGCCAGACCCCACAGATGCTGTCTCCCAGGGTGCTGCGCTGGTCGATCTTTCTGGCAGGGTACTAATATTCGCTCCTCCACCACCCCAGTAAAGCAATGGGCCATGCCGACACCCTGAGCCACCTCCCATTGCTGTCATCAGATCCTGACCCTGCCCTGGCTCATCACACTGCCCTGCTGGAGTCCCTGCCTGAGAGGCCAGTCCAGGTCACAGAGGTGGCCCACCACACTGCCCATGATCGCATCCTCTCCTGGGTCTTGGACTGGGTGGGGAGGGGTGGCCCGCTGGCCAGGTGGGGCCTGAGTTTGTTGTTTTCTCATCGTGCAAGGACAAGCTGTCCTCCCACAAAGGGTGCTTGCTGTGGGGTAGCTGGGTCGTGGTTCCCACTCCATTACACAAACGGTTCTTGTGGGGATTGTCAGGATGAAAGCGCTAGCACGTAGCTATGTGTGGTGGCCGGGGTTAGATAGTGAGATAGAGGAAAAGGTAAAGCAATGTCAGAAATGCCAAGAGTATTGACCCGAGCCTCCGAAAGTCCTGGTGTGGCCATGGGAGTCATCACACAAACACTGGACATGGTTACACTTGGATTTTCCAGGACCATTCCAGGGCCAGGTCTTCTTTATCCTTGTAGATATGTACACAAAATGGCTGGAGGTTGTGCCAGTCCTCTCCACCTCCTCCCGCTCAGCCATTCACACAATGTGGTGGATTTTTAGCGCTCAAGGTATCCCTGACACTTTGGTCACAGACAATGGGACGGCTTTCACCTCCGTCGAGTTCCAAGAGTTTGTCCAATACTATGGGATCAGGCACATACGCTCCGCCCTGTTCCACCCGGCAACAAATGGCCAGGTGGAATGAATGGTCAGAACCACAAAGGATGCCCTACGTCGCATGGACCCCGGGGCCACCTTCCTATTCGGCCAGCGCACGACCCCCCACACTGCGACCGGGTGGAGCCCAGCTGAACTACTCCTGGGCTGGCACCTAACAATCACTGGATCACCTTCACCAAGACCTGGCACCAGAACTCAGCCCGGACACCAAAGAGCAAGCGGCCGTGCGGGGATTCTTTCCAGGGGACCCTGTGTATGCCCGGAATTACGCAAGGGGCCCCGCATGGATTCTGGCCAGAGTGATCCGGGTAACAGGGCCGTGCTCCTATGACATCTCCAGTGAGGACGGCCAAGTACTAAAGCAGCACATCGATCAGCTACACCTCCGCCTACTCCTGGTGGAGCCTGACAACAGCGAATAAAAGAGCCCTGACTTCCAAGAACAAAAGGCAACCACTCCTGCACAACTGGCCACAAGCAGGGTACCCAAGGCAGAAGAAACCATCCCCATGGATCCACCCAGTAACCAGGAACCAAGCAATGCAACCATCTCAGTTGAACAACCAGGAGAAGCCCCATCAACACCGGCACCTGCACCTCCCCACACACAGGCAGGAACAACAACAAAAAGCACGGCCCCAGCTACGGAAGTTCTCCAGTCCACTAGAGAGTGGAAAAAACCCACATATCTGCAGAACTATGTCAGCTAGGGCACTCGGGACCAAGGGAGGGCTCATAGAGTATGCTGTATGCTAGAGGGGGGTTGTTTTGTTTTTTGGTATTGTGCCCCCTTTTACCATTTCATTTTATTTTTATAAGCTGATTATCCAAAAATATCAAAGGGCTTTTCTTCTAGCTAGGCTAAATGCTTTTCCTCTGCCTGTTTTAGTGGGTATATTCTGGGGAGTATGCTACTCAAATTGATTATGTGAATGCAAGCCTGGGGCAATTGAAACTTTATCCCATATCTACTTTGTGTGTTGACTTGCCCCTTTGAGAGATCTGTGGATATAGCCAATGATAGCTTCCAAGGTTTCCAGACCTATCCTGCTCACTGATACCAATCCTGGTATTACTTTGGCTGTTGCTAAATTTTTGGCAGCAGTGACTTTTATGCAAGGTTGGATATAGTGCGTGGTATTTGTAAGACTGGTTCTGTCCAAGACTGCTGGGTCAGTGGATTGAGAAGGAAGGAAGGAAGGAAGGAAGGAAGGAAGGAAGGAAGGAGAGAGAGGGGGGGGAGAGAGAGAGAGAGAGAGAGAGAGAGAGAGAGAGAGAGAGAGAGAGAGAGAGAGAGAAAGAAAGAAAGAAAGAAAGAAAGAAAGAAAGAAAGAAAGAAAGAAAGAAAGAAAGAAAGAAAGAAAGAAAGAAAGAAAGGAAGGAAGGAAGGAAGGAAGGAAGGAAGGAAGGAAGGAAGGAAGGAAGGAAGGAAGGAAGGAAGGAAGGAAGGAAGGAAGGAAGGAAGGAAGGAAGGAAGAGGAACATTCAATAGGAAAAAAACATGGACAGTACTACCTATCCCCCCCCTTCGTGATGACTCTAAAAATCCTGCTTCATTACATCTGGCTAACATCTCTGGCCTCTGTGTGGCCATTGAGTTTTGATTTCTAAACTGTGGCTGCAGTCACACACACTAAATAATCCACTTTCAATGCACTTTCCATCTGGATTTTTACTGTGTGAACTGGCAAAATCCACTTTGAAAGTGGATTGAAAGTGGATTATTTAGTGTGTGTGACTGCAGCCTGCATCTGGTTGAGATTCTTCACCTTCTATTATCAGTCAATATTTAATCAGCTTTACTCACTTATATGCAGGGCTCTTTTTGTAGCAGGAACTCCTTTGCATATTAGGTGACACACCCCTAATGTAGCCAGTCCTCCCAGAGCTTACACTAGAACCTGTAAGAAGAGCTCTGTAAACTCCTGGAGGATTGGCTACATTGGGGTGTGTTGTCTAATATGCAAAGGAGTTCCTGCTACAAAAAGAGTCCTGCTTGTACGAAATGGTAGTCTCAAATCTTCTTGGATTCCAGACTGGCCTTTGATCCTTTCTTGACCTCTCTTGGTGCTTTAATGTTTATTGCCTTTCGGTATATTGTATTTTTCTCATCATATGTCTACTCCAATTAACTGTATTTAAATCTCATTTAAATTTGAAGGGGAAAAAGTGTCTGTGTGTAATTTGATTAATAATCTCGAGCAGTTTTATATTAATTACGATTGGGATGGTAATTGTAGGTCCAGTACTTGCACAAAGAGAGATCAAACTGTTGTATAACTTTCAGGCAGACTATTAGTCTTACCTAAGGAAATACATGGCACTAAGGATGCAACTGCTACAGCCTGATTGTCTACGTTTACTCAGTTGTAAATCCCGGCATGTTCAATGAGATTTATTCCAAAGTAGGTCTGCGTAGTATTCCAGCCAAGTTACCATATAATCCTGTGCAGTTACTGCAGTGTCAGCCCATTGAGCTCTTCATAGGACTGCACTGTTAGGCTGTGGTCACACTGGCAGCTTGGCGCAGTACGGTGGCACCTCAAATTGTGCTGGTTTAAACTATAGCAGGGCATTTCATCCAGACTGCACACCCTGTGGTGAGTTACCTTCACAGCCATCTCATGGTGGAGCATCCACATTAGTGTTGCACTTCAACCACAGGATGAGCTGTAAGGGTGGGTTTTATGTAAATGCAGGTGGATGGATGTGCATATGCACTGATGCACACAGGCATATATAGCAGCACCTAAAAAAAAGGTTATGGGAACGGATCTGCAAGTTCAGATGTCCTTTCTGGGTCCCTTTCACTGCAAGAGAGTTCAGACATTGGAACCCCCCAAAAAACAGAGGGAACCTCAAAAAAACCCGTTAATACTGGACTTTCCCTGGTATCTGTTTATTCTGCTTTCGTTGCAGAGCAGCATGGGCTGCCGATGACTGCACCATGGGAGGCAGATGTCCTCATCTGGAGGGGCCAATTTATTCCACTCAGGTAACACCATTATATTGCCACAAATTTTATGTGTGACCGCATCCCCAATCTGTTTAATCAATAGAGTCATCAAGCTAAACTTTTTAAAATTCGTCATGGATGCCAATTTCAGTCAGTGCAAGCAAATTTTAATTGCTGGCACTGTGAGCTGAGTGCAAACTTTAGATCCTAATTATGGCCTGATATGTTGCACTAGTGAATGAAAACAATATTAAAGATGGACTTCCCTTCAAACAATGAGAACTTTCATTTATCATATTCTAAGTTCTCACGTTCTTTAATATTATCATGGTCTGAGTAACATGCAAATTGATTTATATTTAATAAGTTAACTGATCTAGGCGTTAAAAGGCAGATGATGAGTCATCTAGAAGTTTTTAATCAGTTGTACATATAAATGTGTCCCCCACCACTTCCTTTTTTATAAAGCAATACAGATCCTGGAAAATGTGTATTTTAAGAAAGAAAAAGCTCTTTTGTTTGCCTTTCAACTAAAGCTTTGTCTCTGTACTTAGAGAGAACAAAGACATTTATTTGTATGTATGGCTTCCTCAACTTGTTGCTTCCAAGACAGCGGCACACAAGCATTTAGATTTCAGGGGTTGTTTCTTAGCAGAAGGAAAGCAATTATACATCTTGTTCATAATGACGATAGGTGAAATTCTTCCTTGGCACCTCTCCATGCAGACTGAACATATTAGCTAGGGGACAATCGAGAGAAATTGCCAGATCTTTCCTTTTTCCCCTTTTTCATCAGCAATACCAGCACCATTGTTTTTGAGTGGCCTGGCTCCATGTTTAAGAATCTGTTTCCAACAAAAAGGACCTCCAAGTGTTTGCTTTGATTCTGACTTTGATGAGATCTCTCCAGCCCTCCCAAGAAGACAGGGGAATACAACAATACGGCCAAATTCTAGCATTCATCAGAGCACATTTCCTCCTGTCCAAACACTAATCAAAGAAGAAAATTCTTGGGCTGTTACAAAATATGCAGCATTGAGATGTGATGACAGTATCTCACCAACTACTTACCAGAAAAAAACCCAGCATTTGTTCTCTTAGCCTCCAGTTGTATGCAGAACTGTGAAAGGAAGCCATGCCACTAACTGGCACAAGCAGGCTGCCAGAGGGGGTATATGGTCTCCAGACCTTCATTGGGTTAAAGATACAATAGCCCAGACTGCCAAATGATCTGAAGTTCAGGATTTGGGGCTTTTAAAAAAGTAGTGTGTGTGTGTGTGTGTGTGCGTGTGTGCTTGCGTGTCTAGAAGTCATGGTGACTTCTGGTGATCCCTACTGGGGCTTGGACATTTTTCAGAGAGGTGGCTTGATATGCCTGCCTCTGTGTCCTGGCCCTGGTATTCCTTTGGAGATCTCCCTTCCAAGTATTTGCCAGGGTCAGTCCTGCTTAGCTTCCAATATCTGGCGAGATCAGGCTTTCCTGGGCTATCCAGGTCAGGGCTGAAGTTCAGATTTTGAAATTCAAAGGGGCAGATCTTTGGAACTGATACCATCTGGTGGAGCATAGTGGCGCCTGATAGGGACAGAGCATGGCATGCTGGACAATCAAGGGAAGAAGCTGGTGGTGTGCAGTGTGTCAGGTCAGAGTCTAGTCAACATGGTGGAACAGAAAATGCCATTGTTTCTCAAACTAAGCAGAAAATAGCCTCCTACCTTGATTCTTGCCCTAACCGGATTTTAATCTTTAACCTTTTGTATGGACTCTACTTACTCCTGATTTTCTCAGCAGTCCATCCATAAGCATTAGAATTGGTTTGGATGCAGTTCTTCCACACATCTGCCCTTCTTGTGCATTTTCCCAAACTCACCCTTCAACTGTGAAAATGCAATAAACCAATTCCAATAAACTATTTTCTTCCTCATGTGCCTTAAATAATGAAGATTTTCAAGGGAGGGTGCCATTGTTATTGGTGTCATCACTGCTGGTGTCACAGCCCCGCTTATGTTTTTTTTTAAAGGCCCTAAGATATTGATATATCAATGTAGTAATGTGCTGATAGTTTAAGCAGTTTCTTTGAATTCCCACCTTTCATTTTTTTTAAAGTAAGTCTTTAGTCTCCTCCCTCACTTGCCTTTTTCCTTATATCTCCATGAGGGAAGGAGCTAGAGACTTACTTTTTTAATGAAAGATGAGGATTCACTGTTTAAACTATTGTTACAACACTACATCAATACATCAGTATTTAAGATCAGGGTTAAATTGGTTTTGAAAGAACTAGGGTTTGGGGAATGGGGAATAACTAAAAAAAACCAAAACTAAAACTAAAGCACAAAAATGCATGTGGAAACTGTATGGAAACCAGAGCAGTACAGGGCAGAACTGATAAAAAAAATGCAGAAAAGCCCTTTCTCAAATCTGTAAATTCTGTAGAGGAAGCAAAATTGTGTTTGGGAGAAGCAATTTGCGAAGGTGTCCTCCAGCGCAGCAAGTATCTTTGGGGTATAGCCCTTGGCACTGAGTATTTTGGAGAGGCAGAACAGATCGTTTTTCCTTTGCATCCACCTGAGCCCTGGAAGAGGATTATTACAAATGCTCCATTGTGGCCCCTCTGGTATGGCTACACAATGTGGTGTAAAATGGGAATCAGGACTGGAGATTAGAAAAGCATGGATCAGGGGAAGAGGATCATACTCATGGAGATCTCCTCTGCTGTTGCTGTCCTGTGCTATATGCTGCTCCTTGCCTTTTCCAAGGACTTGTTTCTAACCATAGATGTGTGACTAGGTTTTAACAATGTTTCAGTTCATTTTGACCACCATACCCTTTGGATCCCACATACGTTTGACTTACCAAAATAATGTCCACTGATTTGAAACTTAAGATGTGCTCTTTCCGGCAGCTTTTTCCTTCAATATTTTACTACTCTGTTTCAAGGAATGTTGACTTTTAGACAGAAGCAGTATACAACCCAGCTGGCCACCATCAAAGAAGTGGGAGTGAATCTTAGGACGCTGAAATAAACCACAGGTTATCCAGGAATTTGCAGGACCTTGTTTGTGCTGTTGAGCCCAGGATACAGCGTCAGCCGCAGAATCCACTAGGGTATGGTTGAAAGCACAACCAGTGAGAGAGAAGGACTGGATCAAACTAAAGGCGCATCTATCTCAGCATTCTTTGTCCATCACCAGCCAGTTGGATAATTCTTGGAAGCGCTAGTAGGGACTGAAGCCTATCATCATCCCCAATTGATCGCCCAAAGGAGATGGTATTGAAAGACAAGACATTTGTCATTATTTTACTGGGGGGGCTCATGTGTGTGTGAGTGAGGGGGGGGAGGGGGAGAGAGAGAATTGAGTTTTCCAAAATTAAGAATGGTGGAGAGGAGGAGAAATTTTTCTTCTCTCATAATATCAGAATAGAGTAGAATGTTCACCATGGTTCATTTTATTTGGCCAAGTAGAGTGCTCATCAGGGCAAGAAAAACACGAACAAATAGTTCAGCCCAATATGCCTGACATTACCTTTTAAAATTGAAGGTTACCAGGCATTTCTTTTTCCTCCTCCCCTTGTATCCTCTAGGAAACTATAGGAGATGCTGAAAATTTTAATTTCCAGAATACCTATCAGGCACAATAGATACTACAGCTCCCAAACTGCACTGACGGAAAACACAATAAAGAAAAAAATATTGGAGGGAGATGTTTTAAGGACTTTCCCTCCTCTCGGGTTGCCTCATCTGATACCCCATTGCTCCTCAAACACAAGGCAGATATTGCTGTCAGCATAATTAACACAGCAATGGTGCACAACCTGATTAAAGTGTCGATACAGGTTTATTTAGGAATTAACATACTAAGATAGTAAAAAGGAGACAGAGACAGGGCCCTAACTATGGCCCGATCTGCATCTAGCATTTGCTCCACTGTCTTACCAAACCCACACTGGAACAGAAATTCCCATCTACATTGCATGCCACTTTCACTTCATTTAATCTCTGGTTTTATGGTGGCTGTCTGCATAGATTTGTGGCCGTTTTATGGCCATTCGGGGGTGACTCTGCAGTCAGTACGATGTTGGCCCGGGGTAGTTGAATGTGGTTTTGAACTGCATCTTTTTCTGTTCCAGTGTGGGTTTGGGAAAACAGCTGAGCAAATGCTAAATGCAGATTGGCCCATTATATCTCTAGTTGAGAGAGAGGGTAAGACTGAGTGTGAAACTTCTGAGAAGAAACAGCATATTGCCCTAAGAGTTGTAATCTGGAGACAGAGGAGGGATGCCACTTAAAAAAGAGAGAAGGTGCTGACCTCACTATCCTATCTGATTGTCTTCTTGCTGCCCCCTGCAGGGTCTTCTTCTCTTCTTCTTCTTTGTACACCAGACATCATATATTCCAACACCCCCTTTCAAGGCCTAGTGTACAAAGTCTACAAGATTTATCTTCTCACGTAGACTTTTAAACTTTTCTTGAGAAAGTGGCTTTGTGAGTGCATCTGCAATCATTTCATCTGTAGGACTGTATTCCTGCTCAATAAGCCCTTCTTCTTACGTGTTTCTTAATAGGCAATGCTTCACACCCACATGTTTAGTTCTTGAGGTGATCTTCTCCATTTGTGCAAGTTTTATATGCTCTTGGTTGTCTTCAAAGAGTTGTACTGGTTTGAGTTCCTCTATCCCAAATTCTTGCATTACTTGCAGCATCCATTTCAGCTGTCTGCATGCTTCTGCTGCGGCTACATACTCAGCTTCAGTTGAGGACACAGCTACAGTTTCTTGCTTCCTGCTGCTCCAGCTGACTGCTCCTCTGCCTATATAAGAATGAATGTCCACTGGTCGACTTTCTGTCAGTAGCATCTCCTGCCCTGAGTATTGACAGGAGCAGTGATGCCATGAAGGGAAGCACTGCTGGAGGCCTATATAGCTCTTGCTCGGGATTGGGAAGCAATAAGTCACATCCGTGCTGACCTCGTGTCCACGCTTGGCTCTGTTCTCAGACCTCACTCCTGTTTGGATTCCTGGTTTCCTGACCTCCTGCTTTGGATGGCCACTGGGGGAAGAAGAAGAAGAAGAAGAAGAAGAAGAAGAAGAAGAAGAAGAAGAAGAAGAAGAAGAAGAAGAAGAAGAAGAAGAAGAAGAAGAAGAAGAAGAAGAAGAAGAGGAGGAGGAGGAGGAGGAGGAGGAGGAGGAGGAGGAGGAGGAGGAGGAGGAGGAGGAGATTGGATTTATACCCTGCCCTTCACTTGGAGTCTCAGAGAGGTTTACAAACTCTTTTCCCTTTCCCTCCCCACAACAGACACTCTGTGAGGTAGGCGGGGCTGAGAACAGCTCTGACAGAACTATGGTTTACCCAAGGTCATCCAGTAACTGCAAGTGGAGGAGTGGGGAATCAAACCCGGTTCTCCCAGATTAGAGTTCACACACTTAACCACTACAACAAACTGGCTCTCTGGCTCTTGGACTCTCAACTCGGCTCCTGTTCTGTCTCTAGACATTGTCTGTTCCAACAGATACTGGGCTGGAGTGGAAGAGGACGAGAGAGGAGAGGGGAAGAGAAGGAGGATTTAGGGAGTTGCCTACAATGCCATGGCACACCTGCTGAAATCATCAGGTATGCCTGGGTGTTTTCAAGCTCTCCTTAGCTTGGTTTCAGCTTGGTTGAGCTGGAAAAGAAGGTGCACTTGGGAGGAGATTGCCCATCTAACCTCTGGGTTCAGGGAGGCCATAATTTCCATGCCATACTTACGACCTTCTGGAAGCACCTTGCTGAGCACTGTTGGAAGCCTCATGATGGTCCAGACAAACGTGCCCTGATCTGGATGGCCCAGGCTAGCCCAATAATTGTCAGATCTCCAAAGCTAAGCTGGGTTGGCCCTGGTTAGTACTTGGATGGGAGACCACCAAGGAAGTCCATGGCTGCTCTGCAAAGGTAGACAGTGGTAAACCACCATCTCTTGCTTTGAAACACCTAGGCGTTTGCCATAAGTTGGCTGTGAATTGAAGGCACTTTCCACCATCAGATTCTGTATCTTGTTATGTGTAATGTGTATCTAAAAGCAGGTATTGTATAATTTTCCAGTTTATTTATTGGTTTCATGCAGGTATTGTATAATTTTCCAGCTTATTTATTGGTTTCATTTACAGTAGTATCTGTCTCAATGTGGTAGAAATATACATACATATATACATACACACACACACACACTTAATCACATACAAGAACTGTGAGATGTTGCTAGGTTCCATTTTTCTTTGCTAAGTATCTAATGTACCCTCCTGCTGGTGGAGTAATTTCATCTAATCCCTTCTCTGAGGTCTGTTGGGGTGTTGCCTCCTCACATTTTTAAAGAGGAGATTTGATTCCATCCATAAAGATGTTATCTGATTGATGGCAACCCCTACCGTGATGTATGTTCGGCACTGACTTCCCACCTGACCACTGCCAACAGCTGCAGAGGAGTCACTAAGATGGCAATTTAATTCCAGCATGTGGGAGGTCAATGCGGCATCTGTCTTCCTTATCTCCCTGACAATTTGCACGAACTGTTCTCCTCCCCCTCCCCCTCCAGCAGCCCTCTGTTGAAGATCTTCTGAAGCATAATAATCGTTCCATCCTCACTTCATTTCCCCTCCTGGAAAACATTGTCAGACTTCTGCAACTCATTTAGATCTTGCCTCGTTCTAGGCAAGGGGTGCCCCCAAGTGAAGTCAGATCTCACGGCTTACTCATTTCCGACGTATTTCCATTCTGCCGGTTACGATAATGATATCATTCGGAACCAGATTATAGAATTTGCTTGTGGCACGATATGGGAAAGTAGGCTGGGATCCAAAGAGTTGCTTCGGAATTGCTTGGGGGACCGGGCATGCCCATTGGGGTTGTCTTTTCCTTTGCTTGTTTCCTTTGAATGGCTGGTTCCTGCTGCTGAAAATTCACTCAGGTCAAAATGAGATGCAGTGCAGAAGGTTTATGAAGTTTCTCCAGGTGTGGATTTTTTTTTCTTAAAAAAAAAATGCAGCCATGAGGGATATCAATATGATTGAAGCAAGAAGACAGGGGGAGAGTTCACACCATTTTCCCTGTAGGTTACCTGCCCGCTGAAGTTGCTTTCTTGAAGTTGCTTTCCTTCCAAAGGGGTGAAAAACTACTGAATCAATGTTTCTTTCCACCAGCAGGAGAAAAAGCATCTTGACAAAACTAATTTGAATACGCTTGGGGCCCACAAGGAAAGGGTTATACACACCAAACCCAGCCCCACCACTGTTCTGAGATTGAATTCAGAACTCTCCACAGTTGGAGAAGGGTAGCTGGGTTAGTCATAGCGAAAATAAACAGGAGTCTTGCAGCATTTCAAAGAAAAAAGCTAACACAATTTTACACCTTTAAACATTTTCATGGACCTAGTCCACAAAAGCTTCTGCTGGAATACAAATGTGTTAATCTTTAAAGGTGTTGCAAGATATTCCCCCATTCCTGGATCTCCTGTGTCCTGTCTAGTTTAGACTCAGTTTCAAAAGAGGACTGTAGAATGGGGACTGTTATTCTTTCTGAAGACACTCAGCCACCAGAATTGCTTCCAAGCAAGAAAAGCACAGAGGAAAAGTGTGTATTCACCCTTTGTTCCTTTGGACTTGGAGTCAGCAAGCCAATATTAAAAAGAAATGCCAAGCAAGAGAAGCACATCATTATACTACAAAAGCCTAAATGTGGCATAGTATCAGAGAGTCTATATCAATAACAGTGCCCGATGCAGCTCACATCTGGTAGGTGGTCCAGCGTATCCAAATGAGGTAATTGATCTGACTAATTAAACTTTTGTTTCTGCATTTTCATGCTTTGTACTTAGTTCTTAAAACACCAGAGATTTTTCTGGAAATATAAACCTCTTCAAGATGTGATTTCATAAGTTCCAAGAAATACTTGGAATATGACTTTTTTTAGATGTAACGGGCTCAGCTTGGCCTCATTTTCCTCCAAATATACTATTTCACGGCATATCATTAAAAGTTGGGGTCAGATTCTAGTCTATTTGACATTGGCAATCCTTGTCATCATTTTCGTTCACCTTTTTAAAAAAATTCACTTCTTCCTGAAGTCGTATATCTTAACTTCCCAGTTGTGAAAGTTGCAGAAAGAAACAACGTGGACACGATCCAGCACGAGTTAATATATTTAAGTCAAGTTAAAACCCATGAGATCTTAAAAAGCGCTTCAACTGGGTTAGACTGTGCCTAATATTTTATAAGGAAACTTTCATATGTTAATATGACCATAAAGAAGCTGTGTGATAATCAAAGACCCACAGCATAAATCTCAAAGAGGAGTAAGGAAATTGAATTAATTTTTGTACAGCCTAATGAGGAAATGAACGGCAAGTACTTGGCCCCAAGCAAAACAAAGCCATGCACTCCAAAATCCCATCTCAATCAATGTGACAGATTAGTGGGGAGTAAATTAAGTGCCTTAAATTGGGGGGAGGGCACATTGGCCACATTCAAATGTCATAACAATCTGCAAGTAAATTGGGATCAGGCACAAACACGGCTGTACTTCTGGCTTCTCCCTCCACAATACAGAGGCTGTTTCAAAAGTTCTTGGACCAAGCCAACTCCAGTGCACAGTGATGTTAAAATCCATGTGCACAGAGCCGGAGCAGGCATGAGTAGGTCATAGGGCTCATATGACCCCAGCCTTGGTCCATCTACACTGGCTCCCAGTCTGTTTCTGAGCACAGTTCAAAGTGCTGGTGTTAACCTTCAAAGTCCTACATGGCTTGGAGACCAAGTATACCTAAAGACCACCTACTCACTTAGGAGCTTACCTAACCACCCACTACAGTCACCTTCCAAGGACCCCCCCTTCTGAGATTGCTTAATTTATTATCCCTTGTTCCAAAACTTTTCCAGAAGAGAACCAGAAGTGTGAGGAAAGACCTGGAAGCAACTATGCGTAGGTGGTCTTGGAAGCAGCTCTGGAGACAAAGGGAGGCAAGGAAGGAGAAGAGCCATTTAAAGATGCAAGAGAACTTCTGGTAGCTGAAGAAGATCACATTAGTGAATCAAAGGTCACACACAAGGATGGGTCAGAATGTGAGGGCAGGAAGATAAGGGAAGGCAGAGCCATGAAGGGTTCTCAAGGGAAGTCCGAGAAGTTTGTGGTGGATCCAGGAGCAGAAAAGGAAACCAGTGTTGGGAAGAGTATCATGTGGCCTCAGCAACACAAGAGATTCTCCTCCACCACCTCCCACCACAAAAATAAGCCAGCCAAGTAGGTGTCCTGTGGACTGAGTCCTAATTTTTCAGAGATGCACTTGTAACCTGATTCATTTCAAAACCATTGTGTTTGATGCGTAACTTCTACTTGTGGTATTGGATCTGAGGTGTATCACTCAAATACATAAAACACTATTTGCTGTCGCATTTGTCAACTGCTGACTACTGCATGTGTGGGCAGGCCTTGTGCAAGGATGTTATAGAAGTTCTGCCCCTATATATAGAACTGTATAGTACAGTAATCTGACCATGCCTCTGCCTTCTTCATACATACGTTTAGAATCCATGGGTTGTATATAAAATATTTTCTTACTTCATAAGCAGTTAGTTCCAAGTTTGGGGGAGGGAGAGTTCCAAGTTTGGGGAGGGAACACAGCAATTGTATTGCCTGTCAATAAATTCAGGAAAGACCCCAACTTTGGTGTAGTGGTTAAGTGCACAGACTCTTATCTGGGAGAACCGGGTTTGATTCCCCACTCCTCCACTTGCACCTGCTGATGTGACCTTGGGTCAGTCACAAGCTCTGGCACAGCTGTTCTCTCAAATAAATGTCAGAAGTTCTCTCAGCCCCACCTACCTCACAGGGTGTCTGTTGTGGGGAGGGGAAGGGAAATGAGTTTGTAAGCCGCTCTGAGACGCCTTTGGGCAGTGAAGGGTGGGGTATTAATCCAAACTCTTCTCTTCTTCTTCTTCTTCTTCTTCTTTGCACAGTGTTACACTCTGATCAGGGGGGAAGGTAGGATGCAAAGCGATAGCCAGTGGTGGGGCTCTAGAGGGTCAGCACCCCCTATCTAATTTGCAGCACCCCACCCCAATCTTCCCCATATGAGGCACCCCCACTGCTGCCTCCTGGCCTCCCAGACAAGGATCTGAGCCCTCGCCCAGTGCTTGTGAGGAAGAGCACAGAAGCTACAGGGGGCAGGAAGGCAGACCTGCACTCACAAGAAGGATGTGTGCAGCTTCTTGTGGTTGCACAGCGTGCAGTTCTGGTAGGGGTGGCCAACCCACCAAGCCCTGGTGAAGGATGGCTTTGTGGCTGTAGACAGAAGTAGAGAGAGAAGGCAGGAGCACAGCTATGAAGAGGGAAGATGCAGGGTGAGGAAGGAATAGGCTCCTCCTCCAGCCCCCACCCCACTTACTGCTGCATTCGGGGTCAGTGCAGTGTTCTGCAAAATGCTGGTCCAGCTCCTGGCCGTGGGGCTGATCTTCCCCCACCCACATCTCCTATCCACCCTGGCGCCACAGTGCTCGTGGCTGTTGGTCTCGCCCAGGCCCTCTTGGGGTCCCCACAATCCAGGCAAGTGTGCCTTTCACCTTGAAGCTTCCTGGGGGGGATGCCGTTTCTCCGCCATGGCCAGTCCTGCCTGCAATGCAACCCAGGCCATGGCTTCCGTGGGCTGTAGCAGCAGCAGTAGTCTTGATCTCTTAGGCACTGGAGAGGTGGAACAGCCCCACTGAGGCTCGCTTTCCCCCCTCGCCCAGCCACCCCCGGGTTGCATTAACCCTGCCAACTACTCCTCTCCCTCCCCCACTCCCTCTTTTTTAACTTAAGTAGAATTAATTTGAATATACATTTAATTAGCACCTCCCAGGCCCTTTCAAAAAAATTCCTGGCTACCGGGCTTCTAGGATGTGTAGAAAACGTTGACTTTTATTTCTTAAGAACACACCAAACATTAACTGAAACACTTTTGGAACCAAAATCATTTCTGCACTGAAGTCTGCTCACTGCCATCTCTACCATCTCCATTTTCCAGAATTTATTTATTGATTTGATTTGATTTGATTTGATTTATATACTGCCCTCCCCGGACGGGCTCAGGGTAGTGTACAACAATTAAAATAATACAATTCAAACAGTGTTAAAGTAACAATTTGTACAGAATAGTAACCTAAAATACCATGTAAAAGTGGAGAGATCCGATCTTAAATCAAATCTGGTGTCTAATCAGATGTCTAATCAGATCCAGGCCAGTGGTGGATGATTGGCCAGAAGTTGGAGGGGAGGGACATCAGTTGCCTCATTGTTCAGTCTTAAAAGGGCAATA
This sequence comes from Gekko gecko, assembly GCA_029375565.1. Taxonomy (NCBI): domain Eukaryota; kingdom Metazoa; phylum Chordata; class Lepidosauria; order Squamata; family Gekkonidae; genus Gekko; species Gekko gecko. The sequence goes on from JAPDNY010000010.1 coordinate 17,952,533, forward strand.
GCAAATACAGCCAAACATAAACTTACAAACATAAAACTTAAACAGCAAACATAAAACTTACATCAATTGCCCAGTCCTGGATAGCCCAGGCAAGGCCGATCTCGTCAGAACTCAGAAGCTAAGCAGGGCCAACCCTGGCAAATATTTGGATGGGAGACTTCCAGAGAATAACAGGGCTGGGAGTGTCCTCTGTGCCCCAGTGGGAGTCGCTGGGGGTCACCATGACTTCCAGGGACAGGGATGCACAAACACACACAGATGCAAAACTTACATCAATTATTGCTTCCCATCACTCTCCCCACCCCTCAAATAAAAATTTGTCACATCTATATATGACACAGTGGTTAACCTACAGGGATTAGATGGTAAAATGGCAAATAGTATTGAGAGCAGCATTCCCTCTAAGCTGAGTTAGTGTGAACTAGCTCAGTTTTTTAGCCTCCGGCTCACACGTTTTTGTCTTAGCTCAGGAAAGAGGGCTCCAAGGCGAACAAATTTATGCCAAATCGCTCACTCACAACTTTAATGCTTAGTAGCTCACAAAAGTAGAATTTTTGCTTACAAGACTCCAGAGCTCAGACGGAGCGTCGATTGAGAGTAATACCAAGGTCCAGTCATCTATGCCACCACTGAAGGAAAATGCTGGTAAGAGGGTGTCCATCATATGTCAGCATCTACAAGGAAAATATTTCTCTAGCTGGATGACCAACAGCACTCTACGGAGACGCTGGCATTTCATTGTCGTCCATTACATTGGAAGGGCCTCATTCTTCAACACTGGGTTCAGGTAACCCTGTAGGCTGAGACATGATGGTGCCATCAGAAGTGGAAAAAGAGGCTTCTGTTTGATCCTGGGGAGTAAATATCTCTGCATCCAAATTGAGAGGAATGTTTGTGTGATGTCCCATATCTGGTAGGGGCAAGAAGAAGAGGAGGAGGAGATTGGATTTATACCCCGCCCTTCACTCGGAGTCTCAGGCTGCGGTTGCACACAATAAATAATCCACTTTCAATGCACTGTGTGAACTGGCAAAATCCAATTCAAAAGTGCACTGAAAGTGGATTGAAAGTGGATTATTTAGTGTGTGTGACCACAGCCTAAGAGCGGCTTACTAACTCCTTTCCCTTCCCCTCCCCACAACAGACACCCTGTGAGGTAGGTGGGTCTGAGGGAGCTCATTTCAGAACTGTCCTTGAGAGAACAGCTCTGACCAGAACTATGGCTTGCCCAAGGTCATCCAGCTAGCTGCAAGTGGAGGAGTGGGGAATAAAACCCGGTTCTCCCAGATTAGAGTCTGTGCACTTAACCACTACACCAAACTGGTAGGGGCATATAGCTTAGGTGATCTCATCCTTCAAGGAACTGGACTTAGTGTCTGAATTATCAGAGCCACAACATGCAGCTTTCATTTGCTATCTAGCTATTCTAGTTGTGTCCTGTTTAGAGGTTTCCTTCTGTGCTTCTCTGAGCACGACTATCTGATCTGTGGCTAAGAAATCACAGGAATGCAAAAGGGTTATGATGACAAACTCTAACACATCCATCGCCATTCTCTGCTTGCACCACACATATTCTGTCTTCTCAACAAACTCACACTTTGACAGGTTCCTGACTACCCCTCTGTCTCCTGTGGCAAAGGCACCCTCTGATCATAACTTTGCTTTCCCCATAAAGCAGATGATTGAGACATTTTGGTGCTAGCGTGTATGTTTCTTTCATCTGTTCTTTTCATATGTTTACATATGAATTATGTTCTCTTGATGAAGATTCTGGGCTTGTTGAAAAGCCAAATGCAGTGTCTATTGATAACTTTGGTGATCTTTTGAACAGGAATTAAAAAGTGGGAAACCCTATGGATTCGAGCTGTGCAGTTGTATGAGTGGTCACCTTGGGCTTTTCTGCATTCAAGTCTTTACTCCCAGTTTTTCCAGAACTCAAGGCAGTATGCCTTTGATTCAAATAATTTCCTTTCATTCTTCATATGTAACCACTCTTCAGCACTTTGTGCCAGAAACTCAAGTCTCTACAGATTATACTTTCTGCATACATGGGGGGAAAGTGTGTTTTGAGCCCTGATTGCTCTTATCCTTTGTAGAAGGAGTAGCCAAGGTGCCAGCATGATATTTCTCCCTTCCCTACAATGCCCCATGTTCTCTCTTCCTTTTCACAGACCTCTGGCTAGTGGCAGGAATTCTTCCAGGAAAACCAGAATAACTTTGAGTGGGTGAGGCATTTCAGTGTTAACAGGGCAAAGTTCATTAACATTATGCAATGGGAATAACCCATAGATAATATACAATTATCCAATCAAAATGCAAAACATCAAGTCATGCACCCATTTTTTATTTTGAGGGAAATGTTTGTGAGAGCAAGTTTGGTGTAGTGGTTCAGTGCGCGGACTCTTATCTGGGAGAACCAGGTTTGATTCCCCTCTCCTCCACTTGCACCTGCTGATGTGACCTTGGGTCAGTCACAAGTTCTGGCACAGCTGTTCCTGAAAGAGCAGTTTGAGTTAGAGCTCTCTCAGCCCCACCTACCTCACAAGGTGTCTGTTGTGGGGAGGGAAGGGGAAAGGAGTTTGTAAGCCGCTCTGAGACGCCTTTGGGCAGTGAAGGAAGGGGTATAAATCCAATCTCTTCTTCTCTACATTAGGCCACACACCCCTAGTGTAGCCAATCCTCCAAGAGCATAAAGTAGCCCCTGTAAGAAGAGCTCTATAAGCTCTTGGAGGATTGGCTACATTAGAGGTGTGTCGCCTAATATGCAAAGGAGTCCCTGCTACAAAAAGAGCCCTGCATAGATCAAAGAGAAAAGACTGAAATGGGAGGGCAGTGGATGGGGTTTACATATTTGCAGTAACAATTCTACTTTAAATAGCAGTATCAATTTAAAAATGGAGCATAACTAAAGTTTGCGGCAAAAACACTTTGGGGAAGTGTGTGGCAACAGAATGCTGGAAGAAGTCTTAGTGCTGACCCCCTAAAATAAATGCAGAACCAAGAAGAAGCCCCGACATAAAGCGGCAGTGAAAGCAGGAGGGAATGCAGAATGAAAGATTGAGATGAGCTCAGAAACCAAGGAAAAAGGCAGGCACAGAAAGGGCCCTTGTTAAAGGAGTCCTTCCAGTTGGCTTTTTGTTTCTCTGGCAAAATTCATAACATAGCTAGCAGTGTCAATGTCATTATCTCAACTTGGCCATTACCTTCGAGTTGTCTGGGAAGGGCTAATGTTGCAGTGCTGATGCAGTCTTTTGAAAAGATGGTTTTCAAATTTTGCCCCTTGGTCATGATGTAATTGCTTGGGAAAAACCTAGTGGCAGAATCAAATCACTGAATATTTTGTCCTTCCAGACTTGTTGGTTGTAGAATATGCCTGCACAAACTTTGAAAAATTATCAACCAGGACTACGATATATTCATATCCTCTCTTGCTCCTGTCTAAATGCAAGAACTCAGTGGACACATGTTCAAAAGTTTCTGTAGTGACCATGTTGTTAAGTGGAGCTACACACAACTGGCATGGCTTCTTTTGTTTGACACAGCTGTAAATGTGTGTAATATAATGCTCAATGACTCTTTTCATGTGGGGTCAAAAAAAGCTCCCTCACTAAACTGAAGACACTTTCCCCATCTGGGTGTCCCATTTCCTCATGCAGTTCATGATATATCAGTGGCTTGTATTTGACAAGTAATACTAGTTGGTGTCTTGACTTGTTTTTCCAGTAAAGTAGGCCCTCATTATTTACATTCAGTGTATTCCATTTTTGCAGCACATGTACAGTTAGTGGGTTTAGGACCCAAAGCTTTATACTGAAGAATACTGGAGTTCTGAACATCTTTCTGGACTGCCAGTAGATCATCTTTTGAGATGGGCTGTAGCATGGAGACAAAGCCTTTTGCGAAATCTGCCATGACCAGTAGGTTGAAAGTAAATGGAGTTATCTAGGAGACATTGTCCTTTTTCTGTTCATCACCAGATTGTAAAATGGCATCAACTGCATCCACAGTTGTTTCATTGGTTCACTTGGTTATGTACTTGTGGCATCCTGGATAATTCATCAGCATCCATATTTGATTTTCCTGGTCAATATTTTATACTGATTGGGTGAATGGTGGGTGCTAATGCAGATTATTATATCCCTGTACCTTGTGAACATAATAGAGATAGTCTCACAACTTGTCTGTGACTGTCCACTCTAAAGCCATGAATTAAAGTTTCCCTGCATGTAGACGGTATTTTGTTGCAGTGAGTGTCCTTGAACTGTATCCAGTACTTTGAAGTTGAGCTTCCTGCTGTTGGTAGAGAGCTGCACCAAGTCCTTCATTATAGGCATCCACATGTAAAATAAAAGGTATTGAAATTATTGAGTATGCTATTACTGGCAGCTGTACAAATTGGTCTAGCAACTCATTTAATATGCTCTGTGTTCCTTAGTCCAAGTTATTAATTTTGCGGAAGGTATGTGTCCAGAAGGCCCTCTTTGCCCAGCCATTTGTTTCTTCCTCTAGTTAGATCTGTGAGACTCAGTTGTGATAGACCCAGGAGAACAGTCCAGCAGATCATACAAGGATTTTGCTACATGAGAAAAGTTTGAGGTATAAGAAAAATACCCTAGTAGGGAATGCAGATTTCATCTCTAAGATCTCCAAGGCAGGTACATTAGTCAATCCAAATGGAATCCAAACCCATTCATATAGACCCCAAGCTGTAATAAAGACAGGTAACAACGTTGTTCTGCAATATACCCTTGATGGTATGCTTTCCCCTGAACTAAGACAGCAAACCTAGATCTGCTTCCTAGTCCATTAAGCACATCCTGAGTTTGAAAAATGGGCTGTCTGTTAGGTATAGTTTTCCAATTCAGTTCCCAATAATCTATACAGAGGTAGAGGCTCCCATCCCTCTTGAAAACAGACCATTAGAGATGAATATAGTGACTTGGATTTTGTAGTATATCCCCTATTTAGAAGTTCTTGTAGGTATTCCTTTACTTCTTTATATAGTGGTTGTGGGATGGAACTATATGTCTTCTGCACCGGTTTTTGGGCATCAGGTCAATATACCTCTGTAGTGTTGGGATTTCTCTCAAGTCTCCTGCATCCCTGGAAAACCCTTGGGATTCCTCTCTTAGCATCTGCTGATCCATATCCTTTTGCAGACCTGACATAGGGCTCAAGTCTACCGTTGGATCTTCTCTATTCTGCTGACAAGGCTCTTTAAGCAAGTCGTTGTTAGGTTTTAAATTGGAAACTATTTGAAAAAGTTTTAATTTTTGAATAACCACAGATTTTTCTGACCTAATCTGACTTCCCAACATTATCTTGCCTCTTAACACAATGCCATGTGTGTGGGATTGCTGACAGGGATATTTACCAGACAGTATGACCCCCTTTGCTGGTTGGATCAGGGTTTCTCCAATATAAATATCTTCAGGCCACAAAGCAGCTGAGTGTGGTTCAAATACAGTTGTCAGACTTCCCATGGGAGGCTCTAGATCAGCCCAACACCTCATATTTATAGTCATTTCCTTAAATTCATATACATGACCAGGATTTTTGCCATCAGTGAGGTTCACAAGGGTCCCCATCATCTCTGTGTGAAGATGTGGTAATCCAGTTTTAATTCTATTAATGACAGGGATCAGGTGATTCACTGACTGAACCACTACAATGGTGTTTGACTATTTCCACAATTACACTGTAGCCAGTTATCATGTTTTTCATTTTGTGTGTGCTAATAATAGGAACAGTCAAAACCTCATCATCTGGGGATAACTGAAATTAGACTTTGACCCACCATCTGCTGCTTTCAATTCAAGTTTCTCCTGTATCTGTAACAGTTCTTCCAGTTTCCTCAGAGGTACTCCTGGAAGGTTGTTTTCTACCCACTGATTAGACACCAGGGGAGGGGCCGTGGCTCAGTGGTAGATGCTTGGCATGCAGAAATTCTCAGGTTCAATCCCCAGCATCTCTAATTAAAAGCATCGGATAATAAGTGATGTGAAAGACCTCTGCCTGTGATGCTGGAGAGCCACTGCCAGTCTGAGTGGACAATACTGACTGTGATGGACCAAGGGTCTGAGGCAGCATGGGGCAGTTTCATGTGTCCCTGTGGCTGTGTTCATGCATTCTTATGCACCTGTATCCCACAAAGCTGAGATTTGGACTTGATTTGAGAAGCATCAGATAATGCATTTCTTTCCCACCAAGCTTACCATTCTGGTCCAGCAACCTGACAAGGAACTCTTGGGGTGACTCTTGGAGTTCCTTTACTGCTTCGAACAGCTCGAAGTACAGTTCAGTTGCATCTTTTCCCTGATAATAGGATCTCAAGATGTGCCTTAATTTCGCTAAGCTGAGATCCCTTTCCCCCTCCAAATAACTTCTCACACTGAGTCCAGAAGACATAGCCTTGATGACAGTTTCTATTATCTCTGCCTCACTGTACCCTGTCTGATAGGCCAGGTTGTGAAAGTTCGGCCTTTCTGAGAAATTCGATCTCCTACCTGCCCACATAGCTTGATCGCTTTCCTCTGGATTGATTCAACAGCCAGTGGGAGCTTCCTCTCCACCAACATCTCATGGTCTGTTCTTTTTATCTTTTCCTGAAACTAAGCCTCGAGTATCTTTATTTGCTCAATATGCTGCTTCTACAGTGCCTCCTCAGCTACAGCACCGAACTGCGAAATCTCGCTTGCTTCAGTAATGGAGACAGCCTCTCATCCTCTAATTCCCTTAGATCTGCTCCATTCAGATATTGCACGACATGTTCTGGCAAAGGCAAAGTGTCTCTTTGCTGAAATATTACAGCAATCTGCCTAGGGTTGCCAGCCTCCAGGTGGTGGCTGGAGACCTCAGAGGGTGTCTGTTGTGGGGAGGGGAAGGGAAAGGAGTTTGTAAGCTGCTCTGAGACTCTGAGTGAAGGGTGGGGTATAAATCCAATCTCCTCCTCCTCTTCTTCTTCTTCTATTACAACTGATCTTCAGGCAACAGAGATCAGTTCACCTGGAGAAAATGGCCTTTTTGGAAGGTAGTCTCTAAGGCAGTATATCTAATTGGAGTTCCTCTACTCCCCAAACCCCGCCCTCCCCTGGCTCCACCCCCAAAATCTCAAACCAAAGCTGCCAACCCTAGATCTGCCTCAGAAAGGCCTAGAAAGTCTCAAAGCTCCCTCAAGTGTTCCTCTTGAAGGTGATATAAAAGGCCTTCCACCTTCGTAAGCTGGCTTTGAAATCCACTGTGAGCCACGGTGTTTCTGACCACTTCACTCCTTCACAAGGCCTCTTCTTTCCCTCAGGGGTTTCTTCTGTTTCCTCTTACCACTTTGTAGGTTCATCTCTGTGAGGATAAAGACCTCTCACTTCAAACCCTGCTGCCTGGCTCACAAAAATGCTGCACTCCAATCAGGGGAAAGGGCAGGATGTGTAGAAAATGCTGACTTTTGTTGCTTAAGACATTAACACCAAACATTAACTAAAACTGCCATCTGCATTTTTTTATTTTATAATGCCACATAGTTCAGTCTTAAAGGGTCAGTAGCACATGAACAATTAAACATAAAGCTTGCATCAACTATTACTCCCTGATACGAAAACATCTAATTTTATGGAATTCACCGCCATAAAATACGGTGATGATGATCACTGGCTTAAATGACTTTAAAAGGATATTAAGGTCCATCGATAGCTATTAGCTGCACTAAGTAAATGGAACCCCCAGGATCAGAGACAGTGCTGGAAAGTAAGCCATGAAGGAGGGCAGTTGCCATTATTGTATCACAGGAACAGCGGGCACAATGTGAGACTCCTCTGCACATAGCATGGAATTATTTACTCTAACATACAAGGCAAAAATAAGGCTGGTGCAATCAACAACAAAGCAATGGTCACAATCACACGCACAATTAGCAGTGCCATAAGAACGAATGCTGAGCAGATTTAAAGGGCACAATCAGATGCAAACATCTGGGACCCATCAGCAACCCATTTTGCTCCACTGCAGAAGCAGGATAAAAAGACACTAGGGAGAGTCCACTATCAAATGGGTTGCTATGGGCCATGGACGGACTTTCCCTTGTGTGATTGTTCCAGCACACTCTCATGGCATCGGGATGGTCTAATCAAGCCATCCCAACTCTGTGCCATTGTTTTTCTCGCCTTCTCAGTATGTGCATCATTGCACACTCCATTGGGAGCCCTCATGCTGAGATGTGATCCATCGATTTCCCATTTAAGCACATCGGGAACAAATGGCAAAAAACCCACAACCAACCCACCCACGGTTGCATCTGATCACTCAGTGGCGGGCTGCCCCCACAGCTTCAAAGGACTGTGTGATCGAACAACTGCGGGTCAAATTCCTCCAGAGGAAATAGCCTCGCTCCCCCCGTGTTACCTTGCGCGTGTCACTGCCACCAATATTATTTTATTCACTCTACTCTTTGGGACTTAAATGTCCTCTAGATAGGATTCTCGGATCTGTGCTGGCAAATGCCAGAAGATTGTTGTAGTAGTGCCTGAAAAAGGTGGAGTCTTGAAAGGAAGTGACATCATCTGGGAAGTGGCATCAGCTGGCCACCTGGGGACCCACTGTTTCTCGCTGAGATCTGTTGAGGCACCCATCTTTTTATATTGATTGCTGTTTTAGGTAGATTTTTAGGTATTTTAACTGTTGATTTGTTTATACTGTGAATCTTATGATGGAACCCACCTGGAGCCCACTTGCGGGGAGGGTAGGATACAGATCTAAATAAATAAATAAATAAAATTCCCGGGCAACATTCTAGGAATTTCTGCAGATCTCTTTGGTAAACCATTGAGAGTCTGGTGAATTTCTGCAGATCTCTTTGGAATTTCTGCAGATCTCTTCGGTAAACCATTGAGAGTCTGGTGAATTCCAACTCTATAAACATCAACACCATTTCTCCCCCCTTTTTCTTCCATGGCTCAGATTAGGGAGGATAAGGGACTGATGCTGGGGGCAGGGGATACAAATGACAAGCTTCTTTGAATGGGTAAACAACAACAGGCTACATGGGAAGATTAGGGTATCCTCCCTCAACTATAATAAAGCACGCTGTTGAAAAAAGATAGTAAGAAACAAGAATCTTCATGTGTTGTGTATGGATTTCTTTGATGCATCTGGCTGGCCACACCTGGAAATAGGAGAACTGAGTACATTCATTCTTAGTCTGATTCAGCCCGCCTCCATTTATGTCTGCACCCAATGGGGAACTGGATGGCCTTTCTTACATTCTTACATCACTGGATCACTGTGAATATATTTAATGGAGAAATGGATGCACACTTTTTCACAGCCTGACGTGTAATTATCACTCCTTTTGGAAACCATAAACTGTGGGGCTAAAAACAAAAGGAAAACATATGTGTTTATCCGTGAAGCTGCTTTGAAAGCAACCCAAGTTCTGTTTTGCAAATGAGGTGGTATGCGTTTTTCCGAAACCGGCAACACTTTTTGCAAACTTGTTGGGAATTAATGGTTCGACATATGCTTCCGTCGGAGGCTTTTCAACAAAATAGCATCTCTGCTGTATTCGGTGATTTCCTGAGACTGAGGCCTGAGCCTGTAGCCTCAAGTGACAGTAAAACAAACAAGAAACAGGGTGTACTTCCTAATGATTCACAACATTAAACTCCGCCTTGGCAGAGCAGAAAAACTTTCCTCTTCCCCTAAGCGATATTTTTTTTCCCTACAAAAATAACAATCTCCCCCCACCACCACCTTTGTTTGAAGACACATTGTGGGTGACCAGCCTGCAATTCAAAACACCACCCATATTTGAAGAGAGGTTGGTGGTTGCTTTGTTACTGTTAATTGTTTCCAGAATGTTTGTTTGGAAATTTGTAAGCTGGTGCATCAGACACGAAAATGCGACCTGCCAAGTATGCTGCTGCTGCTGCAATATTTGGCAATAAAACTGACAGTTCAGCTTTGTTTAAAATACCCGGTTCTTGATGCCAGTTAGGATGAAAGTGGTTATAGCATGCACCTATTTCTTTCCTTCACATGCAAGCTTCAGGAGTGGCTTACGACAGCAATTTTAACTATTTGCAAAGGTTTCCCTCCCCTTGCTGTATGCATGAATTCCTTGTTCTTTCTTTAAATGCATATATGAGACCTATGACCTGGTATGACCTACTGTACTAATAGGCCAGCTCACATAAAAGCATACTGTTATGATTTTACATACACATCAGTTGTTCCCATTTATCAGGACAGTTCACATGCTGTGGTAAATTTACTCTGCCTGTTTTACCTTTGGGTAAGATTTTAGTGACAAATGTTAAAAAGTAAACGTGAACTGCTGTAGGATGTGGAGAAACCATTCTTTTGCTAGGACATCTGTCTAGCCTCGACCAGGGCCAGAGGAGGAAGAGACTGGATTTATACCCTGCCCTTCACTACCCAAAGGAGACTCCTTTCCCTTCCCCTCCCCACAACAGACACCCTCTGAGATAGGTGGGGCTGAGAGAGATCTTGACAGAAACTGCTCTTTTTCAAGAACAGCTCTGACAGAACTATGGCTTGCCCAAGGTCATCCAGCAGCTGCAAGTGGAGGAGTGGGGAATCAAACCCAGTTCTCCTGGATTAGAGTCCGCGCACTTAACACAAATAGAAGGGGAAGTCGTAGAAGTAGTGACAGACTTCACGTTCCTAGGATCCCAGATCACTGCAGATGGTGACTGCAGTCATGAAATTAAAAGACGCCTGCTCCTTGGGAGGAAAGCGATGGCAAACCTAAACAGCATGATAAAAAGCAGAGACATCACCTTGCCAACAAAAGTCCGCATGGTCAAAGCAGTGGTATTCCCCGTAGTAATGTACGGCTGCGAGAGTTGGACTATAAGGAAGGCCGAGTGCCGAAGAATAGATTCTTTTGAACTATGGTGCTGGAGAAGACTCTTGAGAGTCCCTTGGACTGCAAGGAGATCAAATCAGTCAATCCTAAAAGAAATCAACCCTGATTGTTCCCTGGAAGGCCAGATCCTGAAGCTGAAGCTCAAATACTTTGGCCACCAAATGAGAAGGGAGCATTCACTGGAGAAGACCCTGATGCTGGGAAAGATTGAAGGTCAAAGAAGAAGGGGACGGCAAAGGATGAGATGGTTAGACAGTGTCATCGCTGCAACGAACATGAAATTGAGCAAACTTCAGTGGACAGCGGAAGACAGGAGGGCCTGGCGTAATCTGGTCCATGGGGTCGCAAAGAGTCGGACTCGACTGTGCGACTGAACAACAACAACAACAACACTTTAACCACTACACCAAACAGAGCTTTCCCAGTCCTGACCCCCACCTGGTGGAACAAGCTCCCACTTGAGATTAGGGCCCTGCAAGACTTATTACAGTTCCCCGGGGCCTACAAAATTGAGCTGCTCTGCCAGGCCTTCAGCTGATGCGATGGATGTCCAATCACCTGGCTTCCCCTGCAAAGCAGTCTGACTGAATTCGCCTATGATTACCACCTACCCAGCTGTGGGACCTAGTATAGGAAGCCACGTCGCCATTTCTAGTTAAATTTTAATCTAATTTTAAATTTTAATCTGACTTGATTATATTGCACATGGAATTTTGACGTTACCCATCCTGAGCCCACAGGCAGGAAGGGCAGGATACAAATGCAATAAATAAATTGGTTACTGACAGCCTAGGTGCGCTGATTATACCTGAGGATGGGCAGCGAGCTGGAAGCGGAAACAGCCATGACACGCACTCACACAGTAACGCCATCGTGCGACATCATAACGCTATTGCTAGCACTTTAACATTGCATTGTTTTAATGAGCTGTTTTTAAATATTTTATGAACCTTTGATTGCGGATTGGTATTTCATCTTGTGTAAGCCGGCCTGAGCCTGCGTCGGTGGGGTAGGGTGGGGTATCAATTGTAAAATAAAATGAATAAATAGGCTGATGGATTGGTAAGAGTTTAGCAGTGCTGGGGATGCCAGCCTCCAGGTTGGACCTGGGGATCCTCCGGAATTACAGCTCATCTCCAGACTACAGAGGTCAGTTCCCCTGGAAAAAGTGGAGGCTCTGGAGGGTGGACTCGGTGGCAATGTACCCCGGTGAGTCCCTCTCCTCCCCAGGCTCCATCCCCAAATCTCCAAGAGTTTCCCAGCCTAGACCTGTGAACCCCTAGGCTGCAGCCTTGCTGAGAGCCTTCCCGCGCATACTGAGATCAGGAGAGCCTCTTTTGACTTCAGTCAGAGTTACTTCTGTACGGAAGGCCACCGAGACTGTATGTTCTTGTGGGTTCCTTCACTGCCCTGCCTCAAAACACAAAAACTAACTGGGAAGGGAGAGTGTAAATCTAGACATGAAAAGATGGAAACTCTCCCCAAAAGTTTTTAAGACGAGTGATGATACTCATCGGAATTTATTAAATATATTGAATATGTAAACACCAACAGCACTTCAGAAGAATGTGATGTACATCATAAAGTCACACAAATCACAGAATGATTATTCTAAAAGTAATGCAATCCAAAAGAGTCCACAAGCACAAGCCCTCCTAGGGGCAATCGCAGTCCATAGAGAAAAGACTGTCCAGTGTACCCTGACAGTATCGTACAAAATATTAACACTGTTTCAAAGGCAATCCTTCGTCAAAGAGTATAGTGAGTCAAGGTAGGTATGATGACCGTACACAAATCAAAATGCTATTTTGATACCCAATGGTATCAAATCTAGCAGGCAAAAAGACCCAAAACACCACAAGCCCTGCCTTGCAAATTCTCATCACTGAGAACGCAGAGTTTGTGCTTCCCTCCAAGGTGTTAAGTTTCCCCTGTAGTCAGTATGGAATAGTGGTTATGGGGTTGGACTAGAAGCTGGAAGATTCGGGTTCATAGTCCCTCTCTGTCATGGAAGCTTGCTAGGTGAGCTTGGGCCAGTCTAGGGAGAGCAGCCACCCAGTGCAATGTATTACGTCTCATCTCCAGACTACAGAGATCGGTTCTCCTGGAGAAAATGGGTGCTTTGAAGGGTGGACTCTATGGCACTGTACCTCACTGACATCCCTTGTTGTCTCCAGGTCCCATCCCAAAAAGGCAGGGGTTTCCCAACCTGGATCTGACAACTCCACCGCCCCATCCCCCACCAGTGCCCAGGGAGGACCTGGCAACCATAAGCAGCAGCATCCTAAGTAAAGTTATACTTTTCTAAGTCCACTGAACTCAACAGGAGTTGCATTGCCTGGAAAGATATTGTAGGAAGATGAGTTTATATTGCATTTTGGGGAACTGAGAGATGGGGTGTCAGAGCCAATTTGGTGTAGTGGTTAACAGCGTGGACTCTAATCTGGGAGAACTGGGTTTGATTCCCCACTCCTCCACGTGCAGCTGTTGGTGTGACCTTGGGTCAGTCACAAGTTCTCTCAGAGCCATTCTCTCAAGGGCTGTTCTTGAGAAACAGCTCTCAGCTCCACCTACCTCACAGGTTGTCTGTTGTGGAAAGGGAAGGGAAAGGAGTTGGTAAACTGCTCTGAGACTCCTTTGGATAGTGAAGGACAGGGTATAAATCCAATATCTTCTTTTCCTGGAAATCAGTCACTCTTGCCTCTGGAAGGTAACACCTCCAGCTAGTGGAAGAAGACAGAGAAATAATTGGAAAGCCATTTAAAGAGACTGCATTTAAGGAGACTCTGACCAGGGGAGAGGGGGAGATCAGATGCTACAGGGCACTATGCCTTAGCTTGTCGATGGCTTGGCCAAGCAACTGCCTGAAATCCCTCAAAGTCAAGGTCCGATCTGACAGAAGACAGAGAAAGAACTAACGCCTGGTTTGGTATTTGTCCATAGAATTTTAGGTTTTGTAAGTCATCTGCAGAGCTTTTTCATATCACCTTTATTATAGTTCTGTCTCATGCAAGTTTGCAAGAGTCAGTGGCCCACTTGCCATGCTGCCATGCAAATCGAAAATCCGCCCCCCAAATCCATGCTATCATATATGCTTGGCGTCCAAGAAGTCCTTATAGTTTGCTGATGCCAAATTCATTAGGGAGAATGACTGCCCGTTAAGAAGGTTAGAAATCTCTGACCCCAGGAATTAACTTCTGGAGAACAAGAGTGTTTCCCAGAAACTGAGACATTGACCTTTTCTGTGATAAGCTGAGAATACCCTCTGTCAGCAGATTGCTTCTGTTGTGATATTAAGCAAAGGAGATTTGAGAGCCAGTTTAGTGTGGTGGTCAAGAGCGCGGAAAAAGGGAAAACAGAGGACACTAAACAAACTGAAGAAGAAAGTGAACATGAATCGGGAGACATTGGAAGTACGACTGGCAAATCCTCAGAAGACACTGATGATAAAAAAGGAGCAGTGGCTCCGAAACTCCTCAAAATTAGACTGACCTATGACAAGAGCAAACGTAAGAAAAATAAGAAATATGCAAAATATTATGTAGTTTAACTCCGAAAGACTTTTACCTGTTACTGGTTTACATCTATTTTGGCTAAATATGCTTGCTCTAGTTTGATTTTATATTAATGTTAAAACATTATATTCCTCTAGTATTTTTTAATTTACTTTAAGGTTGGGAAACACAATAAGCTTTTTATATAATTAGGAAATATGATCCTTGCTTTAGCTTTGTATTTTAGTTTTAGCCCCATTTTCTCTTTCCTTGTAGTTGGTGTAGTAGAAAAGCAATTATTATTATTATTATTATTTAAAAGAGTGTGGACTCTAATCTGGGAGAACTGGGTTTGATTCCCCATTCTTCCACATGCAGCTGCTGGTGTGACTTTGGGTCAATTACAAGTTCTTTCAGAGCTGTTTTCTCATGACCAGTTCTCCAGAGAGCTCTCTCAGTCCCACCTACCTCACAGGGGCCCAATCCGCATCTAGTATTTGCTCCACTGTCTTACCAAATCCACACTGGAACAGAAACTCCCATCTACATTGCATGCCACTTTCACTTTGATTGAGTGTCGCATTTTATGGCAGCGTCCAGACTGCATGCTGCTTTCACGTCATTTGGTCTCTGGTTCAATGGTGGCTGTCTGCATAGATTTATGGCTGTTTTATGGCCATTCAGGGGTGACTCCACAGTCAGTACGGTGTTGGCCTGGGATAGTTGAATGTGGTTTTGAACTGCATCTTTTTCTGTTCCAGTGTGGGTTTGGTAAAAATGCTAAATGCAGATTGGCCCAGGGTGTCTGTTGTGGGGAACGGATGGGAAAGGAGATTATAAGCCACTCTGAGACTCCTTCAGGTAGTGTAGGGTGGGGTATAAATCTAATCTCCTCTTCTTCTTGACATGCAAATGGGCGAAAGTGGGGTGTCAGGTGCCAACACATGAGGGAACAGAGCCCCGGGCTGCTGCACAATCAAGTCCCCTTAGTAGTGAGGTGCACGCAATGCCTTAGTTGTTGGGGAGAAGGGAAGTTCTGCCTCTGCCTCTGCCTCTGCCTCTGCCTCTGCCTCTGCCTCTGCCTCTGCCTCTGCCTCTCCTCTCCTTGCAAGGTAGAGGTCTGGCCAAGTCCTACTTGGCTGTCCTGCTTCCTGCCATTTAAAGAATTTCCTGTGGGTGGAGCCACCATGGGCTTGTTTGGTGTAGTGGTTAAAAGAGCAGACTCTAATCTGGGAAAACTAGATTTGATTCCCCACTCCTCCACTTGCAGCTCTTGGATGACCTCAGGCATCTGTCAGAGCTGCTCTTGAAAGAGGGGTCCTCTCAGAGCTCTCTCAGCCCTACCAACCTCGCGGGGAGGGGAAGGGAAAAGAGCTTGTAAGCTGCTCTGAGACTCTGAGTGAAGGGCAGAGTATAAATCCAACCTCCTCCTCCTCCTTCAAATCCCCACAAAAAGGGCATGGTCCTGCCAGTTGTGAGTAACAGAAATGGTTGAGTTCCTGGCCCAGGTTTTACCTGCCTGCACTTCTCTCTCCTCTGCTACTTTAGAGCTCCTGTCCTCTGATTCATGCAGGATTACCTGCAGGCATAGCTCAGCAGAAGAGCCCTTTCACTTCTTTGTGTTGTGCCCACCCAGCCCTTCCTTGCCTGCTCTCAGGCAGAGCTACTCTCCAGGACTTGCTCCAGCCTCCCAGAAACCAGCCCAGGTAAGTTTGGGGTGGCACTCTTAACCCCTAATATGGCAAAAGAATAGGCATACATTTAGGGAGTCCCTGTGCATCCACATCGGCACAAATATGAGACCAAGGGCTTTTCCAGATTCTCATTTTCCTGACTTTTAAGTTCTTGTTTCTTGGGAGGAGGGGGAGTTCTGTTCCATGTGCTTTTGTTCCCTCTAGTGGTCAATTTTATGTTACATTTGTTTATGTCTGACATATCATCCTGCAGATTTAAACTGCATGTTTTTATGCCAGACATAATCAGGTGTACTATCACTAGAGGGAGTAAAAATGTGTGGAACGGGGGGGGGGGAATGCCAAAAAAACAGAAACTTAGGCTCAATCTGCATCTAGCATTTGCTTCGCTGTCTTACCAAACCCACACTGGAACAGAAATTCCCGTCTGCATTGCATGCCACTTTCACTTTGATTGATTGTCGAATTCTATGGCAGTGTCTAGACTGCATGCCGCTTTCACTTCATTTGATCTCTTGGTTTTATGGTGGCTGTCTGCATAGATTTATGGCTGTTTTATGGCCATTCAGGGGTGACTCTGCAGTCAGTATGGCTTTGGCCTGGGGTAGTGGTCTTGAGCCCCATCTTTTTCTGTTCCAGTGTGGTTTGGTAAAGCAACGGAGCAACTGCTAGATGCAGATTGGGCCTTAGAAGTGAGAAGAATGGCAATGTAGAAATGGCAATGTAGGAAAACTCCAATACGTGATGGATACATTTAGGGCTGTAGCTGACACAAATGTTTCAGCATTTGATTTCCATAATTGTCAAGGCTTTAGTGGTGCCACAGCCATTACAGAGTGCACAGCCATTACAGAAACATGACAGTCACATGCACTCAGTCAGAGAAGCCATGTATTAGGAAGATCACAGTCCCTGCATTCTTCAGGCAAGCATGTGGGGAGGAACTGCTGCCCTGCATATCATTTGTGCTTGAGTACAGATTTTTCAAGGACTGGTTCCCCACTGCCAAGGCATCTCTATCATCTTAGCTAACAGATGCCTGGGTAAAGATTAGGGTTGCCAGTCTCCAGGAGGGGCCTGGAACTTTCCCAGGATTAGAAATGCTTTCCAGATCACAGAGACAAGCTCCCCTGGAGAAACTGGCAGCTTTGGGGGGTGGGCTGTGTGGCATTTTAATGTGCTGAGGTGACCTCCCCTTCCCAAACCAGGCTCTGCCCCCAAAGTTCCAGGAATTTCCCATGTTGGAGTTGAAAACCCTAGTGAAGACAGATGGTTTTGATAATTTAGGGACCTTATATTCCTTGCCAATATGGGAGATGCAAGACAAATAGCAAATAATTTATTGTATCATGAAAAATGTCTGTAAATGCCGCCACAAAAATCATCCATCCTTATCTGGCTCATTATTTGGAACACTGAATTGCTCGATTCATTTTGTTTCCTTTCTTATCAAGTATATAACAGGCTTCAGAACAGGCTTGCTGTGAAGTTCATGTTTTAATTACCAAAAAAAGACAGGCTGATTTCCCTGTGATTATCTTATAATTTTGCTTATGTACCTTGTCTGAAAGGACTATTTACCTCCTGCCAAAACACCTCACTTTATAGACAATTTACTTAATATGATTTGCATAACTTTTCAGCGTATGCAAATTAATCATGTATGTATTATTCATGATAATCTGCTTTGGAAAATATTGCTCTCAGATAAGTCCTTTGTTGATCTACTGGGTGCTACATCCACTTACACAACGCTAATCGCCCTGGAAGGAAGCAACGCATCTTTGCAGCGGATGAGAGAATTCTTGAGCATATCGCAACTGAACAATTACATGGGCAGAAATTAAATAAAATAACGAACAGGCATAAGGGGTTTTGTTTTGTTTTGTTTTGTTTTGGTCTGTACCAGAAGTCCTAGATAAAATAATTAGGACAACATGCAATAAAATTAGCACTTTGACTGATTTTATTTTAATTTTATACCATTTCAAAATGTATGTGTTGCCCCCCCCCATTATGCTGCCCAAGGCAGTTCAGTGCAGTGGTTAGGAGCGCGGACTCTAATCTGGGAGAACCGGGTTTGATTCCCCACTTCTCCACATGCAGCTGCTGGTGTGATCTTGGGTCAGTCACAGTTCTCTCAGAGCTGTTCTCTCAAGAGCAGTACTCAAAAGGGCTCTCTCTTAGCCCCACCTACCTCACAGGGCATCTGTTGTAGGGTGGGGAAGGAAAAGGAGATTGTAAGTTGCTCTGAGACTCCTTTGGGTAGTGAAGGGCAAGGTATAAATCCAATCTCCTCTTCTCGTCTTCTTCTAAAACAACACAACATAGAGTGAAAATAAGTTTTTTAAAAAACACTCCCAAGAAGGGATAGAAGTCAGGAAGAAAGTCATTCCCCCAAAGATGATTGATATGAAGCCACCGCTATAAATCAACCATAACTCAGAACAGCAAAATGCACCACAAAACTATAAATATGTGCAGAGCCAGTCCCTGTGTAGTCTACTTAATGGTGTGGATGTATGATTTTGAGCATTAAAAAAAAGCCACTGAAATGTACAAGTTATACCAGTTCGGTGTAGTGGTTAAGTGAGTGGGCTCTAATCTGGGAGAACTGGGTTTGATTCCCCACTCCTCCACTTGCACCTGCTGAATGACCTTGGACAAGCCATAGTTCTGTCAGAGCTGTTCTTGAAAGAGCAATTCTTGAAAGAGCTCTCTCGGCCCCACTGCCCTCACAGGGTGTCTGTTGTGGGGAGGGGAAGGGGAAGGAGTTTGTAAGCTGCTCTGAAACACTGAGTGAAGGGCAGGGTATAAATCCAATCTCCTCTCCTCTTCCTCCTTCTTTGTAGGGTTGCCAGCTCCAGCTTGGGAAATTCCTGAAGATTTGGGGGGCACTGCTTGGTGACAGTAGAGCTCGGGGAGGGGAGGAGCCCGGGGGGTGAGGTTGTACAGTTTACCCTCAGAAGCTGCCATTTTCTCTGATGATCAACTGTAATTCTGGAAGAATGCCAAGACCCACCTGGAGGTTGGCAACCCTACTTCTAAAACCATGAACCCAACAAGCTTGTGGGGGAGGGGGAACTCTCCTTAGGATTGCACTGTTGATCTTCTAAATATTTCCATTCTTTTCTGGTAGCCTAACACTAGTGCAAGGTTGAACACTCAGAACGTGACGAGTGAAAGGTTAAACGAGAGCCCAGGATGATAACAACTAGGCAGGGCCTACTCTTTAAAATAACTGTGCAGGCTAGGCCCACCTCAGCTTACCCTGAATCCTACCCCTACAAACCGGAAACCAAAATTAGAAGTAACAAAAAATAGGTACAAATCATTATCAACCTTGGCCAACTGAGCTTCCAACCACGGCCTCTAAATTAGAGGTCCCCAAAACAGTGCTCAGGGGTGCTATGGTGCCTGGGGAAATGTTTCTTGGCACACGCCAAGTGTTTTTAGAAACCGGGGGGGGGGAGATTCATTTCCGGATTGGCAAGCTGATGGCAGCCCTCTTCCCCTTCTCCTGGGGGGACAGGCTGCAGACCAACAGATAGAGAGGAAGGGCGATCGTACGCTCTTCCCCAGGGTTCAGGATGAGCCCTGAGTCAGGGGGCGCTGAGGTTCGCCACCCCCCTGGCTTTTATCCTGGGGGTGGAGGCGTCCTTTTGCCCCAATGGTCTCTCTGCTGTGTTCCAGTAATGGCCGAGGCTTTGCATACCGGAAACCAAGTGGATGGTGATTAAGCTGTAATCAAGCGACTGGCTGAATCGATTTCTTACTGAAGAAGTGTGAGTATAAGCTAATGAAGCATTAGTGGGAATATTCTTGCAAGCATGGGTGGGGGAGACAATTGTAGACCCCCCCATGGAGGACTAGATAAAAGAAACTAACATCGGAGAAATGGAAAATGAAGGGACTGTGATGGAGGAATACTGAGAGCTATGAACTGAGTAACATACAAGCAAATATTTGGGACTTTAAAAAAAACAGCAATTGAAAGCATTTTATACGGCTAGCTAGAAATGGCTAGAAGGAAGAACTAGAATTTCCTTTAAAGATTGTTAATATCATAGTGAGAGACTGAGTTGGAATAAAGTCTTCCCCTTTCCCCTCAAAAAAGAAGCGGGGGAAAGGGAACTCCCTCCCCCCGCATAACAATATAACAATATAAAAATGAATTTTTTAAGGGATAAGGGAAGTGAAGGAAAAACATAATAGAAAAAAGAGAAGCATTGAATGGAAATGGAAACTCACATTAGCTTGAAGTGTTTTCTGAGTGTCGGCTGGAAACAATGCAGAACCCTCCTTTAGCAGGCGGAGGGTGGGAAATCCCCCTCTCGAAAGATAAAGTGACTGTGCAAACATCAGAAAGCAATTTTTTTAGGCATTGAAGAACCCTCTTTTTTCTTAAAGAGACTCTAAATACCTCTGTAAGTGGTGGCTGTGAAAGGTTGGGGGGGAGTTTCCCTCCACCTAAAAAGAAAACAATTCGGAATAAGCTGGAAATAAGGCTGACTAATTTAGAGAACTTTTAAAGGCGGCGAAACAATTTGATGGATTTATGGGACCCTGACGATCTGATAACAAAGAGAAGATAAACAGACTCTCAAAGTCTGGAGTGCATCTTTGGAATGGCATCTGTGTTGCAGTAAAAATTAAAGCGAAACTAGGAACTCGAAAGTAACTGAGTAGTTGTGAAGTTGGATGGGACAGCAAGGCAGCTATGTTTCCCCTACGACAAGCGGGGGGGGAGGGCAAACTCTCCTCCTAAAAAATAAAGTTACTTTATATTTTGATGGGGAGACAAAGCTAATAGAATGTTGGGCGAAAGGTGGTTATGTGTTAACAACAATGGACTTTGAGTTAAAGAAGACTGAGGAGAAGGCTCTACAGTGAAGAACCTTTTCTAGAGATGAGATTTTTGGCTAAGGGGGTATGTTGGGAAAAATTAAGGGAAAGGGATTATACAGAAATTGATAATGAATGTTTAAATCAATTTTAAAAGGATTTTATTAATTTAGGCTAACTCTATAGAAGGAAGAGGGAAAAGGGGTGTTATGTGATGCATATGGAGGTTCCAATTTGTCTGTCTTTCTTTTCTTTTTTAACAAGAGGGTAAATAGAGAGTTTTCTTTTAAGAGAAACATGTTTAAGCCTAACTTGGATGTTTTTTAATAGCGGTATTTAAATGCTATTGGATTGCATGTATTGATTGGTAAAAAATTTAAAGAGTTAGAGGGGCAGAAAGTAATAGGCAGAAATTATTGCAACAAAATGATGAGAGTGCCTGATGTTTGTATAAAAGAAATGTTAGTGTTTTGCAGAATTATACTCCAAACAGTCTGTATGAGCTAGAGCTTCATAAGTGATGTACTCAACTGTCACTTTCGAGGTTAACAACTGAAAGCTTTTACTTGTTAATGCCACATTTGTAAGCACTGCATATAATCTCCACGTTTTGGACTCTCTTTTCTATCTTCCCCTTCTTGTAGTTACATTTGTTAGTACCACTCCCTTTTTCTGTAGATATTTAGAAAATGCAATAAAAAAAACCCTTCGGGGGGATTTTTTTAAAAAAAGAAAAGAAAAAGAAACCAGGAGGGGCCAAGCGGGATTCTTGCCCACCAAGCTTCTAATGGATCTCAGTGGTTCTGATTGACAATACAGATGAAAATGAGATTGTTTCAGTGGTAGCAGCTTCTGATTCTCTCTCACCCCTCTTTCTTTGGGTATTTTCTAATTACTTATCTTCTTCCCTCTAATGGAGGATGGGGCACCTTCTTTGGGGGCTCTTAGAATTGTACCCTCTAGCCCAATCTTCTTGAAACTTGGGGAGGGGGGTTGAGGAGAGGCACCAGTAGCTATGTGGAAAATTTGGTGCATCTACCTCAAAAGACAGCCCCCCAGAGCCCCAGGATCAATACCCCATGGGGACCGGTCTCCATAGGGTACGATGGAGCACCCAGCAGCTATTTCTCCCCCCCTCGTGCTTTCTAATAGCACTGAAGCAGGGGGAGGGGCTTCAGACTGGGGGATCACCTGCCCCCAACTGGGGATTGGCAACCCTAGCTTCCTCTGTATTTGATTCCACCTCCTGCGACAGCCATTTGATGGTTGGCTCCACTACCTGTGGCAGCCATCTTATGGGACTGACCACTGCCATGTGTCAAAATTCTGAAGGTACCCACAGGCTCCAAAAGGTTCAGGACTCTTCCTTTAATTCAACACAAACAGGCTGAGTTCAGACTGGCAGTTTGAAGCGGGAGTGAGCCATGGCAAAAAAAGCCCTGGAACAAACTGTTCCAGGTTTTCCCGGTCACACTGCACCGACTGATGCGGAAGCACACCAGGAAGAGGCACGAGGGAGCGTTCAGACTGCTGGCCCGGAGGCACAGCTGTAAATAGCTTTTTCCTGGTAATTCAGCTATGTGCACATGTGCGCTCATGCACATAAGCGCATCAGAGCGATTGGGGGAGGATCCTGTTGTGCCAGCACCACATTGGGCAGTAGAGCAGAGCACATTTAATCATATTGCTGCTGCCTCTCGGCAATCAGGTGCACCTTGCACAGAAATGCCCGGTGGACATTATTACCGTGGGTTGTTCCCGGCTTTTTGGGTTAGCGTTCACAATTCCCAGAAATGGAATGAAGCGGGATAAACACGCTCTCCGGGATTTGCCACGACTTTCACCAAGTATCTTTTAAACATGGGAGCAAAGCGGTACATGACAGGTTGACTACGGGTGGGGAACGCCAGACAGATGTTCCTGTGTGAATGCCCCCTTTAATCCACTTGTGAAACATTGCTGAAACGTGCCTGTCTCAGGGCAAACTGCCAGTCTGAACTCAGCCACAGTCACTGTTTTCCAAGGCATTTGTTTCTCAGAAAACAGTGTGTATCCAAACCAGTTACACCACTGAGACATCAGGAGATGGGTATTGGGGTGGGTGGGAGGTATCTCTGTGGCAAACCACACATGAGTGCTGTTTCTTCATGCAATATTAGCTTGTGTTCTGAAAGAAAGAAAGAACCCATACCTTATTTTCTCACACTGATGACTTCTTGCATGAACGATAGCTTCCGTGGCATTTTTCTGATTGGCTCTTGTCCATGCCCTGATCTTCATGCTCTCTTGCAGTATTTACTCCTGTGGCTCACTTATCCTGTAGCTGCCAACTTCATCATTGGCCCTATTCTTCTGCATTCATCAGTAGCCTTACTCTCAAAAGAGTAACGCAAAAGGCCAAATGATTATGGAAGAGGAAAACCTACTGGAGAAGCAATCTCTTGTTGGAAACAGTTACAAGGATTTAGTTTAGGGCTGTTGTTGTTTTTGAGACTGATTGCTATCCATAGCCCCTAACAACCTTGAGTAGCAATATATTAAACACCCCATTGACCTATTAACCTTTTTTCAAAATATTGGGGAAATATCCATAATAGATCCTGGGTTGGTCCTGATACAAACATGGCTAACAGATAAATAAAGGCACTTTCCCATTGGGAAATGCTAGACAAACAGGACCAACCACACACAGGAAAAGCTATCCAACCTTGTTTGTCGTGTAATTCACAGAAATGCAGATAACCCAGAGAGGTTATCTATGACCTTCAGTTTTTCACAAAATCAATAAGATAGAGCCCAAGAATTGCTTAGAACAGCCCAACATCCCTGTCATTGATTTCAGTTCTTATCACTCTCCAAACAGTTTGTCAAGGAGCTGAAGTTAATTAAATAGCACCAGTATGTCAAGCATTGTTAAATTGTGGAGCAGAAAGGTACTTACAAAACTCCAAATCCTTCTGACATTATGGAAAATAATGTAGAGCAATTTTTCTAATCAGATTTGGGCTTAAGAAAGTGATGTTTACATCCCTGCTGCACGTAGGGCAAGAGAAATTAGTTATCAAAAGACTGTATTAAAAGACTATGCACACACATATATAAAATATATATAAAACGGTAGCTCCCACACATCCAGACCATCAAATTTCTCTATAATTATAGTAAACTTGATAATGGTCAATTGAATGCATGAGCCATTTTGATTGGCCATTTTCATCAGAAAAGGGTCAACACCTTTCTATCTCCCTCCAACTTTGATCCAAGAACTGACGTCTGATCAAACACAGATGGTTGCGGTTCGTCATGTATTCTTTTCTAGCTGTGTTTGAAGGGAAGACATTACCAGGTGTACTTTGCCTTTTCCCCCTTGATTGAATGTTAGGCGCCAAAGCGATTGCTCATACAGAACTATTGCAAAGAGATAAACGGGGTAGGCTGCTGTTGTTAACTTTCCATCTTATAACAGCTTGTTATTCCTCTGTTGTTTCATTTCAGCAGCAGTTCAGAAGTACCAAGTAAGTGATGAGGTAGAGTTTGCACAGAACTGTATGCATTAAAGCTACAAAAATAAGGCTGTTAGAGTTTTAGGAAAGCAAACCCCCTGCCAAGTAAAGCCTGCTTTTGAATGCCTTCTGAAAATTGACACAGGAACACAAAACTCTTTGAAAACATTGTTTTAGAGAAAACTACAGTCCACTTTCTTTTATATATTGTGGAATAGTCAGTGAGCTGGAAGATAACTTAACAGACACTCTGGAGAGACTCCTATGATAACTCCAGTGAAATGCAACTGAGCAGCTCTGTCCTTTAGCGTTTTTGTCCTTGCCTGTTGAAACTTATTACATATAGAATGCTGAGGAACAAGTCCTGTGGAAAAGAGCTTGTTTACGCGTGCATCCGATGATGGATATAAAATAACAGACACATTTTTGTAATTTATGGTCCGCGTTTGGATGAAGCCTTCGCAAAACGGAGAGACAGTCCAGAATACTTCGTCAACCAATCACCACGCTGATATACGGACCTCTTTCACACTTCTTCACCCCTTTTTGTAACCATTTGTATGCGATTATATGTGTTAATATTATAGTGTTCTACTCATATGTAGCATCTCATTACAGTTCTTTTTGCTTGTTACTTCCATTTATAACTCAGACAAGTCCCCTCCCCCATACCTTTGGATCACCTGTTGATTTAAATTAATCAATGTTTGTTCCTCAAGGTCTGTGCAGTGGAATTTTCAGCAACATATTATTATTATTTTTTACTTGTGCCATTTCAGTCTACCTAATAGCAATGCCAATTCTACTTCTTCAATAGATAGTAGCTGGAACTTTTATTTTTATTTATTTATTTACTGACTTTATGTTTTTTACAGAGTACCTTTCTCCCAGGGACTCCAGGCAGATTACACAGAATGAGGCTGAGGACAGACTGGCAGTTTGAAGTGCGAGGGAGTCGTGGGAAAAAGACCCAGAACAGGTTTGTTCCGGGTTTTCCCGGTCACACTGCACCGACTAATGTGGGAGCATGCCGGGGAGGAGGCACAAGGGAGCATTCGCACTGTTGGCCCACCCAACAGGATGAACGCACTCTCCAGGGTTTGCTACCACTTTCACCTGGTATCTTTTAAACTTGGGAGGGAAGCGTTACAAGATGGGTTGAGTATGGCTGGGGAATGCCTGACAGATGTGCCTGTGTGAACCAACCCTTTAATCTGTTTGTGAAACGTCTCTGAAACGTGCCTATCTCGAGCCAAACTGCCAGTCTGAACGCGGCCTGATTCAGTACAATCGACAAAATGGGACATTCAATAAGCAATGGATTAGGACTGTAAAAGTCTGGAACTGCCATCAAAAAGAAAGGAAGCATAGTATAAGTATTCACAAAACACATTAAAGCTGTACAGAAATTATATAAATTGGATCCTACTTGTGAGGCATATGCAGCAGTATGGACCACAGTCCCAATGATTTATCCAAGTAAGCTTGTAAAACCATTTTGTACCGTGCAACTGCTTTACCTATGCAGAAAAGCCCTCCTGAATAGTTTGGGTTTGCCTACTGATGTCTGAAAACCCCTAACAACATTGCCTTCACCTTGTTGCATTTGCTCTATAATTCATGGACTTCTCTCCCCACCCCCGTTCATATTTAAAGGGTGCTTTAGATTCTTTGTCCCTGAGAGGGTCCATACATCAAAGGATATTGTGTTATCATTTCAAGATAGCAGTTATTTGCCTCTGGGTTTTCCTGGGCAGACAAGACAATCCAGCAAAGGAGTGATTATGATAGCACAATATCCATGTTTCATTCTTCTTCCCTTTCACTCCTTTCAGTTTTTCATGCTTTTCCCCTCACCTTGTCCTTCTTGTAGTCTCCCTCTGCCCCCTCCCATCTTCTTCTTTTGCTTAAATCTTGAAGATGTCATTCCCCCTTCTGGAATTCTTGACTGACTTCCAAGCTGTCAGAAAATCCCTGACTTTGCAGAATGCGTGCAGTGAAAATACTCCCGTCCAGAATCATGGCAAGACTCCGAGAACAGGGACAACTGCTCTTGCCTGAGGTGGAAACGTCTTCCTTCCTCTCCTGGGAGACACTAGGCCCTCTTACCCCTTTTCTTACACCTTTGACCGAGAGCTGATCCGCAAGCCACCATTCGCAGACACTGCATCAGCACGTCTGCCCCAATAACTCCCTTTTCCCTGCAACTCCGAGAGCTGCCATACCTCCTTGTCTGTTCTTGACACTTCTTGAGCTGGAGAATGTCCATTCCTATGGCCTGGAAAGCAACACACAATTTGTGAGTCTGGATGCTTCCAGTGCGTGGTGGAGCACAGTCTTGCAAGAACAGTGGCGTGGCCTAGTTGCGCCTCCTCCCTGCTGTGCTTTTCTTTGTGTGTAATAAAGAACACTTGGGAAGGAAAAACAATAAAATAAATCAATAAAGATGGAAACGGGTGGAGCCTGGGGAGGGTGGGGCTTAAGGAGGGGCGGGACCTCAGTTGGGTGTAATGCCATACAGCCCACCCTCCAAAGCAGCCATTTTCTCCAGGGGAGCTCATCTCTGTAAGATGGAGAACAGTTGTAATATAGGGAAAGCTCCAGGTAGAGATGCCAGCCTCCCAGTGGGTTCAGGGGATCCTCCAGAATTACAGCTCATCTCCAGACTACAGAGATCAGTTCCCCTGGAGAAACTGGCTACTTTGGAGGGTGGACTCTATGGCATTGGACCCCACTGGTGTTCTTGTCCTCCCAAGGCTCTATCCCCAAATTTTCAGGAGATTTCCAACCTGGATCTGGCAACTCTTGCCCCCTCATCCTTCCTGGTGGCCAGGACAGACCTGGCAACCCTATTTCCAAGCCCCACATAGAGTTTCAAAGCAAAAAGAGGAGACTCGTGGTATGGAGAAAATTAACAAAAGACCAGAAACCCATGAATATAATAACAAAAAATATAAAAAATAGTATGTGGACCCTTAATAAGTGTTATGAATGAAAAATATTATACTAAACGTCACTGTGTGGGTCCAATTTTTGAAGACACCTCAAAGTCCTAACAAAATCCTGCCTGAAGCAGTCCTTCCCAGTGAAGCAATAAAGTCTGATGTTGATGGAGCCCAAATGATCCTGTTAATGGGTACCATTAAAAATCCTGTTTCCACAGTGTCTTCTTCAGGAAAAGGTACCACAACCGAACATAATTAATCCATAATACATTCAATCTTCTTTCTTCTTAGTCTGGTCTGATAAAGCAGCTCCAAGATTTTCAAAGTAAGCTGGTAGTCAGGTCCCCCACCACCAGCAGCAGAGGTTGGGGGATTAGGGTTCCAGATTCAGGTTGGAAAATGACCGGAGATTTGGAGATGAAGCCTGAGGAGGACAGGAACTCTCCAAAGCATCCATTTTTTCCAGGGGAATTGACCTCTGTAGTCTGGAGATGAACTATAATTCTGGGGAATCCTCCTCACTGATCACAGCAGTGGCCGGGACAATAAAACTTTTCAAAGTAGGAATGAAAACACACACAACATTGGTGAGGGGATTATTTCATCAGCTATCTGTTTGACTGCATTGAATGTGCTACTTTAGATAGAATTATCAAAATTAAAGAACATGCAATAATGAGTAGCTTTCAGTTCCTCAGCAGTGAGAACTATTATCATTTTATTGGGCCATAGCCCCACCTTCCTGTGAATGGACAATACAGATTTCTCTGCAAACCTGAGAAATGCCCTAGGTCTTCAGAACAATCTGAAATCTGGAAAAATGGGAGTGTTAACCTCCCTAATAGCTTCGAGAAATGAATGTGTTCAGTGGCCATTGCCAAGCAACCACAATGGTATTGCCAGGCTTCAAGCCTTGGTTTCTGTCAGTAAAAAGTAGGGCCCTTTCCAAGCGTGTTTTGGACTTTAAAGGAAGAATCATTGGGGCCAGGCCTGGCAGTAACCACCAGGTGACTTGCTACCACATGACTCCCTCAATTCCTCCAGGCCTGGCTGCTTGATACTGCTCAATAGCAGACACCCCACAAAAGTTTGGTGTATATAGTGCTTAGAGTTTTACACTAGGCTCTGGGAGGTGCAAGTTCAGTTCTCCCCTCTACCATGGAAGCTCATTGGTTGTCCTTGGGCCAGTTACACAGTCTTAGGCTAGCTTACCTGAAAATGTTGTTGTGAGGATAAAATGGACAAGAGGAGAATTACGTAAGCTGCTTTGGGTCCCCATTGTGGAAAAAGGGGGTGTATGTAAAATAATAAATATTGCTGAAGATGGGGGGAGCAGATAAATGGTAGGTTGTTTGGTGGGTGAGAAGGAGAGAGGGCAAGGGGGAGGAAGTGAAGATATGCGGGTTTCCAGGAGGAGGGAAAGAGGAAGTATGTGGAGAGCAGGATACAGGGATTAATGAGGTACCTTATACAAGTCTTTGCAGTTTCCCCTCCATGCAGCTGGGTCTGACCTGGCAGCCAGCACCACAGTTTTCCCAGGAAGTGGCTGCCAGCGGTGAGGAAGAGGAACTGAAGACAGACGGGGAAATAAATATAAGTTGGCTGGTAGGTAGGAAGGAGATCAGGAAGCAGGGAAATGGAAGAGGCTACAGGGGCTTTCGGGAAAGGGGACACAGTGGGGGAGGGGAAAATGAGCTGACCCCCTCCGCCCTTGCAGGCCCACTGCTTGTACTTTTTCATATCGCCAAAAGATAACTGGTTTTAATCACAGCAGTACAGAAGGTACTCTTAGAACATCAGGAGACTGGAAAACTGGCAAAGCACCAAAACTGCATGGACAGTATTTAAATTCACTTTTTTCTTATTTCGGCTGACAGCTAGGGTGAAACGTCATTTACTGGGAAGAGGTGGAGAGGAATTCAACCCAATCTTTTCTATTTTCAGTTGTCAAAATAGAGATAATTTAATTCACATTCCAGCTTATCTTGATCTATACATAAGTAACTGAGGAAAGAATGCTTGTCTGTTGGCTGATCCAAGAAACATTGGCTTGTTTTAGACATATAACATTTCACTGCTTGACCACGAACCTGTACTTCATTAAGATCAGGTTGTCAAACATGTGACTTCTTCCAGTCCTGGCATCTCATGCTCCAACAACAGATGGAAAGGGGAATGAGAACCTCCAAGCATAGCTCAGTGGGGACAGCACAT
The DNA here is from genome assembly GCA_029375565.1 of Gekko gecko. Lineage (NCBI taxonomy): Eukaryota > Metazoa > Chordata > Lepidosauria > Squamata > Gekkonidae > Gekko > Gekko gecko. The sequence continues at coordinate 17,982,107 of JAPDNY010000010.1, forward strand.
TCTCTGCAAGCCAAACTAAGGAGGAGAATTTCAGAGTGCCCTCTGTATAATTGATCATATTTGCTTTGTTGTTCTATTTGCTCAGGTGAAGGGAAAACACTGTTCGCTTTGTCATTTGCTATAGTCGGGTATCGTAAGCATATCCCAGAAGTCTAAAGATATACATATTTAAAGCCGTTGACTTCCCTGAAGGACTGCACTCTCTCCATACAAATCTGACCTACCGCACTGAGATCAGAAGGAAGTCCTTGTTCTTGTTTCCAGCAGAAGCTGTCTGCGATTGGCTGGCTTTTGTGACATCACAAAGCCAACCCCTTCTCCTGAGCATTGTTTCAAGTTGTTGTTTTTTTTAAAAAAGACCCTGTTCTTGTTTAAAGGAAGCTTGAGACCAAACAAACATTGAATTTGATATGTACTGCAAAACACTTAATAAATCAAAAATGGACCAAATTACCGACTGGAAGTATGGGGGAGAAAGACAGAAAGGAAAAGAAAATCAGCCCGGAATTTCTGGAGGCAATGACATATGAAGAGCAAAGACAAGAGGCAAATAGTACAGCCAGAAAATACTCCACTGACTCCTCTTTGTACCTTATGGTTGCCAGCTCTGTGTTGGGCAATACTTGTAGTTTTGGAGGGCGGGGCCTGGGAACAGTGGGATTTGAGGATGGGAGGGATCTCAGCAGGGTATTATGCCATAGAACCCACCCTCCCAAGCAGCCATTTTCTCTTCAGGGGAACTCATCTTGCTCCTCTGGAGATCAACTGTAATAACAGGAGAAGTCCAGGTGCCACCTGGAGGTTGGTAACCCTATTGTACCTTCATCAGTGCACACCCAGTAAAGAGTCATCTAAGAGGCAAGCTAAAATAGATTTGCAATAGAGTAGAGCATTTTGCATAGATGAAAAACTGGCAATATTGCACCAATATTAGAGTTATCAACTAGTAAAAGAATTGCAATTAGTTTTAATTATATGCCTTTTGATCAATTAATCCTCTCATTTTTTTTTCTTTTTTTCAAATATTGAAAAATTACCAAAGCCAACAGAGGTGTCTTTTTCAAATGCTGAAGAAAGTTCATACGCAAATAGGGTTGCCAGATCTTACCAGGCTTGTGGTGGGGGTCTCCCGGCTTGGAGCCTCGATATTCTGGTCAAAATGTGAGAGTGTCGCTGTGTGAAGTGCCCAGTGTGATGATGTCACTTCTGGGTGACATCATCACGCTGACACCACAGGAGGGGGCTGTTCAGGGCTGGCCAGTGGCGGATTGGAGCGCCCAGAATCAGGGGAAACCCCGCCCCGACTGGGGGGGGGTGTCTGGCAACCCTATAAACAAAAGGCTACTGTTTGCTTTTTAAGTCATTTTACTAGTTACTTTTAAATTCTTTCAAATAATAATACCATACCAAAAAATAGGCTCTGTATGACCTGTGCAGTGTGCTCTTGTGAACACTTTCCTGGGAGTAAGACCCATTGCACAGATCTGAGTAGGATTCTGAGCAGATCTGTTCAGGATAGCATTGTTAATCTCTTCCCTACCGGTTGAACGGTCAGATTCTGCCAATAAAACTGATTAAAACATACCACCCCAGTTAACCGTTGTGTCTCCAGGGCTGCTGTGTAAGGTTTGAGCATCATCTTTCCCTGTATTTACTGTCTCTTCATCGAGTTACTGATTGTATAAAGTCTCTCCTAGCAACATTTCCATTTCATCTCTTTCTTCTTTCACTCCCTCCTCACTGTGGTAGCCTTATAAATAATGAAGAAACAACAGAAGACCTAAAATTAGACCTAAACATTTCTGGTTAGTAAACCTCACTAACTGTCACCATCTTTTGTCTCTTTGCCTCTTCAAATGCACATGTGGGTATTCAGATGAACCAAAGAAACCCCTATGTATCTATAATTCAAACTGGAAAAGAATCAATGCCACCTATTTTCTAGTATTGGGGTTGTGGCCAATGCTCCCTTCTAAGCTGTGGAGTCTTGTGAGCAAAAATTCTACTTTGTGAGCTACTGACATAAAAGCTGTGAGTGACTGGTTTGGCTACTGCATAAATTAGTTTGCTCTGGAGCCATCCTTCCTGAGCTAAGACAAAAATCTGTGAGCTGGAGGCTAAAAAACTGTGAGGTAGCTCACACTAACTCAGCTCAGAGGGAACACTGGTTGTGGCCATACCTGGGGTCTGGGACACCCACCAGAGTAGAAGAGGGCTGCACAGCCTCAACAAACATCACAAACCCCCAGAAGTACCACCATCTCCAAAATTATGTTAGCCTGTACTTGAAGTTGGGATATTTTTGTCCCAATGTGCATCACCCACCCCTTCCCAAACCCTGCCGCCCTCAGGCTCCACCTCCCAAATGTCCAGGTATTTCCCAGCCCAGCTGGCAACCCTAGCACTGTTGCTGGTTAGTAGGGTGACCCCAGCAACTGTTCTACTTACAACGCACCATACTTTATAGGCAGGGCTATTTTGGGGCAGGAACACACAGGGACGGAGTTCTGGCTGGATCTCGAGTTGGCCACGCCCAGCAGGAACTCATTAGCATAATATTTATTTATTTATCCATTCATTCACTCATTCATTCATTCATTCTACTTTTATCCTACCCTCCCGCTAAGGCAGCTCAGAGCGGCTTAATAGGCCACACCCAACTGCAGAAACTCATTAGGACTGGCTACATTAGGGGTGTGTGGCCTAACATGCAAGGGAGTTCCTGCTACAAAAAAAAGCCCTGGGTTTGACAACAAACAAGGTAAACAGAATAAGAGAAAAAGGTGGGTGTGGCTGGATGACCACACTTCTGGTAACATGGGGTGTGACCTAATATGCTAATGAGCTGTGCTGTTAGGGGTGTGGCCTAATATGCTAATGAATTCCTGTTGTTGGGTGTGGCCTGTTATGCTAATGAGTTCCTGCTGGGCTTTTTCTACCAAAAAAGCCCTGTTGATAGGTAGTACTGGCATGAGGGTAGACAGAAACAAATATTCTGCTTCCACCTTCCAGATGCCCAGCCAATTTGGTGTAGTGGTTAAGTGCACAGACTCTAATCTGGGAGAACTGAGTTTGATTCCCCACTCCTCCACTTGCAGCTGCTGGATGACCTTGGGCAAGCCATAGTTCTGTCAGAGCTGTTCTTGAAAAAGAGCAGTTTCTGTCAGAGCTCTCTCAGCCCCACCTACCTCACAGGGTGTCTGTTGTGGGGAGGGGAAGGGAAAGGCGTTTGTAAGCTGCTCTGAGACTCCCATGGGTAGTGAAGGGTGGTGTATAAACCCAATCTCCTCCTCCTCTTCTTCTTCTTTGTCTTCTATAAACAAACTTAGTTTTTTTATTGAATAGAACTCTATGATTGCTTAGAAAAAAGAATTTAGCTAAAAACAGCATTAAAGGATTAGTAAAAATCCAGGTGGAGGAGGGAAGGTTTGCACGGTATAGCCCAATCCCATCAGATCTTGGAAGCTAAGCAGGGTCAGTACTTGGAAGGGAGACCACCAAGGAAGGCTCTGCAGAACAAGGCCATGGCAAACCACCTCCGCGTCTCCCTTGCCATGAGAGACCCTTGCTGGGGTCACCATAGATTGGTTGTGATGGCACTTACATATGTAGAAATCCAGGTAAAAAGAGTAGACTGAAGGATCTCGCTGTTTGCTTTCAGATGAGCAGGGTAATGATATTTACCTTTAACATTAACAGCTTTAATAAGCCTAAAAAAGCCTGACTCAAGTTGCAAAAAGAAAATGCAATGAGGATGAAAGCAAATGTCGTGCACTGCTAGTGTAACTTTCATGCTGGCTTTCTGCACCCCGTGGTTTACAAATGTGGACACAGAACTAGGGATTCATGCTCTGCCCCTAGGGTTGCCAGACCCCCAGTCTGAGTGGGGGTTCCCCCCAATTTCAGGGGCTCCTTTCCGCTGTCAGCCAGCTGGCTGGCAGGGGGAAGCCCCACCCCAAGCCCCTTTTCTTGCAAGATTTAAAGGGCTCTCCAGCTGATCAGTGGGAGTACGTGGCCTGTCAATCAGCTGGAGGGCCTTTTAAATGTTGCGGGATAGAGGGAGGGAGAGGGGCAGCGAATTCACAACTTAGTGTGCAGGCATGCACAGGGGTGGCCTGCTTCTTCCCAAAAGCATTTAAAGAGACCCTTTAAATGCTTTTGGCAAGAAGCAGGGCGCCAGTCCCAAGCGTGATGACATCACATCTGCATGATGTCATCACATTGGGGACATCCCCACCCCCTCCAGTAATGCTCTCCAAAATCTCCTGCCAGGGACTTGGAAGGACCCCTTTCTACCCCTCATTTCCTCCGGTCTTTCCAGAATGGGATGAGCCCATCTCCAGGGCCAGATTTAGATGAAGAGAGGCCCTAGGCTACTCCACTTGTGTGGCCCCTCCCAATCCCCCACCCTCACGACTAGAAGAAAATGGAAGAGTGTTATAAACAAAACTGAGTGAAGCCAAGGATGATGGCAGGTAGTTAAAATTCTGCAATTCACAATTTCTCCTCTAAAGGACATAATATGTTATTGTTAAATACCATAGTGATTGAAAAAATGCATAAATGTTAAAATTAACACTGAAAAGCTTTTGCAATAACTGCACTTTGTAAACCTTTTGTGGAATAAGCATTAATTTTTAGGAAAATGAAGTTGTAATGTTATTCTTAAAAAAAAAACCTTGAGTTTACAAATTATATTGCCTGGGAAGTGTAAATAATATGATCATGATTACCTGACAGTGTGGCACTCTAAGAATCTACTTTATGTTGTCATTAAATAGTAAGTTTTAAAATATTATTAAGAAGTAAGCTACAACCATCAAATACAGTAAAAATGTTTTTTTTCTAGCCTTCCTCATAGCAAAATCATCCAAAACATCATCAAAATTTGTATGTCTAAGTTTGTCACTTTTAATGGATAGAATGCTCAGTGTGGATAACCTCTCTTGAGACATCGTGGCCCTTAATTCATTTTTAATTATTTTGAGTCTTGAAAAACTCCTCTCTCCCGAGCAGTTAGTGACCATAAAGCTAAGAAATAGCTGCAAGATTGCTTTCACATTAGGAAAGGCCATCTGAATCTTTTTCTTGTATACAATTTGATAAAGGTCTGTAGGAGACAGAAGGTGATTTCCCACTAAAGCTACCTCGGGGTTGCACCGCCGTTTGCCCCGATACTATTAGTCAATTTCACACCCGAAGCCACAGGGCTGCATTTTGACCCGCAGCTTCGCCGATTTCCCCCGCAGTTTCGTAATCCTGTTTTTTGAGGATTACGAAACTGCGGGGGAAATCGGGCGAGCCGCGGGTCAAAATGCAGCCCCGCGGCTTCGGGTGTGAAATTGACTAATAGTATCGGGGCAAACGGTGGCGCAACCCCGAGGCAGCTGTAGTGGGAAATCACCCAGAGAGTGCTCTTCTGTAAGCCTATGGCGTACAGGTGAAAGTGCAAAAGTTCATCAATAAGTTTCAGGTCAATATCTTCTGGGAACCCTTCCATCAAGAGTTCAACACCTTGCTGAATTTCTTGCTTAGATGCTGTCAGATTAGCAAGAATGGAAAACAGTTGTGCAACATCACTATACACAGTACTTCTTCTTTTTAAAATGGCTTCAGGTGCATCTCATATAGGAATAAAGGATTTTATCCTAAACTTATCTCTTGAAGAAAGTGCATCTCAGGCATCAGGTGCACTTCTGTCATTTCTTTGCCGTTCCCTACTCTTTGTCTCCTTGTTTCGTAGTTAACATTTGGCAGGGTAGCTTTTGCTTGTTTCTCAAGCTCATCAAAATCTTCTCTAATTTTCCTTAAAAAATCCAGAAGTGAACTGTACAAACTTGCACAAGAACTCAATAACAGGTCTGATTTCTGAAGAGCTTTGCTGACCTTGTGAAAATGACCTAGCACACGGGTCCAAAAATGCAACATAAACACAAATTCCAGTTCTTCCATTTTTGGCAAAAGATTGTTAGCTTGAAGCCTGGTCTCCCCCTTCCCATTAACATCAGAGTACGAATGACTGAGGGCATCAGTGATAGCACTGTAACTTTCCAAAACAGCTTCCATGGCTTTTGCATGTGTATCCCACCTAGTGTCTGACAAATATTTAGGCACTTTAGACTGAGATGGCAAAAATGATTTTAGAACTGCCCATCTCTTTGTGGAGGATGAAAAGAAGGTATAAATTTCATTGATAATGCCAAAACAGTTCACTGCATCAAGGCAGCAATCCACAGCTGAACAGCCCACCAGATTTAAAGAGTGACCTGCACATGGAATAAATCTTGCAAATTGGTTTTTTTTATGATTTTTTGCTGCATACCATTGTACTTATCAGCCATGTTGACAGCGTTGTCATAAGACTGCCCATGGCATTTTCTAAAGTCAATTTCAAGCTCAGTAGTGAAATAGTTGAACACTAAATCTGCCATGCTTTTTCCTGAGTGGTCTTTTAGTTCAAGGAAAGTTAAAAATCTCTCAATTGGCAAACCATCTTCAGGTGATACATATATGATAATTAAAGTCAACTGATCAGTCTGTGAAATGTCAGGTGTGGAATCTACTGAAAAGCTGAAATATCCAGCCTTTCTCACATCAGCCAGAATTGCATCCTTAACTTTTTTTGCCATGAGTTAAATCATTTCCTCACATATAGTTTTTGACAAATAAGAGGGATTGCCTGATCCAGAATGTCCATACCGATTGATATGAGCAAGTAAAAATGGATCAAATTTTGCCACTAGTTCTAAAAGACCAAGATAATTGCCATTATTTGGAGATCCAAAGTGTTCATTGTCTCCTCTGAATGGTAAGCCTCGTTCTACTAGAGTGCATATTACAGCAATAATTATCTCCATGACATGCTGCCAGTACTGCTGTTCTGCTTTTATTTGTTCCTCTAGCTTGGAAGTTAATGTTTGCCCTTGCTTCCTTGTTAGGTAGGCCAACATGGCATTCCTATGCTTCTCTGAGTTTTCAAGAGTTTGGATAAGATGGGGGGTTTGCCAGTCATCAAACCTTTCAGTAGCTAAAACTGTGGAAGAAGATGCAAGGTTTGGAAAGTGTTTACAAACAAAGCAATAAATCAGACCTTTTGAGGGAGAATTTACAAGCCACTCTTGGCTATATATTTCCCCATTTGCTTTTGTTGAATAAAAAATAGCTTTTGTACAAAACCTGGACTGCTTTTTGTACACTCACATGGAATTTGAAAATGGTCCGCAATGATGCAGGACTTGAGAGGGACCCCTCTCTACCCAATAGGATACTTCCTCATGTGATCATTCTGACCACTGTTACAGTAGATCTATGTTTGGCCTTATCTTTATGTGCATCTGGAACACCTTGGACTTGGCCTATCTTACCAGGTATGAACTGCAAAATCTGACTATTTACATTATTTTCTTGTGGCTCTTTAGCCTCTCCCTATCCAGTAAGTGACTTTTGAATTAGTTCTATGTTTTCAGTTTGAGCCAGCGTCATGGCTGCTTCCTCATAATCAGCCTGCTGTTCTATATCCTGCTTCGCTGTTTATCTTTCAGGGAGGTTTTTGTCTCATTGCACGCAAGTAGTTGGCTCAAGCTGGATAACTTCACTGCTGGCTCTTGTTGCTTCAATGAGTGATTGGTGCACGAAAGCAGTGATTGGTCTTAACTTCATTACCATAGCATTTTCAAGTCTCTGTCTCTTGCACTTGCTAGCACCACTTTCAAATCTTTTACTGATGCTCAGATTAGAATCTAAAAATAAAAAGTAAAATTAATCTTCAACTGGATAAACACATGGATCAGAGTTGCTATTGGAACAAGGTATAGATGACTGCTGCTGAAGGGTTACAGAATTCAGTTTTCCACTGTGGCGAAACGGGTGCCCACCCCCAGCCCTGGGGGACTGAGTAGCCAGTTTGTGGCTCGTGAGCCCTGCTTCGCCTTCCCACCTCCTTGGTGGGTTTCTGTCACTCTTCAGTAGCTGCCACCACTCACTGACTTCCCTATGTCTCTCTTGAGGGGCAGTGAGACCCCTCCGGCTGACTCCTGGGGTTTGGAGATGAAAACCCCTAACTTTGGGTTTCTCCCGGAGGGTTGGCACCTGCACATTTTGGGGCTTTTTCCCTCCCAGGACCCTTCTTAAGGCACTGGTAATGGGCAGAGTGGGGAAGACTCCATAGTCAGAGCACCAGACTGGGGTTTTAAACAAAGAACAAAGATTGTATTGACTATTTACAAGTAACAGGATTTTAAACACAAAAAGGCACTTTAAATCAAACACAGAAAGGAAAACATCACTGGGCACAAATAAAATAAGACAAAACACAGTTCCTCTGTCCCTGAACTGATCCCTATTCTTATTTTCCCTCGGGATGAGGTTCAGTTACCAACCTGCAGCCTGGCCTCCTGCCTTCTGCAGGTAGTTCTGGATCCCTCCGAGGATCCCTTCCCATTGCTGCCTTCCCTGAGCCCCAAGGCCTCTCCCTGCCTGCAGCAAGAGCCTCCTGGTCTCTCTGAGGGTTGCAGGACAACTCCCCCCTCCCAGGCTGGCTGGAGCATTTATATCTTCTGACTCCACCCCCTGGCTTTCCCATACTTTTTGACCATAGAGGCATGTGGGATTTCTAGGCCTACCCTGGAGTTTTGCCCTACTTCCCAGGGTGGGTGGCCATTTTAACTAAACTAAACAACCTAAACTAAAACAAACACAATATGGAGTCTATTTAGTCACATCCAACAAGCCAGCCCTATAGCACAACATCATTTTCCAATCTAAACTTTTTCAAAAGTTTATAAACTCCCAAAATTGCCAAAAGGATTCAAAATAATTTTCTCCAAGACACATGCAATTAGGAGGCTTGAAAATGATGCAAAAACATAGGTTAATAATTAACTATAATTTCCCATCTAGTAATTCCAGCAGCAGCAAACACCAGGCTCCCATCCAACAATCAATGCTAGCCATTTAAAAAAGCCAACTGCCAAGAAATGTTACATAAAATAAATATGTTAAACTTTGATTAGATTCTGCGATGGCTTTAGAACAATCAATCTACTAGTAATGTATGAAGCAGTATTGTTTGGATTTATTGGCATGACAATTGGCACCATCAATATTTCTTTTCATATCCAAGAAGTTCTGAGAAAGGGGTTGCAAGTGCATGCTGCAGGTACCGACAGGGCTCTGTGAAGTGTGAAAGATAGACTTCCCTGCCTGGGAGGGGTGAGGTCAGTGCTGGTCACATGTGCTTGCTCTGTTCAAGCCAAGGAGGAGGGAAGGAATGGAAGGAGTTGGGAGAGCTTGCTTGCCTGGTCTATCTGCCTCAGCCGGGCCCCCACTCGCACTCTCCCACTGATTAAAGTGCAGCATGTACCACTACTGACCTGACCCTTGAGCTGGGGAAGGCTGTGCAGCTGGTTGTTGACTCTGGGCTGCTGGCTTTGGAGTCCTGGAGTCTGTACTCTGAATAGTGGCACCAGGGACCTAGAAAGGGCAAGGTTTGTCAGTTCAACCCCTGCACAGTCTCATTAGGGCTGGCCTTAAGGCAATTGGAGCAATTTGGCCAAAATGGGCCCCGCGGGCAGGGCCGGCCCCAGGTGTCTGGGCGCCCTAGGCAAGACAGCCTGGGGCGCCCACCCCACGGGGATGCCAATCTCCCGGTGGGGCCTGGAGACCGGGGGGGTGGAGCGCCAGCTTTCCTGAGCACGCCGCACTAGCGGCGTGCTCAGAAAGCTAGGGAAGGGGCGGCCGTTTGAATGGCCGCCCCTTCCCAGCCCCAGGGCCGGCTGGAGACGGGGGGGTGGAGCGCCGGCTTTGAACGGGCGCCCCTTCCCTCCCAGCCCCAGCACCGGCGGTGTGCTCAGGAAAGGGGCGCCCGTTCGAACGGGCGCCCCTTCCGCCGGCTGGAGACGGGGGGAGCCAGGGAAGGGCGCTCGTTTGAACGGGCGCTCCTTCCCTCCCAGCCCCAGCGCCGGCTGAAGATGGGGGGGGAGCGCCGGCTTTCCTGAGCACGCCGCAGTAGCGGCGTGCTCAGGAAAGCCAGGAAAGGGGCGCCCGTTTGAAGGGCGCCCCTTCCCTCCCAGCGCCGGCTTCACGGGGGGCGGGGCGGGGGCGCTTTGGCGCCCCTGTGGACCCCAGCGCCCTAGGCGAGCACCTAGCTCGCCTAGTGGGCGAGCCGGCAGTGCCCGCGGGCCACTCCTAAGGGGGCTCCTGCACCAGGGTAATCTAGATGGATTTCATTTATTTCTCTAAGATTCTGCAGACTTTGGCTGTGAACTGGGGCCCCACAAAAAAAATTCCAGTTGGGCCCCAGAGTTTCAAACTGGGCCCCACTGGCTGGCCCTGAGTCTCATAGTTGCTGGGCCTGAGTTGCCCTGCCCTCACATGAAGTCTTGGGTTTGCAATTTTGGGAGAGGGGGGTTGTGCCCCGCTAGGGGGGAGGCTGTGGAGGCCCCTAGATTTAGAGGCCCTAGGCTTCAGCCTACTTAGCCTATACATAAATCCAACACTGCCCATCTCCAAGTGTTGGTTTTGCCCTTTAAAGCCCTACTTCAGACCAGGATATTTCTCCCATATATTTCTGCCTGGGAATTATGATCCTCCTGACTGTCCCACTGATCAAAGAAGTTCTTCTGGCGGGTACATGAGAGAAGACCTTTTCAGTACCAGCCCCGGGATTACGGAATAACCTACCCAGGAAGGTGTGTCTGACACCCTCTCTTTCAATCTTTAGGAGGCAGTTGAAGACAGTTTCATCTGACTAATTTTGTTTTTCATTTCTTAGCAGCCCTATGTGTCATGTGTTTTTTTTTTTTTAAAAAAATGTTGTTTTATTTACATTGTAAGCGGCTTAATTTTCCAAAAGGTAGGAAGGTGGCAAATAAATATTTTAAATAAATAAATTTTCCTCCCTTTTCTACAATTGCCCGTAATTAATAGCTTCTATGACCCCTTTTAATGACCACAATTTGCTGACTCCATTCACGCTGTACAAACAAGGTCTTCTGCAGTTGCCAGCCTGCAAATGGGCAAAGTCAACAACTGCCCCTACAGGTGCCTTCTCTGTGATGGCCCCGAGCTTGTGGAATGGCCTGCCTGAAGAGGTTAGGAAGGCTCCAACTCTCCTGGCTTTCTGCAAATGATGCCAAATGAAATTTTTCAAGAGGGCTTTTCTATACAGGCAATAGGCTAGCACTGTTACATAAGGCATCATGAAGTTACTTGGATAAATTATTGGAGGCTGCGGTCTGTATTGCTGTCCTTTAGTTCTGTTTTTAGACTTCTGGTTGGGTCAACAACTAGGGTAGGGTTGCCAGAGCCAGGTTGGGAAACTCCTGGAGATTTGGGGATGGAAGAAGAGGAGGAGGAGGAAGAGATTGGATTTATACCCCATTCTTCACTACCTGAAGGAGTCTCAGAGTAGTTTACAATCTCCTTTCCCTTCCCCTCCCCACAACAGACACCCTGTCAGGTAGGTGGGGCTCAGAGAACTCTTCTGAGAACTTCCCTTGAGAGAACAGCTCCAAAATAACTTGTGACTGACTGAAGGTCACACCAGCAGCTGCATGTTGAAGAGCTGGGAATCAAACCTGGTTCTCCCAGATTAGAGTCCGTCAAACTGGAGTCTGGGGAGGACAGGGATCTCAGTGAGGCACAATGCCATAGAGTCCACTCTCCAAAGCATCCATTCTCTCAGGGGGAACTGATTTCTGTTGTATGGAGATGAGCTGTAATGCTGGGGATCCCCAGGTCCCACCTGGCGCCTGGCATCCCTATCTACAACCCAAATCCTGTTTTGTTGCGTATTGTTTCAGTATCCTATCTTGTTGATTGTAGTGACATACTCCATGGAATCCACCCTGGGTCCCAGTGAGAAAGGCAGACTATAAATAACAGAGATAAAATGAATATAGGCTAGATAAAAATAAATAAAGACTAGATGTGATGCGGTCAGCCATTCTGAGATCTTCATACTTGCTTGGTTCATCTAGAAAGCATCCCAACAAAGGTGTCAGTGAGAGATCGATCCATTTTACCAGCTCTCTACACTAGATCTTTCTGCACTAGATCTTTCTTACAGACGGTCCTGAGTTCATTCCCTGAACACTGACTGTAAAGGACTTGAGGCAGGAGGGTGGAGAAAGCCTTCGTCCATGAAGAACTTGAGCAACTGGGACTGGGCTGGTTGGAGCAATGTTAAGGACATAAGAAGAAGAGCCCTGATAGATCAGACCAGTGAGGGTCCATCGAGTCCAGCATCCTGTCTCACACAGTGGCCAACCAGTTCCTCTGGAGGAGCAATGTTCCTACTCTGTATAAGGCACTTTAGGCAATGAGCTTTAATTAAAGGGGAATCATAGCTGAGCCACAAAATGATGGCTTTGCTTTTTTAATGAGCCTGAGCACATTTTTGTGGGTTCTGGTCAAATAACGTGCCTGATTTCTGTTCCAATAGCAACCACTCATGAGGAACGAAAGCTGGAACAGAGCAGTCAATAAAAACCAACGTTAACCGTTCATGATATTTCTCTTTTGTTTGTAATGCCATCTATCTGTTGTGTTTATCCTCTGGAATGAAGCAATAATAGCTCTGGCACCGTGAACAAAAACTTTCAGATCTTAATAGAACTTCGTCTTAGAGTTAGACATTCTGAACATTTCAAAAGCAGTAGTAAGAGCCAGGACTGTCTTCAAACATCTTAACAAAATTCGAGTTCACTGGCACCTTTAAGACCAATAAAGTTTTATTCACACTGTAAGTTTTCGTGTGCATGCACACTTCTTTAGATACATTGAAATGGACATTACCGGTCCATACATATAGGTATCTGAAGAAGTGTGTCTGAAGCAGTGTGCATGCACACGAAAGCTTATACCTTGAATCAAACTTTGTTGGTCTTAAAGGTGCCCCTTAACTCAAATTTTGTCCTGTCACTTCAAACCGACACCGCTACCCACCAATGTTCCCTCTAAGCTGTGGAGTCTTGTGAGCAAACATTCTGCTTTGCGAGCTACTGGCATTAAAGTTGTGAGCGAGCGATTGGGCTACTGCATAAATTAGTTGGCTTTGGAGCCATCCCTCCTGAGCAAAGACAAAAATGTGTGAGCCGGAGGCTAAAAAAGTGTGAGCTAGCTCACACTAACTTAGCTTAGAGGGAACAGTGCTACCCACCTGAACCTACCTCCAAATATCCTGTTTTCCACAGGCCTCAGCCCTGTAAATTGCTCGAGTTATAAACATGACCTAAACATCATATTATGAGCTACAGCTAGAAAAAGTGCTTTATGGCTACGTCTCTATATCATGTACAAGTATGACCTAATCTCTCATACTGAATACCATAAAGTCAGCCTCTGCTGTTCTTTCTGGATGCCATCAGCAATTTCCACAAGTAAATTAATTAGCAAAGCTCACTGGGAACACTTATCGACCAAAGGGATGACATTATATTACACTTTCTGGAAATGAGGTTGAACGCCATTGGATCCAATCTGCCACTTCTGTAGTGCCACAAGCCAACATGATTAAAGCAGGTTAATGTCCGCTGAAATCATAGCCCACGTGTATGAAATATGATCACTGGGTGACTTCTGATGGTCATCCAATGCCATTGCAAAGAAAGCATCACGGAACAGCATTTCCTTCATGGCTGCCTCGAGATGTCATGCTGCAATGTGCCTCAAATCAAACCAAGGCTGCCTCCTAAGATTCTGGGGGATTGGGCTGTTTAAAATAAAACCTCCCCCAAAGTTCCATAATATATGGTAGTGCAGGGGTCCCCAACACAGTGCCTTTGGGCATCGTGGCATCCGCCAGCACCTCTTCTGGTGCCCACCAAGTGTTTTTAGGAAGTGGGTGGGGCCAGGAAGGGCTTTGGCCTCTCAAGGCTTCTGATGGGCTATTGGTGATTTGATTGGCTAGGCAGATTTTTAAAAATGTTGCAGTGGCAGCAGCTGCTGCCACAGCACAAAAATCTTCACTGTGTGAAGTGTAGCAATCGTTTTGTGGCTGGATCTGCCTTCTGCGGCAGCCATTTTGTTGCTGCACCCACCACGCTGTTTCAGAATTCCAAATGTGCCCACAGGCTCAAAAAGGTTGGGGACTCCTATGGCAGTGCATGTAAAATCTTTAGGGTTCGCTGCTGCAAGATAAGTAGGATGCTGAGACTACTGAGGCAAGAACTGAAAAGAACAGCAAAGATGGTGCATTTATGTAAAGAGAATTAAAAGATAAATGTGGACAAACACGACCCAATCAGAAAACAAGTCGTGAGAGTCTGACCCACAAATCAAGCAGTCAACAAGACTTGCGAAGAAAATGCTTTGTGTGTATTATAGTCTGAAGCACTACAACACCATAAATAAATTCCTACAGATCATAAGAAAATCCTAGTTCAAAAGTACATCATCAATGTCGTCTCCGGATTATATAACAACGTTTCAAAATTGGATCTTCCTCAGGAAATATTAGAGTAGTACAAAAGTTCTCTTGTTCATAAAGTGCTTTACAACAAGTCATGAGAGATAATACATTCAGACAGGACGCTGATCTCAGTAAGGCTGCAGTCACACTGGCAAGGTTATCACGCTTTCTTCCCGCTTTAATTAAACTGGGAACATTTTTCTTTGGGTTGGGCTATCTAGATGCAGCCAGCCCCTCTCTTCACCACCCACTCACCTGTCGCCATGCCGAGTCCCTCCAGGTGATCCTGCCGGCCACGGGGCAGGCTCAGGTGGCTGCTGCTCCTGCCGCTGCTGTGGGGGATGGTGCTGCTGCTGCTGCTGCCGCCATTGCTGCCATCACCCCACGAAAAAAGGCTCAGCCCCACCATCTCTGCCATCCTCCTTGCCAGCCCCCGTCCAGGCTGCTGGAGCCCCGCCTCTCATTCCAGCCTCCTTTCTAGACTAAAGAGATCAGTTCCCCGGGGAGAAAATGGATGTTCTGAAGGGTGGGCTCTTTAAACAGAGAAATGAACATAAAATAATGTTTAATAATGGATTTATTAAGCACATGTTTACTCAAGCACTCAAACCGGAAGCTTTTAAAAAAATGCACAAAGAGCAGTCAGGCGGCCTTAATTGCAATCATTGCGAAAGATAGCTGTCCAGATGGGTGAAATCGTGCATTCAAAGCGCAAGTGCCAGGAAAATACTTGATTTTCCAGGGAGCAGGAAAAAACAGAACAATTGTGAGAGTAAGCCTGCTTCAGTACGGGAGGCGGATTAGCATATGTGAACGTGAAATTTACATGCGCAAGGGAACAGTGGCAAACCCCGATCAAAAGGACCATGTGACTGCACCCTAAATGTTCAGGCTCAAATATGCTGCTAAGCTTCTAATGGATCCCAGTTGGAAAGTGCACAGACACAGACTTCCTAATACAGCCCAGGAAAGCCTGGCTGGGGCACTTAGGCTATGATCACACATGCCTTTAGATCCGACATAGGTGCGAATGCCTGATGGATCTAAAGGCAATGATCAGACAGCAACATCTGGGATGCATCCTGCAGTCGTTAGCAACCCATACTACTCTAC
The DNA here is from genome assembly GCA_029375565.1 of Gekko gecko. Lineage (NCBI taxonomy): Eukaryota > Metazoa > Chordata > Lepidosauria > Squamata > Gekkonidae > Gekko > Gekko gecko. Next base: position 17,997,630 of record JAPDNY010000010.1, read on the forward strand.
CACAGAAGTGGAATTAAAAGACACTGGGGAAAGTCCAGCTCTAACGGTTTCCAACAGGCCATGGATGGACTTTCCCCTGTCTGATCACTCAAGCATGCTCTCATGGTCTGATCATGCTATCCCAGCTTGGTGCCGTTCCCCCCCCCTTTGCAGTATGCACATTATTGCATACTCCATAGGGGGCCCTCAGTGTGGAGGTGCAATTCCTCATTTATGTACATGGGAAACAAATGGCCAAAAAAACCTGACTCACCCACAGTTGCATCTGATCACACAGTGATGGGCTACGCCCACAGCTACAAAGGGAAGTGTGATCTCGCAACTGCGTGTCAGATTCCTCTGGAGGAAATAGCCTTGTTTCCCCTCTGCTTCAACTGGTGCATGTGATCGCAGCCTTAGACTGACTTACTGGGTACAGCTTCAGGGTGGATTTCAAATGCACTTCTAATGGGCTTTTACAGCCGAGACACCACATTCAGTCCTCTCAAAGGCACAGGATTCCAACCGTGCCAGTCTCTCCCTTTCCCCAAGTGTCAGACCAAACTATTACAGGTCTGCTCATCACCAGAGGTGAGGTTTGCCAGCCACCGGGTGAGCCTGGAGTTTTCCTGGCTTTACAACTGATCTCCAGACAACAGGAATCAGTTCCCCTATGGAAAATCAAGGTGGGCTGCCATGTTAGTTTGTCTGTGGCAGTAGAAAAGAACATGAGTCCAGTAACACCTTAAAGAGTAATAAAATCTGTTGCAGGTTATGAGCCTTCATGAGTCACAGCTCAGTTTTTCAGACATCTGAAGAAGTGAGCAGTGATCCACGGAAGCTCATACCCGGCCACAAATTTTGTTAGTCTTAGCAAAGCCTTCTGCTATGATAACTGTGCCAATATTTTTTAATAAATATTTACTTATTTAATTTTAAACTTGTTAGTCTTTAAGGCGCTGCTGGACTCCTGTTCTTTTCTACTCCTGGAGAAAATGGCAGCTTTGGGGGGTTAGACTCTATGGCATATCACATGTGATACCTCCTCAGTTCCCACCCTCACTGGGCTCTGCCCCCAAAATTCCAAGAATTTCCCAACCTGAAGTTGGTCACGTTACCAGAGACATACCTAGAAAACCCAGTTACTCTGTCCCAGAGGTACAGTTAACCCTCCTCTGCCTTTTTTTTTCAAGCAGAGTTTCAAACACGACCGTTTGCTATCTGTGACCTACTAAAGCTCATACTGAAATAAATATTTTTAGTATTTAAGGTGCCCTTGGAGTGTTTGATGTTGTTATATTTAGAACTGAGACTGTCAGCTGCAGCATTTTCCCCCACATTCACTCAGGTCTCTAAAAGCTGATTGGATGTTAAAGCAGCATTCAAATAGTCTCAGTCTGTTGATTGGGTGTTACACCTTTCAGGGGCAGGGCAGCCTCCTGTCTGACATGCATGCAAAGTAGGAATGTGCTCATATATTCTGTGTAAAGATGCATCTATGCACAAGGCAGCAGAACTGGCATCAGTGGTGGAGTTGCCAGGTCTTCTGATATAGCAGGAGACCATCTCATACTTACCTCTGATGCCCACAGTTGCCTCAGGCATCAGTGGGAGGACTTTAACAGGGGAGGAAAGAATTGGCATCCCAGAGGTGTGAGAGAATGCCTACATTACTTCCAGGTTAAACCAAAAGTGACATGGGAAGCTCTAGCATTCTCCAAATCAGTGTTCCCTCCAAGCTGAGTTAGTGTGAGCTAGCTCACAGTTTTTTAGCCTCCAGCTCACACATTTTTATCTTAGCTCAGGAAGGATGGCTCCAGAGCAAGCTAATTTATGCAGTAGCCAAATCGCTTGCTCAAAACTTTAATGCCAGTAGCTCACAAAGTAGAATTTTTGCTCACAGGACTCCATAGCTTAGAGGGAGCATTACTCCAAACCACAGAGTTTTTGCAGAATGCAAGAGTGTCCCTGGTGACATGCTGATGTCACTTCTAGGCACACATCTCCAGCAAGGGCCCCCTCCATTGGTTACTCTCCCATGGGTTGCCAGGCCATGGGGCATCAGTAAGGCATATGTCAATGTCTTCCCAGGAGCTCACCTCCTGTGGAATAATTGTGTTTCTTGTATAAAACAAAAGTCCAGTGGGCACCTTAAAGGCTAAGAGCTGCCATTTGCCATGGGCAAGTGGCAATAAAGGGCAGAGATTCTGGTTCTGGATTGCCGCAGACTGGGGGCCATAAAAGGAAAAGGCCCAATAGTTAGTAATTGTTATGCTGCCGTCAGAAATTTTTAACTGGCATTGTTATTTAATGTTGAAATTATTATTAATTATTTTATCAATGTTATAAGCCGCCCTGAGCCCGTTTGTGGCGGTAGGGCGGAATATAAATTGAATAAACTAAAATAAAATAAACTCCATAGCAACAATTCACAACAAGGCTTGGCTCCTCCCCCTCCCTGCCCCATGACATTTCCCAGTACAGCTTTCCTTCACATGTCTATATGAATGCGAGGCTAACAGTAACATGCAGGCTAAGGAGTTAAAAGGACTGTAGCATCCTCCGGAGTCTGGTGTGCAAGATTAAATTTACCTATCCAGTTAGCACACGGGACTCTGTGCTGAATTTTTTATTGCTACACACACTTGAAACTACAACCTTCCCCAGGGGATTCCAGCACCTTTCCTGGTGCCCACCAAGTGTTATTAGAATGTGGATGGGGCTAGATGAGGCTACTGATTGTGCACTGGAGATTTGATTGGCTCTGTGGATTTTTTAAATATGTTGCTTCAGCAACAGCTGCCACCACACCTCAAGGATTAACCCTGTCTGACTGTAGGGAAGCTGTGATAGCCATTTTGTGGTGGGCTCCACCTCCCACGACAGTCATTTTGTGGCAGCCATTTTTTGGTTGCACCCACCACACTCTTATCAGAGTTCCAAAGGTGTCCACAGGCTCAAAAAAGGTTGGGGACACCTGACCTACACACAGAGAACTAGAACTATGTGAGGCCCTGCCCCTCCCACAGAGGCCTTGGTGGTGAAAACTGGAACTAATTTGTGATGCTCACTTAAAGGCATATGGATATATACATCACAATGGCAGAAGAGTTATCAATGATAAGTAATAGCCAACTTTATCAGTTTGGTATAGTGGTTTGATTCCCCACTCCTCCACAGGCAGCTACTGGGTAACCTTGAGCAAGCCATAGTTCTGATGAGAGCTGTCCTTGAAAGGGCAGTTCTTGAAAGAGCTCTCTCAGCGCTGCCTACCTCACAGGGTGTTTGTTGTGGGGAGGGGAAGGGAAAGGAGTTTTGTAAGCTGCTCTGAGACTCCAAGTGAAGGGCGGGGTATAAATCCAATCTCTTCCTCTTCATAAAGAGTGGTGGAAATTATTTCTTCATTGTAAATGTATTATGAATCTAAGTTATGAATCAGAATAGGTGTGATGAGGGGACAAAATGCTTGTTTTTAAGTGTCTTGGGTTTTTTTCTATGGAACTTTAAAAATACTCCACTTGCTATTATTTATTTTCTTTACAAAATTTATACCATGCCTTTCTGCCTTCATCAGGACCACCAAGGCACCTAACGGATTAAAAACATACACAATAAAAACACATCTTAAAGCAATTGAAACCAAACAAAAATACATCATTCAAATAATTAAAACCAAGCTCAAACACGCATACAATAAAATGCACATGGGTAAAGTGACAATTAAAAGCAGGGCAGGGAAGAGGGGTCACACAGGGAATGCCAGACGAAACACAAATGTCTTCACCCATTGGCTGAAGATGGCAACAGAAGGGGACAGATAAGTCTCTCTGGTATCGCAACTGAGAAGGCCCGGGTTGTCACTTGCCTAATCTGACAAACTGTGGGACCTACCTGTCAAACTCAGGCTCTAGTTTGCCATGTTTTTTGGGGGGTGGCCCGCAGAGAGAGGGAAATTCCTGAGGGGGATGTGTGAGTGAGAGAGTGTCTGAATTGCTCCGCTGTAGTGCCGATGTAACTCTTCCTAAGATACCTCCCTTGTCAGGGTTGACCTTGGAGCCCAACTGTGCCTGCTTCGCTATTAGATAAAGTAACCGTATATTCACAGGTGAGGGGGTGTAGAGCATGCGAAAGGTAGGCGGGACAATTGTGGAGTATGATTGGCTGCAGCTGAAGGGGGCCTTGTTTGAACTGTCTATACCTTTGGATTCTCCCACCAGAACCCCAGTTCTGACACAGTACTGATCTGGCCTGGAACATCTTTATTTCTCAATAAACAAATCACTGCCAAAGAGAGTGTTGTTGAGAGTAACTTTGTCCAGGAGTCTGACATTACCTGACAGCAACAGCAGCAGCAGTAGAAGGAGTCTCAGAGCAGTTTACAATCCCTTTCCCTTCCTCCAACAGACACCTTGTGAGGTAGGCGGGGCTGAGAGAACTCTCTTGAGCACTACCCTTGAGAGAACAGCTCTGAGAGAACTTGTGACTGACCCAAGGTTGCAGCAGCAGCTGCATGTGGAGGAGTGGGGAATCAGACCCTGTTCTCCCAGATCAGTGCTCCTATCCACTACACCAAACTGGCTCTCAACATGAGCTCTTTTTCATGAACTCTTTTTCCACAACATGAAGGGTGATTTCCCACTACAGCTGCCTCGGGGTTGCGCCGCCGTTTGCCCCGATAAAATTCATCAATTTCACACCCGAAGCCGCGGGGCTGCATTTTGACCTGTTTTTTGAGGATTACAAAACTGCGGGGGAAATCGGGTGAAGCCGCGGGTCAAAATGCAGCCCCGCAGCTTCGGGTGTGAAATTGACAAATAGTATCGGGGCGAATGGCGGCGCAACCCCGAGGCAGCTGTAGTGGGAAATCACCCGAACCTTTTTCCCACAATGTGAGTCCTTTTGCACTTTAACTGCACAATGTGGAAATATACTAAACTGTTTTTCCACTGAAAGCCAGCATGGAATTCACTGCCACAAGAGGTGGTGGCAGCTACAAGCATGGACAGCTTCAAAAAGGAATTAGATAGACTTATGGAGCAGAGGTTCATCAGTGGCTATTAGTCACAAGGTATAGATAGAAACTCTCAATCTGGGACAAGTGACACGCTGTATTCTTGGTGCTGGGGGCAACAGAGGGAGGGCTTCTAGTGTCCTGGCCCCACTGCTGGACATCCTGATGGCACCTAGTATTTTTGGCCACTGTGTGGCAGTGTGTTGGACTGGATGGGCCATTGGCCTGATTCAACATTGGCTTCTCTTATGTTCTTGCATGTTCTTATGGACATTATGGATGCATCCCCAGGGTGACCATTGTCTGTGTTACTTTTATGCAACCAAGGAAGCAAAATTTTGTACAAAGTTTTGTACAAAACATTGTACAATGTAAGGAAACATAAATGGAAAATGATGTGGGATCTCAGCATCTATATAGGGTCAGCCCTGGGTAGTATTTGGATGGGAGACCTCTGAGGAATACCTCTGAATGTCTATTGCCTTGTCACCATAAGTCAGCTGTGACTTGACAGCAAAAAACAAAAAAGAAGGAAAGATAAAGCCAAAAGGGAGGGGCCATATGGAAGGGAGTGTGGTCAGAAGAGAGAAGAGCAGTACCAAAGCGGAAAGGGGGTCCAGTTATCCTGTCACCCAAGGCCCACAACAACCTGGAATTGGACCTTCAAGGGAGAATGCCCATTATGCTGTGAGAGAGAGATGTGCATCTCCCATTTTTGCATGTGATCCAGAAGTGACAACCAGTGCAGTCTTAGTGCTTAACGTAACAGCCACACAAAATAAATGTCAGATGTTTGAGAGCCGCAAGACATGAACAAACATCACACAAACATTTTTATTGAAAAATATGCAAATTTGCTTTTTATTAAGTTAGACTATGTGAAAGAACTGCATGCAGCTCCCAAACTGCAGTTTGGCCACCCCTAATCTAGGGTCTGAGAGACCCACGTTCAAATCCCCATGCTGCCATGAGGCTCCCTGGATGACTTGGGCACAGGGTCAGCTGCTGTTTGTAGTATGTGTACATGCCCATAAAGGTGACTGACTGACTGACTGACTGACTGACTGACTGACTGACTGACTGACTGACTTAGGCACAGTTGTACTCTCACAGGCTCATCGGGTTGTTGTGAGGACAAAATGGAGGCAGAATAAAGGCCACTACTCTGAGTCCCTTGGAGGATGAGCAGGATAAAAAAATAGATGTACAGGCCAAGAAAAGATGTGCAAGTGACACACACCCACTTTCTCACAGCTTTGGGAGAATGGCTAAAGCTATCCAGGTCAGTAGCTATATTTGCTGCTATTCACAGGTCTTAACAATTGCCTTAATCCAGTCTTAGTTCTAATTGGCCTTTCCAAGTAACACCCTCCCCGCCCACTACCTATATGCAATGGTTGGTGAATTCTGTTTTGGAGTATCTGAAGAGGTGTGCATGCACACGGAAGCTTATACTCAGAATAAAACTTTGTTGGTCTTAAAAGTGCCACTGGAGACCAACTTTGTTCTAACGCTATCCAGTTGCTGATATTCTGTTGGCAAAGGCTGCATTACACTTTTTTATGTATCCGAGTCTCTCCTTTTTATTTAAGCCAGTATTTAATTCTCATTGGAACGACCCCCTGTTATCATGATGTGCATGCAAAGGCACGTATAATGATCTGAAAAGGAATCTGTGAAGTCACGGATAGCCAACCTCTCATACATCTGTTTTTCTCACCAATATCCAGAACATAATAGAAGCAAAATTGGTGGCATTTCAGAAAGACCAGGGGGGAAAAAATGACTTGACAATCTGTATAATAACAACTTGGAAAATCCAAAAATGATTCACTGTAAAATTTAGGCTGTAATTTAAGTGTACTTAAACGAACTTGGGACTACTGAGGTTTGGCAAACGGGTAGCTGAAAAGGTCTTGTGGTAGAAAAGCGGAGCGGACGTTTAGGAGATCCGGTTTCTATTTTCGTTTGTGCCGCAAATTTCCTGCACAACAGTGGGAAAGCCAAACAAAACTTGATTTTCCGTGGGACAAGTGGCTGCTTTTCACTTGTGTTTCTGAGTTTAGTCCCTCATAAATTCAGCCCTGGAGAGCCGTCTTCTAAGGCCTTAGCTGTAATTTGACTTTGCATCAAATTAAGTCCAATGTCTGGGATAAGGGTCGTCCAGGAGAAACACTGCAATAATGGTAGTGACTTTTTAAATGACATTTGAAAATACAGGGTTGAATCCAATATCTCTCCTTCTGCTAGGACTTGTTCAAACATAGAATGTATTTCTTTGCCAGAGGAAGATTTAGTGCAAAGGAGTTGTCGATGAATCCAGCCCAAAGTAATTTCCGTCTACAGTATTGTATTTTACCTGAGATTTACCTGAGCCCGCTATGCAGGAAGGGTGGGTTACAAAACCAATAAAATAAATAAATATTATTATTCTTGGATTTTAAGACATTTTTTACCCTTGGTCTTTTTTGGATTTTTTTTTAAATTGCAATATTATCAGTGATCAGTGGTATAATGCTGTTTGACACTGGGATTGCATTTACCACAGTTTATTCTTTAGCTGAGTTTTAGCTAATTCTGGGTGTGCTGGAATATCCAGCATTAGCTATTCCTGAACAATATAGACAGCAACAGAAAAGGCAAAAGTTACTGCTTTCTGCCAGGAACCAATGTTGGGCTGTGGCTATAGTTGCCAACTTCCAGGTGGGGCCTGGAGATCTCTTGGGATTGCAGCTGATCTCAAGACTCTAGTGCCGCTGGAGAAAATGGCTGCTTTGGAGTTCAGTTATAACTCTGGGAGAACTCTAGGTCCCACCTGGAGGCTGGCAACTTCACAATAGACAATTTGGTGCATAGTGGTATTAGTTTCCATGACTCATCCAGTCTGAAAGAAGAAATCACTGTGCAGAATAGCGTAAGGCTGTAACCATTACGATTCAGCCACTCTGAGACTCCTTCGGGTAGTGAAGGGTGGGGTACAAATCCAATCTCTTCTTCTTCTCTTCTGTTTATTAAATATGAACTTGATTTTTCCAAGTCCATGTTTAATAAATACAGCAATTAACATGGTGTGACCAGATCCTAAGGTCACAATCAGTCTCTTGAGATCCAATTCATGGGGAAATGGTGGGGCTGTCAATAATGTGCCAGGTGAAATTTGCGGTGACACACAATGGAAGCTCGCTGGGTGACCAAGGGCCAGTCATTCTCTCTCAGACTCACCTACCTCACAGCGGTGTTGGTGAGAGGGAACCAATGGAGGAGGGGGAAATAAAGTTGTTAAGTGCTTGTGGATCTACACTGGGAAGAGAGGAAGAAGAAGAAGAAGAAGAAGAAGAAGAAGAAGAAGAAGAAGAAGAAGAAGAAGAAGAAGAAGAAGAAGAAGAAGAAGAAGAAGAAGAAGAAGAAGAAGAAGAAGAAGAGGAGGAGGAGGAGGAGGAGGAGGAGGAGGAGGAGGAGGAGGAGGAGGAGGAAGAGGAAGAGGAGGAGGAGGAGGAGGAGGAGGAGGAGGAGGAGGAGGAGGAGGAGGAGGAGGAGGAGGAGGAGATTGGATTTATATTCTGCCCTTCACTCAGGGTCTCAGAGCAGCTTACAATCTCCTTTCCCTTCCGCTCCCCACAACAGACACCCTGTGAGGTAGGTAGGGCTGAGAGAGCTCTTCAAGAACTGCTCTTGAGAGAACAGCTCTGAGAGAGTTGTGACTGACCCAAGGTCACACCAGCAGCTGCAAGTGGATTAGTGGGGAATCAAACCCAGTTCTCCCAGATTAGAGCCCACGCACTCAACCACTACACCAAACTGGCAGGATAAGAATATCTGAAAGAGTAAATAAATAAGGAATAACTGAGTGTGAATCTCTACATCTACCTATATATATGGACAAAAATCTTTAATGAACGGAGTTCTCCTCACAACGTATTCCTCCACCCCACCCCACCCTGCTGCATTCGTTGGCAAATCTATTCTCATTCATGATACCTAATCTTCCCGCTCCCGCGGTACCTTTTCAGTTTCCCTTCTTTTTAGCGCTTTTAATCCTCCGAGATATTCCCACCAGAGAATCCTTGGCCGGGCATACAGACGTTGCCGCCCGTCTGTGTATGTGTATCCAGGCACATGGACAAAACAAAGGACTCACTTAATCTACGGGAGTGTCTTGAGGGCTGTTTGAATTCAGGGTTGGCTGCCAGGTGTGTTCCCCCCCCCCAGCAAATGTTGAAAATGCCCCAGCTTTAAATCCTGTCTCACACCTTCTTCCAGGCAAGCACTAGCTTGGCAGGTTTTGTTCCACCTGGGGAATCCTTCGCCAGCTGGCACGACAACTGCTGGCCCACATCCTTAGGTGCCATTTGCTCTGACATATACAGCATATTTATTATGTTGTCAATTATATAGCTGTATCTTTTTCCCTCCCCGTAAACACTTTCCACAGACTGTTGTTGTGATATTCTTTATATCACATATATATATATATTTATATTGGGACGATAATAAAACAGGGAGTGATATTTAAGGGGACACCAGTGTGTGTTGCATAAACAAGGGCTAAATCATTCAGCAGGTTTGATAAAAGCCTTGGGAGAGAAATCTGGTTAATAAACATAATGAAACTCAGCTAAGAAATAACAGAGAGCAATTTGCAATGGTGAGTGCATGCATTGCCTCTGAAGCAATGACTTAACAGGGTGACTCTCTATGCACATGGAAAGATGAAGCATGGGCATGATGGCGGCCAAAGGACTAAGTCTCAGTTACTATACTGTATTGCAAGGGTTTCCCCGTGAACTTGCTCTTGCAGCTGCAGGTAGTGCAGAAATCTGACAGGCGGCTGGGCTGATGGTTTGCTACCAGCATGAGGGTCACTCTGGCTGCAGTCACACACATGAAATAATCCACTTTCAATCCACTTTCAATGCACTTTCCACCTGGGTTTTACTGTGCGAACTGGCAAAATCCAGTTGGAAAGTGCATTGAAAATGGATGTGGATGTGATCACAGCCAGTGTCCTATTTCCTGGAAATACTCCTTGCTTTTGAGGTCTGGCCTCTGGAAAGGCTGAGTTCTGCTTCTGTCTAAGAAAACTTGCTGAAATGAGTTCCTGAGCAGCCACAAGGGACCCAGAATGACATGAGTTTAGGAAAAGGGTTGCTAAAGCTATACAAAGTGAATGAAAGAGGATGAGCCCTTAGAAAGGGAATAGAACAGGCCTTTAAAACATCCCCTTTAGCCATTAGTACATGCATAGCAGACAGAGCTAGTATTTCAATTATATTCATTATGTGTAAATTTGCAGCTGGGGATTTGTGTAAATTTGTAGCCACAGGTGTCATGCCAAAGATCCACATGTCTCTTCAGAGCCACTGAGACAGTTTCCCTGGGTTAGAGTGTTGAACTGGGATTTGGGAGACCCAGGTTTGCATCCAAGCTCTGCCATGGAAGCTTGCAATTACTGTCAACCAAAAAAAACCCAGCTTCACTATTTAAATGAAGAAGAGGAGGAGGAGATTGGATTTATACCCCACCCTTCACTACTCGAAGGAGTCTCAGAGCGGCTTACAATCCCCTTTCCTTCCTCTAAATGGTCCTTGCTGGGGATTCAACTTTGTTAGTACAACTTTGTTCAGTTCCTATGCAAAGACCCAAACAGAGTGTTGTATAAGTAGAGCTAAAATGAATTTCCTTCTAATCATTCTCCTTTGTAGGTTTTTATGCCTAATATTCTCCAGAGCGGGGAATCAAATCCGGTTCTCCCAGATTAGAGTCTGCACTCCTAACCACTACACCAAATTGGGGCCAATTTCGCACAAGGAGCTGAGCCACCGCCATGCCTCCCTTTGCCCCATTTCCATTGGTCAATTTCCTACATGAAGCCGCGTGGCTGCATTTTGACCCACAGGGCCGGACCGAGGTTTTTCAGTGCCCTAGGTGGGGCTACCTTGTGGTGCCCCCCCGCCACTGGAGCTCCCCAGGGCGAGGGAGGGCTCCCCTCCTCCTCCTCCTCCCCCCTCTTGCCCACCCCCGGGGCATGCCGGCAAGCCAGGAGAAGGGGTGGGGGGGCTTTTGGTGGGGCTTTTGCTGGGGGTGGGGGCCTTTTGGCACCCCTAAGGGCTGGTGCACTCTAGGCGAACACCTAGTTTGCCTAGTGAGCGAGCCGGCCCTTCCCACTGCTTTGCCCGATTTTCCCTTCTATTTCGAGATCCTCAAAAAACAGGATCACAAAACCGCAGGGGAAATCGGGCAAAGCCATGGGTCAAAATGCGGCCGCGCAGCTTCGAGTGGGGAATTGACCAATGGAAACGTGGCAAAGGGAGGTGTGACAGCGGTGCAGCTTCTTGCGCAAAATCGGCCAGGCTCTCAAATTGGTTAGATCCTTTCCCATTGAGATTAAGCCTGGTTATGGGACTGAAACAGCTTTGGTTGTCCCAGTGAAAGCCCCATACATGCTTTGTTTTACAAGCCAGATCTCTTCTAGGCAAGTGATGAATGAGACTAAGATCACGATGCATCCACATTTCTTCTGTGAAAGCTATTAAAAAGAAAATAGGCATTTACAGTTGGCATTGGCATGCTTGCAACTGGGAAGTCACATCTGAGATCAGATTATCATGATTGTTCTCCCCTATGGGTACGATTATCTCACGATAACCTCACCTCTTGATGTTGTCTGAATTGTTAATATGAAAAACGTTGGTGTTTTTGTTTTTTAAAAAAGGACATATATTTTCTGGCAGAATAGCATTAAGTTGTCAGTTCCATAATGTTGAACAGCACAAGTTGAAATGGACAGGGGGGAAGAAATAAATTCAGGCAGATTATTTTATCCTGTGGGGTGGTTTACCTGATAAACCACAGCAACCCCAAGCCAGCTGACACTAAGTAACTTCCTACATCTGCAAGGAAACAAAGAGAAATTCCTGTTTGCCAGGAAAATTATTTTATGTTCCCATATTGTAGTGATAAAGTTGGAGATTATCCATTGCAGGCTGCGGGGTGGGGGTTTCGCTTTGATGTTGCCTGCGTTCCTTGCTGGGGATTCAACTTTGTTAGTACAACTTTGTTCAGTTCCTTTGTAAAGACCCAAATGGAGAGCTGGATAAGTAGAGCTGAAATGAATTTCCCTCCAATCATTCTCCTTTGTAAGTTTTTGTGCCTAATATCCTCCAGATATTACCTGGATGCTCAAATATTTGCTGAATAGTCTTTAAATGTTTTATATCTGCATTCAGAGCTCAAGCTGTGACCCTGAAGGATATGTACTTTGAGGTTCTAATCTCATATTAAAAATGCAAAATGACAATAGGTTTAGGAGGGATACTTGTGAAATACTACTTCACAGTTACAAGTTCTTTCAGAGCTGTTCTCTCAGGAGCAGTTCTTGAAAGAGCTCTCTCAGTCCCACCTACCCGATAGGGTGTCTGTCGTGGGGAGGGGAAGAGAGAGGAGATTGTAAGCCTCTCTGAGATTCCTTCAGGTAGTGAAGGGCGGGGTATAAATCCAATCTCTTCTCTTCTTCTTCTCTTCTATCCAGGAAAGCTTGGAGTTGTCCAGCCAATGGTTGGTCCTTCATATTATGTTCCATGTATGTAGGTAATAGGTATGAGCCAACCGTATAGTCAGTCTGTAATTGTGCTTAATGGAGTGACATGTTCTGCATTGCACTTGTGTCCAGGGGTTCACAATAGGCTCTCTAGCACAGATCTTGTATTAGATGGTTTTAATGCATTCCAAGTAAATGTGGTACGGGGCGGGGGGACAGGGAGACTGAAAGGAGCGTTAGCTAGCACACAACTTCTGTTCCTGAGTATTGGATTACTATCTGCCAGCCATCACAGAACATCTATTCTAAAATTAACCATTATGGGTAATAAAAGTTGCTTTGGAAGGTGGACTCTAGGGCATTATACCTCACTGAGGTCCCTTCCTATTCCAAACCCTTCCCTCTCCAGACTTCACCCCCAAATCTCCAAGAATTTCCCAGACCCATAGAAAAGGATGTATTTGAAAATATTTTGAAATATGGAATATGTCATTATATCCTATTAATAATTTTTTTTTCAAAAAAAAAAAGAATTTCCCGGACCCTGGTTCAAACTACATCATGTCTGGAGGAGTACAACTTTAGGCCTGGGAACTTGATATGAAATTAGCCAATGCTTTCTTGGATCGTTTATTCTGGAAAGAAATCCCCCTCCTAAGGGCTACTGGTTGTGGAAAGTTCATCTTTGATGAAGGGATAATGCATTTTGTTTTGTACATTGTCCTCCCCTCCTTTGAGCACAAAATGGTTTTGGAGACGGTGACGGTTGTGGCAAAGCATTCCATGAATGCACATCCCTCAGTTATTCTCAGTTTGGACACTTTAACTGCCTTTCTTATTAACAAACACCAGGTCAGGCAGCCATTAAGGACTGATGAAGACATAAGCAATTTGTTGAGAAGTTTGACTGTGTGGATCACAGCTTCCAGACAACCGCTCTGCTTCCAGTGACTGAGTATCTCTGCTTTTGTTGTTCTTGTGACCCAGTTGTAGTCTGGGCTGCATTAACTTGATTAGTGTTGGCCTGATCAATGTGAGGAAATATTGCTGGGACGCAGAGGACTTGTAAGTCCTTGCAAGAGCTGAACACCTTAGAAGAACAGACTGTTTTCGATTAGTTCTGACTCTTGCATTGGCTCGAGTGACTCCATCTTTGCTACATGCTGGAGCTTAGTTGCCCTGGGTCCTGAGAGAGGACAGTATTAGCTGCTCTCAGCAGAACTTTCTCCCTTTCCCATGCTTGTTAGCAGCACTTTTCTTCAAGACCTGGGTTGTTCCTTCCCCCACTGGAAGCCAGATGCAAGATGGCCTGGCTCATTCAAGTGTTTGGGATAGCTTAATTAATAATTCTTTGGCTCACAGCCAGCATTTAAAGTACAAGATGCTTAGTTTTAGTTATGCTCTTGGACTCAAGATTTGGCTAAGCTTCGCTATGCATGTGTGTGTCTCTCTAGGCTAGCTGAGTGAAAGTTAGCCTGTATTTACTTTGATAACTCTGATGGGTTATTAAAGATTTCCCTATAAATAAACCCAGATCTCTTGTGTCAGTTTTTTGGGAACTTCTACGAACCTATGGAGCCCCTGGCCAGGATTCATAACAACTCTTTACTACTAAGATCTGCCCCATTATTGGTAGACTTAACTTTTACCAGTCCTTCCCCTGGACCTTTCTTACTTAGGGATGCATCATTAGGCCCCTTTTATTTTATTTTATTTTATTTTTGTATTTGAATGCTGTCATTGTGCACTTTTTTGATTGACCCATATTCGTCGCCATGACATGCCACAATAAAACCAATACAGAAAAACACCTTCATTAATTTGTGCAGGAAAAATTCAACATGAGGAAAACAGATAGCAGCACAAAAACAGACATTGGCATAAGGAGGAAATCCAACCAAAACAGAGCGCTTGTGAAATTCAGCAGTGTTTGTATTTTTATTTTAAGGGTTTTCAACTGTAGCCCCTGGAGTTATTCTCTAGTGATCTATCCAACTATAATCCTAGTTCATCTGACGCATGTCTCTCAACCGCTCTGAGCCTGCTTCGATGGGGAAGGCATGGTATAAATCAAATAAATAAATAAACTCCTTGTCTAACAACTGAGAGGACCCACACAGTCTACTATGATTTGAGGAGAACTATGTTTGTTTTAAACTCCCCTCAGTTACCTGGCTGAAGCACATACAGGTTGGATCCCTTCACACACACCAGCCTGCTCTTCCCAAGAGTCAGACTAAATGATACAAGGTCTTCTCATTACCAGAGACAGACCAAACTATCGGGTACCCTATTCTCTCACAGATGTGGAGCTAAACCACTCCGTAAGACTCCTACACAGAGCTGCCCTTTAAACTGTCTGCTCTGTTACTGAGGCAGACTCGGGGGTGCTTTCACACACACTAAATAATGCACTTTCAGTGCACTTTGCAACTGAGTTTTACTGTGTGAAACTTGCAAACGGATGCTGAAGTGGATTGAAACTGCATTATTTAGGATGTGTCAAAGCATCACTGCGCTCTACCTGAGGCACATCTGAACTCAACTCTCTCTCCTTCTGTGCTTCCTTCCAACATTCTGTCCCCCACCCAATCTCCTCCTCCTCCTCCTGGACATCTGAGTTCCAGATTACCTGATAAGTTTTCCAAACTGGAGGTAAGGAATTCTTCATGGGCTCCTCTGGGTTTTTTGGGAGGGAGTAAATTTCAGAATTTTGAATAGAACACATTGCAAAAGGCAATTTTGTGTAAACTAGAATGTATGAGGCATTTCACATTACCTTTCTAAAGTGGATGGTATTCGTTATTGGCCCGTCATTTTGTAAAGCGATACAGAGATGGGGGTTTTCACACGGCGATTTTCTTCCTGTTAATGAGCCGTGCCTGAAGCATTATGGCCATTTCAACTGTACTGCTTTCTTCCCACCCTTTTTTCACCATGCGGGCAATTTTCCTTGGGAGTTTTTTTAATGCTCTATTGGGAGCGCTATGGCACCGAAATGGGACTGCAAATCAGCACAATAGCGATCCCATTGAGATGACTGGACCCCACTGAGATAGACTGTGACACATGCGATTGTGACTGCTGTCACCTGGGAACAAGGATGACAGAAGTAGCTCATTGGACAGCGGGTTTAAGCGGGGGCTTTGGGCTTCAGTGATTGGAGTGAGAGATGTTTCTGGGTGACAACAGTCACAATCACATGTATCTCATTGTGTTTCAGTGGAGTCTAGGCTTCTCAATGGTGCCACTACGGCACCGGTTTGAGGTCCTGTTTCAGTGTCATAGTGCTCTCAGTAGAACATTAAAAAAACCCTCTCTGAGGAAGATCTTGCATGCGGCGTGAAAGGGTGTGAAAAAAGGCAAAGCAGGAAGTGCTAGTGGGCATTTCAATACAGCACACCAGAAACACAAGAAGGGGTTGGAAACGGGAAGGAAGCTGTTTTCATCAACAACGCCTCAGGCAAGCTTCACCGACGGGAGACAACTGGGACTGCATGAAAAGGTAAATAAATCCCATTAGCAGCCAGTTACTAAAACGGGGCTGACTGAAATGACAGGAAAAAAATTGTCAGTAACCAGTTCCTGGAACGGAATAGGTGGGAAGTCTGAAAAGGGCCGTAGTGTCCATCAGTAAAACACTGCACAAGAAGAGTCTTGGGGTGTAATGCCATTGAGTTTACCCTCAGCCACTTTCTCCAGGTGAGTTAATCTTTGTCACCTGGAGATCTGTTGCCTTTCCAGGAGATCTCCAGGCCCCAGTTGGAGGCTGGCCATCCTATGTCACCTACATATACCAAATCTCTGGGGGTGGGGCCTCCAGCAAGGAGAAGAGATGAGTGACGCTGAGTGAAAAAAGCTGGCTGAATTGAAATGATGGTCTGACTGACTTGCTCCGAGGCCTTTCCCTTTAGTTATCGAAAGGAATCAAACTAGTAGAATAGCTGCAAAATCTTTCATTGTCCTAAATCGGTTGAGGATGAGGGATCATCCTGCAGCAGATTTCTCTACCAAGCTGCTCTCCAACCCTTGTCAAATCCTTCCTTCACAGGAAGTGAGTGCTGTTTTAAGATGCAAATGTCAAAACACATTGAAATGTAGGCAATGGTGCCATTCCCGTTATTACCCAAGGGTTTACCCACTTTTCAGGGCCATAATGCAAAAAGGCATCCCCTTGTTAACACTGAGCAAACACGTATATTTGGGGTTCTTCAAGACTTAGGATGAGGATCTTACACTGTTTATACCAAGGTTCCAATTCATATCAATACTTGGAAAAATGGGGGGTTTAAACAGAAGGGGGTTTTGTTTCATAAACAGAGGAGAAACCAAATTAACTTATGCATTATGTAGAACAAAATGAACCTTACCGAATGGAAAAATGGAAAACAGCAGATAAAGCACAAAAACCTTTCCCCAGAGAACCTGCCTAACATCTACATGCACCCCCTGGCCCAGCTGGTACAGCGCTTCAGGCTGGGGTGTCACCAGTATGCTGATGACACCCAGCTATATCTGTTATTGGACTGCCACCTGGATACCGCCCCTGACAATTTGGCCAAGGGTCTGGAGGCCATGGTGGGGTGGATAAAAAAGAGCAGGTTGAGAATGAGGCCGCAGTCATATGTGCCATTTGGTGCGGTGGGGGGGTGAGCCTATTTCCTCCAGTGGCAATTGATGCAGCATTGTGTGATCGCACATCCTTTGTCTCTGCAGACTCAGCCCATCACTGCCTGATCAGACAGCACTTTCGGCTGAGGAGGGGGGGTTGTCTTTTGTTTCCCATGTGCATAAATAAGAAATCACACCTCCACACTGAGGGTTCCCCATGGAGTATGCGGTTATGTGCATACTGCTAAGCGAGGGGGGAAAACCAGCACCAAGTCGGGATGGAATGAGCAGACGATCCCAACTGCATGAGTGCATGCTTGAGTGATCAGACAGGGGAAAGTCTGTCCACAGCCCATCAACAAGCATTCTGACCAGACTTTCCCCAATGTCTTTTAACTCTGCTTCCAGGCAGGGCATCAAGGGGTGCTGATGGCTGTGGGACCTTTCCCAGATGTTGCTGTCTGATCGTGCCCTTCCATCAGGCATTCACAGCTGAGTCAGATCTAAAGGCACATCTGACCGCAACCTGAATCTGACAAAGACGGAGGTTTTATAACCAGAGGGGCTCAGGATTGGGGCACAAACTTCCCACTCTTGATAGGGTGCCACTTAAACTGGTGTCTTCCATCAAAAGTTTGGGCATGACTCTGGATGTCTCCTTGATTGTAGAGGCCCAGGTCATGAATATTGCCAGGCTGGCATTTTTTCCATCTATACCAAACTCAGCAACTGGCCCCTTTCCTGTCATGCCCCAATGTAGCCACTGTAATCCATGCTACAGTCAGCCTCCAGGCTAGACTACTGTAACTCACTCTATGCTGGCCTGCCCTTGAGACTGACCTGGAAGCTCCACCTGGTCCAGAATGTGGGGGCACACTGCTGGACCTCCTGATGGCACCTGGTATTTTTGGCCACTGTGTAGCACAGAGTGTTGGACTGGATGGGCCATTGGACTGATCCAATATTGGCTTCTCTTATGTTCTTATGATGGGAACGCCATGGACAGCACATATGCAACCTGTCCTGCGCCAGCTACACTGGCTCCCAGTGGACCTTTAAGGTTTTGAGCTGCCTGGGAACAGCGTATCTCCAGGGCCACCTCCTCTGGTATGTCCCCAGAACAGTGTTATGCTCTGTTGAGAACAATCTACTGGTGGTCCCTAGCCATAAAGGTATCCAGCTGTCCTCAACCAGATCCAGGGCCTTTTCAGCCCTGGCTCCAACCTGGTGTAACCTTCTGCCGAATACCACCAGGGCCCTGTGGGATTTAATGCAATTCCATAGGGCCTATAAGGCAGAGATGTTCCATCAGGCCTTTGGTTGAAGACAGTGACAGTTCCATCATAGGCAGTACCATTAAGAACATAAGAACATAAGAGAAGCCAATGTTGGATCAGGCCAATGGCCCATCCAGTCCAACACTCTGTCACACAGTGGCCAAAAATACCAGGTGCCATCAGGAGGTTCACCAGTGGGGCCAGGACACTAGAAGCCTTCCCACTGTTGACCCCCCACACACAAGAATACAGAGCATCAGTTGCCTCAGAGTTCCTATCTATACCTTGTGGCTAATATCCACTGATGGACCTCTGCTCCATATGCTTATCTAATTCCCTCTTGAAGCCATCTATGCTTGTAGCCTCCACCACCTCCTGTGGCAGTGAATTCCATGTGTTAATCACTCTTTGAATGAAGAAGTACTTCCTTTTATCTGTTCTAACCCGACTGCTCAGCAACTTCATTCAGTGCCCACAAGTTCTTGTATTGTGAGAAAGGGAGAAAAGTACCTCTTTCTCGACCTGCTCTATCCCATGCATAATCTTACAAACCTCGATCATGTCACCCCTCAGCCGTCGTTTCTCCAAGCTAAAGAGCCCCAAGCATTTTAACCTTTCTTCATAGGGAAAGTGTTCCAACCCTTTTATCATTCTAGTTGCCCTTTTCTGCACGTTTTCCGAAGCTATAATATCCTTTTTAAGGTGTGGTGACCAGAACTGTACACAGTATTCCACAGTATCCCTTCTCTTTCTATCGTCTTTTTCCTCCATCTTTGTTTCGGCCCTCTCCTCACCTGCCTGGGAGTCTACAGCGCAGTCCAGAGTGGGTTAACAAAGAAAGGTCTAACGCCGTCTGACGCAGTGTAGTTGTTTTGCTTCATTTTAATTTTAACTTTTTATTGGTTGTACATCGCCTAGAGCCCCACATTGTGGGAAATAGGTGATCCATAAATTGAATGAATGAATGAATGAATAAACAAGTAAAGGGGTGAATAAAGCTATAAAAGGAAAAGGAGACATATGAGCCTATTCCTGAAGAGAAGACAAGGCAGGGGATTGTCCTCCAAGGTGAAGAGGCAGCTTCAAGGGATGAAATGGACAAGGCAAGGGAGGGGAGTGCAATGCCAGGTCCGTGGAGCAAAGAACTGAGATTCGAAAGATGAGGGGCTGTGAGGCTGGGTAACAGGGTAAGTCCAAAACCAGCTACAAAAATTGGGCCTGAGGATATCTTTTTATACCGTTTTGTCTGGAAGGAGGAGGGGAAGGGGTGTTGGCATCAGAATGTGGCATCAGAAAGCAATAAAAATGCTGTCTTCCAAGGGTGTGCAAGCCTGATAAGAAATCCTTTGTTTAAATGGCAGAGGGGAGTTCTTTTGGTGTAGTGGTTTGGTGTAGCCAGTTTGGTGTAGAGGTTAAGTGTGCAGACTCTAATCTGGGAGAACCGGGTTTGATTCCCCCATTCCTCCACTTGCACCTGCTGATGTCAATCAATCAATCAACCTTTATTAGCATGTTGTATCGAAACCAACAGACAAGGAATACGAAATCACATACAGTTAATAATACATTCCCTCCTCCTAGAAGCCCAGAACAGAAATTTGGCCACCATCTCCATAATCACTGGGGATCGAGTAGAGAGTAAATAGAATATCTTCTCTTGGGTCAGTCACAAGCTCTGGAACAGCTGTTTCTGTCAGAGTTCTCTCAGCCCCACCTACCTCACAGGGTGTCTGTTGTGGGGAGGGGAAGGGAAAGGAGTTTGTAAGCCGCTCTGAGACTCCAAGTGAAGGACAGAGTATAAATCCAATCTAGTCTCTTCTTCTTCTTCTTCTTCTTCTTCTTCTTCTTCTTCTTCTTCTTCTTCTTCTTCTTCTTCTTCTTCTTCTTCTTCTTCTGTGCATGGAAATTATCGAAAATGTTTCTTGAAGAGACCGGGAAGCTAGATCTATGGCCAGGTACTTGTCATGATGGAAGAAGAGCTGGAACCTTCCTGTCTGGTCATTTAGATACTGAGTAAATGGCTGGAATTAACCCATTGCTTTTTGTTTGTTTGTTTTTTGGACATCTGAGCCATTTCTTAGGGTCAAATTATCTGGAAGGAGGCTCCAAGGTCCTTGGGGGAAATGGCCCTCAACTGAATCCCTCTAAGGTTATGTTTTTGCATGAGTGATAGAGGAGTTTCATTTCTTTCCTCCTTGGCATGATTTACTGCCTTTGATAATGTTTTAATTCAGGCTCCTGCTGTCAATTCTTGGCCCACACTCAGGTGTATGTGTGTACCAAATGGAGAAAAAGCCCTAACAAAATGGGGGTTCTCGGGGGCTGAGGGCCTTAGGGGTATCACTGTCCATGGTGCCTAAAAACTCAATTTGTTTTCAAAGTTTTACAGCATTTGGAAACTTCTAAAACTATTTGCTGGCTGTGCTATTCAACAAGTTGTCAGAATGACAAGTGTGCTTTATTTTCAATATATTGGGGTTCTTTTCCCAGTCTGATTAATTACATAGTCATGCTATTGTTTACAGGTAAGTATTGACCACTAGGTCTCCCAGTTTCCAGACAATATGTTTAATCATGCAACTGTGTAATCCCTTAAAAAAAATTAATCCCCAAAACAAACCGTTGCTTTGTTTTGCTCAACACCCACCAGGAAATGCCACCATTGGTGTTACATACTTTAGTATTTGGCTTCACATTTCAGGATGAGTAACATCAGGTGTGAATTCCTTACTGATTGTAAAGCCAAACTTACCTGGCATAGAATTAGCTGGTTTTTCATAGAATTCATTTTTTCCTCCCCAAATGGATTAGATTAAGGATTAAGGGCTAGGCCAAAGAGATTTATATGCCTATTTATTAATATTTCTTTTTCAGACTGTGAGTAGCAACTGCATGACTAGCTTCAGAGAAAAAAATTAAAAAAATTAAAAATGACAACTTATTACCAAAATCTTATTTCCAAATCTGGGCTTCTTTAGAATTTGAATTGTTAAGCGCCGATTACATTGTGGTTTATATCTTGGGTTTGCTGAGATAGAGAATATTTTGAGAATGCTCAAAATAGGAACCAAAGTATTTCACAAGCGATTGTGTCAGGGAAGGTGATCCGGGGAAAAGAAACCTACAGAAGAAAAGAAACCTACAGAAGAAGCCATTTCACATATCAGCATACAGGGTTGTATAATGCTCCTCTGTTGTGCATGTCTGTTTGCATTATTTATAAGGTTTACAACAGCAAACATTACAGAAGGCATTTCCATACATTATAGAAAGAATGCAATTGTGACAAAAATCCCTGAATCCCCAATACTGCCCTGGCTCTTTTCCCTACTTTTCAGCATTAGGGTAGCCCTAAGAAGAGGTAGGCTGAACAACTCTTTGGTCTCTAGGAGCAAAAATGAAGGGTGCCATCCATCTGTCACAGTATGCAGGCTTACAGTGGGGATTTGGGTCAGGCCCACAGCTGCTACCATCAATGAAGATTCATCTGGTTTGTGGCATCAGATGTCAAGTCTCAAATCTGTGCTGAAACTGCATATAGGCCTCTAGCCATTTGAAGGCCTCTGTCTATAATCAGAATGTGGAATCTAATCTGGGAGAACTGGGTTTGATTCCCCATTTCTCCACATGCAGCTGCTGAGTGACCTTGGGTCAGTCACAGTTCTCTCAGAGCTGTTCTCTCAAGAGAAGTTCTCTCAGAGCTCTCTCAGCCCCACCTCCCTCACAGGGTGTCTGTTGCAGGGAAGGGAACAGAGATTGTAAACCGCTCTGAGACTCTGAGTGAAGGGCAGAGTATAAATCCAATCTCTTCTCTTCTTCATCTTCTTCCTCTTCTTCTTTTTATGGGTGGCCTGTATTCTACCACTCCACTCAGCAAAATCTGAAGTCTTCCTCTAGCCTAAGGAGCTAAGGAGCCTGCCTCTAATCAACATAGCCCTCCTTCTGGCAGAAAAGATTTCAGCTGGAAAAACAGTTCACACTTTGCTGGGTCGAGTGTAGGCTTGTCACTGGCCCACCTGGGGCAAGCAAACCCCCATCCTTGGCCCCAATCTCCCACCCTCAAAAACCTGAGAAGCAAGAGAAAAAAAAATGGCTTCCAAGTCTCTATGGTAAAAACCATAGGGTTCCTAGATTGTCACCTGGAGTGTCCCCAAACCCCACCCTTCTTTGGCACTGCCCTCAAAATCTCATGGCATTTGCCAAGGTAGTGCTGGCAACTCTACTGGACTGGTAGAATACAGGCTAATATTTTTGTATTTCTGTTCATTATTCAAATGAGCCCAAGATAGATTACAAAAAAAAAAAAAATCAGACATCACAATTAAAATTCTATCAATATAAAAATTGACTTGCTATCAGAGATCCACAGCCACCAGTTAGTTTAAATTAAAAGCTGTCTTAAATGAAATTATTTTGCCTAGCATATGAAAAATAGGAAAAAGAGGGCTCCAGAAGCCCATTCCAGAAAATCAGAACCACTGACACCACTTTTATCTCTGGTGATAAAGAGCAGCAGGCCTCAAGGGGAAGCAGGTAATGTAGTCCTGTGCAACATATGGAAGGACCATATTGCTTCCCCTTATCCTTTGATTTTGTTAAACATTGTGTGTGTGCATGACCCACACAGGTCATCGTGTGCAATCAAATGGAAGGGCAATGCAGATGGGTTTTATCTATCTGTCTGTCTGTCTGTCTGTCTGTCTGTCTATCTATCTATCTATCTATCTATCTATCTATCTATCTATCTATCTATCTATCTATCTATCATCTCTGTCTACAAAATGGAAGAAAGCTTTACTGATTTCAAGAAGAAGAAGAGAAGAGATTGGATTTATACCCCGCCCTTCACTAACCAAAGGAGTCTCAGAATGGCTTACAATTTCCTTTTCCTTCCCCTCCCCACAACAGACACCCTGTGAGGTAGGTGGGGCTGAGAGAGCTCTGACCAGAACTGTTCTTTTTCAAGGACAGCTCTGACAGAACTATGGCTTGCCTAAGGTCATCCAGCAGGTGCAAGTGGAGGCGTGGGGAATCAAAGCCAGTTCTCTCAGATTAGAGTCTGTGCACTTAACCACTACACCAGACTGGCTCTCAATAGAAATTACTTATGAATAGTCTAATTTCATTTCATTTGTTCTTTCATGAATCGGCCTTTCCAGTGTTTGTGTAAAAATGTGATATGTGGAGGGTCCCCCCCCTTTCTCAAGGGATCTTTATGACATTGCAAAGTGCATGAAACATTCAGAACCAAATGGGCTGGAAATGTTGCAATATTTAATGAGGGCACCTCTGTGAAATATTCATGTGTAGTGATGTAATCGGAAAGATATGCCAAAAATAGAAACAGCCCAACATTTTCTTTTCAGGCAAAAGATGTCACAGCCAGTTTCAGTACCATTGTTGGGAGACCCTTGCACAGTTGGTGAGTATTTATTCGCAGAGATTCATGACCTCTTTGTTTCATGCACACTAAAGAAAATTACTTACATTCTAAAGCATCGACATAGAAAATTCAGCATCCAGATAGTAAATTAAAATGTTTTGTTTAAATATTTTTTAATTTAAGTGGTGGTAACCTCCTTCTACCAACTGAAGGCATTTAATGGATGGATGGAGGGATGGATGGAGGGATGGAGGGGTGGGTGGGTGGGTGGGTGGATGGATGGATGGATGGATGGATGGATGGATGGATGGATGGATGGGAGGGAGGGAGGGAGGGTTGCAACTGACACCAGAGTTGATAGAGAGAGTGGTCTAAAGTTAGCACACTCATCCTTAACTTGAAACTATGGGAAAGATGGCATCTATGAAATACAGAAGATGAATGGGATGGATGAATAGAAAGACTTCTTTTTCATCCACATTCCCTCTTTCGGAAGCAAAGGGTATCCTGCCCAAGGCTAATGTATGCTTTTCATTCCAGAGCTGAGTCTGAGTCCAGGGAGAAAAGTCTGAATAGGATTCTTCTTCCATAGCCAAATGTCCAGTAGAGTGCTACAAGTACCAGGAGCCCAAGTAATCCCAAGGCCCCGTCATTCTTTGCACTGAGCCAGGGAGGAGGGAGGAGGTCTGCATTAGGGATGGGCATGAACTGGGAAAATATGGTTCGTTTTGGTTCATGGTTTGTGGCATACCCAGTTCATGAGCCACGAACCATCATGACCTTTCAGGCACCAAATAAAACAGTCTGGTATGTGAAGTTTGTGATACAGTAGAATCTCCTCAGCATGCTGGAGACACCAAACTCACAGGAGACCTCCAGCTGACTCTCCACTACCTGCTCTCCAAGTTTAGTAAGGATTGAATTTATGGGGTTCGAGTTACACCCCCCTGAAGAAGGTGCCACTAGGAAAGTGCTTTCTGGGGAAATGACAGGTGCAGGTTCAGGAGGTTCAGGAGTGTATAGAACAGACTCTATGCAAGCTAAAGACATCAGACTTGCAGGGGACCTCACCCTTATGCTCCTCTACATGCTCTCCACATTATGTGTATATTGGACTTAGGGGGTCTGAGGTAGGTCCCCCCAAAGAAGATGTCCCCAGGAAAGTGCTTTTGGGGGAAATATCAGATGCAGGTTCAAAAGTGTATGCCCCCCTGCAAGCTACATACACCAAAGGCACAGGGAACCTCATCCTGCCTTTGATGTTTGGTAAACATTTTGATTGAGCATAGACAATCTGTCTGATAATGTATCCATTCATGAACTGCTGCAAACCACCACAAATTGCTTGAAAGGTTGTGGAAAATTCATGCAGGTTGACTTTTGTTCACGAACCAGGCAAAATTCATCACGAACTTTAGTTTGTGAGCCATTTTTGTGCTCATCCCTAGTTTTCATATTCATGTAACCCTAATTTGAAGTTCTTAATGCAAACTACCTTCCCAAGCTCTGACATGTCATTGCATTCAGAACTTCATCTGAGAACTGTGGAGGATATCAGTCCCTTGTATTTGCAAAGTACACAGAACATGGAAACCTGCATAATAGTCACCTACAGCCTCTTGTCTCTATGCTTGAAACATTGTTTTGTGAGATGGAAGTCTACTGGAGTAGTATTACATGCATTTGCCTGTAACATGTAGTTGGGACCCATTTTGAGGGGAAAAAACAGTCCTGGTTTCAGACTAAATAAGTGTAGTTGTCTCTGTGTACTAAATACTTGGTCAATATCCCTGTGAGTCAGTGAAGTGGCATCTTGCACTTGAGACTGTGCCCACGTGCATAATTATTACATATGGCAATTTGAGTGTGGGTTTCCCACTGTTTACCATACAAGCTGGGCTAGAGAATATGATCCAGGTAAAATTGCAAGTTCTATTTCTTGTGTATAATAAAAATCAGTCATCTTCACAGACCTATGAACAGGCAGTCTACTAAACCATGGCATGTACCTATCCTATTGAATTTGTATATATGAAAGTATCTTTGAAATAATGTGTTTGGGGGGGGGAGTATTGGGGGAGAGTCCTCCACATTTGTGTGCTAATTTGCTGCCATCCGTTGCTCTTGCCACCTTGATCCAATCTCAGCTTCACTTATGCATCGTAACTCTGACTGGTCCTTCCTGACGGTTCCACAGACACGCACCCCATCTTCCTGTATGTAAGGCTTGAAGAAATTTTGTTTCAAAGTGTCTGAGGGAGTGTGCCTTGCACATGAAAGCTTACACCTTAAATCAAGCTTTGTTGGTCTTAAAGGTGCCATTGGACTCAAAAATGTTGTTGTGCACTGATGTGTTATTGTCAAAGCTTCTTCAGGCCTGAACTGACTATAGCAATTTTATTCAATAACTCTCTTGTACACTGTATTGCGGGGGTGTCACTGCGTGTTTCCCACCGTGCCAATCGTGCTCATTTGAAAAAAAAATTATTTCAGATTAAAATAGCCAGAATTCCTCTGAGGAAATCTAAAACCGCAGTACCCAATAAGTGTTTCTCTAGCTTTCTGACATGCTTTTTAAAAACAGAAATGGGGGGGGAACCATCCAGCTACAAGGCCAAGTAATGCCACTTCCATTACAAGTGGCAATCAAATCATCCAGAGTTTTCAAGTGTTGCTTGACCTGCCTTGGAGGAGGAAGGTATACCCACAGCACTTTGTGAAACATTAGAGGACACGATGACTTTTAGAAAACTTGACAGATCTGGGCTGCTGCCTTCAGTCCTTGAAAGACTAGCAGTAAGAAGAATGTCCTCTATAGGCATATATTCACTTGGCTGAAACTGTGTTTTCCTGAGATGCGCAGAACACACTGGGTATGTGGGTGGCCTGGTATGTGCAATGTGGTACCCATAAGCTGACATCTTTCCCCTGAGATCTTCCAAAATGCCTCTCTTCAGCTTGCTTCATCAGCACTGTTAACTCAGCTGTTGTTTGTATGCTTTTTTTTTTCCCGGTGCTCCATCTCAAGGCTGCGTCTTCCACCCACCTACTTATTCAAGCCCACTTCAGGGGAATGAACAGCCCTGCTTGTGAGGACAGACACAATGAGGGGAGATGGAGAATAAGAGATTCTGAAGACCCAACATGAGATGGTGTAGTGGTTAGGAGAGTTGGCTGTAATCTGGGAGAACTGGGTTTGATTCCCCACTCCTCCACTTGCAGCTGCTGGGTGACCTTGGGCAAGCCACAGTTCTCTCAGAGCTGTTCTCTCGAGAGCAGTTTTCAAAAAGCTCTCTCAGGCACACCTACTTCACAGGGTGTCTGTTGTGGGGAGAGGAAGGGAAGGAGATTGTAAGCCACTCTGAG
This sequence comes from Gekko gecko, assembly GCA_029375565.1. Classification (NCBI taxonomy): domain Eukaryota; kingdom Metazoa; phylum Chordata; class Lepidosauria; order Squamata; family Gekkonidae; genus Gekko; species Gekko gecko. The sequence goes on from JAPDNY010000010.1 coordinate 18,024,794, forward strand.
ACTCAGTGAAGTGTGAATCATAAATCCAATCTCCTCCTCCTCCTCCTCCTCCTCCTCCTCCTCCTCCTCCTCCTCCTCCTCCTCCTCTTCTTCTTCTTCTTCTTCTTCTTCTTCTTCTTCTTCTTCTTCTTCTTCTTCTTCTTCTTCTTCTTCTTCTTCTTCTTCTTCTTCTTCTTCTTCTTCTTCTATAAAGGAAGCCATGCCCCTCACCTTGCACAATCTAAGCAAGGCTGTTAACAAGAGGACATTTTGGAAGACATTAATTCATAGGGTCACCATGAGTCTGAAGTGACTTGATGTCACTTCACACACACACATGCAGGGAAGAAAGTAGAGACAACCTCATAAAATATGACGGGTGAACAGCACACTCAGGGACAAAGAAGCCATCTGATAAAAAGAATACGGACCATGCCAACTTCACCTTGGACTTCTCCCCAACTTTACCTTACTTGGCTGGCAGAGAGACACTGCAGCACAATGGTGTCACATCATGCAGTGAAAACAGGGTAAAGAGGCATGTCGCGTAGAACATCTAATATAGCCTTTATCCCTCCCTTGATATCCATCACTCCACACAATAGAGCTACATCTGCACATGGTTGGATGTTGAGTTACTGTTGAGTCAAAGCAATGATTAGCAACTGGATTGCATTGGCCACACAGGAAGACTCAGTTGTGAATGACTGCTATAGCACAACTGTACTGCAATATGCAATGTTGTATGGCTACCTCCCTGGTCATCCTTTGCTACCGGGCTCACCAACACCTCTATCTGCCTATCCCACTTGGATGGTGTCCGTTTCTTATTTCTTTCTCCACCTCTTGTTCTCCCCAATAAAGGACTGTCAGAAGTTGCCTCAGGCTCTTAGATCTGCCCAGTTTCTTTCCCCTCATCTACATCGCTTTGTACACCTATCCAATACAGTGCCGATGCACTGAAGGTATTGGTGTCAAATTACTCTGGAGGAGACCAGAGTTCAAAATACCTACAACTGTGAATTTCCACTTTTGCCAATCACTTTCTCTCAGCCTAACCTACCTCCCAGGGTGGTTATGAGGAAACAATAGACAGAAGAACATAAGAAGAGCCCTGCTGGGTCAGACAGTGGTCCATCTGGTCCAGCATCCTGCCTCACACAACAGCCAACTGGGTAATCTGGAGGTCTAACAAAGTGCGTAGAGCTCAAGGCCTTCCAGTAATGATGCCTTCTGGCACTGGTATTCAGAGGTTTACTGCCTTTGAACATAGAGGTTCCTCTAGTTTTCATGGCTAGTAGCCACTGATAGACCTATCCTTCGGGAATCTGTCTAACCCCTTTTAAAACTGTCTGTGCCTTTGGCCATCACTACATCCTCTGCCAGTGAATTCCACATTTTAATCATTCATTGTATAAAGAAGTATTTCATTTTGTCCGTCCTGAGTCCATAGCCCACCAGGAATGGATGCCCTCCAAGATCTCTTTCATTCCAACCCCCCCATGCTGTCTCATAACTGTTTTGGCAAACAGCTTTCAGAACATATGTGCATGTACAGGCATAGCCAATGAGCTTTCCCAGAAAGTAATTGTTTTTCTTAAGGACAACTTTGTTTATAGTATTGATCACTCTGGGTTTATTCATAACCCATGTGGGATCATGGCCGCACTGAACTGGGTATGCGTATTCATCTGATCAATTCACACAAAATTGGGGAGAGCTAATGGGACTTTTGGGGGTGGAACAGGCCCTATGTAGTGCTTATCACCCATAAACTGATGGCCAAACTGAACAAGTGAATCAAACCCTGGAACAGTACCTGCGCTGTTTCACTAATTTCCAACAAAATGACTGGGTGGATCTTCTTCCCCTGGCCAAATGTTGCTACAATAACTCGTATCATGCCTTGATGGGGATCTCCCCTTTTAAAGCTGCTTTGGGGTATGAGAGCCCCCCATTGCCATTCCTCAATCCTGACCCAGGAGTTGGAGGGGAGGCAGCGGACTGGTGTGCGAAAATGAGAGACTCTTGGCCACATATATGTGAGGCTCTAGACAATGCCAAGGCAGCGTACAAAGCCCAGGCTGACAAGAAAAGGGTGGAGGGTTGGGTTCTGCAGCCTGGAGATTTCGTGTATGCCTCAACCAAGAACTTACGGCTCCCGCAAACCTTGTGGAAGTTGGCGTGGAAATACATTGGTCTGTTCAAAATTCACAGATTGATCAATGATGTGACTGTAGAATTGGAATTACCAAAGAGTTTTAAAAATATCCATCCAACTTTCCATTTCAGCTTGTTAAAACTCAGTCAGCCTCCAAACCGATGGCGTCCCAAGGCAGCAGTCCCTCCCCCCCTCTTGGTGGATGGTGAAGAACACTACGAGATTTCGGACATTCTGGACTCTAAGATAAAACGTGGGCAATTGTATTACCTTGTGGAATGGGTGCCTTTTGGTCCACAGCATAGGGAATGGGTGAAAGCAACTGATATCCAAGCACCCAGACTTTTACAAGACTTTCACCGACGTCCCCCAGGCAAGCCAGGAGGTTTCCTGAACAGTAAAAAATGGGGGTGATTGGGTTTTAAGGGGGGCAGGATGTCATATAACTGCCATGTTTTCTGTAAACCTTGTTCCTTGCTTTCCCGCATGCGCACAGCTTTGCTTTGCTAAAGCAAACTGTGGGAGAAATTCCTCTGCTGGAAGCCACTATCTGTGTAACCTTGAACAGAGGGGAGGGCTTGGGTTCCCAGCCGGTGAGAATATATCGGCCCTCATACAGGGGGGGATCTCCCGTTAATGATGTAATGTCCCGCCAGGAGATTTCCCGCCCACGTGCTTGGATTTCATTTGCTTGTCTAGTTGAAGCATCAGAGTATATACACAGCTCCCCACACAACACCCGGTTTTCCTGACAATGACTCTGCATTAATGGGCAGCAGACTGGTATTCCAATAAAGCATAACTTTCTGAGTAAAGTGTGCCTGGACTTGCTTGCTGTTGAACCTGACAATAAACTCAAATGACCACTGCAAGCCTTGCATAGGACTTCGACCTATGGAAACTTATGCCAATATAAATTAGTCTGCCTTCATGGTGTCACCAGATATTTTTAGAGCTGTGCAAGACTGTTGGCTTTCTGCTCTGTTGGGGTTCTCTTGTGTCCAAGGAGTCCTGTTCTTCCTGACTTATAGAAGAACCCATTTTGAACCCAAAGCAAGTTGTTCACTTACTACCAAACATCACAAGTGCTTGTCAAACTATGGCCATTCATTGTTTTCCAAAGGACTCTGAACAGAATCTGATACTTGGCGCCAGTTTTTCTATTGATTTTAGATGGCTTTCAATAACGGGTGACGACCACAATGTTACTTCATGTGTTATTTGTACCCTCTGCTTGTGTGCATACAAAGTTTTGGGAAGCATTTGATCTCTATAGATATCAGTTCTCTCCTGGACTATCAGACAATCAGTCTGTTTACAACATAATCAAATAAACTCTTCGATACCTAGCAAAAATTCCACATTTCTTAGTTTTAGTTATTCCATTACACCCCCAGTTTCTATTTTTAGGATTAGGAAAACACTCAACTCATTTTCAGCCGGCTTTGTCCTTAATTTCAGTCATTTCCACACTGCCTGATCAACCACGATGCATTCCATATGGCAGGTGGGTTTAATAAATCCAGGATTAAGAATTCGAGCAACAAAGACAGATAATTCTAACTCCTATTGCAGTTAAATAGCCATCAAGAAGATCTGCATCAAGGTGGTTGTAATAGCACCCAACTCGACAGTGGAAACACTTCGCGATACTGTGAACTGCATTCCACACTCAGGCATTATTAACAGAGGTGTGGGGAAAAGGCCATTTCATTTCCCAGAGCCATTGGTTCCATGCTCTGTGTTTATTATGTCCAGGAGACTGACCCCTGGAATATGCATCAAGGGAGCTGTATCAGACATTAACACGTCAAAAGTTTTGTTGCATAACCAAGAAAATGGAGCCCAGTAAAGCTACCTTTAAAAACCTCAGTTATGCTGTCTGCTAATTCACTCTTGTCTTGTGCACTGTAGTACAATTGCACACATTTAAAGGATCCTGTAAAGATTATAAACTCTGGGTAAGTTCTTTAAAAAAATCCTTTAGGGAGCCATCAATTTAAAGAAAGAAATTTGGGGGGAGGGGGAGTCAGTCAGAGGGAGATATATATATCTTTATGTTTATCAGAAAACTGGTTTGACGTGTTATTTTTTATCATAAAACTGGGGAGCTTATCCTAGAGAGATAGAGAGAGAGAGAGATCCTAGATATAATTTATATATATAAATATGTCTAGGAGATATGTGTATCTAGGATAAGCTCCTCAGTTTTCTGATAAAAGTAACACATCAAACCATGGGGGAAGTTAAATTTCTCCTGAAGACCACAACATTGAGGATAAATTTCTGAGTAAAGTGTGCCTGGATTTGCTTGCTGTTGAACCTGCCACCACTACACCAAACTGGCTCTTTGGTGTAGCTTTGGGTTTCCATGACGAAGAAAAGCAGATCTTAATATCTAAAGAAATAAACATCATTTATAGCCATTACATGGGATGGAAGGCGCCTTAGTACAGCCCAACCTCATCAGATCGCAGGAGCGAAGCAGGGTCGGTACTTGGATGGGAGCCCTCCAAGGAAGACTCTGCAGAGGAAAGCAATGGCAAGCCACCTCTGCTTCTCACTCACCTTGAAAGCCCTTTGCCAGAGTTACTATAAGTCAGTTGCAACTTGAAGGCATGTACATGTGTACATATCACCATTGTACGGGACCCCGCCCAAACTGAAGGTGTTCCTCTGAGCCAGTTGTAGACCTTGAGATAGCAGCTTCTTTAGCATAAGAGTGAAAGGCGGCAGAAGGTAAGTTTTCTTCCTTACACTTGAGTTATCTGGTGTGAACTTGAACTTCAGCCTTCACATTGACACACATGTACGTGCATCTACCGACCACATATAGTAACACCGTTTTTCATACACAAGTTCTATGAAAGACTCTGGTCATTAAACTCTGCAGCTCAGAGGAACACCCCCACCACTATCCAGCCACATGGGAAATGTGGGGAAACCTTACTACTTGGTGGCAAAGGCCCCAGCTTTGACCACATGCATGCCAAAAAACACCACACACAGGTTTGGTAATACAGATGGTTGAAACATGGCCTGGTACAAAATCCTTCGGTTGGCATTGGTTCAGCTTTACCTCTTTTCATGGAAGCTAAGCAGGGTCCTCAGAGAGAGCAGACAAATAACGGTGGTTTCTTTACAAGGAGAGGGAGTAGAATCAGGACTCACATCTGCCTGAAAGCTGCATTTTCTGTACTAGAAGGCCTACTCTGTAATCCCAGATGTGTGCAGGTGAACGGTGGTTATTCACTGGTGAAGAAAGGCAGTTAGCGTAATCTCGGAAGCACTCTTTTATTACTTCATGTGCTCCGCAGCTGAGCCCTGGCATCGGAAACAGACTGTGAGGATTAAGTCCTATCTAATCCCCAAGCAGAGAATTGCTGAATGTTCTGCCTTTTATACTGAAGTATGACACAAACCCATAAGCCCCAATATGCACCTTTGTCCAAAACGCCATTGTGTATTTTAAATCAGTGCAGGACAGACTACTGCAGAGAGAGCCAGTACGGTGTAGTCATTGGAGCATCAGACTAAGATCTCAGAAACACAGGTTTGAATCCCCACTCTGCCATGGAAGTTTGCTAGGTGACCGTGGGGCAGTCACACATTCTCAGCCTAACCTATCTCAAAGGAGGAGGAGGAGGAGGAGATTGGATTTATATCCGCCCTTCACTACCCGAGGAATTCTCAGAGTGGCTTACAATCTCTTTTTCCTTCTCCCTCCCCACAACAGACACCCTGTCAGGTAGGTGAGGCTGGGAGAGCTCTTTTGAGAACTGCTCATGAGAGAACAGCTCTGAGAGAACCGTGACCAGGCCCCCCAACTTTCCATCAGGGCTCCCCAACTTACTACCCTGGACAGGCAGGCAGGCAGGCAACCAGGCAGGTCCCGGACAATATGCACAAATGTCTGTTGTGGGGAGGGGAAGGGAAAAGGAGTTTGTAAGCTGCTCTGAGACACCTTTGGGTAGTGAAGGGCAGGGTATAAATCCAATCTCTTCTTCTTCTTCAACAGCACAGACATTTGGATGCAATAACTCAGAGCAAGAGGTTTCAGTTATCAGACACTGTTAAATAAACAAAATATTGCAAGGGTGCTAATGTTTTAAGCATGTTATTGTATTTGTGTCCTTTATAAAGTTTATATCTCCGCTCCCTAGCATTACATTTTATGACCCACATGGCCCGGCCCAACAAGGTCTCATTTATGTCCGATCCGGCCCTCGTAACAAATGAGTTTGACACCCCTGCTGCGAAGGGTCTACATGGCAGTATATTAGTCTGAATATACATACGAATGTAGACTACCTGTTTTACCACATTTTTGATGATTGCCAAATAAACATGTGGACCAATTCCATTGAACAGTGTTGACCAAGATCCATCTCCATCTCTTTGTATGTGAATGCAAATGCTTCCATGCATACATGGTGGCAGATAGTCCCACATATCTTATGGCTTACCGCTCTTGAGGGCACACAAACTGACTGTAGTGTTCTGTCTGTGATTACTCATTCACACATGGAGGTCACCACTGCATGATACAAACATTTGTATGTGATTACCAGTCTTGGGAATCATGCTGCACATGGCAAAAAGAGGATCTTGATGTTTCACCCATGTGTGCATGTGCATCAGTCACATGTTGGTGGGGAGCGGCAAATGAGCTGAAGCTCCAGCAAATGCCCATGTGCCAGTTTCAGAATTACTTGTAGATATTCTCCATGTTCAAGCAGAATTCAGGAGCAGCAGAATGGAAGGAGGAAGGATCCTATGGAACAGCAAAAGAATATAATGGGAGAAATTCCTCCGTTAAACTGATAAATTGTCTGTGAACTGTGCAGTCAGAAAAAGAGGAGGAGGGGGAGATTGGATTTATACCCCACCCTTCAATACCTGAAGGAGTCTCAGAGTGGTTTACAATCTCCTTTCCTTTCCCCTCTCCACAACAGGCACCCAGTGAGGTAGGTAGGGCTGAGAGAGTTATCTTGAGAACTGCTCCTGAGAGAACAGCTCTGAAGGAATTTATGACAGACCTGAGGTCACACCAGCAACTGCATGTGGAGGAGTGGGGAATCACAGGGGTAGGAAAGAAGTCTGATAAAGGGCCAGTATTAAAAACCTAGTTGAAACTTATACAAAAATACATGTATTTATTAGTTTATTTTATTATTTGTTTTTAACTGCCTTTCTAATAAGTACATGTATTTTTCTATATTATAAGTTTCAATTAGGTTTTTAATATTGGCCCTTTATCAGACTTCTTTCTTACCCTTGTGGTTCTTGATTCCAGTTTTTGGATCAAGTTTATTTTCCCCTCCCCGTGTCTTACTGGAGTGGGGAATCAAACCTGGTTCTCCCAGATTAGAATCCACGCTCCTAACCACTACACCAAACTACACCTAACCACTACACCAGTCAGGGGAACTAGAGCTTGAACTTACTGGAAAAATTTCTAGTTGGCTGCTGCAATGAAGGCTCAGGGGCAACCAGGGGCAACTGAATCAAGTGGTGCTGGTAGTGCTAATGGCACAGGAAGGTCCATTCAGGCCCACCTACACCCTGAGTCCAAACTCAACAGCACTTGTTTCATGATAGTTTTAACATTCCAATCCACCCCGATTGGCAATCATTATTTTTTTCAAAGTACAGCTCCAGAAGTATAAAAATGTAGAAGTTTATCATCGGGTCAACGGACTTTTAAGGTACAATTATTAAAACAGAGCACTGCAAGTATTAGAATTTGGTTGGCAATTATTTCGCCACCTTATCTCATTGGCTACACTTAAAAATATTGCCGCTTTCCCCAGCAATTTACATACACACAAACCCAGAAAGAAGAAGGGCAACATGAGCTCATCGTCTAAAGTGGAGCAATTACATCCTCTCTGATGTCCTTATAATAATTGCAAGACAACATGGGATGTAGGTCTGTACCACCCCAGCATCACAAGGAAAGAAGAAGAAGAAAAGGAAGAAGAGGAGGAGGAGGAGGAGGAGATTGGATTTGTACCCACCATTCAGAGTCTCAGAGTGGCTTACAATCTCCTTTCCCTTCCCCTCCCCATAACAAACACCCTGTGAGGTTGGTGGGGCTGAGAGAGCTCTTTCGAGAACTGCTCTTTCAAGAACAGCTCTGAGAAAACTTGTGACTGACCCAAGGTCACACCAGCAGCTGCATGAGGAGAAGTGGGGAATCAAACTTGGTCTGCGCTCTTAACCACTGCACCAAACTGGCTCAAATCAATCATTTGAAGGGCTCATAGTGACCCCCCCCAAAAAAAAGAATAGTAAAGGTAAAGGTTTCCCTTGCTCAAAAGCCAGTTGAATCCAACTCTAGGGGGTGGTGCTTATCTCCATTTCCAAGCTGAAGAGCCAGCACTGTCCAAAGATGTTTCCGTGGTCATGTGGCCAGCATGACTAGATGCCAAGGCGCACGAAATGCTGTTACCTTCCCACCAAAGTGGTACCTATTTATCTACTTGCAATTTCTTGCTTTCAAATTGCTAGGTTGGCAGGAGATGGGAGCTCGCTCCGTCACACGGCACTTGGGTCTCAAACTGCCTTCTGGTCTGCAGCTCAGCATTTTAACCTCTGAGCCACCGTGGCTAATAGCAAAATGTTTTGGGTTTTTTTTGTTTTTTTGGGGGGGGGGTTCCTACCAAAAAAAATATGAATCTTCAGTATTTGAACAATCAATAAATCCTATAATGAGGGAAATTCCCTACGCTCATGATTTTTAAAAATGTATTATTATTGTTACCGGATGAGGTCCTTGTAAAAAAAACCTCCAATGTTCTTTAAATGTATGTACAGACAAAGTGCAGAATTTATTTGAGCCCACTTTTCCTTTCTGTGATTAGATCATTGGTTCTGGTGATTTATATGAAGATAATATTAAAGGATAGTGGGTCTCCAGTAAGCATAAGCAGATGTGTCTAGCACCGGCTATAAAAAAGAACATTCATTACAAAATAATTATAACCATATTGCATGTGGAAATTAATCACAGTGATCAGGTAGGAAGGATCAGCCTGGACTGTCATAAAAGTGATGCTTTTTGAGGAAACACGTCTCTGTGATTTAGCATTAAAATGCTAATGGTCGGATAAATATCAGAATGTGTGTTGGAAGACAATGCATTTGGTTAAATTGTTTATTGTCCCAGTACTGGGGTTTGATAGAGAACAATTCTTGCATGGAATCTTGAAGCGCTGGAATGTGTGGGGCGGGGAGGGCAACTTCCAGAAGACAAGAGCACGAGGAATTGCTGATTTTTTTTAAAAAAAAATTAAAACCTAACGCTGCTTTGCAGCTCGTGAATAATTCAGCGCATCAAACTGCCTGTGGATAATTAAAAATGAGCAATTTAAAGATAATATGTTCTTCACCCAAGGCATCTGTCTTTGTTTTTGTTTGGGACTGGCCAGAGATTTAACACCTGGTTCAACTTCAGCAGCCCAGCCCGCTTTCAAAAGCAATCCTTGTACTAATCAGCTCTTGGCAGCGTTTGGGGAATGAGGGGAGGCGGGATCCAGTCCCCATCCTCAAAAAGCGTTAGGTGTGTCCTGCATTTTGTGGAAGACTTTCCATGGATATTATAGAAACCCTGGATGGTGGAGAGTGTTCACGCACAAAGCATCCACTTGTACAGCTAGGGATGCATTCAAAGAAATATGTGTATTGATATCCCTTGCTCAAAAGCTAGTCAAATCTGACTCTAGGGGGCAGTGCTCATCTCCATTTCCAAGCCGAAGAGCCAGCGCTGTCCGAAGATGTTTGAACATGATGTTTGAACAAGATGTTTGTGGCTGGCATGACTAAATGCCAAGGTGCACGGAATGCGGTTACCTTCCCTAGGGTCTCGAACTGCTGAACTACAGACCTTCCGGTCTACAGCTCAGCATCTTAACCTATCTATCCTCTTTGCAGGTCCCCCAACAGCGCAGAGCATTTACTTTGGCCAGATGTAACGCCTTGCCGTCTGCCATTCTATCCGGCAGATTCAATAGGGTTCCCCATTTGGCCAGACTCTGCCCATGCAGAAAGATTTGTGTGGAATCCATCACTCATGTGCTTCTGCACTGTAACCTATATGCGGACCTAAGGATCAGATTCTTATATCCTTTTTTAACCAAAATGGGAGCTTGTTCTGATGCACCTAAGGTGCACAGGCTCTTAAGTGATTCTAGTCCAGATATCACAGAGAAGGTGGCTAAGTTTCTCTGCCTGGCCTCACAGTTGCGTCAAAGGATTGCCTAGAATGTTATATGTATGTTTTAACTGGTTTTTACGGGTGTTTTAACTGGTTTTTAACCCTAGTATTGTACTGATGATTTTATGCCAATAAAGGCTGATTTGACTTGACCTCTGAGCCACCGCAGCCCTTCGATCAGACCATATAGATATCCATCAAGGAGTCCCCATATTTCAGTGAAATTCAAATGGGGCTCCAGCAAGACATGTCCCCCAGCATGACAATAGGGCAGTGGCTCTAATGCTCCACCTAAAGCACTTCCAGCCTGAAATGGAGGAGGAGGAGGAGGAGGATGCGTAAGCAGGAGGAAGAGGAGGAGATTGGATTTATACCCTGCCCTTCACTCGAGTCTCAGAGCAGCTTACAATCTCCTTTCCCCTACCCTCCCCTACCCTCCCTGTGGGGCAGGAGTTACCCGAATTAGTCCTTTCCCCACTTAAAAGTGCAGGAGATGTCTCAATGATTAGCTATGATAACACACCTTTAATACATGGAAGGATCAAGCCAGCGATCACCCCTGTGTTGAGCCTATTGTTTCCCCAGGATTCGACTATCCGTTCACAATTGTTTCTTTGTCCACCCTCTAGACCCGCTACTGCCCAGTTTATTCCCGTCACTCCCACAACACACACACACACATACATACCACTGGGATGTCATTTTTGCATCTATAATTGTCCTGCCTGGGGAGTTAGAATTGAATTGGCCGGTACGATGCAAACTTTTTCACTCCCAACCGATCCTGGCTTTGTATACCGCTTGACATTCGCCTTCCAATGCCTTTGCAATATAAATATAGCTGCTGCCCCCCCCCCCCCCAAGCCCCAGAATTTTGTAGCATCCATCTGGAGTCAGCTTCAATCCCTGCTCTGTTTCTCCTTCCCTCTCCTTCTACCCAGGACCCCAGGACTCCTTCACTGCATCGGGACAGGCTTGTATATTTTCATTTCCTCCCTTTATTGCTTAGGTGTTCGGCTGTCTAGGCTTGGCTCTGTGTGTGTGAGGGAGGGAAGGAGAGAGAGAGACTGCAGCTCTCTGAGTGCCTCCTGCTTTTCTTAATCTTCATTTCTAAATAAAAGATTTAGACTCTGATCCTATTTTCCATCTCTTTTATTTCTTGAACCTCCCCATTCCTATAGAGAAGTGCTACGACCCAATTGTGGATCTTGGTATACGTAGGCGGTGGTCTCTAATTTAATTGTACCCAGATACATGTGTGTGTGTGTGTGCATGCACCCTCTTAACGTGTTAGGGAAATGCTCCAAGTGTTAGGGTCTCACACAGGTAGCCCATTAGGGTAACAGTATGAGCACTCCCTGAATCAGGGATTCCTGATTTGCGATGTTTGGGTTTTGTTATCCTCCTCTGGAGCATTCTTGATTTCCCATATTTGATAGACCATGAAACTTCAGAAAGTGTGTTGTGAAGAAGGTGTCACAGTTTTATTGACTTGTAAGCTGCCTCGACCCACAAGGAAAGATGGGGTAGAATCACAGAGTCAGAAGGGGCCGTGCAGGCCATCTAGTCCAGCCCCCTGTTCGACACAGGATCAGCCTAAAGCATCTCTGGCAAGTGTTCGTCCAGCCGGCGCTTGATGGCTGCCAGTGCAAGGGAGCTCACGACGTCCTTAGGCAGCTGATTCCACTGCTGAATTAATCTTACTGTAAAAAAGGTTTTCCTAATATCCAGTCTATATCTTTCCACCTGTAATTTAATTTAAACCCATTATTGCGGGTCCTACCCTCTGCTGCCAACAGGAACAGCTCCCCACCCTCCTCTAAGTGGCAGTCTTTCAAATACTTAAAGGGGGTTGTAATTTCTAATAAATAAATAAATACTGATGCCTTCACAACTGAGCTTGCCTCCCAGAACCAAGCGGATCTAAATGCAGCGCATTGTCCTAGGTCCCAACTTCTCTAGCGCTATATCAAGGTCTTGTCTGCTCCATCCCAGAAGTCACCCATTTAGTCCCAGTCAGTCTGAAGCATAATGTGACTTACGGCCTGCTTGTAACCACACTGACTCTGAAATAAATCCTCCAGATTTCAAAAGGACTGATTTCCATGTGTATTTGCTTGGGTTTGCAGCCCAGGTTCCAGTCAGTCAAAGGAAGTTAGTTATGAGTGGTTCCAGTGGGTCTAAACCACAAATGATAGCAGCTGGATTGGGGCCAGTGACAAGATACCAAAGGCTGAGAAATAACATTGTGAGCATTCACAGAGAATGAATTTTCCCTACAACCGAGTCTCTGAATGCATATTTCAAAGACAAATATTTTTTTTTCCCCTACTCGGCAGACATTGCTTCATAGGAGAATCGTATCAACACACACAACTGTAGTCCTTAGCAAAATTATACCCTTCTAAGTCCATTGGAGCAAACGGATTTGGAAGGGTTTATCTCTGTTTAGGGTTACACTGCAAGCCTTGTAGCAGAGCTGCCAATGGATGCGGGATTTGCAATTTCTCACAAAGTCGGCCTTGCCCTCTGCGGGCATTTGAAATCCATCTGGTCCTGCAAATCCTCTCCAAACAACCTCGGAATGAACAGAGAGGATCCTTGACTGTTCCCTTTTGAAATACAGAATGAGAGGTTCTGGTATATTTCAGGATTTCCAGATGACTCTTTTTAAAAGTACAGAAGTAAACTGCTTTATTTCAGGGGGAAACATGCTCTTGTGCGTGTCTGCAAAACGTATCCAGCTTTTCTAAGCAAATATTATTGGTCAGAGCTGGGCTGAGGCCACTTAGTTTTGTATTCTCACCGGCAAATATTAAAAAACACAAATTTCAGCACTGTTAGCAAGCTCTTTTATGTTGTTTTCATGCTCTGTTATTCTCAGCGCCTCTTTACTATGCTATATGGGAGAGTTGGGGGCAAGGCGTGAATTGATATTGGGGGGAATGCCGGCCTCACAGCGTGAACTCCTTGAGCTTCAAAGTGATCAGAAATCTAATGGGTTCTGTACTGGCAGCTGAAGAACAATTAGGCTTTGGTGCGCCTCTCCAACCTTAATGTCCCCTTCCTGGAATACAGAGAGTGAACAGACCAGTCTGTCTTACCATTTGGAGTTCACTTAAGTCAATCTTACCTATGGTATTTCATACATTGACCTTTTCACACAGCCTAAGGGGAATCATAGTTCTCCCCTGCATGACTTTATTACCATCTGTGACCCTGGGAGGGAATAGACTTCACCTACTGTGCAGATGCAACAGCAGAAAGGCAGAAAGATATTGCACACCACCGTGGCTACTGTGCAGCCACAAAGCTGTTTGGCAGCTGCTTGAATTGGACAGTGGCAGAATGAGGAGATAAATCACCACCACCAACTCCCCATTCGTTCAATAGAATGGAGGAGGAAATCAAGGATAACATCACACAATGTGATGATGTAACTTCCAGGTGAAGACCCGGAAGTAGCATCAATGGAAGTGACAGACCCAGAAGTGATATCACCATGGTAGCCAACTCTCTACTCTCTAGGAGGAGCGGTGGTGCAGGCAGTAAAGGAATGCCTGTTAACATCTGTTCGAACAGCTTCGGCTGTTTGAATCCCGCCACGGTCAGGGTGAGCTCCTGGCCCTTGTCCCAGCTTCCGCCCACCCAGCGGTTCGAAAGCCCGTTAAAGGGCGGTTAGATAAAAAGGGGTACCTGCTATTAGAGCAGGGGGGCACCCGCCCCTGTAGCAGCGATGGTGGAGAGCGACGGAAGGCAGAGGCGATGGACAGTGGAGGAGACATGACGGCTGGCGAGGCAAGGAGGCGTGGGAAGGAGGCCGGGCCGACGAGACGCGGAGGCAGAGCAACACAGCAGGCCGGAGCCTGACGTGGACAGAGGCCGCTGCAAAGCATGCACGAAAGTGGATCCGTCCTGGAGGTGGAATCGCAAGGGTCAGGAAGGTGGAACTTCATAACAAGACCAGCGCCGGAGAGAGGTCGCCGCCGGACTGTCCCCCTCGCAACAGAAGACCTGCTACAGAATATGGGTGCCTGGTAGGATATTCACCTTCCCCTGCACATATGTGGCCCTAGGCTAGGAATGTTGGACCTAATATATGTAAGCCGCTCAGAGCCCTTAGGGGGTGAGTGGGATAGAAGCTGAATGAAATAATAAATAAATAATAATAAATAATACAAATTCCCCTAATATGGTCTTTACCAGAGAGATCAGGGAATTTCCTAGAGCAACAGTTGATGTGGTGATATCACTTTAGGTTTTTACCCAAAAGTGATGTTGTATCAAGCTATGATCCTCTTCCCTAAGTCCACCCACAAAGCTCCTGGAATTACCAGGTGCAGGCCTGGCAACCCTAAAGGAGATCTACTACTTGCCTCATGAATAACCACAGCTGTTGAAGCAGGCTGTTAACGATAGGATGTTTTGGAGGTCATTTATTCATAGGGTCACCATAAGTCAGAAGCAATTCGATGGCACTTAACACAGAGACATGCACAACATGGGGTAACCAAAACAGCACACCAGCCTTTACACAGTAGGGCAGTTGCTTGAGTTGGACAGTAGGGCAAGCACTGCTGTGGAGACGTGCTATGGGGCTGTGGATTTGTTTCCAACTTATTGGGTTGTGAATCATGTGGTCCAGTTAGTTCTTGACCCAACCCTTCCTCAGCAACTTTAAGAATATGAATCCAATTTCCCTCTCATTCTGTATTATTTCTACCCCAGGATCCATTTGCTTCAAGAACATTGCTACTCGAAGCAATGCAGAACTCTTCGTTGAGAAATTACTGAATCTCGGCTGCTTTTAAGGTGTTCAAAAATGTGAATGGGGCACCAGGCAATATTTGTAATGGAGAGAAAATGCTTTTTGAAGCTTCCTTCCCGCCTTCCTCTTCCCACTTCTTTAAAGTAATCTGAACGATGGCTCCCCTGGAGACATATGAAAAAGACCAGCCATGAAATTGGTTTTACCGAGTTATAATTTTCAAAGAAGAACTGCAAAATGTGCAGGGATATAAAGAGGATCTTGTTGAACCTTCTGAATGGACTCCTGCTTTCTTATTACTTACTGGCAACCTGCCCCTCCTTAAGACGGGAGAGTTCATATATTGTAAAAGCCAGAAGGGGACATAGTGTGCACAGATACATACTGTACCACCATGCTACACGGGATCCCTCCAAATGATTAAAAGAAGAAGAAGAGATTGGATTCATCTTCCGCCCTTTACAACCCAAAGGAGTCTCAGAGTGGCTTAAGATCCCTTTCCCTTCCCCTCCCCACAACAGACATCCCGTGTGAGGTAGGTGGGGCTGAGAGAGATCTCAAGGACTGCTCTTGAGAGAACAGCTCTGAAATAATTTATGACTGACCCAAGGTCACACCAGCAGCTGCATGTGGAGGAGTGTGGAATCAAACCTGCACTCTTTAACCACTACACCAAAAGAAGCGCAGGATTTGATTGTTTGTAGCCATTCTTCTATATAGCCACAGTAGACCTTTTATCTCTTGGAAAACATCTCAGATTTGCTGTATTTGAGCAAATTTGAGCCAATGTGATATAGTGGTTAGAGTGCCAGTGAAGGAGACCCGGGTTTGAATCCCCACCCTGTCCTGCAAGCTTGCTGGGTAATCTTGGGCCAATCACATGCTCGTGGCCAAACCTACCTCATGGGGCCTTTGTGAGGATAAAACAGAGGGAAGGAGAAGCAAATAAATAATAAAATTGTCAGCACGTGTCTTATGATCAAAACTTTACACATTTGACTCACCTTCAGTTACACATTTTTTAAAAAGTTGTCAGTGATGTTAAGATTGATTGTTCAGTTCAGTTTCAAACTTCTCAGGAAAAGTTTTTTTCCCCCCAACAGCAGCAACGAATCCATCATTGTGATTCAGAATAAATGAGGGGTGTTTATAGAGATGTGCCAAAATTAACCCAAGATAAATAGGGTAATCATCAACTAATTACCACATCTGCCCCTACCCCTGACCAGAGTATTTTCAATCACTCAAAATGTCTGGGGGGTGGGGATGGAGGAGATGAACATGCCTTTAAGCATTACCCTTTGTATTCTATTCCATTGCACAGTGTGTGTTGCCACTAAATGTGGGTGCCTTTGGAATCGCCAGCTGACAGAGCAGTTTGCTAGAATCCCCACCCACCTATCAGCAGTGGTCTGTTTTAAACTTAAATCAGATTTGTTCATGTCCGCATATGGAAACTGGCAAGGAGAAATCCATTTAAAACAAAGGAGAGCTTTAAATAGCTGCTAAGAAAAGGGCATTTATTACTGTCCAAGAATGGATAAAAGTAGGGACCCCCTGAGAAATTTCAATGCTAATGTTAGTCTTATAAACATTCTTTTAGCTCTCGGTGAAATGACTCAGATGTTTTGCATGAGAACATCCAATATTAGCTGTGAATTTTGCTTTCGACAAGATCTGGAGTTGCGCAGTTGCCCCCTTGAGAAATTTCAGTCACATTATCAAAACAATTTGGCTTTCCTCCAAATTCTTCAGATGCTTCACTTCAGGAGGAACTCCCAGATAAATGCATTTTGAATGTCACTTTGGGTGAAATTTTCAGTGATAACTCAAGATAAAATAGAAAAGAAAAATTAGTTCCCAGTAGCCTCTGTACATAGACTTCTAATTATTTTGAAGGGACTTAAACAGCTGTTCAACATTGCCTCGATGTGGACAAAGCAACAATATGTGACCTTTGCTGAACCAGAAGTAACCTACATATATCAATATATGAAGTTGCCACATACTGAGTCAAACCATCAGTGCATCAAGGTGAGTATCATCTGCTCAGACTGGCAATGGCTCTTCATGGTCTCAGGCAGGGGTCGTTTCCTGCCAGAGCATCCAGGAGCGGTGCTCAGGCAGTCAGGAGCCGAGGCCCCGCCCCCTCCCGAGGGGAGAGAATTAAATGCCTGGCTTCCTTGTGCAATCTTCACACAGGGATGCCAGGCATGTCTGCTGGGCTCCCCTTCCTGTCTCCAGCCAGCCCAGGCTTGCTGGAGACAGGAAGTGTAGCCCGGCAGATATGCCCTCCTTTCACCCTGAGCCACTCCGCTTTTGTGGAGAGACTGGGGGGGGGAGGATTTAAAAGCCTGGTTTCCCTGCATGACCTTTTTGCAGTGGGCACTCAAAAAAGTTCAAGCAGGGAAGCCAGCCCAGATATGCCCTCCTTTCCCTCTGAGCCACTCCACTTTTGCGGAGAGATGGGAGGGGGGCAGATTTGAAAGCCTGGCTTCCCTGTGTGACCTTCTAGCAGATCCTGCAGGGAAGCCAGGCATGTCTGCTGGGCTCCCCTTCCTGGGAGACAGGAAGGGAAGCCAGGTAGATATGCCCTCCTTTCCCCCTGAGCCTCCTGGAGCCCAGCAGACATGCCATCCTTTCCCCCAAGCCTCCTTTTCCCCTGCTAGGCACCTGGAGAAGATCCAGCAGAGAAGGCAGGCATGTCTCCCCACCTCCTCTTCCTTCTCCAGCCAGCCTGCCACAGCTCATAATTTATACTGGAGGAAGTCCATCTCTCCTCCCCCCCCCCCACCGCTTTCAGTTGGTTTTATTTATTTATTCATTCATTCTATTTCTTGGTTTCTCACTCCTCCCAAGGGTATTGCTCTTGTATACATATCTATGTGTAATGGAACAGTCTGCTCTTCCCTTAATATCTGTGTGATTTAGTTTGGTCCTGTTGGGTGGAGCTCTTGTTTCATTTTGGGTTTTATATTTTGAATGGACCAGAGAAGGGTTGGCTGAATGAGTACTCTAGCCTGTGATCTCACAGCCAAAGGAGGACATTTCAAATGTAAGCCTTCAAGCTCCTTTTTAACTGCTGGTGGGGGAATTTAGAACTTGGGGAAAGCAAACATACACAGAGGCTTTCATTTTCTTTCCCTTTCTTTCCATTCCTTTGCTCCCTTTCTTTTCCTTTCCCCCATTTCTTTCCCTTTCCCCCATTTCTTTTCCTTTCCTTTCCTTTCCTTTCCTTTCCTTTCCTTTCCTTTCCTTTCCTTTCCTTTCTTTTCCTTTCCTTCCTTCCTTCCCCCTCTCTTTCAGCTTAAATAAAGGTTAACAGTCAATAAACGCAAAATGTGTGGAACAAGCCTTGAGTCCAGTGGCACCTTTAAGACCAACAGAGTTTAATTATGGGTCTAAGCTTTCATATGAATAAATTTTGTTGGTCTTAAAGGTGCCACTGAACTCAAACTTTGTTCTTTTGAACTGGAACAGATATTCTTAAGTACCACTGCTAATGAAACATTGAGCTGCTATCCTACCTTAAGCATGTGTGGACAGGAGGTGTTGGGTCTACCCTAATAATTTGTTCAAATAACTTTGTGAAGTCATTTGTACAGTGTGACCCTATTGCCTGTGTAAAAGAGCCCTCTTGAATAATTCTGGTTTGCATAGATTCAAGTGGGTAGCTGTGTTGGTCTGAAGCAATAGAACAAAGTTTGTGTCCAGTGGCACCTTTAAGACCAACAAAGTTTAGTTGCTGGGTATAAGCTTTCCTGTTCATGCACTCATTTTCAGATACATTGAAACAGAGTCATCAGCCATTACATGTAGGTGGCAAGTGAGGAGGATGTTGCCCATATCTGTAGACTTCTGCAAATGTGGGAACTGTAGCCTCTGTTCATAACTGAGTCACTGGTCACTTCTTCAGCCGTGAAGTATCTGTAGAAGAGAGCAGTGGCTCACAGAAGCTCACAAAAGCTGATCCCCTGCCACAAATTTTCTTTGTGCTTTTGTGCTTTTGAAGCAGTTTTTCTCCAGGTAGGCTCGCCAGCTCTGAGTTGGGAAATACCTGGAGATTTTTGGGGTGGAGCCCGAGTGGTGGGTGTTGCCTTCTGACACACTTCTGGTCAAATTTATGTGCAAATAAATTATGCTAATGAGTTATGCTAATGAGCTCCTGCACCTCTTTTTCTACAAAATGACCCCTGGCAGGTAGAGGTCTTCCATACCACCTTCTACATGATTGTTTTCACTGGTGATGCTGGGGACTGAACCAAAAACTTTTTGCATGCCAACCAGATGCTGTGCCATTGAGCCACACCTCTGACCTTTGCTGAACCAGAAGTAGTGAAGGATTATTCAGAGAGGTTGCACCATCCCTCAAGTCAGGAAGCCATAAAAGGTCAGGAGAGGGTAGAAGGCTCTCACACAATGAAGAATGAGTAACCAAAGATCCTTGGCCTTCCAGCGCCACAAGACTAGGCAGTGGCCCCAATGGCCAAGGATGCTGAAGAGTATTAGAACCTCTTGACCCCACCAGCTGGGCCCCCAACTTTTTTGAGTCTGTGAGAACCTTTGGAATTTTGACACAAGGGGGTGGGGGCAACCAGAAACTGGGTCTCACAGGAGGTGAAAACAACCACAAAATGGCTGCCATGGAAGGCAGAACCAACTGCAAAATGCCAGGGAGTGAGCTTCGATATAACTCCAATTGTAACTCTTCAGTGTTCCAGACAGGAGGTCTGTTTAACAGGATGACTTTTAAAATAAACTTGTTTTAAAGCGAAGGTCCTTGTGCTGTGGTGGCAGCAACATCTTTAAAAATCAGCGCAGCAAATCAAACCTCTAATGGCCAATCAAAGCCCTGCTGGGCAAGAGCCCCATCTGGCACTGCCCACTTTCTAGAAACACTTGGTGGGCAATGGGAAGGGTCTCAGCGGTCAACATGGCATCCATGGGCACCACACTGAGGACCCTGATGTAGGTGACAGCGGTGGAAGCCAAGTCTGGATGTATCCAAAGGAATGCTGAAAGAAGCACATGTAGATCCTCCCAAAATATGTGATCGCCATGTTGTCTGAACAAGGGCGATGCATATATTTTACATGTGTGTACAGCTTCAGTGCATGCTACATGAAACTTATAAATTGGAGAGGAGAAGGAGAGGAGAGGAGATTGGATCTATAACCCACCCTTCACTACTCAAAGGAGCCTCAGAGCAGCTTACAAACTCCTTTCCCTTCCCCTCCCCACAACAGGCACCCTGTGAGGTAGGTGGGGCTGAGAGAGAGCTCTGACAGAAACTGCTCTTTTTCAAGAACAGCAGTGCCAGAACTATGGCTTGCCCAAGGTCATCCAACAGGTGCAAGTGAAGGAGTGGGGAATCAAACCGGTTCTCCCAGTTTAGAGTCCACGCACTTAACCACTACACCAAACTGGCTCTGAAATTGGGGAGCAGATTAAACATAAGAACATAAGGGAAGCCAATGTTGGATCAGGCCAATGGCCCATCCAGTCCAACACTCTGTCACACAGCGGCCAAAAATACCAGGTGCCATCAGGAGGTCCACTAGTGGGGCCAGGACACTAGAAACCCTCTCACTGTTGCCCCCCAAGCACCAAGAATACAGAGCATCACTTGGCCCAGACTGAGAGTTCCTATCTATACCTTGTGGCTAATAGCCACTGATGGACCTCTGCTCCATATGTTAACTCCCTCGTGAAGCTGTCCATGCTTGTAGCCGCCACCACCTCCTGTGACAGTGAATTCTATGTGTTAATCACTCTTTGGGTGAAGAAATACTTCCTTTTATCTGTGCTAACCCGACTGCTCAGCCATTGTAGTATGTAGCATGTCCTGAAGTTGTACATGCATAGAAGAACTTCACATTGCCCTCCACCCCAAAATGATAAGCACACGTATCAGGTTATATCAAGAGTGTCATGGGTATCTCACATTCCTGATCTGTGTGGTCATGATGTCTGAAAAGGGCTTGTAATCCTGGGGAAATTTTGGAGTATTTTTTCCATTGTATTCTTTTGTAGTTAAAAAGCACCAAGAGCGACCGTTTTTACAATGCTGTGCATTTCCCAGAGGTAAATGTTAGCGCTGGTATATTCTTTTTTTTTAATTCTCCTTTTCTTTGCAGAGAAATCCTTTTGGACATTGATTCCCCAGCCCATGCTGTTGTAATTAAAATCTCATTGAGAATTAAGAAGCATATTTCCCTGAATGCTCTAGATCCTGATCTTTGCCATCTGCTGAAGCGAAAGTGCAGACGGGCAAGAATTCCAACTTGAAGACAATTTTCGCGTTTGACTTATAGGGGTCCTGTTTTGTAAGCAGTAAGCAAAATGCTGAGATTGCGATGGAGGGTAGTTTGCTTTTTTATTATTTTTGTCTCGTGGGTCAGCAGTTCTCAAAGTTTAGCAATCCAAGGACTCCATTTTGATGACAAAGTTTTCACATGCTCTCATGCCCTCCCCCTTCTCCCTCGCCAGCACACACTGCACACCAAACAGTCTCGTTTCCAATCACGTGCAGAAATCTCACAATACCCTGGGAAACCTTCCGTCTTCTTGCATTCTCCAAAGGATGCCGTGAGACCCCGATCAGCTACGCTTCAAAGCAAATTTAAGGGAAACGTTTTTGTTGGCCCATAAGCACAAGCAGAGGCTGCTTTTCCAATTGTTGAAAAGGGCTTGGATGAAATTATCTCCATTGTATCTTTTGCTTGCACAAGGTAGAGGGCAAACACCACCCTGAGCAGCTTACGATCCATCTCGCGTCATGTTTCCAGCCTGCAGGTGAGGCCTGGAGATCTCCTGGAGGGACAACTGATCTCCAGGCTAAAGAGATCGATTCCACTGGAGAAAATGGCCGCTTGGGAGGGTGGAGTCTACGGCATTACACCCCACTGAGGTCCTTCCCCAAACCCAGGGTTGCCAGCTCTGGGTTGGGAAATTCCTGGAGATTTGGAGGGGAGTAGGGTTGCCAGGTCTTACCTGGCTGCCGGGGAGGAGGGGTCCTCTGTCCTCATCCTGAAGTCCTTTGGTGTATGCGCTTTGTGCATGCACCACGATGACGTCACTTGGAAGTGATGTCATTGCGCAGGGCATGTTGCAGGGGATTCTCTATCAGTTAAAGGAAAACTGTATGGTTTTTCCTGAAATGATCAACTGTCCCCCACACAACGTCCCCTGCATAATGATGTCACCTCCGGGTGACATCATTGCGCTGGGCACATGGCCGCGGACAGGGCACTTTGGGGGTGGGGTTCCCCCATTGGCTGGATCGGGGCCAGTGGATCTGGGGGGCCGAAAGGGGGCAAACCCCATTGGGGGAATGGCAGCCCTACTGGGGAGGGAAGGGTTAGGAGAGGGGAGGGGCCTTAGCAGGGTATAATGTCATTAAATCCACCTTCCAAAGTAGCCATTTTCTCTGGGGGAACTGATCTCTGTCACCTGGAGACCAGTTGTAATTCTGGGAGATCTCCAGCCACTGGCTCCAGTGTTCCTTCTAAGCTGAGTTAGTGTGAGCTAGCTCACAGTTTTTTAACCTCTGGCTTAGCTCAGGAAGGATGGCTCCAGAACAAACCAATTTATGCAGCAGGCAGATCACTCAGTCACAAGTTTAATGCCAGTAGCTCACAAAGTAGAATTTTTGCTCACAAGGCTCACAAGTTTAGAGGGAGCATTGCTGGAGACTGGCAAGCCTACCCAAGCCCCACCATCCCTACGTTCCACCACCACCCCAAATCTCCAGAAATTCCCGTACCTGGAGTTGGCAACCTTATACACAAATGCTCACAGACAAGCTTCCATAAACAGCATCCTGCCTGTCTCTACTGATACTCCCCAAAGGTGTGCAGCTGTTCAGAGGAGCAATGCACATGGTATACCCCATTCTTTCCGTTCCCACAGTCAGCAGTTCTCCAAGTTATGCAATCCATGGACTGCATTTTAATGCAAAAAAATCTCATGCACCCTTAAGACCTCCTCCCTTGCCAGAACACACTACACACACAGCACTAGAGCCTCATGTTTCCTGCCCAAGTATGTACCTAGAATGGTCTGAAACATGTAGCACTCACGGTAGCTCCTCATGGATCCATGGAACTGAAGTCTATATGAAAAGAGCTTCCTGGAAGTAGAAAGTTTGAGAGGCATGGAATTCTACAGATGATTAACCAGGGAATCTTCTCCCAAACATACACAGGGACACCAGCCTCCAGGTGGGGCCTGGTGATTCCCCCAAAATTAAAGCTAATTTCCAGATTACAGAGATCAGTTCCCCAGGAGAAAATGGATGCTTTGGAGGGTGGATTCTATGGCATTCTACCTCACTGAGGTCCCTGTCCTCCCCAGGCACCATCCCAAAATCTTCAATAGTTTCCCAACCTGAATCTGGCAACCCTACTCTCCATCCCCCGCTGGTGGTCAAGGGGGACTTGACAACCCTGTGCAGACAGGTGACACTCACTGTAGGGAAGAAGCTAGGGAGAAATGAAATGGATGTCAGAGCTAACATGAAAGATCATTTTACATACGTGTTTGAACCAGTGGGACATAAGGAAGGAATTATTTCCTGAAATAGGTCTTCCATGTACATTTTTTTTTAAGAGTGCAAGCAAGGGATGACATCAAGAAAGGGAAAAGGCTGTGTGCTTCAATAAAATCTTCTTGACTGTTTATTAGACCATGAAATAATCTCAGGAGCAAAACACTAGTCCCCCGACAACTCATTTCAGTCGAGACTGGACAAAAGACTAATAAATCAAGAGCAGAGAACAATACCATGTTGCCAAGGAGTTGGACTTTTCAAAAGCTTCATGTTTCGAATGTGTCTCTTCTCCAGAGACTTTGGTTCTCTTTCAGTCTTCTCTGTAGAAGGAACATCATCTCTAGCAAACGAGCCACACTGACTTATTATTTCACAAGACAGTTCAGGAAATAGTTCTGTGCTTAGAAGAACAAGCAAGAAGCTACCTTATTGGTGACCAGTTCATGTCCTCAAATTAATATGGGTTGTAAAATGTCACTGTAAAAGTGACTCACAAAATCAGGAATTCATACAAAGTTACTAGGAAATTGTATAGTTGCCATTTAGAGCTTATGCTGCAGGACATCCCGGTTTAGAACTAGAATTATATCAACCCCTAAACACACTGTAGGGGAAACAATTTTTTAAGAAACAAAGGGAAAGACTCTTAGTAGCTTATACATGAGACTAGATGCCATGGCTAAGTTCCTTACAAATCCATGGATTGTTAGCCAGAATAAGCCTTGTCTCACTGATTTCACTGTTTAGCCAATTAATAATGTTGGAGTATTCTGATTGATTGGGCAGTAGTTCTTTTCAACATTTATTTATTTATTTTTCATATTTACAGCCCACCCTCCCCCCAACTGGGCTCCAGGCAGGTAATGAAATATCAAATACAATAAATACCGTTGAATATTAAAACACAGTAGTAACCATTGAAATGGTGGCTCAGCGGTTAAGATGCTGAGCTGCAGACCAGAATGTCTGCAGTTTCGGCGGTTTGAGATCCTAGTGCTGCATGACGGAATGAGTCCCCGTCTCTGGCCCCAGCTCCTGCCAACCTAGCAGTTCGAAAGCAAGGAATTGTGAGTAGATAAATAGGTACTGCTTCGGTGGGAAGGTAAAAGCGTTCTGTGTGCCACATGACCAAAGAGAAGTCTTCGGACAGTGCTGGCTCTTTGGCTTGGAAACGAAGATGAGCACTGCCCCCTAGAGTTGGATGCGACTGGCTTTCAAGCAAGGAAATGTTTACCTTTACCTTAGTAACCATTGAAATGGTGATCACAGCTCCAACAGAAGTTGGCTGGCTATGAGAGGTTCCCTGACTCGTTGGTGATGGATAATAATAGACCAACTGTTATTGGATGGGAGACAAAAGCCTCAGGGAGGCCATACATGGACACCCGCTGCCTCAGATGAAGGCCTGGTGGAACGGCTCCATCTTGCAGGCTCTGCAGAATTGAAGAAGATCCCGCAGGGCCCCGATCTCAATAGGAAGCATGCTCCACCAGGTCAGGGCTAGGGCAGAAAAAGCCCTGGCCCTGGTCGAAGCAAGATGGATGACCTTCAGCTTAGGGGCCACCAGGAGATGTTGATCCATAAAGCGTAACGCTCTTTGAGGCATATACGGGAAGAGGAAAAGTCTTAGTTATTTTTAATGCATTTAACATTCTTGGTTATTCTTTAATACAAGTATTTATAAAAATGGAAGTGTCATTGTTGAACGAACATTCCTCCTTTCCTGCACCTCTAAGATGCCGTATGTCACCTACAACAAAGAAATCATGGGTTTTGTTTTAAAAAATTTCTTTCCTTCATATGCAGCTCTGGGTGAATGTAGTCAATCAACAGATGAAAACCCATGTGATTCATTGAAAGGCTGCCATCCTGCCCACAGGAACTTGGAACTAAATCCCACTGGAATGAGTAAGGCTTATTTCTCAGCAGACACAGAGAGAATGGCTTCTTTAACTGGGTGGCAGCTCTAGTTTCTGTGGGACTTACATATGACCATGTCAATCATAAACCTCATCCAGTGTCCGCTCTCCCATGATTAATATTCCACGACCCTCTGGGTATTTACAAATACAAAGGACAGTTGTGGAGAACACCATTCCACATGATTTATACTTACAAGAAACGTGCACGGTGAGATCCATGACAGGATGACAATTTGTGTTGTGCTTATTGCCTTCCCGACTTAACACTGATAAGGCCAGACACGACTCGCTATTCTAGTGCTGAGGCTGCTTCCGCTATCTCAGACTTCACAGGTAAATCACCACCGTGTGGTTATCTCTTCCTATGAAAAGGAAGCACTTGTGATTTATGTTCGCATCTTGGAAACATCTCAATGGTTTCCTGACATGGCTGTGGTCTTCTCCAGCCATGTGAGTGCTTATTTATATCAACAGGCAACCACGTAGAAAAGTGCTTATGAACCCCAGGACAGTGGTGGCACGACCACCACCAGGGTAACATGTATTAGAGTTTCTTCTTTTAAATAAAAAAGGTAGGATATAAATATGCGAAAATAAAGAAATAAACTGGGCTCAAGCTGGTAGTTCAACAAGTGTTGCTTTGAGCCTTGTAGAAAGAAGATCTCGCATCACTCTCTCCACTGGGGATGATAGAGGGTTGTGCAATGGAGCCTGCTTTTTGCAGGTAATAAATTTAACGTGTTGTCAAAGATCATGATCTCCAAAGAAAGGATGTTGGGAATACCTGATAATTTAGATTTCAACACATTGCGGCAACCAGATGGTATTGATATTGGAGTTTGCAGGCAACTCTGCAGCTGAGTTGCCAGTAACAGCATTCAATTTGTCACTACTGGAGAGCATTATTGATTCAGTCAACACAGAAGAATTCCCCACTGGAAGAGAAGAGGAATCCAAAAAAGGAGGTTGGATTGTATTTTTAAAAGAAGGGGGTTAGATGATATAAGAATATTCACACGGCTGCAAAATTTACACAGCTTGTCAACACACATTCTTGAAGAACTAAGTCAGCCACTCACTGCCTCTGGCTAAG
The DNA here is from genome assembly GCA_029375565.1 of Gekko gecko. NCBI lineage: Eukaryota > Metazoa > Chordata > Lepidosauria > Squamata > Gekkonidae > Gekko > Gekko gecko. Next base: position 18,051,486 of record JAPDNY010000010.1, read on the forward strand.
ATAGGAATTTTCCCATAGGTAAGTTAAAAATGATTGTCTACGATTGGAAACTTCTGTATCTTCTGAAAGATCAGCCACTGATAGACAGAACAGGCCACTGGACAACGGTACAGCCATACAATAGTACAGCTATACAGCCGTCTTTTATAACATAATGAACTATAGCTGTTTGGTGACATCAGTCATCAGAATTGCACTCAGAATAAAAAGGCTATTCTGAATTCGGTTTTTAAAACTGCTCATTGATGATATTGGAATTTTTTGCTGAATAATCCACTGAAAAATTGTGAATGTTACTTTTAATAAGCAAGCTGATTTTTCAGTGCAAGGAGCAACACCTCTCTTCTCTGTGGGAACAGTTGCTCATGCAAGAGGAATTAGCCGTTAGGCTGAAAGGTACCATCCTCCTTCCTGGCTGGCCTTCAGACTGTACTTTCTTTTCTTTTTCTTTTTTTTTGGGGGGGGCCCCATCGGGGATTTTTTTAATTATTGCATTTTCTATAAATGACAAAGAAACAAGGAGAGGTAACTACATGCTACTGGTGAAAGTAAAGAAAAACCACTAAAAAACCAAGAGATGGTGAACATACACAATGCTTACAAAATTAGCTTCTAGTTAGATAAAATTATACTTTGCTACGTTAAGTGAGTACACAATTCTTATTGCTTGTACTAAAATCGCCAACAGATCTGACTATATAAAGAGCTCTATAGAGAAATTATTTAAATTCATTTAAAACAGAGTCTAGAGACAATCACAACTCATTTTTTCCCTGTTGTTGCTCAATCGATAGCTTAATTTAGGGGCAGCCACCCCACGTTCAGAAGCTGAGTCTTCATCAGAAGGTGCCAGTGCTCCTTCTTCTTCACTTCCCTTGCTGCTGCCATCTTCATCTTTATCCTCTTCACCTGCTGGACCGGCATGTTGCGGTAGAAATTCGCGTGCCTTTACAACAGAGTCATTTTTTTTCTTTCTTATCTTTAAATTTGAAGAGCATGCCTTCTAGAACACTCCATCTGTAGGTGACATTGTTTTTCTGTAAAAACAGTGCCAAGTATCTGAATTTCTTTCTCTTTTTCCTTATTTCAGATGGGATATCCTTCAAAACTCTTATTTGTTTGTCTTTGGTTTTCAGGATGGCTCCACTTGTTGCTTTCAAAATTTGATCTCTTACTTGTCTCCTGGAGAATCTCAACACAATCTCGCTGGGCAGATTATTCTTGCTTATGTAGTCAGAATACGACTTATAGATCATCTCCATTTCGTTTTATAAGAAATCTGGTTTTAAATCTGCAACCGGACCCAATGCATCACACATAATTTGCTTCATGTCTTCTCCTTTTGCTTCAGGGACCCCCTGAAATCTTAAAACATAGCTTGCTTTTTCCATTTGCAGCTGTAAAAATTGAGCCTCATCAGTTGTTCTCTTTTTTTCCATCACCTGCATTTGTTTTTAAGCTTCTGTGTGTCAGCATCCACTTCTTTAAGCCCTTGCTCCATTTTCTCTGTCTTTTTACTAATTTCATTCAGCTGGCTTTGTTGCGCATTGAACTTTCTGTTCCAGCAGAGGGTCCAAAGCCTCAGTCAGCATATTTTGGAAGTCTATGGTAGTGTCCCGTCTAGGAACAGTACTCAATGGGCTGGCATTTCCAGCAGTTCAGCTTTTTTTCCTTTTTGAGGGAGAGTTCTCCCCCCCCCTCGGTTTATTAAGGGGAGGCTTTCAGCTCATTTTCTGGTGTCTTCGCTTAACAGTCACTCACATTTCAGCATAGAACTTGCCTTTTGCGATTAACTCGCCCAGCCACCAAGCACTTCTTCCGGTGTGCATCCCCACGTCCATTCCTGGAAATCAGCGGCAGGACCATCGGGGCAGGGATTGGCCCCCCTTCACCAGCTGTTTGCTGGAGGAAGGGCCCTCAAAGTGCCCCATGGCTAGGAGCCCAGTGCAAGGGCTCCAGGAGGGATGCATACCATCACATCCCTCCCACCTGCCGATTCAAGGCACACGTCTCCCAGAGCTCTGGGAGAACACGACCGCCATTGAGGGAGCCAAAACCAGAAAACCAGACTGTACTTTCTTTTTTTATATATAAACTCTCCTAAAAAGGAGAGGACTTTATTGCTTTTTATAGAGAAAGGGGGAAGGGTATACAGAGGGACAAAGAAAAGAGGTGAGTGAGTTTCCTGTTAGTATGTTAAACTTTTTGTTAGTAAAAAATAAAGTTCATGGCTTCTACCGTGGTTGAACGATCTTCTTTTCATCTTACTAAAAGTCCAAAACAGATCTGTTAAAAAGATTAGTAAAGTCCTTTGGGGTTAATTGTTAATATACTCTATTCTTGCGCATCACGAACAAATCATATCTTGGGGTGTCTTCCTTTCAAATCTCTTAAATTGTATGATGGGCCCTTCTTTGCTTTCCCCTCCTCTGATTCTCCTTCCTCCTCCTCTGGGCCATTGTCTTCTTCGCTGTTTAACATTGTCCATTTAGCGAGTTCTGTGTCTTCCTCTGAACTGGCGTGCCTCTTCAGAAATTCTTGGGCTTTGAAGACGGAATCAATCTTCTCTCTCTTATCGTTAAATTTGAAAACCAGTCCTTTGGGAATCCACCATTTGTAACTGATTTGGTACTTTTGCAAAAATAGGGTCAATCCTTTATATGCTTTTCTTTTCAGACGAATTTCATATGGAACATCTTTTAAAATCCTGATATTCTGTTCACCAATCTTCAAGGGCATTGCTGAAGTCGCTCGTAAAATTTGATCTCTAGTACCTTGCTTAGTAAACTTGACAACCACCCCTGCTGGCAAATTATTTTTCTTGGTAAAATTAGAGTAGGATCTGTATACCAGATCCATCTCTTCGCTTAATTTTTGCGCTTCTTTGCCAGTTATTGGTGCCAAGTCATTCGCCAAAATAGCTCTGAGATCTTTTTCCTCTTCCTTTATGCCCTGAAAATGGAGAGTCAAGTTTGATTTTTCCATCTGAAGCATTAATATTCTTTTTTCCTGCATCTCTTGATGTTTCTCTATTTTGTTGACCTTTTTCTTAATTTTCTTGGTGTCTTCCATCGAGGTCAGGCATTTCTTTGCAATCTCTTCCATCTTCTTAGCTGTATCTGTTAATTGCTTCTGTTGAGTATTGAGGACACCTTCCATGTTACAGAGAGTTTCACTGATTTTTTTGCATTTGATCCAGCAGAGGGTGCAGCATCTCACTCTGCTGATTGACAGCTGGCTCCAGGGGGTCCCTCCCAGCTTCTTCACTGGCTTGTCTGGGACTCTTTTCTGCCTCAACATTTTTATTGTTTACTTTTACACAGTCTGTGCCGTGCAGCTCAGGAGTCCAGCTATTTTCTTCAACTTCAATACAACCCCAAAAGGTACTTTCACCAATTCGCTTTTTCACTCCACCCCCCTTCCACTCTCCTTTATAAGTTCCATTTTCTAAGGGGGGGATTCTTCCCCCTCCCGTGCGCTTGTGCGATTTGGGGGGGAACTCATGGTTTTCTGCCAATTCTTCCTTTTTTAATTCATCTTTTGCTGCTTCACTCCGGGAAGTCGGTGGCGTTGCTAAGTCCCATATGGGCACAACACAGCAGGGCCACTGGGGCAGGAGGAAAGCCTCGATTTCCCAGCCATCAGGCTGGCAAAGAGGCTACTCCCCAAGCGCCCCCTGGTTCAGAGCCTTTAACTAAGGCTCACTAGGGTCGTTCGCTTGTGCGAAGACCCCCTCAACCGTGCGTGGGCTGACCATCTCTGAGAGAGTCCCGAGAGGTGGCCGCCATTTGCTCCACCGAAACCGAAAGTCAGGGAAAAACCAGACTGTACTTTCAATGGGTAGCCAGTATATGCCTCCCATATGTGCATTCCATTATCTCTCCCATGGTTCTGAGCCCCAAGCTACTAGTACTCTGTATATGGTAGACCCAATTGGCCCTAATGAAGATACTACATGGTTTGTGTTCTTGGCTTTTTGGCTTTTATCTATTTATGTATCTGACTCTTGGGCCAAAAAATGCTTTTAAAACACAGTAGCAAAATTGTTCTCCTCTAGAAGAAAAAAATGTATCCAAGAACTAGTCAAGATCATTTCAACATTATCAATGGCGCCCTGACCTGGATAGCTCAGGCAAGCCTGATCTCACCAGATCTCGGAAGCTAAGCAGGGTCAACCGTGGCAAGTAATTGGAAGGGAGACATCCAAGGAATATCAGGGCTGGGAGGCAGAGGCAGGCTATCAAGACACTTCTCTGAATGTCCTCCATGCCCCAGTAGGTTGCAATGACTTCCAGGCATGCAAGCACATACACACACAGGCACATACACACATACAAAAAAATACCCACCCAAAAAAACAAAAAAGGGTGAATGTCTTTTGTCCATCTGTGAAAGTAAATTTCCCATATTTCAATATATCTCAGAAATAAGGAATAAATTCATTTTTAACACAAAAAGAATAACATATTTAGTTCTAAGGTTCAATTTAGTAATGTTAAAATATATGATAAGATTTAAATACTGAGGTAGGTGCAAAGCCTCTTGGGCAGAAAAACAGAAGTAATTCTGCTGATTATTCCATACAAAATGTGTCATTTGTCTACACTGAGATCCATAGGAACCACATATCTAAACAACCAGATTGCTTGAATTAAAAGGATTAATTTCTCCTTTTGCTTTTCTTATAAGCATTAAAAAAAACCTCTTCTATAATTTCTTGAAATATGAATAGTAACATATTTACTTTGCTCCAGATCTTTTAAAAAGGTATTTAAGGTCTTTTACACATGCCGGTTTTCCTTCGCTTTTAGTTTACATGTCTGTCAAGAGGGGGGTTCTTCTGCACATGTTTCATTAGCTTCCGGGCTGGCTTCACTTTTGTTAGCTTTCCCACCACATTTTCTGAGTGCTGTTTTGTGGGTGTTTTCTTTATTGTTCACTTCCAAGTTGAAGTGAATCAAAGAGAAAAAAGAAATCATCTGAGTTTTCTCTCCTGCCTTTTGCTACCCCTTGACGTCAGCTTCCTCGCCCATTCATTCACCTCCAGCACTGTAAACAGAAGCCCAAGATGGGACCGAAACCTCTCACACTACTTAATTTTTTCCCAGTTGTTTTAATTTTTTTTTTACTCAGTGATCTGAGACAAGCAATAAAATACCAATCAAGAATCCACAGTACCCACGGCTGCAATTAGTGTCTTATTGCTAGTCTCAGATCACTGAATTTTAAAAAATTAAAACAACAGGGGGAATTAAAAAGTGGTGTGAGAGGTTTCAGTCCCCTGCTGGTATTAACTTGAAAGAGGGATCAGAGAGGAGGTAAACAGCAGCATTCCCAGTACAAAATAAAAAAAAAAAGGATTTCAGTGCTGCATGCAAAGAAAATAAAAGGGGGGGTCGTCAGGGTAGAATGAAATTGACATAAGATGCAAAGAGAAAGAGACCCTGGGATGGGAAGCATAGGATGGGGATTCCTTCATCCCACCCCCACTGGGAAAATTATGCTGGGCAAGAAATACTGAAGGGCCCAAGCTTTGAAAACATTTTTCTCTTTAATGCGTTAGTGCACTAAGGGGTTTTTTTGGTGGGGACCATTTTTGTAATCTCCAGAAGCCTAATATTAAAATGGCAGTTGAGCCACATGGACCTTTAGCAAGCCACCAAACTTAAGAATCATTCAGGATCAATTCATTTGGAGAAAAGAATGCAATCAGCACAAAAGAGGCTTTTAAAAACTGCCAAGATGATGCCCAGTATGTTGGATCAAATTAGAGAACCATGAACAGAAAACCACACAAATTTGTAAGGGAGGTCAGGAGATTAGTATTACTGTGCAGATGAGCTAGGGCATCAGTGAAAACACACACACAAAACCCCAACTTTTTGCCATTACCCATGACCGCATCAGGAGTGAAGTTCCCACCCCACTTAGGGAAAGTGGGATTCTTTTGATACAGGTGAAGAAAAAAATTATTCCGATTTCTGAAGATCAAAAATCTGGAGGGAAAAGAATGGTGCAAAACACAAAACAGAATCTGAATCCAAGCTTCACAATGCGACTGCTGTGAAAATCTGGAGTAACCTGTGCATGTGTAATGGACCTAAGCATGACTAGTTTTGCCAAAGTAGGGGTGGAGATGTGCATTCAAATGCACAGTCAAATGCACATACCATTCAAAGCAAAGTGAAGCAGACAGATGGCACAGGCCATGTATTTTTGAGTGGCTACTGAAACAGAGTTTTAGTACTAAAACAGAGTTTTAGAATGAGTACTAAAATTCAAGCAAATGAAGATAATGATCCCATCCATCTTTTCATTTTATTAGTTTACTGGGGCGTCGTGTTTATTTAAACTCACTAAGCAGACGGTCTAAATATTTATAAGAGACCAGTGCATAAATAAAATTCTTGGAAGTTGATCCAGACTCATTTGTCCAGATTCATTAATTCAGCAACCAAATGACATTACCCCAGCAAGCTCTCTCTCAGGAAATAATTCTTAAAAAGACGATGTATTTGAAACCAATCCCACTGTAATTATTCCTAATACAGAAAGCGAGTGCATCTACACAACATGGGGTCTTGAGCCAGCAAGCTTAGGTTGCAATCCAAGTCCACTTACATCTGCATTTATCTTATTGGCTGTGGATTTGGAAAATGGAGCATCTGACCCCTTAATAGGGTCCAGGAAACATAGACAGAGCATGAGGAGGAAGGTCATATAGTGAGAAGCTGCAGTGACCTGGTAGAAAAAGTGTAGCTGAAACAGGCATCCAGAACAAATAGAAAGGAAAAGAGACATCTTGGCCATGAGGTCAGCCGGGACTGTAGAGTGGGGTGCTATGTTCCTGAGGCCCAAATCTCTGAAAAGGGCTTGGCAAAAGTAGTCTGGGAAACCTTATTTTATGCCAGATGTATAAGAATGTCCATGCTAGGCTGGATAAAGAAAGGAGTCAGCGTGCTACATGAATGGTTTGGTTATGAGAAAAATAGATGAATGGATGAAATCCTAAACAGAGGATACCTCTACTGAGGATTTCACTCTAAGAAGAGTACATTGTAAAATTATGCATGGTCTAGAGAAGGTGGATAAAGAGAACTTGTTTCCATAACTCTGGTTCTCCCAATGAGATTATTGAACAGTAGATTAAAGACAGCTAAAAGTTGTTCTTCCTACAGTGTGTAATAATTAGGACTGTTAGCCATGTTAGCTAAATGGATCCTCTAGCCTCAGGAATATGCCTATGAAGAAAGGTTGCACGAAGAATCTTATCTTTCTATCCTGCTTGTGGATATCCTGAAAGCCATCTGACCATTGGAGAAAGGAAGCTGGAGTAGATGGACCTTAGATGGGTCTTTCTTTTGATCTAGCAGGCTCTTCTTCCCATCCTTCTCTGAAGAAGAAATTCTCTTGTCATGTAACAAGAGACATTAACTCTTTTCTTTTCTTTTCTTTTGGCTGAAGGTTCTTGACAATTCACAACAATATCAAATCAATAGCTTATTTATATTTCACTAACTGATAAACACAGAACTTTACAGAATAATGTAAGGAAAAAGGGTAGGCCAGTTCTCCGAGAAGTTTACTGAGAGTTAAACAGGAGACAAAATACAGAAAATTTCCTTTGCTCTGGCTTCTCATTTATTTGTTGATATGTGTCTGTGTCCCAAAACAGAAATTAAAATAAAAGCAAATAAACTCATTTTTAAAAGCAGTAAAACACGTATAATAAATTACAAAGCAAAAAGGTCAATCAGCAGCAATACCTTTCCCACACTGAAATCCGAATGTAAGAGATTTTTCTTTTCTAATTTTCTCAAACTACTCAATAATGGAAGCAGTCCTAATTAGGCCCACTCAGAAATCCCATTTTATTCAATGCAGCTTACTTACCCATCGGTGTTCTTAGGACTATAACTGATGTCACTCACTGAGCTTCCCTATGTAGTAAATTTTGATCATGGAAACCATATTGTGGGATTGCAAAACTGACACAGCACCAAATGTCTCCCTAGTACGGACTAGGGATTGAAAGTAGAACTTTCAGGGTAGCATGAATATTTCTGGGAAGGGGGTGGAATACGAAGGTTCAATTTTTTCCTCTATCCACTGCTTACAATTTTATTGATTGATTTGATTTGATTTGATTTATAACCCGCCCTCCTTAGTGCAACAGGGCTCAGGGTGGGGGACAACATTTTCAATATACACAATCAAATATTAAATATCAGGTTAAAAACAGTTAAAACAACCTATTCGGCAAAAAAACTTACAGATGGTGCATAAATATATAGCTTAATGTCCTTTCCCAGTGGGGGGAGGGGGAAGGAGAAGCCAGGCTAGATGGAACCTGTTGCTCTCCTCAACCATTACCTTGGCAAAACAGCTCTGTCTTACAGGCCCTGTGGAATTGCATTAAGTCCCACAGGACCCTGATGTCATATAGCAGGAAGTTCCACAAAGTAGCTGCAAGGGGCTGCACTGTTACATTCTGGACCAGTTATAGTTTCCAGGTCAGTCTCAAGGGTAGCCCTGCATAGAGTGAGTTGCAGTAGTCTAACCTGGAGGTGACCATTGCAAGGATCACTGTGGCTAGGAAGGGAAGGGAACCACCTATCTAATCTGGTTTAGCTGGAAAAAACACCGGTCTAGCAACATTTGTGATCTGGGTCTTCATCAATAAGGAGGCATCCAGAAACACACCTAGGCTCTTGACAGTCAGCACTCGTATTAAAGGCACACCATCAAGAGCTGGAAGCCAACACCCTAATCTGAATCCCCCCTGCCCAGCCACAGAACCTCCATCTTGGCTGGATTCAGTCTTAGCCAACACTGTTTCAACCATCCAACCACAGCCTCTAATCCCTCAGCCAAAGTAGCTGGGGCGGTCTCTGGCCAGCCAGCCATCCACAGATATAGCTGGGTGTCATCGGCATACTGATGACAACCCAGCCCAAAATTCTATACTAGTTGGGTGAGCAAGCACATATAGATTACATTGGAGAGAGGATCACCTCTTGAGGGAGTCCACATAACAACAGGTATCATGGTGACACCCTCTCTCCTAGCACCACTCTCTGTCCCCGACCTTCGAGAAATGAGGCAAGCCACTTCATGCCATCCCATGAACTCCTACATTGGTGAGATGGTGGGTCAATAGGTCATGATTGACCATGTCGAAGGCTGCTGTCAGATCAAGCAATAGCAGCAGTGCTGACCCACCTTGATCCAGCTGCCTATGTAGATCATCTCTGAGGCTGACCAGTGTCATCTTCATCCCATGACCAGGGCAGAAGCCATATTGGAAGAGCTGATGTGTCCTCCAAGAAAGTCTGGTGCTACTCCACCACCACTCACTCAATTACCTTAGCCAGGAACAAAATATTTGATACCGGTTAATAATTGGCCAGATCCATAGGATCCAAAGATAGTTTTTTCAAGAGCGGTAGTACCACTGCCTCCTTTATCCTTCCCATATAGATGCCTGAACTAAGGGTCAAATTTATAATGTCTACCAGAGGGGACTCATATTCCATCACCACTGGCTTTTACCAGTCATATTGGGCATGGATCCAAGAGGCAAGTGGTGGGCTTAACAGAACCCACAATCCTGTCAACATCAGCTTGAGAGAGTCAGCTGAAAGTGTCCAATACAGAATCCAAAGATGGCCAAGGTGTCTCCAGTTCACATACAGTATCAAATTGCCAGGCAGGTCATGTCAGAGGGACAATATTGCTGACTTTGATTCCTTGATCTGGTGCTTCAGTGCCATTTTAAAAATCTATAATTATTATGGTTTGGATCCTACAATCTGCTTGCAAAAGGAAATCATTGATGCAGATCTTTCATGCCTTTGCCTTCCTCCAGCATCATGATTCCAAAAAACCCTGATACTGGAAGATTCACTGGAAAAAAAATTGTACGATATGGAGAGCCTTTGTTGAGATGGGGAGGTTACAAAAGGCTGTTGGAGGGAGAAGAAGGCAGTAATGATTAGAGGTATGCATAACAAAATTCCCAAGCCAATGATATCCACAGAAATCACTGGTTCATGTAGATACAGTGATTTCCCAGAACATTAATACATATCTGGGGGTGTTGGCATAACAAAAACCCATTCCCCAAAACAATCTCTCTCTCTTTTTTAGTTTGGGTACTTACCAGCAATGCATCATGTGCTCATGTTTTTCTTTGATTCCACTGATTTCCTGGGCAGTGGCCTTTCTCATTTCCAATCAGATCCTTGCAAAGAAGGATAACAGAAGTCTCCCAGCCACCTTTGGAGACATACTGCAGGGGGCTGCTGCTCTCCTTCCTCCCCTCATTTGTGGGGAAGGGCCCCTTTCCCCTCTGCAAGTAGGATGGCTGGGGGCACCCTGTCCTAAGGCCCATAGAAGTGGAATCCTTGGTCTAGTTCACTTGAAACCTAGAAGGTGTTAAGTAGATAGGCATTCCTCATTCCTCTGCTATTTTGGGGTCATTTGGTTGAAAAACACCCACTGCTGACCCTATCCCCCCAAATCCTCTGTAAGCAATAAAGACTTATGCAGAATATGACTTTTTTGTTTTTAGAATCTCATTGCAAAGCTGTGACTTGGGAAACTAACATTTCAGGGGTCAAAATATTATATGTATATCAACATGGAAGATGATGCAGACACTACAAATGCTTCAGAGGGGCAATGTGGTAACTGTCAAAGTATACCCTGTTTTTCTGCATTATTTGCCATCCATTTCCTGTGACATCCCCCCTCCCTGCTGCCTGGTGAAAGTGATAAGTGGGGGAGGGCAACCTCGAGTCTGTGCTTCCAGCTAGATAGCAGAAAGGACATGATAATGGAGGGGAGAGAGCAGAATCTATAGTTTTCCAGCCCTTGTTACAGAAAACCTCAAAGATAAAATAGTGGAGGAGCTATTTATTAAAGAGACCTGGAGGTGGGGGCTGAGAAAGAGAGAGAGAGCTGGTGATTTCTGGAGTTTTAAAAATTGTTCTTCACCAGTATCAAGGGACATTGCTCTTCCTTTTGAAATGGGCTTAAAAAAAACCAGTCCATCTGGCACCTTTTTCTCCCCTCTGACTGTTCTTTGAGCATCCTCAAAAAGGCCTGCTCACATGTCTGCATCCTGAGAAAACAATCAAACAATACCCCAGATTTCAAATTCTGATTGTTCTGTCATAGAGGAAGACAAAATATAATGAAATTGGCAAGGGATTCATAAATTTCAACTGCTTTTTACTTTGCTACTGCAGAAGGCAATCTTGTTGATTTCAATTTCACCTGAGCCCCTAAGTGAAGAGACCAAACATTAAAGTAGGCTTTACATATGTCTGATCTGTGCCATCAAAACATCATACTAATCTTCCAGTGTAGGTTGCTGCTAACAGGCTGCCTCTAACAGGTACCAGATTTTGGGCAACTACATCCTGACTATAAACTTGTCCTAGCCTGCACTAAGGGATTGGATGATATTGCTAGGCCTCTCATTTACCTGCCTGGGTTAGGGAATTACCAGCTATGAAAAATAAACCATTTTCTGCATTTTTACCAGGAAAATTACAGGCTGGAAGGTGGGAAACACTCTTTAAGGTACCACTAGACTTCTGATTTATTTTGCTACAATAAACTGACATGGTTATCCCTCTGGAATTTACATGGGAGAGGCCACTCCACACAAAAGGTGGGGCCTAAACAGTGTAGGACTTAAAAATCGAAAACCAGCTAGGGTTGCCAGCACTGCCTTAGAAAATGCCAAGAGATTTTTAGGGCAGATTATGGGAAGTGTGTGATTTGGGGTGGATGTGACATCACTCACGGGTAATGTTCTAAGAATTTACTTTAATTGCTATGGTAAACAGCACAGAGACATAGGAAAAATCCTAGAATGTCATAATGGAGGTCATTTTCTGGCCACTTTTTCTCCACTCTAGTTCACTTTATTTGAGTAACTACTGACCCTTTTGGTGCCGAGACAGATGGTACCCTCTTCCCAGTATCCAAACCCCTTCTCTTGGAACACCAGTACTCTTCTTGAATTGTTCACTGACTTTTAAAGCCTCTATAAGGAGTTCCTAATCACACCAGACCAGGGAATTCTGGACTCCTCAGAGATAACTCTCTCTGTTTGACTGGGCAGGAAATCTTCTCCCTCTAAAAAATGTATTCCATTTCCTTTGGCCTGAATGGGAGTCTTCTCTGCTACCCAAACTTCCTTGTCAAACTCTCCCCCAGTTCTCTGTCTGTGTTCAAACTGTTCTCAGCTACTGCTGAAATTCAGACTGTGTTCAGACAAGGTTGAAATCTGACTCTGTCAGCACGACACCCTTTTTCTATCAGGGCTATTCACAGATGGTCTCACTACACACCTCTTCTCAGTTGAGGCAGATATGTGGCTGACTTCTCCTCAATATGCAGCTCTCTCAAGGCTTTCTCTGCTCAGCTGATGCTAACCAATCAGATTGCTTGGAATAGCCTATAACTCAAAGCTCTCTGGCTTCTGTGAAGAATTATCATAGTCCTTTACAGAACACTAATAAGTTTTTAGAAGTGCAGTCCATCATACAAGCCTACAAACAGCACTTTGTATTAAACCTAGAATTGAATTTGAATCTCTGACGACATGGGAACCTGAAGTTGGGCAGAAAATTAAACAAGGCTTTGATAAGTTGCTTTAAATTTGTGATTAATCCTATGTCTATATAGAAATTGATTTGCACACATGGATTTCTTGCAGAATTTATGCCTTAGAAACTAAGGCATCACCTTTGTAAACCACACCTTATTCTGTGGCTCTAAAGACACTGAAATCAACTCGATATTAATTATTATTGTTTATTTTATTAGGTATCTCTATTTCCCTAAAGGATACTGCTTCACAGTTCCAGAATTTTAAACTGCAATTCAGCCTGTTGACTTCTGTGCTGACAATACTGTAATTACTTGGAGAAACATATTAATCAGATTCAGGATACTGCTTGCTCACAGTTATATTGCCATTATAATTTTCGAAGCATGGTGTTCATAATACAGGTCTCTCACATACCCCTTTTTCTTTTCCAGGAGACAGTCAAACTCAAGATGACTATTAATACAAAGAAAAGTATTTCAAATTTTATTCATGGACAAAGAATAAAGGAAATGTATTGTTGGGTAAAGACTAATATGTGGGAAAGACGGAGAGTGTTTTCACTGTTTCTGCATCAGAGAACATAGGAATCCATTTCTGGAGCAATGGGGTTCGAATCATCAGCCATCAAGCCAGCCTGTAGATCTGCTGCCTCTCTTTAAAACTGCTGAGTGAGCAGAAGAGACAGCTGACTCAGCTTCTCATGCCTGGCCTTTCCACTATCCTTTGCTCTGCCTCTTCTTCCCCACCTTTAACTCACCTGTACTTCTGTTTGGTATCAATATACTTCACTGTTAGTGTAGGACCATCTGTAGATACTTAAATGTGGAGACTGGGGCCAGGAAGAGATAAAACAGCTCTTCCTACAAATCTGAGAAAAGCCCCAAGTTTGCAGAAAAATCTGAAATCTAAAACAAAAAAAGAAATTTGGGGGTTAAAATACCCCAAAATAATAGAAACAGTGAAAATGACTAGGAAATTTTCTTCAGGCACATCGGAATCAGAGAAAGGAGCAGCCACTCCCAAACCCCGAGGAAAGAAGAAATACAAGAAGAAGAGACCCTAAGACCAAGATAATCGTGGAAGATGCAGTTTTTGATTAACTAAGTGATTTTTATAATTTTTTTTTACTTTTATAATTTTTTGTTAACTTTTCTATATGGCTCTGTAACACCAGGTGACAAATGATACAAATGTAACCAGATCGTGTCACCTTGTTAGTCTTCCCTTCCCCATGTCCAGTAGAGGTTTTTTTTTTCTTTTGTTTTTTTCTCTTAGAAGTAGGGCTTAGTTTCCTTCCCCCATCCTGGTAGAGTTTTTTTGTGTATTAGTTTTCCCTACCCATGTCCCATAAATTTTTAGAGGTAGAGATTAGCAACCTTTCCCCATATCCCATAGTAAAGTAAAATCAATAAAAATCCCCTTTGGGGGGCATTAAAAAAAAAGAAGAAGAAAATGACTAGGAAATTAATGTCCTCAGTGGCTGGTGGGGGGTTGCTAGGCAACCACAACAATATACCACCTTCAACCCCTGGTTTGTGTCCTACCACCTGATGACTCACTACTGTTTATTTTTAAAATGTATTTATTAGGTTCAATTTTTAGACCACCCTTCCCTAAAAAACAGGGCTCAGGGTGGTGTACAGTAATACAAATATAAATACATAAATTAGTAATAAAAACAGTAAAATCCACTAAACACAATAAGATCTAACAAGACTGGGGGCGGGGGGAGGCTGGAAGACAGGAGTTCCAGACCGATGGAAACCATCACTGCCCTCAACCAAATGCCTCACGGAACATCTCTGCCTTGCAGGCCCCATGGAATTGCATTAGATCCCATGGGGTCCAAATGTTAATTGACAAGAGAGTTCCACTAGGTTGGTGCCAGAGCAGAAAAATGCCCTGGCCCTGGTCAAGGATAGCCAGATGTCTCTTGGGCCAGAGACCACCAGCAAGTTCTTAGCAGCCAAGCATAATGCTCTCTGGGGGAGCATACTGAAAGAGGCAGTCCCAAAGGTACATGGGTTCTGGACCATTTAGGGCCTTAAAGATAAACACCAGCACCTTGAACCTAATTCACTACTCCACCAGAAGCCAGTGTAACTCATGCAGCACAGGTTGAATATGTGCCGATTGTTGGGGTCCCAGTAAGGACCTGCGCTGTCACATTCTGAACCAGCTGGAATTTCCGGGTCAGTCTCAAGGGTAGCCCTAGGTAGAGTGAGTTGCAGTAGTCTAGTCTGAAGGTGACTGCTGCATGGATTACTGTGTTCAGGTCTGGATGAGACAGGTAAGGGGCCAATAGTTTGACCTGGTGTAGCTGGAAGAATACCAGCCTGGCAACGTCTGTGATCTGGGCCTCCATTGGTAAAGAGGCATATAAGATCACACCCAGGCTCCTGACAGTTGGTGTCAGTGTTAAGGGTGCACTGTCAAGAGCCAGAAGTCAACGTCCCAACCCTGAATCCCAGCCACCCAGCCACAGGACCTCCATCTTAGTTGGATTCAGTCTCAGCCAGCTCTGTTTTAACTAGCCCACCACAGCTTTCAACACCTCAGCCAGATTTGCCGGGGTGGCATCCAGCTGGCTGCCCATCAACAGATATAGCTGGATGTCATCAGCATACTGGTGACACCCCAGCCCAAAACTCCACCCCAATTGGGTGAGTGTCACACGTAAATGTTAAACAACATTGGAGAGAGGATTGTCCCCTGAGGAACCCCACATACCAGTGGGCAGCTAGTTGATACCTCCTCTCCCAATGCCACTCTCTGTCCCCAACCTTGGAGAAATGAGGTGAGCCACTTCAAGACTACCCCACGAACTCCTACATCAGTGAGGCAGTAGGTCCAATGATAGTGATCAGCTGTGTCCAATGCTGCTGTAAGATCTAGGAATAACAGCAATGCCGACCCACCTCAATCCAACTGCCTGCGAAGATCTGAAACCAGACTGGAATGGGCTCAGCACTGATGTGTCATCCAGGAAATTCTGGAGCTGTTTGGCCACTGCTCTCTCAATTACCTTACCCAGAAATGAGAGATTTGAGACCGGACAGTAATTGGAAGGATCCGTAGGATCTAATGTTGGTAGGTGGGTGGTGGGTGGGTGGGAAGGGGATACAGAAGAAGCAAGTAACATCGAGGATACAGAGTTGTCAGGAGGAGGGGAAAAGGCAATTGTGTGAGGAGGAAGAGGATACAGGAAAAGGTGATGTACACCAAGCCCTTCCGAGTTCCTCACTGTGCAGATGGTCCTGCAACTGGCACTACACAACTGGGCCATAGATTTTCTAGAAAGAGGCTGCCAGGGGGAAGGAAGCAAGGTAAGCTGAAGATAGGGGGCAGATAAAGGTAGGTTGGCTGGTAAGAGGGAAGGAAAGAAGGAAAGGGCTACATGGTCTTTCAGGGAAAGGAACAGAAAAATCTTGAGGAGGAATAAGATGCCCTCCGCAAGCCTTTCTGGGTTTCCCACGTACCTCATTTAATTCTTGATCTTTTTCTTCTTGATTGCTTCTGAATATTTCTCAGGTAACCTTGTTATGGAAATATCAGTCTTTCACATTAGATGATTAATCAGGATCAGATTTTTGCACGGACGGTTTCTGATCTGCTTCACAGTTTTAGGTCCTCAGAAGAAGATGCTGCTTAAGACTACAGATGCCATCTGAGTTCAGCCTTGAATTTTGCATTCATTATGCTTGAATAACTGCACAGGGCAGAGGCCAAACCAGACAGTAAAGACACATCTATTTCAGTTTCAAGATGCTTAGAATTTGAATAAGGAGGGTTTTTTTCATACATCATTGAAATAATATTGCTGAAAACGAACACTAACACTAAAGGTGATTCTGCCTCTAGCATTCGCTCCACATTTTCTCAACTGGGAGGGGAAAATGCAGCTCAAAACCACATTCAAATACCTCAGGGCAAGCCGTACTGACTGCAAAGTCACCCCTGAATGGCCATCAAATGGCCATAAAATGCGATGATCAAAGAAAGTGAAAGTGGCATGGAATGTGGAAGCTACCATAAAACCCAATGATTAAAGGAAGTGAAAGCAGCATGCAATGCAGAGGGGAATTACTGTTCCACCCTGGGTTTTGTACAACGGAGGGAAAAGCCAATGCAGAATCAGCCTAAAAAACTCTAGGCAGACATAATCGAGTGTAAGCATCCCTAATTCTAGTAGTCTGATCCTGAGAGCCCACAGAGTTTGCTCACCCCTAACTTTTGGTCTTTCTTTCCCTAGATCTTTTCCCCCCTATATGCACTATCTTAGCATCCCACATTACTGTAGAGTTTTGTTTTTGTTTGCAAGACTGAATATTATACTTACAATGGTTTTATAGGGGAGATCTTTGAACAGGCCCTATTCTGACAGAATGTGCCCTTGTGGCCTTAATAGGATAGATACATCCTTCCATGCATGGCTTGAATGCAGGTTCTTTGAGAGCATAAGGTATCACTATATTAAGCACTATATTAATAAACTGACTGGCCCCCTACACTCTGGAAACCCTGGCTCTTTTGCTCAGTGAAAAGGATCCTAAGTTTACTCTAGCAACCGCAAAATTTGTCTCAGTCCTTTTAGCCCTTGCATCAAAAAAATAAGCAAGTATCTTCTACCGCTCAAGATCTCTGAATCAATGAGTTTCTAAGGGTATAAAAGGAAAGGAAAGAATTTGAATAAAGAGGGCTTTTTCATACATTATTTAAATAATCTTGGTGAATATGAACACTAAGACTAAAACTCTATGCAGACATAATTGAGCGTAAGCATCACCAAGCAGTTGTATTTTCTTGCAAGAAAACATGCAAAGGAACTAGCACTAAGCTCATAATTCTTAGCAGATGGTCCTTTTTTTCATTGTATTTACCAGCAGTCTAGAGACAAATGGATAGGTGTAGAGCAATATAAACACACATAGCTCAGTGGCAGAGCATCTGCTTGGCATGCAGAAGGCCCCAGGTTCAATCCCTGGCATCCCCAGTTAAAAGAACCAGGCAGCAGGTGATGGGAGAGACCTCTGCCTGAAGACCCTGGA
Organism: Gekko gecko; assembly: GCA_029375565.1. Classification (NCBI taxonomy): domain Eukaryota; kingdom Metazoa; phylum Chordata; class Lepidosauria; order Squamata; family Gekkonidae; genus Gekko; species Gekko gecko. The sequence goes on from JAPDNY010000010.1 coordinate 18,069,162, forward strand.
TGGCTGCTGCCATTCACAGTAGGCCACTGACCCCGGGTCTGACTCAGCATAAGGGAGCTCCATAAGTTCATTGTACATCAATATTTCACTCTGATATTTTTCAATTAATTTGAATACAAGCCCTTCTTTTTTTCTGGATCAAAGCCTATTTTGTTTGAATCTTTTCAGAGTAGTACTAACAAAAATATCACAAATAGAACTACATTATGCCCAGTGACCCTATTTTTTTCTGCAGACAAGAGTACCCCAAAGAAATGACTGGGCTGTGCCTCTTTCGTAATTCCAACTGTTAAAGCAAAAGGTCAAATATGGAGGCTAGGAGGCTTTTGGGGCCCTTCAACAGTCAATCATATCCCTATCATGATCTACACAAATTATTGAATCAGCTTCAGAGTCAGAAAGTTGAGACAGTTACTATAACAATTCACTGCTTCCCTTTTTCTTTTTCTTGACTGGGCAATCCCTTTTCTTCTTCATTTCTTTGTCTGTCCTACCCAGCTGATTAAATGTATATGGATATGTTCTGATCCAATCTAGGGAACAGAGAGACTGACAAAAATCCTTTGTTTGTATATGTCCGTTAATGGCACAAGAGAGGCTGATAGTAACTCAAAACAAACAAACAACTTTATTTCACTTTTATGGAGAAAAGGTCAGGTAGGTATCAGGTTTGGAACTTGGCAGGTGAACAGGCAATAGGAATTTATTATTTATTTATTGTTTTAACTTTTACCCAGCCCTCCCCGCCAAGGCGGGCTCAGGGCGGCTTCCAAAACTGACACACAGTATACAATTTACACATAATAAAATACAAGTCATTTAAAATACAAGACAAATCAATTTAAAACATCACTTCAATGGCGATAAAAATAAAGTGCAGTTTAAGGACACAATCTGTGGTGCCATACTAGGCTCAGGGCGCTGCTTCACTCAGGGCGCTGCTGTTAAGATGCCGCTCAGTATAAGGGAATGAGATAACTTTGTATAATTATAAATAATAGTTTGTCACAATAAAGTAGCTGTTTGATTCTACAGACAGATCTTTAAAATAGTGGAGAGAGATCTCTTGGCAGGCACTGCTTAAATAAACAGGTATATGCTTCTTTGGGTGCGTTCAGACAGTGTGCCGGGAGTGGTGTAAATTGCTCCAGTCTGATGCGGGGGTTTTTTAACCCGGAGAATCGTGATCACACTGACCTCCTTGTTCCGGATCCCTGCACAGCTACACCACTCCCCGCCGGGAGCGTGCATCGGTGGTTTCTTTCCCCCTCTCAGCTTGAGCATGCACACAGGCAGTCATCTTTAGAACCAAAATTTTCACATGTGCGCAGAACAGTGATTTCCACACTTCTCTTTAAACTTTAAATGGACACTTCAGATGAAACTTTTACCCCCAAAACTGGCCTCTGTGAGATCCCGAACTCGTCTAAATACTTAAACTAGGCACCATTTAAACTTTGCTTTTACTAACTTAGGAGCAGAGCTCCACCCATGTGCATACCGCTGAGGCTTAAAAAAATGGCTGATGAAAAGTGGAAGTCTGAGGCTTCCGCGGCATCTTTCCAGAGGGGAGAGGGTTGAAGCACCCAGAAATGGCTCAACGCCGGAGTGATCAGATGACAGAAAAGTGTGGCTCGAAATGGAGAATCAGGAAAATACCACTTGAGTAAGTGGTATCAAAATACTCCCTTTTAAAGGGGGTTTGATCCAGAAAGCGATGGCTGGGGACGGTGCACAGATGTTGGGTGTGTGAACGTGCACATAAAATCTGTTCCTGAAGCATGCCAAAAGCGGACTAAATGGCCCATCTGAACACATCCTTTGTCTCAATGGAAGCTGTAAGAGGTAAAAAGGATTCCTTTAAGCAGTGGAAAGCTAGTCTCAGTGAGGTTGATGAAAGGGAACACAGGCTGTGGAAACCAAAATGCAAGTCTGTGATCAGGCAGGCAAAAAGGGGTAAAAGGAGTACTGAAGGATGATGGCGAAATGGTTGAGAAGCTGAATGCATTTTTTGCCTCTGTCTTCAATGTGGAAGAGAAGTGCTTGCTCACTCCAGAACCACTGATTTCGGGAGCGGTGTTGAAAGACCTGAGTCAGATTGAGGTGACAAGAGAGGAAATCCTATGACTGATAGACAACTTAAAAACTGATAAATCACCAGGCCCGGATGGCATACATCTAAGAGTTCTGAAAGAACTCAAATGTGAACTTGTGGATCTCCTGACAAAATATGTAATATTTCATTAAAATCTACCTTCATTCTTGAGGACTGGAAGGTAGCTAATGTCATTCCCATCTTTAAAAAGGGTTCCAGAGGAGATCCAGGAAATTACAGGCCAGTCAGTCTGCCATCAATACCGGGTAAATTGGTGGAAACTGTTATTAAGGAAAGAATTAGTAGGCACATTGCTGAACAAAAACTATTGAGGCAGACTCAGCATGGGTTCTGTAAGGGAAGATATTGTGTCACTAACCTGATAGTGTTCTTTGAGGGAGTGAACAAACATGTGAACAAGGAGGACCCAATAGATATTGTTTACCTTGACTTCCAGAAAGCTTTCGATAAAGTTCCTCATCAAAGGCTCCTAAGTAAGCTCAATAGTCACAGGATAAAAGGACAAGTCCTCTTGTGGATCAAAAACTGGCTAATTAATAGGAAACAGAGAGTGAGTATAAATGGGCAAGTTTCTCAGTGGAGGGTGGTAAGCAGTGGGGTACTGCAGGGATCAGTACTCAGTTTGATGCTTTTTAACTTGTTCATTAATGATTTGGAGTTGAGAGTAGTGAAGTGGCTAAATTTGCGGATAATACAAAGTTGTTCAGGGTAGTGAAAACCAGGGAGGATTGTGAGGCACTCCAAAGGGATCTGTTGAGGATGAGCGAGTGGGCATCAGCTTGGCAGATGGGGTTCAATGTGACCAAGTGCAAGGTGATGCACATTGGAGCCAAAAATCCTAACTATAAATATATGTTGACGGGGTCCAAACTGGCAGAGACTGACCCAGAGAGAGATCTTGGAGTCATAGTAGACAACTCAATGAATAAAAAAGGCCAATGATATGCTGGGGAATATTAGGAAGGGTATTGAAAACAAATCAGCCAATATCATAATGCCCCTATATAAATCAATGGTGTGACTTCATTTGGAGTACTGTGTACAGTTCTGGTCACCACACCTTAAAAAGGATGTTATAGCTTTGGAAAACGTGCAGAAGAGGGCAACTAGAATGACAAAGGGTTGGAACACTTTCCCTATGAAGAAAGATTAAAACACTTGGGGCTCTTTAGCTTGGAGAAACGACGACTGAGGAGTGACATGATCGAGGTTTATAAGATTATGCATGGGATAGAGCAGGTAGAGAAAGAGGTACTTTTCTCCCTTTCTCACAATACAAGAACTCATGGGCACTCAATAAAATTCTGAGCGGTCAGGTTAGAACAGATAAAAGGAAGTATTTCTTCACTCAAAGGGTGATTAACACATGGAATTCACTGCCATAGGTGGTGGTGGCGCCTACAAGCATGGACGGCTTCAAGAGGGAATTGGATAAGCATATGGAGCAGAGGTCCATCAGTGGCTATTAGACACAAGATACAGATAGGAACTCTCAGTCTGGGGCAAGGGATGCTCTGTATTCTTGGTGTTTGGGGGGGGGTCAACAGTGGGAGGGTTTAGAAAAAATGAGAAGTTTTATGGTAAATGAAAATTGAATTAATAAAGGGTTAATGAAGGGGGTGGGAGCATTGCTGGAAGCCACGAGGGGGGATGGAGGGGATATTTGAAAAGGATGTATTTAAAAATATTTTGGAATATGTTATTATATCCTATTAATAATTTTTTTTCAAAAAAAAAAAAGTGGGAGGGTTTCTAGTGTCCTGGCCCCAATGGTGGACCTCCTGATGGCACCTGGTATTTTGGGCCACTGTGTGACAAGAGTGTTGGACTGGATGAGCCATTGGCCTGATCCAACATTGGCTTCTCTTATGTTCTTAAAAATACTTAAGTTTGTGAAGGCAGGAACATACACACAAGTTCCAGTTTTCCTTCCTAAACACTTGACAGGGATCACCTCTTTGTACTAGGAACTATTTTCCTCAGGGAAGGACTACTGATCTCACTTCCCTATTTCAGGGTCCTCTTCAATCCCTTCTCTCTGCTTAACTGAACTCAAATGCCACTCTTAACTGCCACTCTCATCTGCAGAATTTCATTTGAACCCCTTGCCAATAAAGTTCTTAGACAGAGTTAAAACATTAATGGTTTGCTGTCCATAACAGTTACTAATATGCCACAGCTAGGGTTGCCATCGCCAGGTTGGGTAATTTCAGGCGATTTGGGGATGGAGCCTGGGGAGTGCCCTAGAGTCTACCCTCAAAAGCAGCCATTTTCTCTTTGGGAATTGATCTCTGTCATCTAGAGATAAAATGGAATTCCAGGAAATCTCCAGGCCCCACTTGGAGGGTAGCAGGCCTAGCCACAACATCAGTCTCTCTGTTCCCACCTCCTCCACATCCTTCCATCTCATTTCCCACCTGGGTTGTTAAGTGTGAGTGAGCAGAGTCCTCAGGTACAGAACAGAATTTTCCAGTTAGGAAGGCAAGGGGTGCTGAAAATAGTTGGAGGGTTTGATGAGCAGCATGGTGGGGAGGAATAATGAGTAGCCGGTTTTTATTTACTGTCATTCATCCCCTGCTTCTGGAGGCTGCTACTGTTGGAGGCTGCACACAATTAAAACAATAAAACAAAATCAACCAAGGAAGAAAAATGGGAGGGGGAAGCATGCTAGAGCATAGCTGTTCCCTCTGCTGCGACCCAGAAGTTCTGCCCTCCAATCTTGGAATGCTCGGGAGCATTTGCTTCATTACTACTACAAGTTCCATCCAGAGTTGTCGGCTCAACAGGTTCTTCCACGAAATCTGAAAGACATGGCTCTGAGCAAAGAGTCACATCGAAACAACATTTTAAAAAGTACAAAATTAAGAAAGAAAAGGGGGAAGGGTGTATACAGTGAGAAACATGCACATATGTGCTGCAGGAAGGAAGAAAGCCTCTCTAGGAATAAGAGGTTCAGAGGCAGAGCATCTGCTTTATATAATGAAGGTCTGCAGTTCAATCCCCAGCATCTCAAGCTAACAGGATCTGGAAGCTGGTGATGTGAAAGACATAAGAATGCAAGTAGAGCCCACTGGATTACACTAGTGGTCTATCTAGCCCAGCATACTGCTTCACAGACAGTTGCCCTAGAGGGCAAAACAAACAGGCCGTAGAGGTCAAGGCCTTCCCCATGATCTTCATGGGTTTACTGGCTCTGTTTATGGAAGTTTCCTTTACTCACTGTGGCTAGCACTGATGAACCTCTTTTCTGTGAAGAACACACACAGCCCTCTTGTTTCTGAAGTGGAACTGATGCATTAGGAGTTTTCTAGAGCTTTGTTTTTTAAAACAAATATTAATGTATTATTCAGTGTATGTGTGTGTGCAATTTTCCACAGCTTCCAGACCTGGGTGGGGGGATTGCCCTCCATGCAGAGCATCTGGAAGTTGCCAGAGACCCCCTGACCAAAGGAGTTGCCCTGGACTATCTGGCACATTTAAAGAATATTGAAAGACATATGAAGTTAAGAAGGAAGGTTTGCAAACAATAAGGTATACAAAGGGAGGTATACAAACAGTGAGAAATGGGTAGGGTTGCCAGCCTCCAGGTGGGGCCTGGGAATTTCCCAGAATTACAACTGATCTCCAGCTGACAGAGCTCAGCTCCCCTGGAGAAAAATGGCTGCTCTGAAGGGTGGACTCTATGGCATTGTACCATGCTGAGGCCCCTCCCCTCCCTAAACCCCACCCTCTCCTGGATCCACCCCCAAAGTCTCCAGGTATTTTCCAACCTAGACCTGGCAACCATAGAAATATGCACATGTATGGGAAGGGAAGGAAGAAAACAATGGAAGGAAGGAAACAATAGCTGAGGGGGAAAGCCTCTCTGGGAATACAGATTTCCTCACTTTAACCCTTTTTTTAAATGGAAAATATACCAAGTGCTTTCATGCAGCAGAAGAGCACTTGCTATGTCTTAAAGTCAAGTTAAAGGTTAAAATGGGCAATTAGGGATTTCTAAGGAGCTTTCTACATGTAACTGAAGCTGTGATATTTAAACTAACAAGGACCAACAGACATCCTACCAGCTGCTCCGTTGCCCTCAGACAAAACAACACAAAGGTGATATTAAGTGATACACACTGGGACAAAAAAAAATCCCAACTTCAAGTATAGGCTAAGGGGGTCTGAACTTGCTGAGCCTGAAAGGGGAAATGATCTTGGGGTCATAGTGAATAGCTCAAGGAAAGGGTCAACCCGATGTGCTGCAGCAGTGAAAAAGGCAAACTCTGTTAGGGAATATTAGGAAAGGGACTGAGAATAAAAGGGCCGATATTGTAATGCCCCTGTATAGGTCTGCGCTGTGGTCTCATTTGGAATACTGTATACAGTTCTCGCCACTGTATCTCAAAAAGGACATCGCAGAGCTGGAAAAAGTTCAGAGGAGGGGCCACTGAGATGATTAGTGGGGTGGAGCCCCTTCCCTGTGAGGAAAGGCTGAAGAGTCTGGGTCTTTTCAGTTCAGAAAAGAGATGACTAAGGGGGGACATGATAGAAGTTTATAAAATTATACATGGAGAGAGTTGACAAAGAGAAATTTTATCCCTCTCCCAAACTACTAAAACTCAAGGGCATTCAATGAAGCTGATGGGCACAAAAGAACAAAAAGAAATACTTCTTTACACAGAGAATGATTAAAATGTGGAATTTGTTGTCAGAGGATGCAGTGATGGCCACAGGAATAAACAGCTTTAAATGGGGATGAGATAGATTCATGGAGGATAAGTCTCTCTATGGCTACTGAGGAAAAGCTCCACATTCAGAGGCACTAAACCTCTGAATCCCAGAGCCAGGAGGCAACATCAGAGAAAGGCCTCGGCCTCTATGCACTGTTATAGGCCCTCCAGAGGAGCTGATTGGTCACTGTGTGAGACATGATGCTGGACAAGATGGACCACTGGTCTGATCCAAAAATACCAAGTGCCATTAGGAGGTCCATCAGTGGGACCAGAACACTAGAAGCCCTCCCACTGTTGCCCCCCCAGGCACCAAGCATACAGAGCCTCACTTGCCCCAGAGTTCTTACCTATAACTTGTGGCTAATAGCCACTGATGGACCTCTGCTCCATATGTTTATCCAATTCCCTCTTGAAGCCATCCATGCTTGTAGCTGCCACCACCTCCTGTGGTGGTGAATTCCATGTGTTAATCACTCTTTGGGTGAAGAAGTATCAATGGCCATCTGCCCATATGAAGGGGAGAAAGGTATTAATGAACCAAAGAAACTTGAAGGTATGGCCAGCTTTTTTAGAAATCCTCCCAGTTACAACAGAATTAAAATTATAACAGAATTAAAATTATCAATGGCCATCTGCCCATGGGGGGGGGGAGGTATTAATGAACTTAAGAAACCTGAAGGTATGACCAGCTTTTTTAGAAATCCTCCCAGTTATAATATAATTAAAATTATAACAGAATTAAAATTATCAATGGCCATCTGCCCATATGGGGGGAGAAAGGTATTAATGAACTTAAGAAACTTGAAGGTATGACCAGCTTTTTTAGAAATCCTCCCAGTTATAACATAATTAAAATTATAACAGAATTAAAATTATCAATGGCCATCTACCCATATGGGGGGAGAGAAAGGTATTAATGAATCTAAGAAACTTGAAGGTATGACTTTTTTTAGAAATCCCCCCAAGGGCTTTTTTAGAAATCCTCCCAAGGGGTTCATGCCTACTCAATACATTGGGGCCATAGTAACACAACTACAGGCGAAGAGCTCACCATGGTGAACCATTTGTGTCAGCAGTACTTGAGGTGGACTTTTTACCATTCCCACCCAACTATTTAAAAACCACTGGTGTGGTGTCCTGTTTTTTTGCGGGGGGGGTTTGTTGTTATTGGAGCCCAAAGTCTGTTTGTATGAAGTGTCTCAGAATCATTTCCAAACTGTCTAGCAAACTTGACATGGATGCTCAAGGCTCTGCTCTCAAAATTTCACAACTTCGACTTTACCCACTGACACACTGGTGTCAAGATGTTTGCAGGGAGAGTGTCTTGATGCAAAAGGACATCAGGAACTGGGCAGGCAGACAGAACTTCCACACTGTTAAACCTTTCCCTTTACCAAGAGGCATGAGCGGCCCACCATCGACACGTCTGTCAGATAGTTTAAGATCACACTGATGGAGGACAGAGTCTCCCAACAGATCCGAGGGAGAAGATTTCCTTGAGCTACATCCTGTCATACTAGATATACCACTCAACTGGGGTGGAAGTGAGCACACTTCACCTCTGCACTTCGTCTAATAACAGGAACCAGAAATGTTCTCACTAAGAACAACAAAATGAAATCCCTTTCGGTTCGCTAGCTCACCAACCGAATATTCATAGGATTCCTTCGCTTCTGGGTTCGTTTCAAGAGACAGTTGAGGCAAACAGAATTAGCTTATCTGGTGCTTTAATTGCTTTTGTTCTGCCCATTGTTTCTTCTCACCCTGCCCAGATTTCAAAAAAAAAAAAAAACCTCCAGGCTACAGGCTTAGCAAATGTGTCATGTCTGTCCATGCTCACCACACTGTCACATTCTTGCTCTTGACAAGTAACCACAAGGCTGATGAGTCTGGGTTTAACCCAGTCATAAAATATGACTTTGCTTTCAGCAAGTATGGGCAACCATGGGCAACCAAAGGCTGCTGGAGGAAGAAACTAGGGCAGCTATTGCGCTTGATTGCCTTCAGTGAAGGTCTGAAGAAGGACATTAATAAGACGATGGACGTTCTGACACTGATAGGGCTGCCTGGTTCCTACCTTTTGCCGGTGGGGGACTCCAGGCTCCTTTCCTGGATCTTCTTGTGCACGCACAAAGCATGTGCAACATTGACGTCACCTGGAAGGGACATCATCACGCTAGGGACATCACAGGGAGATGCTCTAGCATTTAGCCAAAAACTCGATGGCTGAATGCTAAAGCATCCCCCCCACACACACAATGTGCCCGGTGCAATGACGTCACCTCCAGGTAACGTCATTGCGCCAGGCACATTGGAGCTGTGGATCTCTTCAGAGCCAGGGCTCCAACATAGGCCAGCTGGCTGGTGAGTGGATCGGGGGGGCGTTAAATTGAAAGAAACCCTGCCCTCATCAGGGGGATGCAGCCCTAAACACTGATGTGCTCCATGATGAATCAGAAACAGCAGGCCACATCAGGACATCATATTGGTGTAGTGGTGTAGTGGTTAAATGTGCGGACTCTAATCTGGGAGGACCAGGTTTGATTCCCTACTCCTCCACTTGCACCTACTGATGTGACCTTGGGTCAGTCACAAGCTCTGGCACAGCTGTTCTTGAAAAAGAGCAGTTTCTGTCAGAAGTTCTCTCAGCCCCACCTACCTCACAGGGTGTCTGTTGTGGGGAGGGGAAGGGAGAGGAGTTTGTAAGCCACTCTGAGATGCTTTTGGGCAGTGAAGGGTGGCGTATAAATCCAATCTCTTCTTCTTCCAATCTCTATTAAGTTGCTGCATGCTTTTATTTTAGGCTGTTCCCATATATAGTGAAGTTAGAATCTACTAACTAACTAAAGAGAACAATGACTCCCATTGGGTGGTAAAGCGTCTGCTGATGTTAATGAAGTAGACCTGATCTTCCAGTCACAACACTGATTGTGAAACACCTGCATTTGGATCGCTGTTCTGAGAGAAAATAGCATATAACAGAAACATTTTCATGTCCCAAATTAAAGACCTGAATGGTGGTTTCGAACATCAGTTAGCAGTTGGCTGATCACTTTGGCATCAGGTTTACAGTCAGCAGAGAGTTGCAGCCAGTCACAGCTCCTGAACAGGTGTGCTGGCATGAAATAGCTGTTTGCAAACCCATGTTTGTTAAATTCACAGTTTACATTTTTAGGTGTATGGCCAAAAGAACTTGGTAGTTAAAACTGTAATATGTGGGAAAGGCCCCCAAAGTTGCAAAATAGTTTGCTTGGGGGAAAAATGAATTGTACTACTAGAGTACTGACTGATTTCATTTAGTATAGACGTAGTACAGACAGAGACGGCACTGGTCGCCCTCACAGATGATCTCCAGAGACGCCTGGAGTGAGGCAGATCAGCACTGCTGTTACTACTTGATTTGACAGTGGCATTGAATATGGGCAGTTACAATCTTTTGACACACCATCTCGCCGATGTGGGGATATGCAGGGCAGCCTAGCAGTGCTTTGTTTCATTTCTCCACAGTTGGGGACAGACAGAGGGTGGTGCTCGGGGTGAGAGTCTCACCGCAATACCCACTGGTGTGCAACATCCCGCAAGGGGCAATTCTCTCCCCTATGTTATTTAATATCTATATGTGCCCCTTCGTCCAGCTGGTCTGGAGTTTCGAGCTGGGTTGACATCGATATGCAGATGACATCCAGTTGTATCTGTCGTTGAATGGCCAACCAGACTCAGATATTTTAGCTAAGAGTTTGGAGGCCGTGGCTGGGCAGTTAAAGCAGAGCCGGCTGAAGCTAAATCCAGCAAAGACAGAGGTCCTATGCCTGGGCTGGAGGGGATGGGAATGGGGACTTAACTCCCAGCTCTTGATGGGGTGCTGTTAACACCAGTGCCAACAGTGAAGAGCTTGGGCATGATTTTGGATGCCTCATTATCAATGGAGGCCCAAGTAATGAATGTTGACAGGTCAGCATTTTACTATCTTTGCCAGGTCAGGCAACTGGTTCCCTACCTCTCCCCCTATGACCTTGCTACAATGATCCATGCAATGGTCACCTCCAGGTTGGACTACCATAACTCTCTTTATGTTTGGCTTCCCTTGAGACTGATCTGGAAGCTTCAGCTGGTCCAGAATGCAGCGGTGCATGTTCTCATAGGAACACCATTGAGAGCACATATACAACCGGTGCTCCGCCAGCTGCACTGGCTTCCTGTTGAGTACTGGGTCAGGTTCATGGTGTTGGTTTTAATCTTTAAAGCCCTATGCGGTCTGGGACCAACATACCTTCAGGACCATCTCTCCCATTACATCCCCCAAAGAGCATTATGCTCTATGGATCAACATCTACTGATGATCCTTGTCCTGAAGGATGTCTGCCTAGCCTCAACCAGAGCCAGAGCTTCTTCAGCATTAGGTAAAGGTAAAGTTTTCCCTTGCTCGAAAGCCAGTCGAATCCAGCTCTAAGGTTGCAATGCTCATCTCCATTTCCAAGCCGAAGAGTCAGCACTGTCTGAAGATGTTTCTGTGGTCATGTGGCTGGCAAGACTAAACACCAAGGCACACAGAACACATTAGTGTAGGGTTTTGCTTTATTAATCACCATTCTAAGATGGAGATTCCCGGATAAGTCTGCCAAAAAGAGAATCCCCAAATAGGAGAAGGTCTTAACTTGTTCAGTATTGAACCCATTAACTAGCCATTGTAATGGATGCAATATCTCATTTTTGGTGAAGACCAAAGTCTTAGATTCCTGATAGTTAATCACCAAGCTTTCTTGCAGGCAATAATTAGAGAAGGTTTGCAAAGCCTTTGGCAGACCAACTGTAGTGCGGGACAAAATGACATTGAGCAAGACCAGAACACTAGTCCCAGCTAGTGTTCTGCATCATCTGCATTGAGCAAGATCAGAACACTAGTCCCAGCTCATTTCAGTAGAATAGGCAGATCCATCATGAGATGGCTTGGCTCAATACAGACAGCCATGGCCATCAGTTTGCAAGACTTGAGCAAGGCTATTAATAAGAGGATATTTTAGAGATCACCAATTCATAGGGTTGCCCTAAGTTGGAAATGACTTGATGGCACATAACACGCATACCCAGAATCAGAAGGCCCTGGCCTAGATGGCCCAGTTAGTCCAAACTTGTAAGATCTCAGCAGCTAGCCAGGATCAGCCCTGGTTAGTACCTGGATGGGAGACCTCCTTAGAAGTCCAAGATTCTTGTGCAGAGCAGGTCTTTATACCCAGCATTTCTGTACCCTAAGGAGACACAAAGTGGCTTACAATCACATTCCCTTCTTGTTAAGTATGAGACTGAAGGCAGCAGCTCATAACAAATTATTCAGCATTATTTACAAGGTAGGACAAACACACAACATGAGAGCAACAGGGTCTCTTTTAAACTATACGGGCTTGGTAGGCCACACCCTTAGTTGAGATAAGAACCAATCAAAATATGAACATAACAACCAATCAAGTCATTTCCCTCCTGCACCCTTCTTGTATCCTGATTGGACTGCTGCGCAGAGTATCCAATCAGCTTGCAGGAGTTACGATACCAGACTTAAATAGGAGATATAATTCAAGCTCAGGCATTATGTATACCAATACATAACACTTCATCTCCCCACAACAGGCACCTTGTGTGGTAAGTGGGGCTGAGAGAGTTCTGAGAGAACTGTGACTGGCTCAAGGTCATCCAACATGTTTCTTATGGAGGAGCAGGGGAATCAGACCTGATTCTCCAGATCAGAGTCTGCCACTCTTAATGACAATACCCCACAACGGCAGACCACCACTGTTTGTCACTTGCTTTGAAAACCTTATGGGATTGCCACAAATTAGCTGCAACTTGATGGCACTTTGCAACAGAACCAGAAGGTTTTACTCATTTCTAATACACAAAGAAAATTACAAGTCTGACAACCTCAAATGCATATTCAGTATCAAGAATCCTGATTATGAACCAGGGGAACCACCAGGCCATTCACAGCCAAACAGTTTCTTTTCCTCCGCTGACTCATATGCTTAAATTTAGCAGATCGCTGTGTCTGATCTGAGGTTACATGCGTGGACCCCACCCCCTTACCTCTTAACAGTTTCACTCCCCCTTGAACAGGCCCTGTGTGGTGGACAAAACAGGGACTTTTGGATTTGCTACCTTCACAGAACTGCAAAGGGGAGGGAGGGTTGTCAAGCACTTCAGAAGGACAGGAAACAGGATTCAGAACAGTCTGCATTTAGTCTTCTGCACTGCAATTTAGGAAGACTTGTTCACAAAAAAAGACCAAATAAAATTAAAATATGGAGAAAGTTTTATTATAATTTACTATGGATCTGTGGTTCCTAATCCAGAAATTTATAAAGCGAGGATGAGCTAATGTTTCTGTTTTCATTTCTCTTTATCGTTGTGTATCGTAGTGCCAGCGGCTGCAGCTTTCTGCTCCTTGTTCTTCATACATATATCTGTACCAGTTTTCATACTTTGGACTTTTTCCCCATGGAACATACACCATCTTTGGACCACAACTGGCTCTCCTAGCAGTCCTTTTGCCCTTGAGAACGCAGGCTGTTACAACTCAGAGCCTAGGGTTACCAAGTCCCCTCTGGGCCAGTGGCGGGGGGGATAAGGGAGCAGACTCCAAGCTGGGAAGCTCCTGGAGATTTGGGGGTGGAGCATGGGGAGGACAGGGACCTCAGTGGGGTACAGTGCCATAGAGTCCACCCTCCAAAGCAGACATTTTCTCCAGGGGAACTGATCTCTGTAGTCTGAAGATGTGCTGAAATTCTGGGAAGCCCCCGGGTCCCACCCGGACGCTGGCCTTTAGAGTAACCAACTCCAGTCTGATGAACTCCTGGAGAATTGGGGAAGGTGCTCCCGGAGGAGAGAATCTGGGGAGAGATTTCATCTAGAATCGACAGTCCAAAACTGTAGTTTTCTCCTGGGGAACTGATCTTAGTGGTCTGGAGATCCATTGTAATTGTGAGAGAACTCTTAAGTCTCCAGTGGAGGCTGGTAGCTCTAGGCTGCCCTGGCCCTATGGAACAGCCTGGAGAAGAGAAGAGGAGGCTGAGGGCGGGACATGATTGCTCTCTAAGAGTTGTTCAACAGTGGAATCAGGTGCCTCACTGGCAGTCTTTAAGCAGCAACTGGACAAACACTTATCAGAGATGCTCTAGGCTGATCCTATACTTAGCAGGGGATTGGACTAGATGGCCTGTATGGCCCCTTCCAACTCTGTGATTCTAGGATTCTAGGGATGAGTCTGATAACTGCCCCTTTGAGCCTACTGGTGATGATGTAAAACTGAGCAGATGGAAGGCTATGGATATGCACTCCAATTTAGCAGTTCAATAATCTGGTTCAATTATTTTAATACATGAAGAGCTTTGTACTGTGGTGGTTGATGTTGCCCACCTTGGATCCTATTGTGGCATTCCTCCTGTCCGGTCTCACCTGGCTGCCTCTCTGCCATCTTGCCCCAAGCCCTGTGTCCTCTCTAGGCTTCTGATTTGAAAGCAGAGTTGCTTCACCTTGTTCCTTCCATCCCCAGGCAGCAGCCATCACAACCTTGAGCTGGACTTCTTTCCCTCCCTGGCCATCATCAGGAGTCTCCCTTTGAACCTCTGCTGTCTCCACCCCTCCCACACTGGCACCCAATCACATGCTGGGTTCCACCCCAGCCAGTGCCTTGGCCAATCACTGGCCTAAGATGCCAGTGACCTTCATTACCTCTCCTCCTTGCCTACACCTGGTCCTTGCCCCAGCCTCCCCTGTCTCCTGACTCCTCCTTGCAACCAGGCAGGATGGCGAAAGGGCTACTGGGTCTCTGGGCCTTTCCTACCTCACAGCAAGCCCACCTTCCCCTTTGCCTCCAGCAAGCTCATCCCTTTGGCGGGACTGTCCCCCCCCCGCTGGAGCCAGCCCTGGTGGCATCATCCCCACCCCTGCCAGATAGGGCCTGCCCCACCAGTCCTTGCCTTGCTGCTGGCCTTCTTGGGTTGAGGCTGCTCTCAGCTGTTTCGACCTCTACTCTCCCCCCAGGGCACCAGTAAGGACACAATCAAGTAATTCTTCAGCAGCACGAGCAGGGGAGGCAGCCCCCGGTCTGGAGCTATCTCCATATCCATATGTCAGAAAAAACATCAGGTATATAAACAGCCAAAATAAACAAATAATGAACAATGTCTATCATGTATCTATAATGTACCATCTATATACTAATAGCCAAGATGCCCCCTCTGTGCAGATATCTAAATCCACACATCGGGGGCACTTGGGGGGCAAAGAGATTTTCCTGAACACTTGGGGAAATCCCTAGGTGTGCAGAAAAATCTGAAAAGTTAAAAAAGCTATATGGGGGAAACTTAAAATCCCAAAAAGTTAAAGAGTATTCCCTGCACATGCACAGAGAATGCTCTGGCCATTGGGGTGGGGGAGGCTTGGCAGGCCTGGTGGATGGGAGCTGTTCAGGCCTTGCCGCTAGTGCCGGGGGAGCAGGAGAAGGATTGGTGGGCCTGGTGGCTGGGAGCCATGTGGGCCTCGCCGTTGGTGCCAGGGGACAGGGGGAAGAATTGGCGGGCCTGGGCCTTGCTGTCGGTATGGGGGGCAGAGAAGAAGGGGAGAAGACTCTCCTACAGCTGCTTCCTCCTCCTCCTCCTCCTCCTCCTCCACGTGGAGATCCTTCTCCCCCCCCCCCGCAAGTATCACGGATCCCCATTTCTTGTAATATCTAATCTTAATTTATTGGTGCACCAATAACTCTGGGAAACATTTACATTCTAGGGTTTCCAACCTCCAGGTTGGGCCTCGAGATCTCTCAGAATTACAAATGATCCCCAGCCTAAGAGATCAGCTCTCCTGGAGAATATGGCTGCTTTGGCGGGTGGACTCAAGGACACTATACCTCAGTGAGGTTCCTCCCCTCCCCAACCTCAATCCCCAAATCTCCAGGACTTTGCCAACCAAGAGCAGGCACCCCTAGTGCATTCTAAAGGAGAAAAGTGATGCAAGGAACATGAAGGCTCCCAGGTTTAATTTGCACAACGACGAAGAACAATTAAAATGGGTTTTCTGCAGGGACAAGGAGTATCATCCCTCCTATGCCTTTTTCCATTTCCTTCTGTTCCCCACTACTACCATCACTACCAATTGCCTGCCATTTCTGATCTCACCACAGAAAATATTTTCAACAAGCTAATGAGGCTAATTAAAAAATCAAATGCCAGCTTGTTGTTGTTCAGTCGCACAGTCGAGTCCAACTCTTCGCGACCCCATGGACTACAAATGCCAGCTTAGCCATGGTTTAAGGTTAGTTCTTCTAGGGGTCTCAAAGAGTCCTTGATTAGCTATTTATATATATTTTCCCTCTTTTGCTTTGAATCTCTTTGTTGTCTTCTAGCAAAACTGCAGTGTTAGCAATTTGAACTTTGAAAGGCTACGTGCCCGTCACAAGAAGAAAGAGCCCTTAACCTCCTGAAAGTCAAACAAACGCACTCCACTTATTTTGCAGTTGGTTCGCAGACATCAAATAGAGCATAAACATTGCATTGCATATCTGAGACGAATTGAGCGTCCAATAGAAAGAGGGTTCCCATTTTGAAAGGCTGCATTACATCACTCAAATTGGCCTAAATTGACTCTATTCCCACTGGGGTCAAGAGGTTAAAACTGAGAGAAAACTAGCAGGTGAAGCAATAGCTTTAGTATGTATATATTGTCCTAATCACACACATGGTACCCTTTTCAGGGTTGTCCGTGTGTGTGTGTGTATGCTAGCATTTTAAAACTAAAGTGCTTCCATATGCTTCTGACCTGTAACTTAATTAAAATATAATGCGTGGTGAGATGCTGGAGATCATGCGGATCTTGGAGGACCACGGGTATCTTAAAATAAATTCTGAAGCAGGGCTATATGGTTTCTGTTTAATTTCAGATATATGTGTGTGCACGGTCTAGCGTTTCCAATCTACAGGTGGGGTTTGAAGATCTCCCAGAATTACAACCAATCTCCCTTGCAGAAAATGGTTACTTTGGAGGGTAGACGCTACAGCACTGTGCCCCACTGAAGCTATTTTTGACATCATTTATATTTATTTATTTATTTCAATTTATATCCCACCTCACCTGTACAGGTAGGCTCAAGGTGGCGTACAACAGATTAAAATAGAATAAAACACAGATGCATAAATGCAATACTATAAAATTTCATAACAATGATATACATAAAGTGCAGTTAGGTGCAGATGGCGATTATTAGAAGGTGGTCCAATGTAGCTAGGCCAGTGTCCAGGTTGTTCTTAATGCTGGTAGCATGAGGGCCATAACGAATCAGTTTTAATAGCTCATTCATCAGTGACGGCTCCTAGTCAAAGGCCTAGTGGAAAAGCTCAATTTTGCAGGCCCTGTGGAACTGTGAGAGGTCCCGCAGGGCCCTGATGTCTTCCAGGAGCTCGTTCCACCAGTGTGGAGCTGCCACTGAGAAGGCCCTGGCTCTGGTGATGGCCAATCTGGCATCTTTTGGACCAGGGACAGTCAGGTGATTTTGGGACCCTGACCTCAGTGCTCTCTGGGGAACATGGACAAAAGCCACCAGGATTTTGTATTTTAAGGTCCATATTTTGTAATTATTGCTACCAGAAAACTTAATACTAATTAAGGGGACCAGGTCTCCCACTGTGGTCCCCCACCTGGCAACTCCTGAGTCCACTGGCTGCTGTCCAGTGAAGCAGTGGGAGAAATGGTGGGGTCAAAACTGAAATTGATGCAACTCTTTACCATAGAGTTTCGTGGGAGTTGCTAAAGTGGCACAGCCATGTGTGACATCACTTCCAGTTATACAACCAGAAGTAACATCACAGTGGCATGTTGCCCTGCCCCCAAATGCTCCTGAGACCTGGCAACTCTAATCTTATCTTCCATCTTTCATAATTTTATTAAACCGATAATAAAAGTGTTGCACTGTATAAGTAAATGTAGGGGCAACCCTGGTTGTCATCACCATAACAGAAAAGCAACCTCTAACCAGTGCTCTAGTGGTTAGGTGTGCAGACTCTAATCTGGGAGAACCGGGTTTGATTCCCCACTCCTCCACTTGCACCTGCTGGATGACCTTGGGCAAGCCATAGTTCTGGCACAGCTGTTCTTGAAAAAGAGCAGTTTCTCTCAGAGCTCTCTCAGCCCCATTTACCTGACAGGGTGTCTGTTGTGGGGAGGGGAAGGGAAAGGAGTTTGTAAGCAGCTCTGAGACTTCTTTGGGTAGTGAAGAGCAGGGTATAAATCCAATCTCCTCCTCCTCCTCCTCCTCCTCCTCCTCCTCCTCCTCCTCCTCCTCCTCCTCCTCCTCCTCCTCTTCTTCTTCTTCTTCTTCTTCTTACCTTGGCTTAACTTCTTCCCAATTTGCCACAATTCCATTATTCTTTTTTAATTTATTTATTTATTTATTTAACTTCTACCCCGCCCTCCCCGTCGAGGCAGGCTCAGGGCAGCTCACATAAAACCGATAAGACAATAGACACTTCAGTATAAAAACAGTAAGAAACAATTTAAAACAGTTAACATAACGATGGCGGTACAATATACTAAAGTGCACTGAGATCACATTCAGCAATGCTACCACTCTGGGTAACTTCTAGCTCTAGGTCGACCCTGGGCCTGGCTGATAGGTTGCAGCTCCTATTGGAATGCCTGCCGGAAAAGCTCCAGTTTCACGGCCCTGCGGAACTGTGACAGGTCCCACAGGGCCCTGACCTCACTGGGGAGCTCATTCCAATAGGTCGGGGCTGCCAAGGAAAACGCCCTGGTCCTCGTCGGTGTCAGCCTGGCATCCTTCAGCCCAGGAAGGGCCAAGCAATTTTGTGAACCTCATTGCAGGTTAATTAAGCTCCACTTAATTAAATGTTGAAGCAATTGTGGTTAAGAAATAAATAAATTCTCACTGAATGGTGTAAAGTTAACTTCACATATAAATAAGAAATGATAAGTTCTTCATACGCATTTCTTTTTATGTCATACTTCAGAACATTCTGACGCAAAATGATAAACAAGCTTTGGGTTGGATCCAGCTGCCTTTTTAGCTCAATCTCAGGCTGTTCCCCTCCTTATTGCAGTCCCTTTTCCCCATGACTTTTGTCCATGCAAGTCCCATGACCTCAAACATAGCCTTTTTCATGGTCAAAGGGGTATCTTCCACCCTTTTTCCCCAGTGGAAAAATTAGTGGGATCCATCCCTTTGTATATCCACTGAGAACGTGCTGAGAGATGCTACAATGAAATTCTTTCTGGACATACTAGATCTCATAATGAAATTTCTGAGTGCAATGGCAACCAGCACCTGGGAATTTTTTAGTATCACCATTACACAAAGTTGATCAGACCATTGTCAATATTCTTCATGGGAAAGGAGGATCCAATCGATTTAGATGTAGCATAGTTATGCTCACTCATGCATGCATTTACGGAAGGAGGAGGAGGAGGATTTATACCTCACCCTTCACTCAGAGTCACAGAGTGGTTTACAGTCTCCTTTCCCTTCCCCTCCCCACAACAGACACCCTGTGAGGCAGGTGAAGCTGAGAGAGCTCTTTCAGCCATTGCTCTTAAGAGAACAGCTCTGAGAGAACTTATGACTGACCCAAGGTCACACCAGCAGCTGCATGTGGAGGAGTGGGGAATCAAACCTGGTTCTCCCAGATTAGAGTCTGCGCTCCTAAAGACTACACCAAAGTGCCCCTGGATGATGATGTCATAAATCTAATGTTCTAGGATGTGACTTCTTGTGGGGTTTTTTTGTTGTTTTAGTGCAGAACAGAGGGTGATCTTTGTGCTTTGGTTTCTCCATGCCCTTGGGATGATGTATGTGTTGGTGTGCGCCATTTTGTAGCATGACAGGAAACCATAATTCTGGTCACTGACCTCTAAATGGATTACTGTGGGCATTCTTTATTTTGAAAATACCTTTTGAAATGGGCCGTATTGCTCATGGAGAACTGACTCCATTTCTATTCCTGCCATCACACAGTACTCTTATGTGATGCCTAGTTAGGGGGACCCCAGGTAAAGTTTTAGATCTCCTTGACATTTGGGGGAAAGAGAAAATTCCACAGCGACTGAAGCAGTCGGTATAACACGGATCCCTTTCAATATATCTTCAAGGAAATGGCGGTCTAGAGTCATAAAGAGTCTTGGTATGCCACGCCAAGGCTAAAGTGCTGAGTTCAGACAGAAAATATATATCCAAAAGTTGTAGAAGCTCTGTGAAATCAATAACAGTACCATGTACTTTCTGAGCCAAAAAGCAGATAGGAACAGAAGAGCAGTAATGTGCAATGCTGACATAATGGTGCTGATTTGTTCAAGCTGGGGGGGAAGTGCTATATCTCAGCTGAGATTGGTGAAAGGACAGGGAAGCAGATCCATGAACATAATATAACAAAAACTCCTGTGTGGACAGGACAATACAGGAGGCGAATAGTTTCAGTGGCAGTGGCACCATATCCACTGACATGCAGATCCTCCATGCTGCAAATGCCAGGACAGCAGCAGCTTGCTCAGGGAGAACAGCCACAATGTGCAGTGAGCATAAGGTGCCCCAAATGTTCTTCCAAATGCTCCTCTTGGTTTTGTCAGTGCATCTTGCAAGTTAATAAGGACACAGGCCTTTCCTTATGCCCTCAAGGAGGCTGTTCCAAAGTGGGAGGCAAAAGTTATGAAATGGACCTGTTAAATAGTGGGGGTCCCGTGGATGAACAGGCTCGTGTCTAGTGATCAGCTCAACTTTATTTGTGATTTCAGCAAGAGCAAGACCCCAGAGCCGCAGCTCTGTTAAATAGCCTGCAATTGCCACACCCAAACACACACCCACTCCCAGTGATAGGCCATTTACATAACATGACTACTAGACTGGTTACTTTCAGAATCCTGGCAGGCTATTGTTCTTATGCTCCAAGCTCATCCAGTCTCTGGGGTGATTCAATCAAGGATGATTCAGTCCCAGTACATAACAGGACCCCTTTCAAACAGTCTTCATAATCCGTTTTAGCTGCCTGTTTCCAATGGACTGTTTTGGTGTCATTTCAGATACAGCCATTGTTGCTCCTGGCTGCTAATGGATCTTATTTACCTTACCAAACAAAGCCACTTGCGTCCTATTTGCGAAGCGAAGCTGAGCTGTGGGGAGGGGTTAATTCCTTTCTTCCAATTTCAGGTGTTCTTTGAGCTTCCATATCACTGTAGTGTCGTGTTTGAAATGTCTGTGGTGCTTCTGAAAGGGCCACTTTCTTCCCATCTTTTTTTTGCACGGTGTCCTATTTTGGCTTTTCTAAAATGTTCTCGCTTTTGTGTTATAGCGCTATACCAATAGAGCAGTTCAATTGCCCCCCCAAGCCAGAAGAATGAGACAGACTCAGGTGTTGGGTTAACTAAAGGGCCACTTTACATAACTATTAACGGTGGCAGTCACACACATGAGATAAACCAGGGGGGGAAGTGAGGCTATTCCCTCCAGAGGAATTTGACCCGCAGTTGCACAATCACACAATCCTTTGAAGCTGGGGGGGCAGCCCGCCACTGCGTGATCAGACACAACCGCAGGTGAGTCAGTTTGGGGTTTTTTTGCCATTTGTTTCCGATTTGCTTAAATGGGGAATCGATGAATCACATCTCAGTACTGAGGGCTCCCTATGGAGTGTGCGATGATGTGCAGACTGAGAAGGGGGGGGGACAATGGCACAGAGCTGGGTTGGCCTGATCAGACCATCGCGACGCCATGAGAGTGTGCTGGAGCGACAGGGGAAAGTCCGTCCATGGCCCGTAGCAACCCATTTGCTGCCAGAATTTACCTGGTGTCTTTGCTTCTGTGGCAGAGCAAAACGGGCTGCCAACAGGTGCAGGGTGCTTCCCAGATGTTCGTGTCTGATCGCACCCTTTAAATCTGCCCAGCATTCATGCCTATGGTGCCACTAATTGTGCGTGTGATCACACCCAACATTAACTCAAATGGCAAGGGCTAAAATAGCTTGCGGTATGGTCATGGCCAGGGGTCACCCAGACCCCTCCTTTGCCACGTAAAGAGGGTGAACCAGCCTGCCCCGGGCGGGAGCCAACAGAATGTGGCTCACGTCCAGCCAGCACAGCAAATGGGTAATCACCCTGGAACTCCATCCCCAGAGCCGCAAAACTCAAGGGAAGGATCAATACAGGGTGGTCCCGTAGGCAGTCTGCTTTTCCTGCCCAGGGCCACACAACCCAAGGGCTCTACTCACAAGACCCCTAGCTCCCAAAGAGGGGGTGTCAGCCGACACTCGCCAGGCCACATTCTCTTTCTGAATACAACCCTGCCAACCTGTAAAGTGACCAACCGATTTAACATTAGCACCACCCAGACCAATTTCCCAAACCACTGCCACAGTGCAAGATGGGCGAGGACACCCCTACCATCAAGCCAATCTGGAAGGGGAGAAAATTTCCTACCTGACCCCCAAAAGGGGTGACCAGTCTAAGCCTGTACTGCCTACAGGGAAGAAGAAGAAGAAGAGTTTGGATTTATACCCCGCCCTTCACTGCCCAAAGGCGTCTCAGAGTGGCTTACAAACTCCTTTCCCTTCCCCTCCCCACAACAGACACCCTGTGAGGTAGGTGGGGCTGAGAGAACTTCTGGCAGAAACTGTCCTTGAGAGAACAGCTGTGCCAGAGCTTGTGACTGACCCAAGGTGACATCAGCAGCTGCAAGTGGAGGAGTGGGGAATCAAACCCGGTTCTCTCAGATAAGAGTCCGCGCACTTAACCACTACACAGCACTGGCCCCAGGTGTCTGGGCGCCCTAGGCAGGACTGCCTGGGGCGCCCACCCCACCGGGGATGCCAACCTCCCGGTGGGGCCTGGAGATGGCCCAGCACCTAGGAGAGCTGAGGAAGGGGCGGGGCTTAGAAGCCCCCCCTTCCCTCCCAGGCTGCGTGACTCTCCTGGGTGCCTCGCAGCTGCGAGGCACCCAGGACAGCCGGGGAAGGGGCGGGCTTAGAAGCCCCCCTTCCCTCCCAGGGGCGGCGCGCGCGGCTCTCCCATGTGTCTCGCAGCCGCGAGGCACCCAGGACAGCCGGGGAAGGGGCGGGCTTAGAAGCCCCCCCTTCCCTCCCAGGGGCGGCGCGCGCGGCTCTCCCGTGTGTCTCGCAGCCACGAAGCACCCGGGACAGCCGGGGAAGGAGCGGGCTTAGAAGCCCCCCTTCCCTCCCAGGGGCGAGGCACCCAGGAAAGCCGAGGCTGCCGGCATTGGGCGGCTCGGGGGCCTTTTTAGGGGGGGGCATTTTGGCGCCCCTGCAGGGCCGGCGCCCTAGGCGAGCGCCTAGCTCACCTAGTGGGCGAGCCGGCCCTGCCACTACACCAAACTGGCAGGAGGGTGGGCCAAGAACAGGGTGAAGAGTGAAGACTGGAGACTAGAGGTGGGGCCAGCACTGAGGAATTCCGACCCCGCCCCCAGGCCCAACGCCCAGACGTGGCACTTGCCACCAATACCCCTCTCCTCCTCCTTGCAGGGAGGCAAAGGCATCGCCTCAATCACACAGCCACCAAAGCCAGCAGCTGAATGAGCCAGATTGCCAGAACTCAGATGACTGTAGATCCCCTGCTGGGGATCCATGGCTGGTGGAATCCTGTTTACTGAGTGGCAGGAGATTCTTCTATTAGCAAGATCCTTTACCGTACAACTATGTATCTCCATGCTGGAACTCAGTAATGCTTTCCCAGTTGTATCTCTCCCCTATCCCTTTTCTTGCCAATATAGATTTTGGTGAGCGATCTCAGCACTGGCAGAGAAGTGACTTGTGTGCCCCCAACAAGTTGGTGAGATGGTTAGGAGCGCTGACTCTAGCCTGGGAGAACTGGGTTTGATTCCCCACTTCTCCACGTGCAGCTGCAGGCGTGACCTTGGGTCAGTCACAAGTTCTCTCAGACACCCGTTCATTAGACAATTTCTTTGAAGAGATCTGAATACTTGAATGTGCCGGAGTTCTTTTTTTTTTTTAATCAACAAGGAGATAATGCGGAAGCCACATTCAATTATTCCGAATGATTTAGCTGGCAGGGAACCCATTCGTTTAACTATATTTCCCCATACTTTTCAGCACCCTCGTTCTGTCATCTGGAAATAATAGAAGCTGCAGCAGTGAATTTTGCTAGATGGGGCGACCGGGGAGGGGGTGGCGGCGGCGGAATAAATAGCGAGGATGTCTCACTTCCTATTTTTGTGGCATGCTAATGTGAGCCCAGCTGAACCAAAACGAGTGCTTCTTGGTAAACTTGGATTAGGTTTTCCTAAGAAAAGCATGCTAAATTGGTGTTAAAAGCAACAGCACTCTTTTTATGGACTGATTCACGTGACGGCATGAACAGAAGCCAGATATGTAGCTCCTGAAATAAAGCAATGTCATAAATGGATTTCTCCCCACCTTCTTGGCGCAAAACCTGTTCAAGTCCAGTTGTTCGTGCATGCTCTTCTCATCGTGACACGGCTTATCTGCCCTTCTTTTGCTGTTGACACTTTAGAAATCCGTCCGGTGTTGCGAATTCAGCCATTTTTTCCCCCCTGTGCACCCTTTTTTAAAAACAGTGCAGTTTACACACTCTTTTGTAATTATTTCTGTCTGCTGGAGTCAGCATGGGGGGTGGGGAGCTGGTTTAGCTAAGCCTACGAGACAGAACAGGCAAGATGAAACACCGACAACATGCCTTGCCCTCTGTACAGGATGCCGTTTTTCACTGTGAATATTGTCTCCAAACCCAACGAAGGCAGTCCATTAAAATTCATAACAAGGCTCAGATGTTGACTCCAGCAGAACAGTGAGGAAGCATGAATACAGCTCTACCCCCCCACCCCCGGCAGCCGCCCAGCCTTTTCATTTGAAGGAATTGATACAGTTATCTCTTGACGGAATCATCATTTTACCAAAGGGCAGCTCTTTATCTGAACTTTGGTTGTGGAAAGATCTTTGAGCAACGAGCAAAATTCTTCCACACATCTCTAAAGAAGAAAGAGCGGGCCTCAATATGCCTGGGCATTTTGCCAAAGCTGGAAGGGGGGGGGTGGGCTAACTTGAATAATGGCACGATAGTCTTTGTTTCCAGCAATTACGTTTGATCTAAGCCGCTTGATCTAGGCTGCATCGGCCATAAGTGAGGGGTCCTTTAGAAAATAGCCTGCAATGTCAATCCAGTTTGGTGTAGTGGTTAAGTTCGCGGACTCTAATCTGGGAGAACCGGCTTTGATTCCCCACTCCTCCACTTGCACCTGCTGATGTGACCTTGTGTCAGTCACAAGCTCTGGCACAGCTGTTCCTGAAAGAGCAGTTTGTGTTAGAGTTCTCTCAGACCCACCTATCTCACAAGGTGTCTGTTGTGGGGAGGGGAAGGGAAAGGAGTTTGTAAGCCGCTCTGAGACTCCAAGTGAAGGGCGGGGTATAAATCCAATCCCTTCCTCTTCCTCTTCCTCTTCTTCTTCTTCTTCTTCCTCTTCTTCATAAAGGCAACCCTGTATATACCTGCATGGCCCAGGTTAGCTCAATCTCATCAAATCTTGGAAGCTGAGCAGGGTTGGCCCCAGCTAGTATTTGGATGGGAAACCACTGAGGAATATCAGGGTCACTAGGCAGAGGCCGGCAATGGCAAAACACCTCCGAACATCTCTTGGCTTGAAAATCCTACGGGGTTTACAACAACAAACAGTACCGCACACAGTAAGACATAGCAAAGGCCTGCTACATAGAAGCAGCCTTGAGAGGTGCTGACTACGGCTTAGGAGACCTTGCCCAATGTTGAAGAAACAGGACAGTATTAGCCTGTAAGGAAATGGAATGAGGCGCCCAATAGTTGTTCTTTGTTCCTGAGGAAGGACCAGAAGTCGGAAACACTGAAAATTACCTAGGAAAAGTGTTGGACTCTGTATTTTCCTATTATGGATCTTGTTGGCTTCTGTATTTTCCCATGATGGATTATATGAATAGATTCATTCCTGACTATATATGCATTTCGCTTTGTTGAAATCTCCATTTGGATATATATATATATATATATATATATATATATATATATATATATATTGCTGGTCATTCAGCTCACAGTTGTTTTCTGTTGTCCTTTGCCACTCCTATGTGGTTGCCATAAACGAGCTGTGACTTGGCAGCACTTTCCACCACCACAAGTGAGTTCGCCTGACAAGAGGCCGGCTCCTGTTATCAGCCCTTATCTTTCGGTGGTCGCTACAGTTTAGAACAGGGGTGTCAAACATAAGGCCCAGGGGCCGGAACCGGCCCATCCAAGGCAGCTGTGTGGCCTGCGAGCAACTGGTGCAAGGGAGAGAACAGGAGGCTGCCCGGGGGTGGGTGGGCAGAGCCACTCTGATTGTGGCTTCCACGCAGCAGAATAACCTCATCTGCAGCAGTCAAGCAGAACCCCTTCCCTTCAGGGACAGCCTCACTGGTAGGTTGGGGGCCTCTGCAGCCTCATTCATACCTCTTCACTCAGACTGCAGCTCTGGGGACGCTGTCCTTCATGGCCTCAGAGATCAGCGTTTGTATGTGTTGGGCATGCAGATGATCCTCTGTTGGGGCACGGGACACTGCACTACTGGGTCTCCAGTCTGCCCATGTGGGTTTTCCTCTGCACCCCCCTCCCAGCCCAGGGGGCCTTGCAGTGAGGACACACCAACTCGGAGCTTACCAATCGCTATCCTTCATAAAGTTTATATCTCCAGTATCCAGCATTTCGTTTTACGGCACACACGGCCCAGCCCAACAAAGTGACATTTTTGTCAGATCTAGCCTTCATAACAAATGAGTTTGACACCTCTGGTTTAGAATATAGGATTTGTTCATGAACACAAATGCATATGGTGTGAAGTCAATTACAGTGAAGAAAACAGGAGCAGACTCAGGGCTATTTTGGGGCAGGAACGCACAGGAACGGAGTTCTGGCTGGCTCCTGAGTTGGCCACGCCCAGCAGGAACTCATTAGCATAATAGGCCACACCCAGCATCAGAAACTCATTAGGATTGGCTACATTGTGTGGCCTAACATGCAAAAGAGTTTCTGCTACAAAAAAAGCCCTGGGTTTTGACAACAAGCAAGGTAAACAGAGTAAGAAGCAAAAGGTGGGTGTGGCTGGATGACAACAAAGGCTTGCGGTGTCCCATACTGAACCCACAGAACTTCTGGAGAGAAAGACTGGGGTGGTGGAACTGAGTTCAGGAAGTCCTGTTGAACGCATGGTATGGACACAAATCACTAAAAACCACCAATGCTCTTTCTCACACACACCATAACCCTTCTTTCATGCCCACACACCAGTCACTTGAATGCACACTGCTATTGTATACACAGTCCCTTGCCACACTCAGCTGTGCAAAAGTGCCCGCCTCTTCGCTTCTGCAGCACCTTCCATCAACAACACACAACCTCTGTGGTGCCTTTGTGTGGACATTTTAACTGACACTTAAAATTAACTGATATTTAAAATTAAAACTAATATTTAAAATTAACTAATATTTAACTAATAGTTAAAATGCCCACAAGCCAGTACCTGAGGGCATATTTGTCTCACTCAGAATTCCCCAGGGTGGCTCAGACGAGGGCTGAAAAGATCTCAAATATTACAGCAGAATGTAAATTGATTGGCTCCCAGCAATCTTCCCCAAATGCTTCCTAAAATGTATTCATTTTTATACTCACCAGAACTAACAATAGTGCAGTCTCCAGTGGTGTGTGGATGTAGTCATGCTTTACTGGATTTCATAATGGAAAAAAAAATATGACTTCTCAGCCCATCCCTCCACTCCAGGTGTTTACAACCTAAATTTGACCATGAGGAATACAACAGATAGAGAGAGAAAGAGTGTGTTCAGTGGTAGAGCTTCTGCCTTGCATACAAAAGGTCCCAGGTTCAGTCCCTGGCATCTCCAGTTAAAAGTATCACGCACTGGTAATATGAAATGCCTCATTCTGGGACCTTGGGTAGCCACTGCCAGACAGAGTAGAAAAGGCTGACCTTGACAGACCAAGGTTCTTCATGTGTTCACCAGCAAACACGGATGCCTTTGAGACCAACAAAGTTTTAATTAGTGTATGAGCTTTCGTGTGCCTACATGATTCCTCAGGTGAATCGAATGCCCACCTGGATTAAACAAAGATGCTGTTAAACATCTTTAAACTTGGCTACAGGATTAAGTCTCACAGAGAAGTTGAGTTCTGAAGAAGGATTTGAAGGAAAAGAGTAAGGTGGTTTCATGGGTGTAAAGTGCTGGGTTCGTCGCATGGAGACTATGACATGCGTTCAGACGTGTTTATTGTACTTCACACACAAAACTGAAAAACCCAGCCCTGCAAGGGCCAACTATATACACTCCACCCGGCATACCCATAGTCCCATTGGAGGGTTTGAATTTCCCACCAGAGGTCCTATTGGTGGACACAGGGTGGTCTAGGTTACCTGGTCCCTATTGTGTTTCAGGACCAAGCTCCTTACTGCGGTCATGGACCCCTGGTAGTGGTCCGCGTACATAACAACGGGCATATTCAGGAAGCACACTCTAGGACCACTCAAGAGACTGGGGGTGATTCCACACTAGACCTTAAATCCTGGTTCAACCCTGTCCCCAAACTTACATCCTACATTACACTCGAGTTCACCCCTGTAACTATCTCGGGGCATTTTTTGTTTCCACATTACATTGAGGTCACCCCGGTTTCACCCCGCACTTGTCCTGGGATAAATGGATGCTTTTATAACCAGGAATAAATGCAAGGTACTGTGTCGCGAGTTGAACTCTGATAAAACCAGGGATGAGATCCAAGTGTGGAAAGGACCTGGGAGAACTTAAGGAGGTTGAAGGAAGTGCACTTGGCCTAGGAAAGGTCACAGAACAGGTATAATGGGAGATAGGAGATGCAAGATGGGGTGAGGCCTTCTGCAACGTCTACGCTTTATCAGGACTTGCCCCTCTCACATGCGCACACAATCAGCTGTGGAGTACATCGGAGAAGAGCATGGGACATACCCTGGAATTCTGTAACTGGCTACAGGAACATGTGGGCCTATCTCTGTGGACACGGAGGTACCGTACCACAAGATTACAGCAGCATGCTTGATCTCTCCCATATGTTTTCCATAACTTCCCTGAAGTTTGGCTCACAATTAGTGGGAAATTATTTGGAAACGTCCCAACAGATGTAGTTTGTAGTCGTTATATTTATTTTAAAAGTACCCCAAGCAAACAAAGGCCTGCTGAAGCTTATTGCAAAATAAATCAGAGAAATTTATTCACGTCCTGAAGAACACACACACAAATGAAGACAAATAGCTGAAAAGTAAAGCACAGAAAGATCATAGGGAAAGCTGGCTGTAATTCTTACTGTGTTTCTGCTGACTTTTCCACCGATACCCATCTGTAGTTAAGGGAACTGGAATAAGACTTTGGCAAATGGGTGTGAACTATCCATTCTGGTTGAGAAAAACAGCATGGGCACTGCTGTAAGACATTTCTAAATTGCTGAGTTGATAGCAACAGGAAGTTGTGTTTGCCTTCTAACTGTGAGGGGCCATGTACGAGATGGAAAAGCAGATCTTATATGCATGTATTAAAGAGAATGTTTCCATTTAATTTGGCGAACTGCTAAATGTTACTATAGCGTGGACTTGATTTCGAACATCCAGGGTTGAGGACTGGAGCTCTTCATTTTATCTACAGGCCTGAGAAACAGCCTTGCTTACTGTTAAGGAGCTGCCAGGATTCATGTTGATTTCTGACAAGGGATGTGGCTCACCCTCCACATTTCAGAACATTTGTTGGCATCTTGACTGACACGAAAATGCATCCAAACAAAAGCTCTTGCTAGGTTTGGGGGGGGGGCAATGGCCAAGTTCTTGAGGCTGGAGGTGGGGCTGAACATTCCCTGCTCAAGATGTTTGGGGTCTGTCTGGGGTATGTCCCACGTTTCCCTGGACAAGGCATCATTTCCATTTCCTACCAGAATCGTTCCAGCATGCTTTGGTCCATAATATCTGTCTATTGTCGGGCACAGTTGGCTTACTGTTACTGTAATATTTAAAGTCATTTGTAGGGTTCCTGTGGTTTTAGACTTGGAGTTAGATTGGTTTTATGTATTTTGTATCATTTTATATGACAACAGGGCTCTTTTCGTAGCAGGAACTCCTTTGCCTATTAGGCAACACACCCCTAATGTAGCCAATCCTCCAAGAGCTTACAGTAGCCCCTGTAAGAAGAGCTCTGTAAGCTCTTGGAGGATTGGCTACATTAGGGGTGTGTCACCTAATAGGCAAAGGAGTTCCTGCTACAAAAAGCGCCCTGACTATACAGAATGTTATTGAATACTTACCTATTTTTGTACCTATTTTAATGGAGGCAATCAGACATTCATGTAAACCGCTTTGAGCTCTTAACGGAAGAGAAGCAGTATAAAAACTGAAGTAAATAAATAAAAATACCAAACTCCTACCATTCATGTGTTCTAACACAGTCTTGTAAGAACCCTTTTAACTGTACCACCTGAAAATGGGAATTAGAAAAGTGTTTTCATTGGATTTATTTTAAAGTATATATACCATGCTTTCTTCCAAAAGGGGAGTTAAGGTGGCTCATTATAGCTATCTCCGAGATTTGGGGAGCTGACAAAGGTTTGTCAGGTGCCTCCTGGGGAGCTATGCCTGGCCCTCCCACTTTCAATCTTTAGGAGGTCGTTTATTTAGGATTGCATTTTGACTATTTTTTAAAAAAATATTGGCAATCACAATAGTGATTTTAAATTGGGGTCTTTAAATTTGTTTGTTTAGGATTGCATTTTGCATTTAGGATTGCATTTTGACTAATTTTTTTAAAATTTATTGGCAATCACAATAGTGATTTTAAATTGGGGTGGTTTATACAATTATCCAGGGCTCTTTTTGTAGCAGGAACTCCTTTGCATATTAGGCGACACACCCCCTAATGTAGCCAATCCTCCAAGAGCTTACAGAGCTCTTCTTACAGGGGCTACTGAAAGCTCTTGGAGGATTGGCTACATTAGGGGTGTGTTGCCTAATATGCAAAGGAGTTCCTGCTACAAAAAGAGCCCTGCTTTATTGTTAGATTTACATTGTACACTGCCTTGAGTTCTGTATGGTAGAAAGGGGGTTAATAAATATTTTAATTAATTAATTAGACAGATAAATTGCCCTCACTTTTGCCTGGATTCACTTGGTTTTAGGGACAAAGACTGACATGGAAGTATATCTGACTGGCTGTTTAAAAAAAAAAAAAATCATGGAAGTACTCATTGAACAGAGCTGCAAACAAAAAAAACCCCAAGACATGTGGAGAGGAGGGAATATTTAAGAAAACATTTGACCTTTCCCCTGCAATCCCTCTTTTCACACCTAAATTCACACCTGGAGAAAATCCAGAGCAGCTCTGGTAAGAGACTGCCCTTTCAGTTGGCGTGGTGCGCTGGAGACGATCGGAAGGAGCCTGACAGGAACTTGAGCTGCCTCTGACCTTTCTGAGCAGGCCATTCTCGGCATTGCCCTCCACCACCGAATTTGCTCTGGCTCAGCTCATGATTACGACTTTTGAAAGCACAGTCCAGAAGAAGGGCCATGGTTTGATGGCAGAGCATCTGTTTTGCAGAAGAAGAGGAGGAGGAGGAGGAAGAGAAGAGTTTGGATTTATACCCTGCCCTTCATTCAGAGTCTCAGAGCGGCTTACCAACTCCTTTCCCTTCCCCTCCCCACAACAGACACCCTGTGAGGTAGGCAGGACTGAGAGAGCTCTTTCCAGAACCGTCCTTGAGAGAAGAGCTCTGCCAGAACCACGGCTTGCCCAAGGTCATCCAGCAGGTGCAAGTGGAGGAGTGGAGAATCAAACCCGGTTCTCCCAGATTAGAGTCCGGGCACTTAGCCACTACACCCAACTGCATGCAGAATGATGCAGGTTCAAGCCCCAGAATCTTCAGTGAAAAGAATCAGGTAGTAAGGGATGTCAAGACTTCCTCTTGAACCCCTACAGAGCTGTTGCCAGTCTGAGTAGACAGTGCCCACCTGGACAGGGCAATGGTCTGACCCAGGATAGGGCAGCTTCATCTAGATTGATGGACCAGCTTACTATGGAGCAAAGCAAGAGTGTGGAAACTGAAGATTCACATAAGCTCATGAAGCTGCCTCATACAGAAATAGACTGTTGGTCCATCAAGGTCAGTATTGCTTAGGGTTGCAAACCTCCAGGTGGCACCTGGAGATCTCCAGACAATCGGGATCAGTTCCTCTGGAGAAAACAGCTGCTGTGGAGGGTGGGCTCTATGGCATTGTACCCTGATGAGATCCCTCCCCCTCCACACCCCCAAAATGTCCAGGAATTTCCCAACCCAGAGCTGGCAACCCTATTGGCAGTGGCCCTTCAGGGTCTCAGCATGAGGTCTTTCCCATCACCTACTGCCTGATCCTTTTAACTGGAGATGCCAGGCACTCAGGCCCATAAACCAGGATTTGGAGGCTTTGGGGGCAAATCTTTTTCTGGTGGGGCTGAAGTTCTCCGTGCAAAAAGAAAAGACATTTAGCTAATAGAAAGCTGTTACCAGGATAGATCTCTAAATTGCAAACTGTCAGCCTCTTTAGATGACAGTTCTCAGCTGCTGCAAGCAACAGTTCTGCTAACAAGGCGGCAGGTGGGGGTGATGACTTCTCTAGTCAAGAAACCTAACACTGAGGCAGAAAAACTCTCTTAAAGGAGACCAGTTTCTTGACACAGAGTTCAAAGGGGTCCCAGAGGTCACCTACTCCAACCCTCTTGCTCAGTATGGGAATTAATCAACTACAGCACCCCACTCTGCTTAAAGGAGTGCAAGCCTTTTTTAAAATGTTTTTAAAATGATTGGGGGGGAAGCATTCACAGGAGAAATTTGTGTGGGGCTGTGCCTTTAAGGAAGGGGGCAGAGCCCCCAAAAGCCGCACCATGGCTATAGGCCCGCAAGCACTGAACCTGGGGCTTTCTGCATGCCAATCAGATGCTCTGCCATTGAGCCACAACCCCTCCCCATATTGTTTTAGAGCTTCCCTGGAACTTTTGCAAAATCCAATTGTTCTATGCTATTATTTTATACATGTCTTTTTGGAAGAACTTGCTCCCGAGCTATGGACTGAATTTGACTCCATCTGGAAATCCCCGCCAAATCTGTGTGTCTAGCATAGAAGAACAATTTAGGAGATATATATATATGCCCCAAAGAAGTCAATTCAAAAGAATCGGAGGAAGAGCAGAGTTTTGACAGGCTTCTCGGGAATATTCTGCATACAACCGAACATGGCACCGATTTGGAAAACTCTGGGAAAGGAGGTAACAGTGGTCCTTCTTTTCTCTTGTGAATTCTGGAACAGGTTTACTGACCGGGACCATAGCGCGAGCTGGATTCAAAGTATGGGAATATGTGCTGGGAAGTTAATTTAGTTTGGCTACTGTCAGAGATTCCTGTGAAGATTAGCACTGGTGAGGGTTGTTTTTTTGGAAGGAAACGGGTTTGCTTCATATCTATTAGTGGTCACTCCAGACTTTCTGCCATGAACTTCCATGAACCCTTCCCATGTTACAAAAACAAATCTTCCGATTTCATCTTTCCCCAAATCCACAAAGCTTTGCACGCAAACTGCCCAGATTTAGAGGCCTTCTGACCACAAAGAAGGCATAGATGTCAGTACTTTCCATCATGTGCCCTTTTGACTCGGCATTCTCAAACCATACGCTTGATAAAAGAAAACACAAAGGACGAAAGCAAGGATACATTTTATCACCAAGTTGTCCACGGATGTCTCGTAAGATTAGTTTAAATGAAAGCAGTTAACGATGCTTGTTAATAGATTTTTGAAACTTGGATGCCTCTCCAAGAAAGTGAATGTAAAAAAAAATAAAGAATGTGCCTTTGTTTGTTATGTGCCTTCAAGACACTTTTGACTTATGGTGACCCTATGAATTCATAACCTCCAAAACGCCTTATCATTAACAGCCTTGCTCAGGCCACAAATTGAAAGCCGTGGCTTCCTTCATGGAGTCAACCCATCCCATCTTGGTTCCCCCCCTTATACTGCTGC
This sequence comes from Gekko gecko, assembly GCA_029375565.1. NCBI lineage: Eukaryota > Metazoa > Chordata > Lepidosauria > Squamata > Gekkonidae > Gekko > Gekko gecko. The sequence continues at coordinate 18,103,096 of JAPDNY010000010.1, forward strand.
CTTCAACTTTTCCGAGCATTATTGCCTTTTCCAGTGAATCTTTTCTTCTCATAAAATGACCAAGGTATGTGGCAGGGTATGAGCTTTCATGAGTCAGCGCTCTCACTTCTTCAGATACTAGAATGTGAGTCCATCTGTCCTTATATCTTGGAGAGTAGAGTGATTTAAGATGCCAAATGACAATAGCAGGCAAATGTCAATAGCAGATGAATGACAATAGCAGGTGTGATTGGTTAGGTGTGATATGCAGAGGGGCAGTAGGCATGGAGAAAGCAGCAGCAGTAATAAGACAGGAAACCTAGGTCTCGATTCAGTCCAGGAGGATGCATTGTGTTGAACTTCATTATCAGTTGCAATTCAGCAACTGAATCACACCTGCTATCGTCATTCACCTGCTATTGTCATTTGGCCTCTGAAATCACTCCACTCTCCTACATATAAGGACAGATGGACTCACATTCTAGCTGCATCTGAAGAAGTGAGTGGTGACTCATGAAAATTCCTACCCTGCCACAAATTTTGTTAATCTTTCAGGTGCTGCTAGACTCTTGCTGTTTTCTACTGCTTCAGACAGCTATCCATCTTGATCTATTACCAAAGTATGATAGCCTATGTTTAGTCATTTTGGCTTCTAGGGAGAGTTCATGTTTGATTTGAATGTGAGGTACGATGCCATAGAGTCCACCCTCCAAAGTATGCATTTACTCCAGGGGAACTGATCTCTGTCGTTTGGAGATGAGCTGTAATTCTGGGGCATCCCCAGGCCTGACCTGGAGGCTAGCATAACTAGTAGGTGAAGATGTATACTTAAGGGGAAGTCAAATTATGGGCATGCCAGCTGAAGCAACAGGGACGGCAGCTCAACCATCTGACCAGGGGGAGTGAATTTCCTGAGTGGTAGACTATCCAGGGCTGGGTCAGCAAAGGCTGAGCAGTGGCTTGTTGGCCTCTCCAAGGCTTACGATTGAATTACTGGAAACGGTTGTATTGTGAGGGAGGCTCTGGAACCACAGGTTTTGTTCAAGCAATCTTGAGTCCTTACTTATGGTTGTGAGTGTGAGGGAGCTCTGGAGGCTTAGGCTGCAATCACACCCACTAAATCCACTTTCAATTCACTTCCAGTGCATTTTCCAACTGGATCTTGTCAGTTCACCCAATAAAATCCAGTTGGAAAGTGCATTGAAAGTGGATTGGACGTGGATTATTTACTGTGTGTGATCTCAGCCTTAGTGAACTTTCCTATTGCTCCCTTGTCTTTCTCTGAAGCAAGGTAGGAATGGAGATTTCAGAAAGTATTTAAAAGAAAGAGGTATCAACCTTTAAAAAAGTGCATTGCAAAGGTCCTATCTGGACCTGTAGAGTAGCAACTCACACAGAGGCAGAGCAGCCACTCACACAGCTAATTTGTTGCTAGGAGACAAAGACTGCAAAGGGAGCTCAGGTTTGCAGAGTCAACACCATATAAGAGAACACTCTGGGCAATCACCCAATAGATATATCACATCCCAAAAAAATCACATCAAAAGTAGTTTGGAAAACCATGGGGGTAGAACACCCAAACGGAAAGCAGATGAGATGATTTGTGTGAGAAAGGTACCAGAAAAACCCATGGTACGTTGCCAGCAAAACTGAAGCAAAAAGCCTTGTTGAAGGGGCTAGGGTCGCCAACTCTCCTGCTGTAGCAGGAGACCTCCTATCAACAGCCTGCCAACCCCTACTGCTGCTTGGTAGGCCAGCTGGGCAAAAAATAAGGCAACAATTGCTGCCACATCAATGGTATGATGTCATTTCCTCGCCGTTATCTGGAAGTGCTGAGACCACTCTAGGATTCTAAGTCTTAGAATGGCATGACATCACTTCTGGGTTTAACCAGGAAATGATGCCATGCTGTTGATGTGACAGTACCACTCCATGTGGCCACTACCACCCCATCTCCCACCAGCTGCTAGCCACTAGCTAGCAACTTAGTCAAAAGGCCTTTGTACTGTACTATTGGAGCCTACCTATCTTTTGTCCTCTTCACTGGAGCAGGAGGTCCCCAGGGAGCACCCGTTTTGAAACAGTTGTCTTCCTTATAGGAGGATGCTTGGCTTTGAACTTCACAGTATTTCATGACTGACCCAAGTCCTTGCGGCAGCCATTTTGTGGTATTGCCCATTTATAGTTCTCAACATTCCACCCAAGAGTGTTTTATGTGACAGGATTCATCCAGACTTCTGTCTGGTGTTGGCAATAACATTGAATATTCTTTAGAAATACAAACAGATTTGAAATCTTTCCACACATCTACCAGAGGACAATTGTAAATCCAGAGAAGTCTGGCCAGTTCTGATTCACATAAGGTTCTTCAGATAACTATATAACTCTCAACACCCTTGTTAAGAACAGCAAGTGTTTGGCAGCTGTGGTTCTGGGAAGTGAGTAGGGAAAACTAGGGGGAAATATCTTCCCAGAGCTTTGGTTTAAATCAATAGAAAAATGAAGTAAAAATGTATAATATAATGGATATTTGATGTAGAATATTTAATGAACACAACACGGAACATGCCATTAAGTGCAGGGGTATAGCAAATGCAATCCTATGTGTTTTGTTTAATGTACAGATTTGAGAGCTCTGAAAAGTGGACAGGGTAATTGCACAATCTCCTCTGAATTTACTTTTATTTATAACCTTAAAATATCATACTTGGTGGCAATCTGAGTACACCATGACCACAGAGTTCTCACTTCCTGTTAGATTACATCATTGCAAAAACGCAAGGCTGGCAAAACCCACATGAAGATTTAAAGGTTTGTTAAATTCAGAGCAAAAGAAATCAATAACCATAAAATGATTGTAATTACCTGTATAGGTTACCAAGAGTGTCCAATAAATTACCCACAAAAGCTTTTCTATGGCACAGGGGAGAGGAACATGTCACCCAATACTGTTTCTCCTGCCATACAAAATGTAGGTTTGTGTATAAAGCAATTTCACTTCTTCCTTCTACTGTCAGTTTAATGGACTGTTATTTAGCAAGAACATATAGGTTATTAATTTATTTGGAGAAAACAACGAATGTTACTGAAAATGATATGCTGTAATATAGACTTTCATGATCTAGTGGTTCTGGGCTTTGGCCAGGTTGGTTCTAGGATCACAAATTCAGCCATATATTTCCTTTTTTCCTTCATCTTGCTTACTGACTGGAGAAAATCTTTTGGCCAACTATTGAGGGAGAAGGCAACACAATCCGAGCCTTCCTATAGTATGGTAAAAGAGAAATACTATGAAAAAGGGCTGTGATTTGGATTATTTGAGTCACCAGAGATGGCTGTCCTTTTGTTAAGGTTCTCCCCAATATATTGCGTTGTTTTGTGTTTCTGTTTCCTTTTGCTTGCCTTAAGACGAGTAGAGAAAAAAGGCCCGAGTTTCATAATCTTCATCTGAGAAAAGGAAACCCTCCATCCACAAATGGGAAAGGGGCAAATATCTGCCCAAGGGAGGTTTACTTTTTCCTAATTTGTGGGAGAGGGGTGACGTTTGACTCCAGAAAAGTATTATTAGCCGTTTTTAAATTCAGTTTGTTCTTAGAGAATAAGCAGTATAAAAATTCCACCCTTGGTTGTCATTTTTATTATGTGCCTTTGGCGGCTCCTAAAGGTCAGCAAGTGGATTTGGAGAGTCATCATACTAGGGGTCAAAAGAACAGCCTAAGAGAGAAAGATGGTCTGTTTGGCAAAAGATAAACTGATATAACTCCTGATTTTGATCTGTTCACAAATTAGGGTTTTAACAAGAGTTGTTTTCTGTTGCCCCAGAAGGTTGGATCAGAACTAACGGGTTGAAATTAAATCAGAAGAGTTTTCAGCTAAACATTAGGAGAAACTTCCTGACAGAGTAGTTCCTCAGTGGAACAGGCTTCCTTCTTTGGAGTTTTTCAAACAGAGGCTAGATTGCCCTCGGACAGCAATACTAATTCTGTGAACTTAGTCGGATCATGAGTAGGAGGGCAGGAAGGGTTGCATTAGTGCTTAGTTCTTGTGACTCTTTCTTATATGCACAGGAAAATACTGATCACCACTTTGGGGTCAGGAAGCAATTTTTCTCCAGGCCAATTTATCTGGAGATCCTGGAGGTTTTTTGTCATCTTCTGGGTGTGGAACAGCAGTCACTGGGAGTGTGGAGGGGGAGGTATTTGTGGATTTCCTGCATTGTGCAGGGGGTTGGACTAGATGACCCTGGAGGTCCCTTCCAACTCTATGATTCTATGGTTCTAAGACAAAAAAGGGAGAGAACCACAAAAATGTAATAGATACCAAGAGACAAATAAATCTGTGGAAATTATTACAAATGATAAAAAGCAAACACATATTTAATTAACTTTTTTTCCTCTACTAAATATACTAATACTATTTCTTGACCATCATGTACTAGATGCATTTCTTAAAGTGACATAATACAATATGAACTAGTTCTCAAAACTGAACAGGTAACCTCCCCCCAAGTTCAACAAATATTTCAATGCAACCTCATATATGTAACCATCAATCCAAAAGAACATATTCCATATGAATTGGGTCCCAAAGTTCAACAGGTAAATTCCCAAGATTCACCAAAGTCCGGCAGGGAAGTTCTCAAAATTCAACAGGTAGCTCATTCCAACCTCATGTATTGGGTCATATCATTTACAGATTCCTTCCTGACTTCATACACAGGGACAAATCTTAAAAATGAAGATTTCATCCAATTTCGTGCACAAACTTCATCATCCTGATGGATTGCTAGCTTCTTTCCATTTCCACAAGACTTTCTCAAAGGCAAAATTACTTCTTAACAGTGAGCCATTGCAGTAAATGCAGGAATAAACTTTTTACATTACAAAGGAACAGCACTAGGCAGTCTTTTACATCAGTCCATTTCAACAGGGTTTGCTGAAAGCCCAAAAAAACAGCTGAGCAGTGGGGAGTAGCTTGCTGTCTTTTGGCATCCTTTTGGACTGTCTTAGGAAGTCCCTTTAAAGTTTAAAGGGACCATGTAAAGTACTGGGTTTGCTGCATGGAAGACTCGAACTACAACATGCGTTCAGACGTGTTTATTGTACTTCACACACTAGACAGAGAATGGCCCTGCAAGGCTAACTATATACTAGATGCCAACCTGCTGTTGCTCTATCTTGCTTTCCGGAAAACTGACCTTGGCCTGCTCAGACACCTCTCTTGTAATTACAGGCTCTGTTTATTAAACTCTGGCATCCTGCCGCTAATAACCAGCTCCAGCTCTCTGCCTGAGTTAACACCATGAATGTTGGCACCGGCCTGAAGCAGCATGGGGAGGGGGAATCTCCTGGGAAGGGACTTGCCTTCCACCTTTTCAGATTTAAACTGCAGATTTTTAATGTTGGACATAAAGTGGTGTAATATTGAATCGACCACTAGGAGGAGCAAAACTCGTGTGGGACAGGGAAGAAACCGGAATCAACAGGAACACACAATCAAGGAAAATGAGAATGTGAGAAAGCCCTCTGATGCGCTAAAGCCCATTCTAAGGAGAGTTCTTAAAACAAGAAAAATAGGCTCAACGCAACTCAAGTTTCAAAGACAGTTATTAGTGCAGGACAAAAACAGTGTGGTGTAGTGATTAGTATATTAGTCTACAGCTGAAGGACCTAGGTTAAGATCTTTGATTGCCATAAAACTCACTGACACTGCAGTCCTGACCATTGATTTCATTGGACTTAGAAGGATATATAACTAGTGTTGCTAACTCTGGGTCGGAAAATTCCTAGAGATCTCGGGGGTGGAACCTAGGGAGGGTGGAGTTTGAAGAACGGAGGAATCTCAGAAGGGTATAATGCCATACATTCCACTTTCAAAAAGTAACCATTTCCTCCAGCAGAAGGAACATAAGCTCAGCTCCAGTGATGAAGGAGGGTCAAAACAGCCCCAATGAGGATGGCAAAGAGCGGGCAGGGGATCGAGGGCTGCCAATTCTGGGTGGAGGAATTCCTGTAGATTTGGGGATGAAGTCTGAGGAGGGTGGGCTTTGAGAAAGGGGGGACCTCACGAGGGTACAATGTCATTATGTCAGGATACCTCCCCCTATGCAGAGTGTCTGGCCTTACCTGGAAATGTCTGACCTAGTCCGACCTGGCTGACCAAAGTCCCAATCTGTACATGACAAGTTGCACTTTCATGTGGATTTCAGTACAAAGATGTTTATTTCTGCAAACTCACCTGCCAAGAGAACCTGTCATATTAACCTGCCCATTTCACCTCTCAGCTGAAGATAAAGTTTTCAGATGATAAGATTATCACTTGATAACAGCCAGTTCCTTTCAGTAGCTGGGCTTTGATGCTTGTCCTGTGTATACATTTGTCCTTTGAAAGTCACTCAGACAATTTACAGTGGTGGATTTCCAGAAACTTATTAGGAATTGAATGCATTGTCTTCAACTTTATAATAGTGGTATTTATCAGGTTATTTCTGTGTACACATATTCCTTAAACTATGTAAGGTGGCAAAAATAGGTGCAATCATAGGAAGTGGGCTGGAAATATTGCAAGAAGGGTGGGGGAGATGCTTGCAGTGCATGCAGTGCATGCAGTGATGAACCCATTCATTCATACAACCCGTGCTCACACTGGAGTGGCTAGAAACATAGAATGTTAGCAAGGCACATTTATATACTACCAAAACTACTGAAGGAGATCTCCTTATAGCTCCTGAGTGCATTTAGCTAAGGGTGAATGCATATGCCACACTCCTACCACATCTATTAAGTATCCAAAACACAAGCTTGCAGTCATCCTACTTGGATTTTCCCTGTTCCCCACACCATGTCAGTGGTTGTCATTGACTGAAGCAGGGACCCCTTTGTTGGTGTTATAAAACAATGGTGTTGTATAACAAGTTCCTTCTTTCTAAACTTTATCAGGGAGAGGGGATTAAGAGACACAGGAAGAAGCCCTAAACAGGTCAACTGTTTGCAGTTTATTCAGTAAGAAGGAGGAGGAGATTGGATTTAAACCCCACCCTTCATTACCCAAAGGAATCTCAGAGTGGTTTACAATCCCTTTCCCTTCCCCTCTCCACAACAGACACCCTGTGAGGTAGGTGGGGCTGAGAGAGCTCTCCTGAGAGCCGCATGTTTGACACCCCTGTTCTAGGGAGTGCTCAGGCTTGATTTGATCTAGAACCCACTTGTCTTTTTGGCAGTCCTCAGTAGTTGTAATTTTTTCCTCCAACAGCACAATTCAAAGAAATCTACTTTTTTCCTGTCAGCTTCCTCCATAGCCCAGCTTTCACATAGTAATGTGGAGTACTACAGCATGAATTAACAACTTGGTTGCCACCGACACATCCTTACATTTCAGATCAGATCAAATCAAATACCTTTAATGGCATATCAGTAAAATACATGGTATGATAAAATATGAGCAAGAAGGCATTACAGAGACAGAAAAATAAGACTGATCACACAGAAAGCTTGTAACTATCTTTAACTGCTTCAGCCAAGGATCTAACAACCAAAGGTGTGATGTCCGAGTTTGTGTCATTTAATAGACATTGGATTATCCTGTCATTGTTAATACAATGTTTAGGGTATAGTGGAGATGGAAGGAGTTTCTTATGTGGAGCCCCTGGAGAAATCAATTCCCAGTAACAGTCATTCAGAAGAAGTAAAGTTTATTGAGACATTGATAAGATACAGACTTATGACGTTCTTTGTTGGAACTGAGACTAAGCACACGAAGCAAGCAATTATACTACAATCAAACAGGTCATTAATGGCTCTTGGCCAATTGCACCTAAGCTAGCAAGCCCGCCAAAGTAACTATGTGAGATTCTCAGGGGAAAAGGATACCAGACACAGCTAGGTCTTCAAGGTTACATAGTTCAGCTAGACAGATAACAGCATTGCACCCAGAACTGAAAGTAGGTATTCTTGACCTCTTCCCCCCCACGTCTCCATGGCAACCAAGCCCGGTTGACACCTGCATGCAATTGACAATCCAAGATGATATGATGGATTGAATCTATCAGTTTTAGAGGACAGATACATTGCCTTTCATGGAAAGGGATTTTGTTATACTGACCAGTTAATATTTTTGAGGGAAAATATTTAGTTGGGCCAATGTAAAAGCTCTACATTTATAGATCTTTTCCAGCTCCTTTATTGGCTGGCCTTCCCAGTCTCAATCTCCTTCTGATTTCTTGGTTGCAGTCTCCCTTTTGGTTGAGGATAGAGCCAAGGAATAGACAATCTGGAACAATTTCCATTTCTTCATCATCAACCTTGTAGTTGTGAAATTCCCCAGCACTCATTATTTTTGTCTTCTTGAAGACATTGGGGACCACCTTAAGGATTAATCCATGAAAGCCTTTGATGAGATCACTGGATACATGAATTGCCATTTTAGGGCCCAACTACACAATATGCCTGAAACACAGGACTTCATCAGAAAACTGTTTATTGGTGTCACACAACAGGTCACACAACAGGGCTTCATCAGAAGAAAACTGTTTATTGGTGTACCAGAACTAATGATACGTGTACTGTTTATGTCAGGAATGCCTGGGAACAGTAGGGCCTCCTGAATTATATTAGAATCAAACACCACCCCTACCAAGCTTAAGCCAATGAGTATTGTTCGTGCGTGCAGGCAAAAGCAAGCAAACAATCTAAAAGCCATTGGTTCCCAGTTTAGGAGTTCTGCAGCTGGACTTCTACAAGGTCAAGCAAGCAATTACATACAGACAGTGAAAACAGTAATGCTCAGAGGCGGATAGACTAAGAGTACCCCTGCACATTCCATAGCCATGACAGGGCTACCTGACATCCTGCCCTCCCACCCAAGCGCCTCTCCCCAGGTTTGTCAGGGTAGTGGCAATGGAAATGATGAAGAAGACGGGGGGGGCCCTGATGTGATCCACCCCCACCCACTCTCTGTGTTGTGGCCCAAAGTCCAACCACTCAGCCAAGTAGAATAACCTGTTTCATTTAAGCTTAGAGTCCAAAATATCAGCAGCTTCATAATGCGGTTCGCCTTGCACCATCGGGGGGGCAGCTGTGCTTGCTAAGGTTGCCAAGTATTAGGCCCAGGGTCCTGGCAAATTAAGCTGAAATGGAAAACAGAATGCAAATGTTGTAAAATCTTTGGCAAATCCAGCTCAACAGTTACATCATTTATTTTGCATTTCACTGGGAAAGGTCTCATAAATTTCCAACCTAGCTTTTGACTAGGCTGGAGCCCCTTGATGTTCTTGGTAGACACATAAACCGAGTCTCCAGGCTGGATGTCCCAGCCCACAGTGCGATTCTTGTCAGCCTGGATTTTGTAGGCTTGTTTAGCCCCATTTAATGTCTTGCACAGAATTGGCCAGGCGGCCTGCAACCGTTTACACCAGTGTCCCACCTCCCCCTCTGGCAGGGCCACATCGGACAGGAAAGGGAGAGGTGGTGCCTCGTAACCATAAGCTGCCATAAATGGGGAGACTCCTGTGGAGTAATGGCATGCATTATTATAACAAAACTCCATGAGGGGGAATAGCCCCTCCCAGTCATCTTGCTGAAAGTTGATGAAACAGCAGAGGTATTGCTCGAGGGTTTGATTGACACGTTCCGTCTGGCCATCAGTCTCGGGGTGATAAGCACTGTTCAAACCCCGTTCCACTCCCATGAGACTCATCAGTTCGCCCCAAAACTTGAAAACAAATTGTGAACCCCGGTCAGAAATTATCTTCCAGGGTAAGGTATGCAAGTCAGAACACCTGCTGAATAAACACTTTGGCCAGTAAGCAAGCGTTTGGCAGGGACTTAAATGGGATGAAGTGAGCCTGCTTAGAAAACAGATCCACTATGACCCAGATAACAGTCTTACCCCGACTGGGAGGCAAGTCCATGATAAAGTCTATTATGATGACTTCCCACAGTCTACCAGGCATAGGTAGTGGTTGAAGGAGTCCAGGCAGTTTCCCGGGCCTCGGCTTGCACGTAATGCATGTTTGGCATGACTGGACAAACAGGGAGAGATCTTTCCTCATCCCTGGCCACCAGAATTGGCATTCTAGTAAATGCAGGGATTTTACAAACCCCAGGTGCCCTTCATCTATAAGGGATCTGTGAGCGGTAGGCTCACTGGGGCAAAGTTAGTGAGAAAGGCTCTGTAAAAATTGGCAAATCCTAAGAACACTTGGAGCTGTCTCCGGGTCCAAGGAGGTTCCCACCCCACCACATCCTGTACTTTGGCCGGGTCCATCTCCGAGCCCCAGGGGGAAATATGGTAGCCCAAAAAGTCTATTTCAGTGCAGTGGGATTCACATTTCTCAATTAGCAAAGAGTTTGTGCTTGTGCAACATTTGCAAGACTTCCCGCACCAAATTCACGTGGGAAGCCTTATTGAGGGAATAAATCAAGACATCATCTAGATAAACAAGAATGCCCTTGAATAGCTTTTTGTGCAACACTTCGTTGATTAGGTTTATGAAGACCCCAAGAGCCCCCTGGAGCCCAAAGGGCATCACCCAGTATTCAAACTGACCCAACGGGGCATTAAATGCCATTTTGTATTCACCTCCCTCCTTTATCTGGACCCAGAAATAGGCATCACAGAGGATGAGCTTGGAGTAAATTTTCCCCTTGGCCACCTCGGCTAAGAGGGAGGGGGAGGCGTTAGTAGTGGACATCGCATTCAAGCCCCCATAGTCTCAACCCCCATCTTTCTTCTTGTGGAACAACATGGGGCAGCAAATGGGGAGGATGCAGGTCAAATGAAACCTCTAGCTAGGTTTTTATCAATGAATTTATGTAGCTACTCCTTCTCACTCGGGCTCATCGCATACAGTTTCCCCTTAGGCAATTTCTACCCTGACACAGTCTGAGTGTCTGTGAGGCGGCAACTCATCTGCCTCCTCTTCCTCAAACACCTGTGCAAGGTCCCAGTACTCTGGGGGAATAGCATCCATCTCTTCTCTGCGAGACATGCCCACACCGGTTCATCAGGGGGGGGTCCCCCCACGCCCCTTCCCATTCATGTGTATGACACCAGGGTGAGATAAACTGGACTAAGCCCTCATCCCATAAAATACAACGGTCGTGGTCGTGGAGCCATGGGCTACCCAGCACCAACAGGAACTGAGCTGCTGCAGTGATGATAAAGGGATGGTGCTCCCAATGCTTCCCTGCCCCCATTCATAAAGGTACAGTCTTTAATTTGCAAGGTTCTTTCATGGCTGACCCTTTGTTAGCCTGATTACACATTATTATGAATAATAACGAGGGGAATATGATTGATTATTAATAGGCAATCGGCTGCGAGAGCAAACACCTGTGTATACAGAGGTCAGCCCCGCCGAGAGGTGTTGGTAACTGACCAGGAGACTTTTGTAGTTGAAAAATAAAGTCTTTTACTGAAGTTCTTCACAAGCAAACAATACACAGTCTCATACACAATTACTCAGGTCTAGGAAGATACAGAGAGAAATAAGCACATTTGCATTAGCAGGTAAATTGTTGGTGGGCAATACTTACTGGTCCCGTTGTGCAGAGTGTTCCTCAGGAAAAATGGAGGGGAAGGAAACTAAGAAAAATGGGGAACCATGTGGCCTGGCCAGCAGGTAGCACATGGAAACTCAGGCTGCAGACCTAGAGTTTAAAGATGGAGGCAAGGGTTGGGGATAGCAAGCTGGACATCAGAGGGTCAAAGGTTCGATAGGGGTCGAAGAGCAGAGAGCGAGCTGGTGGTCAGGCGTCTCCTTATAAGCAGGAGAGTGGGGGATGGTCCCAGCCTCTAATTCCACCTCCTGGTAAGTCCGTCCCTGAAAATACCCTATTGGTTGGAAGGTGTAGGGGAGGTGTGTGGAGGTGTGCCTGAGGGATGGCCAATACTGAGAGCTAGAAACTTGCTCATGTATGACACCTGGTAGCAGCTAGGATGAGTCACCAGGCCGATTCCATTGTCTTCTTGATGGCATTAGCCAGGCTGCTGATGGCCATCAATTAGTTACCAGGCAACAATGAATAGACTCGGCCAGGTCTACGTGAGGTCTTGCAGGTGGGGGGGGAAGAGGCTGCATGCCTGATTTAGAAGGAACTCTTAATGGCGGTTTTGGAGTTTCTAGTCCTTGTATTTTATTAAGGCATGTTGCTGTGTTTAGTGCATACTGGGTCTGTTCCATTTTCCTTCATGAGGAACAGGCTGGTAACCTATGCTGGGCACTGGAGCTGCTGGGGAGGTCAGGAGAACGTCTCTTGCCTGGGTGCGGTCTCTGCTGGCATCTTGGTGGAGTTACCATGTGGTTCAGTCCCTTATGCATACACTGGCACAGTTTATTATTTTATTACAGTCCATAAAGAGGCTCAAAAGCCTTGCAGGGCAACACCATCCATCTGGGTAAAAACCAAGGGATCTGGGAGTTTAACAACCTTGGCCCCAAGTCCCGTAACAAGCGAGGGGTTGATCAGATCCCGTCCACACCCCGAGTCAATCAGACCCCGTACACGCACATGGGTCCCCAATTCAGGATTCATGATAGCTACAGTCACAAAAAAGAGGGAGCGTAGCTGCTTACCATTTTTTGCGCCTCTGGGGTTGGGACCTGCTGCTCAGCGTCACTCACAGCAGGTCCTGTCCTTTTCCTGCCGGCTGGATCTCTTCCTCACTGGATGACTCCATCTCCACCTCGGGGGGGGCTTGCTTGCAAGGCATGCTGGGTTTTGGGCGAGCGGTCGGCTTCTTCACTGGAGTATCTGTTCACTTTTTCTCCGGTCCTTTCCTTGGGGTACCAGCTTCTCCACATCCCAAGAAAAGCTCTTGCTTTATCCGCTGCTCCCGCATCCCATCCTTCTGTTTCGGTAGCACCTCCACATTCCATAACCATGACAGGGCTACCTGACATGCAACCAGACTCATAGTCAGACATATATTGGGGAAATTCACTTTAAAAAGTGCCTGTCCTAGAAAAAGCTAGGCGGTCATAGCAACTCCAAAATTATTCAGATTAGATTCTCTTTCAAAGCATGATTGGTAGCCCAATTTTTAAGCTGCCACTTTGAACCTTGATGGTGTGTAAAACTGGTATTGGAGACTTAAAAGAGCATAGCTTTACCTGTATGTGATTGAAAATAGTCCACCTCTGAAGAAGATATCTGAAACAAAGTATTTATCCGGAGCCTTCGTAGGATGGACTTTGGATCTACTGGACTTTTTGCATTCTTCATATAAATTTATTGGACCTTTCTTGAATATCCTTAAATTTGTTATGATGTATTTTTGTACTATTGTATATTGATACACCTGTTGATATTTGTAAAGTTATTATAACATAAGAATTTATAATAAATGTGAACAGAATATACAATACATGGGAATATAAGTTGTTTAACTTTATTAGCATTCACATCTCACAGTCTTTGTTATATTTGTTACCACAAATCCAGTCATGCAGTCATCACCCAACATGTCCAGCGTATTGTGTCGTTATGCCCTTAGGTGGCAGCTGTCATGAGAATCTTAAATGTGCAGCAACAGACTACTGACATAGTTGTGTGTAAAATGCCATCAAGGCACAGCTGACTTGTGGCGACCCCATAGGGTTTTCAGGGCAAGAGATGTTCAGAGGTGGTTTTCCCTTGCCTGCCTCTTTGTGGCAACCCTGGACTTCTTTGGTAGTCTCCCATCCAAGTCTCAGCTTCTGAGATCTGATGGGACTGGGCTAGCCCAGGCCATCAAAGCCAGGGCACTGACATGGCTACATCCCTACAATTGATCCTGAAGTTCCACATCTAAAACTCTGCACTGCCTTTCCTCACCACCCCGGACCAACACCACCACACTAGTCTAAAACTCAAGTGAAAATTTAAGGACTCGTTTTGCTGTTTTCCAAAGCAGTATCCAAACAAAAGAATAGCAAGCATAAATGTTTTGCAAGGATGGAAGGATATTGATTTATGCACAGTCAACAGCTCAAAAGAACAGGATTCTTATAAATTTTATATTATAGTTTGGATAAAACTCAAAACAAACTGAAGCATCTGTTTGATCCTTTCAGTGATTGTCTGGTTTAGTTCCAAACTTCTTGAAGTCTGCCTTAGTATAATATCTCCTTTAGTATAATTAATCCTTTTAAGGAGAAAAGGAAGCTCATAGAAGATTTTCTTTTTAAAAAATAATACATAGGGGGGTGGTGGAGGGAAAGCGAGGAGAGTCATTTTAATTTCCATTTGTTTAAAACTGTTCCATCAATGACAAGCAATTATGTTTGTTTTCTTTAACTTATGGTCCTTATTTCAAAATTTATGACTTCCACACAGTTCCAAAGATGCATTCCCTCTACTGGAATCCAGATGGTTAACAACAAGGGACATTGTAAAAAATGACAGCACATAGATGCATTTATTTGAACCTCATGTCTTTCAAATAAACATTAAGGGCATTTCTCGATGATCTCGTGGTGGACCACAGCTGTTGAAATATCCTGTCAGCCCCACTAGCGCATATTTCAAGTCCTTTACTTTTGGGTGTCTGATAGGATATGGGGAGAAGGAAGCAAAGCCATCTCTGCGGAGACGTGCCCATATGGAAATAATTTGAAAGGCTGTTCAAAGGCAGTTTACATGCATAAACAATTTAGGTAATCCCATATATTACATGCCAGCAAAACCAGCTTTGCAGTATACACTTGGCTGGATGCTTCTGCCAGCCCTGGATCTCAGACAGTACCTGTGTACTAAGTATGATGGGGGGGGGCCCACAAAAAATGACCCTAAAAGATCTTCCAGGCTTGCTTACAGAAGCAATCGAGTATGCATAAGGCCCACATTCAGACTGGACTTGGGGTGCAGATCTAACTCTTTCACAGGGCAATCCAGTCAAATCAGCCATCCCTTTCTGATCGATTCAGGTGGGTCACTGTGTTGATCTGAAGCAGCAGAACAAAGTTTGAGTCCAGTGGGGCCACCTCTAAGACCAATGAAGGCTGCGGTCATACATACTAAATAATCCACTTTCAATCCACTTTCAGTCCACTTTCCAACTGGATTTTGTCGGTTCACACAGTAAAAGTCCAGTTGGAAAGTCCGCTGAAAGTGGATTGAAAGTGGATTATTTAGCGTGTGTGACCGCAGCCAAAGTTTAATTCAAGGTATGAGCTTTCATGTGCAAGCACACTTCTTCAGATACAGCGGAACAGAATCTCTTCAACCATTACATATGGGAGGTTGATTGTTAGGAAGGACCAGTTAGAGTCAAGATGCATAAGAACTGGAAGGATATAGCTGAGATAGGATAAGGATTAAGGAGTGTTCTACTCTTGCCTTAATCCTCTCCGGGGCTTTAAAAAAAAAAGTGCCTCAAGAGGGAAATTAAGTTTCAATCTGTATACTGAAAACTCAAACTTTTAAACATTGTAAAAAAAAATTATCAAAGAGGTTCCAGAACTCTGCTCCAGTGTGTTCCCCCGGGAAAAAAGCCCTGATCCTATCTCAGCTATAATCACCCTGTTCTTATGCATCTTGACTCTAGCTGGTCATTTCTGGAAACCAACCCCGGCACCATGCAATGGTCTTTAACATTGCTCTTCTCTGTACCTCTACCGCAGGGGGTCCCCAACATTTTTTGAGCCTGTGAGCTCCTTTGGAATTCTGAGAGGGGTGTGGGGAGCATCATTCCAAAATGGCTGCTGCAGGAGATGGAGCCAAAACCAAAATGGCTGACACAGGAGGCAAAGCCATGTTCATTACCTCCCTCTTGCTTTGCAAAAGAATCTCAGCCCAGGGGGATGACAGAGGGAGAAAGAGAAAGGGAAATTCAAAAAAGGAAGAAAAACTGGAGGGAGAGATAAAGAGAAGGGAGATTAAAGAGAAATGAAGGAAAGTCTGAGAGGAGAATGGAACCACACACTGACTAAGGAAAACTTTGATGCATACCAGCTGTCTTGATCTTCCAGTGGCTGCAGCTGCTATTACTGCCATGGAGAAACCTTTCATTTGAATGAGGGCAACCAACAATATGCCCTGCCTTACAGTGGCCCTGCTGTCAAGTTCTGGATGCAATCACTCCCACAACACTCTTGTAGCAGCAAGATTTGTTTACTGAGACGTAGAGAGATTCCAAGGATAGACAGATTCTGTGTCAGAACTGGTCTCCAGATGCCAGGTCCAACCCTACACTACAAGCAGGTCATCCCCCCCCCCATGCCAACCACCCAATCAATATTCTCATTCAGCCCACCAAAGATCCAAGCCTGGCCTTATGGCCAGCCCCAGCACCTGCAAACTAACAGTTACATTATCTAGAAGCTCCCCGCATTATAAGGTCATGTTGGACGCTTAGATCATACACTTCTCAGGGTCTCGCAGACTGAAACAAGCTGGTGCTATTCAAGCTTAAGCAGACATTCACACACACAACCACCACTACCATCCCCTTCCAAGCAGTATTTGGCCCCAGGATACATGTAGACGAAAATGGTAAAATAAGCATGTCTGAGAAAGTAGTTAACCCCTAATGCAACAGACCATGAGCAGTGTTCCCTCTAAGCTGAGTTAGTGTGAGTTAGCTCACAGTTTTCTAGCCTCCGGCTCATATATTTTTGTCTCGGCTCAGGAAGGATGGCTCCAGAGCAAACTAATTTATGCAGCAGCCAAATTGCTCACTCACAACTTTAATGCCAGTAGCTCACAAAGTAGAAATTTTGCTCACAAGACTCCACAGCTTAGAGGGAGCATTGACCATGAGTTTGGCTAAACAGCCTTCTATGGCAAGCAAGACCTGAGCTTGACACCTACCCACATTCTGAAAAGCGTGGCAGGCCCCTGGGGAAGTCCTGATGGGGACCATGGATGGCACACTGGGTATCCCTACTCTACCAGCTCTCAGAAAAACTTTTTTTAAAAAATGGAGGGCAAGCAGATTTGTACAGTGTTCTAAACGCAGTTGCCCTACAAAACATAAAGGCACGATGCCTCTGGCCATTCTATTGTCAGTCCCAACATTACAGGATATACAAGTTGGATCTGGGGTCCCCACCTTGTGTACCAGTCAGATGTGAGTTGTGGGTTCTCCTCATTCCCATGTGTGCAGTGCCCAGTTGAGACTAGGACTATGGCTGAGGTCAGTAGAAAGGGTGATTGAGCAGGAAATGGAAAGCATGCTACACCTTGGGGTCATAGAGGAGTCACGCAGCCCATGGAGGAGCCCTCTTGTCCTAGTAAAAGAGAGAGAAGAAGAATTGGATTTATACACTGCCCTTCGCTCGGAGTCTCAGAGCAGCTTACAATCTCCTTCCCTCCCTCTCCCAACAAGACACACCCTGTGAGTAGGTGGGGCTGAGAGAGCTCTGACTGAGAACTGATCTTGAGAGAACAGCTCTGAGAGAACTGTGGCTTGCCCAAGACCCCACCAAGCTTACTCTGTGCCTCCTGATTGCAGGGAGCCCGCCTCACCTCCCCCTCCCGCTTCTGGCCCCAGTCACAACCTCATTTAGCATTTTGTTCCCCTTCACCCAGTTTGAAGATAACGTTTTGCCACCCTGGATGTAAGGATACAAGAATGCATCCAGATCTTGGTGAAATCAGATGGGAATTGGAAGCAAGCATACTCTTCAATGCTGGCTAGAGATGCTAACCTCCAAGTGGGACCTGAGATTCCCCTAGAATTACAGATCCTCTCCAGACTACAGAGATCAGTTCCCATGGGGGGGAGAATGGACTCTGTAGCATTGTTTCTCACTTGGGTCCCTGTCCTCCCCAGGCTTCAGCCCCAAATCTCCAGGCATTTCCCAACCTGGATCTGGCAACCTGACCCTCTCCATTGCTCACCAGTGGCTAGGGGGGACCTAGCAACCCTAATGCCAGCATATATATTCGGAGACTGCAGATGATATTAAGCGAGCTGCAGGCCTATAACTATGGTGGGGCCTTCGAGGAGCTCCACCCTCTTTCTTAAAGTCACAGCTCTACAAGAATTTCTCCTGTAAATGCTTTTTTCAAACATTTTTTTAAAGGGGTGCACTCCTTTAAGCAGAGTGGGGTGCTGCAGTAGACTAATTCCTGTACTGAGCAAGGGGGTTGGGATGTCAAAAAACTGGTCTCCTTTAAAAGAGAGTATTTCTGCCTAAGTGTTGGTTTTCTCGACTATAGAAGTCATCAGTCCCACCTGCCTGCTTGTCCTCAGAA
This sequence comes from Gekko gecko, assembly GCA_029375565.1. Classification (NCBI taxonomy): domain Eukaryota; kingdom Metazoa; phylum Chordata; class Lepidosauria; order Squamata; family Gekkonidae; genus Gekko; species Gekko gecko. The sequence continues at coordinate 18,121,254 of JAPDNY010000010.1, forward strand.
CGGTTGCTTAGGCTGGCAGAAGTGATTAACTTGCAGCAGCTGAGAACTGTCATCTAAAGTGGCTGACAGCTTGCAATTTAGAGATCTACCCTGGTAACAGCTTTCTATTGGCTAAAGGGTTAAGAACGCCTAAGTAGAACAGACAGTTTGAGGGGACTCAGAGAGAGAGAAGAGACTACCTTGAAGCTCTTTTCAACTTCTACCCTGCTACTATGCTTCCAGAGACTCTGCTCATCAGGAATGCCAGTTGAGATGCCAGAGCTATGTGCCTGATGGGAAAAGTAGTGAGTAGAATAGCCGGTTAGATTTTTTGGTTTGGTTTGCATTCCTTGCTGAACTGTATACATCCTTTCCCCTATCTATGTGCAGTTTGTACTCTGTTTTTGTAAATAAAGTTTTATGTCTTTTTATACAAATTGAAGTGAGTTTACTGGCCAAACCAAGATAAGTATTTCCAGTGCCATGCCTGCCATCTAGCAGGAAATTTATTTTCCCTTCCCCTTCTCAGCCTACTATTGTCACACTCTGGGGCTAAGATTTGCAGAAACCTCTGTGCTTTGATTTTAAAAGGCTTGATTCCACAGTAGCGGAGTCCTAATCCTCAGAATTCTGTCTTTATTCTCTGCACTGAGAACTTCAGCCCCACCAGAAAAAAAATTGCCCCACGAGCCACAAAATCCTGGCTATAGGCCTGGTGAGCTGTGTAAAGATTACCGGGAGAAACTAGGGCCAAGAGACTCCATAGCTATGCAAATATTCATTTTCTAAGATTTGCTAGGCTCAAATGATGCTCTTTGGCGCTATATGCACTGTATATTCTATTGCTCTGCTCAGCAGTACTGAGTTTGCCCTTTTATCACTCTCTTTTGCCAGGACACATTTATTTTGCTTTCGGAATGAATCATTCATTTTCTGCTCATTAGATTTCTTGGTATCTTTGCTTGCCCTTTCTTCATCTACTCTGCAATTATCCAGCTAACCTGCATTTCTCCAAAGGGTTTCCAGCTCTTTCTTTTCCCCTATTCACCTTTTTCTGTGACCCTAGTTCTTTCAAGTTGTAAGGCAAGGGCTGTACTGATAAATGTGCCTGAAAACCCCCATATTTCTTCTGCAAAGGGCTAGTGGGGGCAGGTCTGACTTTTCACCCAGCTGGACGTGTCTCAGAAAAAATGAACCTCGTTCTAACCAGTTTGCAAAGTGGCATGGAAAACAGCTAAACCAGCTGTCGGCTTCTACATCACTTCCTCTTCCGCATATCATCCTCTTCCTCTTTGGCTATGTCTGCTGTATGCAACATTCCATTTTAGTGACTGGCTAAGAGATGTTATTAGCGTTATCATGACTTCACCGGTTCATGTTGAGGGCTGGGATGGTTTAAATTAAAGTAAAGGTTCTAGAACAGATATGGGCTAATGAGAAATCCAGTGATTATATAGAGAAAGGGCAATGTTTATGTGGGAAGGCTGTGGAATTGCCACAACACATCCTTATAAGAAGAGTAGGTTTTACCTCATTTTTCTCTACCTTAAGGAGTCTCAAAGCAGCTTACAATTGCCTTCTCTTCCTCTCCCCACAACAGTCACCTAGTGAGGTAGGTGGGACTGAGAGAGTTCTGAGAGAACTGTGACTGGCCCAAGGTCACCCAGCAAGCTTCATGTGGAAGAGTGGGGAATCAAACCCAGTTCTCCAGATTAGAGTCTGCCGCTCTTCACCACTAAACCACACTGGCTCCCTACAGCGAACAGGCTGGACTTCCATGGAGTAATTCAAATGAAAATTGCAAATATAATGAAGCCTTAATGTACTCTCAGAGATTTTATTGATATTATATTTTATTAACTTCATTCATAGAACTCTTTTCTTATTGAGACTCGAGGAGGATTACAAAATCTTTTAAAAGCTCAATCAGACAGCAAAAGACATTTAGTTTTTTAAAAAAGAAGAAGAGGAAGAAGAGGAGGAGATTGGATTTATACGCCGCCCTTCACTACCCAAAGGAGTCTCAGAGCAGCTAACAAACTCCTTCCCCTCCCTACAACAGACACCCTGTGAGGTAGGTGGGGCTGAGAGAGCTCTTGACAGAAACTGCTCTTTTTCAAGAACAGCCATGGCTTGACCAAGGTCATCCAGCAGCTGCAAGTGGAGGAGTGGGGAATCAAACCCAGTTCTCCCAGATTAGAGTCTGTGCACTTAACCACTACACCAAACTGGCTCTCAGACAAAACTGGCTCTCCAATTTGTAAAAAATGCCCTGGGACTAAGATTAGAATTGGAAGACAGTACAAACCACAAAAACATCAGCAACAGTGGGGAAAAAATCTAGGCATGACAAAGGTGCAGTAAAAGTAAGGTGATACATAAAATAAACACTCTAGAACAAATTCTGAGTCCAGTAGCACCTTGGAAATTAACTAAATGTTCCATGGTACTTCAGCAGTTCTCTGACTCATGAAAAGTTTATCCTGTGGAAAATGCTGTTGGTCTTTAAGATGCTACTAGATGCAAATTTTGTTCTACTAATGCAGACTAACAGGCCTACCTAGCTGAAACTAATTAACATTGCAATTCGGGCTGCCAATGCCCAGTTGAGAAATTCTGGAGACTCAGGGGTAGGAACCCAGGGAGGGTGGGGTTTAGGAAGGGGAGGGACCTTACCAGGGTATAATGCCACAGAGTCCACACTCCAAAACAGCAATTCTCTCCAGGGGAACATGTAGTCCAGGGATCAGTTGAAATTCTGGGAGATCTCCAGGCCCCTGCCCGGAGGTTTACGCTCCCTAACTAAAACAGACTACAATAATTTCCCTTATAAAGAGACCTTCAGCTGTGCCATTATACAATAATTCTAATCACTTTGTAAGATTGCCTTCCAGGACATTTCTATTTTGCACATTCTATGAAATAATAGAAGGGTGGGGAACTTTCTTTTTCTCATTAAGACTTGTATCGTTTCCTGCAAAAAAAAAAAAACAGTAAAAATATAACAAAATCCCCATGTGGCTAACACGCACCATCCCTGCCACTTCCTCTCCCTGTGCAGCCCATTTATTTATTTATTTAGAGATTTTTATTCCACTCTGCCCAAAGTGGACTCAGGGCAGATCACAAGAGACCGAGTTCAGGACTCATCACAATAAAATCACATTAAAATAATTAAAACAATAAGCAATAAAATTGCACAGGTAGCAGCCATTTTATATCAATCTTTTAGGGCCACAAGGTGGAATCAAATGGGCCCTTTCAGCAGGTTGGGAACTAGAGCAGGGAGGCCGACTGAGATGGACACCCACCACCTCACCCAAAGGCCTAGTGGAATAGCTCTGTTTTGCAGGCCCTGCAGAATGATAGGAGGCCTTGCAGGGCCCTGATCTTCAGTGGGAGCTGATTCCACCAGGCCAGAGCCACGGCAGAAAAAGCTTGGTCCTGGTTGAGGCTAAGCAGACGTCCTTTGGGCCAGGAGTAATGAGTAAGTGTTGATCCTGTGAGCACAAGGCTCTTCGGGGCACATATGGGAAGAGGCGGTCCTTCAGATACCTCAGTCCCATTCACTAGTGAAGACAGTAAAAGAAAAAGGCTGAGAAGGAAACAGAAAGAAAGAGATCCATGCATAAAAAAAGAGGGTGGGGGGCTGAGAGGCAGCAATAGTCCTAAACAGGACTATTCCACAAGATGACAGATTGGCATAGTGGATAGAATGAAGGAGTAGGACCCTGGGAGACCCATGTTCAGATCCCCCATTTCTGCCATGGAAGCTTTTGGGGTACATTGTGCCCATCACAATCTCTCACCCTGACCTATCTAACAGGGTTGTTGTGAGAAAATGGGAGAATCATATTTCAAGCCACTTTGAGTCCCAACTGGGGAGAAAAGCAGGACATAAGTGAATAAATGCAAAGGCTTGCAATGCACCATGGAGAATGTGTGTCAATTGGCAGCTGCGAATCTTGTCCATTTGCAGGATAGCACCTTCAAAAGGCTTCACTCAGATGAGCAAAGCTGTCATGGTAGGGCATGGTAGGGAAGTAGCTGTTCAGGGATATTTTTGGAAGGAAGGAAGGAAAGAGTAGTTACAGTCACCTTTTCTAACATCATTTTTCTACAAAGTATTAGAAAAGGCTTTTCCGCATTCTCATTTTCCTCACTTGTAAGTTTCTGGTTCTTTTTTTGGGGGGGGGAGGTATTTTCCCCTTGTGTTTTGCTCCCTCTGGTGGTCAATTCGATATTACATCAGTTTGTGTCCAGCATAAATCCCTGCAGATTTAAACTGCAGGTTTTTATGCCAGACATACAGCAATGTAATATTGAATGGGCCACTAGAGGGAGCAAAATGTGTGAAACAGGCAAAAAAAAAACCACTGAAGCAACAGGACCTTCCAAGTGAGGATAATGAGAATGCAGAAGAACCCAAAGAATGGAAAATACAATTGTGGAGATCATCCATCTCCTTCACATGTGTCATGTAGGAAGTCAGGAGAGAGGAGTAGAAAGCAAGACCACTGCACACCCCCTCCCATGTATTCTGCCTTTCCCTTTCCAGTGCAGGCAGCTTTGGGTAAAGGTGAAGTGTCAGTAAGAGCCTGTTGCCATGGGCCGGGTTGGTAAATTCTCAAATTAAATTTCTCTTTAACATAAAAATAGTCCTGATCTGCCAAATCTAAGCTTTCTGCTACTGTTCTTCTTTCTCCCTTCTTTAAAGAGAAAATTAGATGGATTATTGGCCACATCAAACTAGTATTTTTAAGGTAAGCCTGTTAAATGACCATAAAGCATTTATACGTTGGATCCTGTAGGCAGTTTCCATTAATAGTAGGAGGAGGATTTTCGCCAGTTCCCCCTCTGACTTCAGACCTCCAGCTCTCCCCTCAGGTCTTTCCTGGGAAGACCCATCCCTAGAAGCAGCATTTGGGGGTGTACTTTTGGGTTGCAGTGGGAAAGCAGAGAGAAGGAAGTCCTCCTTCACTGACAGAAATTCCTTCCACCAACTGAGATTTATTGCAGGATCCAAATCCCTGGGTTCTTAAAAAGTATTATTTGAATGCCAAACCAAGCATTAACTTAACAAGGTAAATTGGGGAGAATTACCCATCCAATATCAACTTCTTGTTTGTTCTGTGCAACTGTGGGTGGTCATCATTATGTACTTAAATGTGTTTTTATTATCTGCCAGTGGAACATGCCCAGTTGGGCATACATGATTTAAACCATTCAATACTTTGGGGGGAAATGGTGTGGAAGATGTTAATAGCATGCTTCCAGTCACTGAGGCAACATCATTTTGAAGGTACAATGTGTAGTTTAAAAAATGTTGACAATACAACCAATCTAGACAGCTCTTAAAATTGCATTGCTCATGTTCATCCTTCCCTCCTCTTTTGTCTCTCCCTGTTTTGTTACTTCCATTATCTATTTGAAATGTCATGCTCCTCGAGGACAGGGACCTGCTTTCTCAGGCTGGTAACCAGCAAGACATAGGGAAGGTGGACTTCTGTTGTGCAGGTGGGGCAACCAGTGTTCCTGGTGCAATGATGTCCCTTCTGACACAACCCACAAGTGTTTGGAGTGATGTTCTACCATTTGCCACAAGTTCTATGGTTTGACCATAGAGTTTTGGTTAAATGCTAGAGTGTCACCAGTCATGTTAGCATCACTTCTAGATTGTGCCAGAAGCAACATCATCACACTGGGCATACCAGTCACCCCCTGTTTTGCCCAGTTGTTTATGCCAAGCAATAAGAGGCAGAGGCAGGAGATCCCTTGCCCCCAAGGGAAACTGAAAACCCTACTACTTTCCCCTGTGAAATTATGCAATTAGGTATGCATCAGACAAATAAGTAGTAACAAAAACAGCAGCAGAAGTCTCCATTTTATTTTATAGGACAATGGAGTTACCTTCAGAAAACTTCCAGTATTTCTAATGCAACAAAGCTGATCTTTCTTCCACCATCTACTGGTTTAATCTGCAGTTAATTTAAGCCAGGAGGGATAGCGTTTAGAAAATGTAAGAACAAATTGTTTGGAGTTTGTAACATTAGTCACTATCCACAAGGATATGTTGTAATGAACCACTACTGCATAGTTAATTAAATGAATGGTTTTTTGTATCATTTTGAGTGATACAAAAATGAATCTTTGCCCAATGAACTTTAAACATTTAGTGTCAAATTTACACTGGAGCGCTTTGATACTTCTATGGTTTTGTTAAACTGTAAGTATTTACAAATCTCATAGATTGGGCAGAGAATGCGTCGGAGCTCAGATCCTACCTCCATGATCGACAAAAGAGCTGTTGCTGTTGACATCCATGGGAACATATGAGGCCTCGCATGACCCTAGATACACAGCACAACAACTGAAATTGGATATTATAAGGCATCTGAGGAGAATACTTGAGTATCTTCCCTGCAAACCTTTTCCACTAAGGAAAACCAATAAGGAACCTTCAGATTTGGAAGAGGCCAGAAAGACCACCTGAAGAGGCATTGGGATTTATATAAAAATGCCAGGCCTACATTTGGTTTTACCAAAGATATAACAACGTGTAAATAATCTCATAGCCTTCTATTATTTTTGGATCAAGCACCTGACTTGTTTCGAGGGACATGAGAACTTTTTGTGTTTAAATACATACATATGACCTGACTTGCATGGTGTATGCCCTCTGTCAGGGCTCTTTTTGTAGCAGGAACTCCTTTGCCTATTAGGCGACACACCCCTAATGTAGCCAATTCTCCAAGAGCTTACAGTAGCCCCTCTAAGAAGAGCTCTGCAAACTCTTGGAGTATTGGCTACGTTAGGGGTATGTCGCCTAATATGCAAAGGAGTTCCTGCTACAAAAAGAGCCCTGCCCTCTGTAATTTCATTTTGGGTCTTGCTAAGTTTCTGAGTCACCTGGGAGGAAGGCCAATAGGCTGCTCCCATGAGAATGTTTTCATTCACACTCTCCCAAGTTCTTATCTATAAACCTGACTTGTTTTCCTCCACCACTGAGTCCTAGGTGCAAGATCTCTCAGTGTCTAGGATGTAGCTTTAATGATGCAGTTCTTGACTTGTAGCCAGCAATTAGGGTATAAGAAGTTTAGTTTTAACTATGGATCTCATCTTCGGTTCTAGTTGGCTTCACTGTGCATGTTCGAGGTCCAGCAAACTGAAGCCTGCTATTGTTGTAAGTTTAATGCTTTATTAAAATCCCCTTGTAAGCAAACCTGGATCTTGCATATCATTTTTGGGGGATTTCTGCAAACTTCAGAACTTCTGGCCAAGGCTTCAAACATTAGGCTAGCCTGATCTTGTCAGATCCTGGAAGCTAAGCAGAGCTGGCCATGGTTCTTATTTGGATGGGAGACCACCAAGGAAGTCAAGGTGAGTTTGCACATTCTGTAGCTTGCTTTGCTATTAGAAGTACTGAAAGCTTTTAAGAACAATTATTAATAATTACCATGACTGAGTTAGATTCAGGTGGGTAGTCATGTTGGTCTGAAGCAACAGATCTGAGTTTGAATCCAGTGGCACCTTTAAGACCAACGAATTTTGATTCTGGATATAAGCTGAAGTGTGCACACACAAAAAAGTTTATACTCAGAATTAAACTTTGTTGATCTTAAAGGTGCTACTGGACTCAGACTTTGTTCCATGGCTGAGTTAAATACAGTAGGAATATTTCCTTGCTTGTAGAATGTATCAGCCAAGATCCGTAACAAGGATTTGACAATCATGACTCATTTGTTTAGAAAATCCATATGAGTAGCCACTAGCCAGGAGGATCATGAAGTACAAACTATGGTGAATTGGACAGAGTGTTGGACTTTGATCCCTGGTGGACTCAGCCATGAACATCAGTGGACCTGTCACTATCTCTAAGTGTAACTTGTCTCTCAGAGTTGTGGAGATAAAATGAGGAATGGCACCTATTACCCTGAGTTCTTGTAGGAACAACGGGGAAAACTGTAATAAATATAAAGGGAGCTTGGTTCAGTGGTAAAGGACTTAGTTTGCACACCAAAGATTCCCAACTTCTGTAGCCAAAAGAATTTCAGATAGCATAGCGGGAAAACCTCTCTTTAACCATCATTCACATTCAGTCTAGTGAGTTCCCTATGCTCAAATAATAAAAACCTTGATTTGCTTGAAAGTAGCATCTGTTGGATATGTTTTCAGCTTGAGGATTTAATCAGAACCCAAATTTCTAGTCTTTATGACTGTCGAGAGAAGTTGGTAAGAAGTTGTGAACTGGAGCCACAGTGTAAGCAGGAGGATGGAGTCGACCTTTGATGGCCAGCATATGTCATTTGGCTTGTGGTCCTCAGACAAACTCATCTATCCCCAGTTGCCAAGCAGCTCCACCCTTCAGTCTTCCCACAGCTGACCAGAAATGCTAAAAAACCTGGTAGCAGAATAAACTCTGCAAAGTGAGCTTTGCCATGTCCATGAGCATGCCTTGCATAATGTGTTTTGAGAATCAGTTTAGGTTGCATTGGTTTCATGTTTGGTGCCAACATACAGCCCATTCTCAAGACATTCCTAAGCTTTTAATTCCCTGAGTTAACAAAGGTAGATGTTTCATTTCATCATCCCTTCATCTCTTGAAATGTACCTGGCGCACCATAGAACTTTTAAGCAGGCACAGATGGATTAACAACAATTGTATTTCCCACCTTGACTATACAAGGGCAGTCAGAGTGCATCCCGAGCTACTGCATGCCCAAAAGACTGCCCCATTCCATCCCAAAATATTCAGTCCCCAGTGCCACCCTGATCCTTCTCCAGAAATTGGGGTGGTGTTATTTTTAATCAGCTCAGCATCTGTAGGTAGACTTCCTTCTACAGACAGAATCAGACCCTTGGTGGTTTGTTTATTATGGACCTCGTCCAGTTTTCATTACAAGCCCACCTTGGAGATGAGCTCCAGTCCCTCGGAAGCTTTACAAGACTTGCAACTTTCTTGGTTTTTTGTTTTTCTTTTTTTTTTTTTTGCTTCTCTGCTTTAAATCACTCGGAGATTAGCACATGATGTGTTGGCAACGTTTGCTGTCATTTAACAAGCTTAAGCGGTGTTTGAAAAAGAGATTTTTTTTGCTAAACTCTGGGATTAACTGGATAAGTGGAAAAGAAGGAGCTTTTTTTGGATAGGCAAAGGACAGCAGAATCACAGCCAGCTTTCCACTTGTTGCAATTTGGGTGTGCGTGTGTGTGTGAAGCGCTATCAAGTCACTTCCAGCTCATGATGACCCTATGAAGTAATGTCATCCAAAATGTCACATCATTAACAGCCCTGCTCAGGTCGTGCCTAGCAAGGCTGATAACAATAGGATGTTTTGGAGGATATTAATTCACAGGGTTCATATACAATAAGGGGATATAAATATAGGGGAGGGTCAGGGTGGACCAGCAAAGGAACTGCATGCCAGGCATGCCCTAGTCTCTGCCTCCTGAATACATATATTCAGCTTCAGTGACTAAGTTAGTGTGGGCTATTTTGTTTCGTTCCTTACACCACAAGTGGATATTTTCAGCTAGGAAACATTGGAACTATCTGGTGAGACCAGATCAAAGTTCCACATAATCCAGAATTCATCTCTCACCAGGGGCTGACCAGCTACCTCTGGGAAGCTCCCAAGCAAGGGATAAATAAAACAGCCCTCTCCTGTCACTTCTCCCCAACACAGTGTGGTGTAGTGGCTAGAGTACTGGACTAGGATCTAGAAGACTCATCTCTGAGTCCCCACACTGCCATGGAAACTCGCTCGGTGAACTGGGCCCAGTCATTCGGTCTCAGCCTAACCTACCTCATCATAAGGATAAAACAGAAGAGAGGAAAGGACGGCATCAATAGCTAAATAAAACAAATATTTGGAACTCAGAGATCCATGCTGTTGTTCATGGAGGTTCCATTTAGCTATCATAGTCAATCACTATATATATACTGATTGTCGATGAATGTACTTTACTCTTCTTTGGTCCCGGTCACACGAGCAAGATAATCTGGGGGGGGAGTGAGGCTTTTTGCCCCAGAGCAAAATGAAGTGCAGTAACACGATCAGATGTTCCTTCGAGGCTTCGTGCTTAGGCCATCTGCCACCGATCACATGTTGATGATGGTGAAGTGTGGCTGGGGGGGGGAAGCGGCATGGCACGATCACACATGCAGTGATCACAAGCCACCGCTTCCCGCATTTTTTTTTCAAGCCGGAGTTCCCGCATGCACATAACGATGGATGTGCATGACCAAAGAGGTGTAAAAAAAATCCAGTGTGAAACGGAATGCAGACAGGCGCCAGATGCAACAGGATACCAGCACTTCCGTGATCCGCTCAGCTGTTTTACACTTTCTTGTGTAGCCCCTTTAAACTTAAATGGGGCTGCACAAGAAAGTGCAAAAAACAGCCTGCCACTCAGCTGTTTTTCACACTTTCTGAAAACCCCATTTAAAGGGACTGCAGACCCTTTCAACAGGGTTTGCAAGGCCACAAACCATGAACTGATTCAGTTCATGAACAAACCTCCTGTTTGGTTCCTGGTTCGGTTTGTGGTTCAGTCACGAACCACGAACTGGCACGAACCACATTTTTCTGGTTCATGCCCATCCCTAGCTACAAGCCATTGACACAATTCTAGTCTGAAAATGTGGAGATGCAAAAGAAAGATAGAAGAGCTACATTTGGTTGGAAAATTGGATAGCTAGAAAATGGCTATTGCTGCCGAACCTCCTAGTCTGAAGGAGCTCGACAATAGCACTGACACAGCTGGCAGTGATCCATAAAGTCTAATGGGGATTGCAACTCTTAATGGTAGCGGAAAGTGCTGTTAAGTCACAGTCAACTTATGGCAACCCTATAGATTGTTCAAGGCAAGTGCTGAACAAAGATGGTTAGCCATTGTCTGTCTCTCTGTAGCAATCCTGGACATCCTTGTTGGGTCTCCCATCCAACTACTAACTAGGGCCAACCCTGCTGAGAACTTTCAAAGATTGGCCTACCCTGGGTCATCCAGGTCTGGTCAACTCTTAATATCCCTTCCCTAATTCCCTGGTACCAGAGCTTCACCTTCCACCCTGTTCTGTGTTTTCCAGTGTTTCCAGAATAAGGTTCTTCACATTCTTGACTACGGCCCCACAGTCTTGAATATGGTATTGTCATAAATGCATGTATGGCTGTGCCCTCACCACATTTCCTACTCTATGGCAAAGTCCAAAGTCTGGTGTCTCAGCCATGACTATTCCATCTTGAGTGACTCTGTCAAGATGCTAGACAGAGACTAGACCTCATATACCAATGTTCCCTCTAAGATGAGTTAGTGTGAGCTAGCTCACAGGTTTGTAGCCTCCAGCTCACACATTTCTGTCTTAGCTCAGGAAGGATGGCTCCAGAGCAAACTAATTTATGCAGCAACCAAATCGCTCGCTCACAACTTTAATGCCAGTAGCTCACAAAGTATGATTTTTGCTCACACGACTCCACAGCTTAGAGGGAGCACTGCATGCGACCCCATCTCAACTTCGCTGATGCACACAAACCCCCCTCATCACGTTAGAGTGTGCTTCCAAGTGATCATTCACATTTGACACATAAACACTTCTTAATTCCTTAGCAATGCACGTGCTTAACTTTGCACTGGATTGTGGCCAGTTTCCCTCTACTGTGGCAGAAGCAATTAAGGAACTTTAATTTTCTCATTAAAAAGAAAAGGCAACACCTGCAATCTATGGAACAAAATGAGGGAGACATGGAGAGAAGCATCTGTGTGAATCAATATTAAAGCCATGATCATATTAAAGAATTGCAAGGCTGAAGACAAGCTGTTGATTGCAAGCAAATTGAATCATAAGGAGAAAGATTCTGAGCATGGTCTAGCACAGCTGAGGTCCAAATATAAAGCTCCCTCCCGGTAGTGCAAAGAGCAAGGTGTGCGCACCGAGCCGAGTTTTAAAAATGAGGGCATTTGGGAGTCTCACTGAGTTGCCCAGCCTGTTGGACTTTGGTCTGTTGGTGCGGACTCTTGACAAATGGCCTGATCCAGAAAAGGTCACATGCCCACAGAGGCAGGCTAGGTGGATGAGGACCTGCAGGTACAAATGGGTGCTGATTGCATTCCTTCCTCTATTTCTGGTGTTGGGTCTCTCTTAACCCAGGAATTGCTCCTATCTTGAGGAAACCAGGAGGCAAACTTAATTCCTCCCTTCCGGCTGAAGGACATTATAGGAAGATCCCGTTAGCAGAGAGGGCTAGCCCGTGTGGATCAGGGAAGGTCGAGACAAATGAGCATATTTTGCTTCACTGCCGTTTCTACCAGGAAATCCGTGCAACGATTATTGCACCCTTGCTTGGGAGGTTTTCTGCCTGCTCTGAATCTGAAATTACGAGGAAGTTCCTTTCAGACACAAATCCTCAGCTCACACTCCCCTGTGCCAGATTTCGTGCAGCATCACACAGAATTCGCAGGGAATTATCACAGAATGTAGCTGAATCATAAAATGTAGATGTTTTGCTCAATCTGTTCTGTGATTTTAAGAATGCATAGGCCATTCAGTAATTTTAAATATTGTGTATTTCCTAAGACTTATTAGATTCATATACATTGTTATAACTGATCTTGTGCTGGTCACGAACCGTAATAATAAATTTGATTTGACTTGACTGGCATAATCTCGGGGGGGGTAGAAAAAAGTTCTCAATGCATACGTGGTTGGATTGGGGCCAGGGTGCAAATAGAAAGATATAAGGAGGAGGAGGGGACTGACAGCAAGCCTCAAGTAGGGATGTACATTTGGATATTCCAAATATATCCAGAAATACACACACATATACCTTATATGCATTTTCTGGATATATTCAGGTGCTTGGATGGTATCTGGGATTTTACAGGATACCAGTAAATGGGTCCTGAAAATTTCCAGAAATATCTGGGAGTAACTGGGAACCAGTGTTTTAAGGCTCCCAAGGCTGGGTTTTTTTTAAAAAATTGCTGTGTTTCTGTGTTAGTGTCTTCTAGCCAAGGCTTGGTATCAGCTTGCCAGGTTACTTTGGCTTGGATTCTGTGCTTTGAAATTAGTCCTGTTGGTCTTGTAAGTTGCAACATTGGGTTCTTTACTTAAATTGATTTGGGTTGGATTCTCAGGTTTGATGTTGGCTTAGGTGCTCTGCTTTGAGATTATCTTGATTCTCTGACTGGACAGTTTTCTGCTTGCAACCTCATTTTGCTTGGATCCTCTATTTTGACATTGGTTCAGATTCTCTGATGTGATATTTGTTTCGTTATGCTTGTCTCCTTGCCCCAGGCTTCTGCTAGGATCCTCCTGGATCTGCATTGGTTCTTTGAGCTTGTTAGTTCTGTTTGCATTGGGAGGTTTTTGGTCAGAGGTTGCTTTGCTTGCTCTTGTGTATTTGATTATTCTTCATCCTGGAGAAAACTGGGAATTGCCCCCCCATAGGAAACAATGGAGAATGGCTGGGGGCACCTTGTTCAGAGACCCATAGAATTGGATCTCATGGTCCAAATCACTTGAAACTTGGGGGTTATTTAGGGGGAAAGGCACCCCCAGATATGCTGCAATTTTGGTGCCAGTTGCTTTAAAAACAGCTCCTCTAGCCTTCTGGAAATATTCCCCATAGGAAATAATGGAGCTGGAAAATATTAGAATTGGGGGGGGGGGGGTGAATCAAAATACCAAACCAGTATTTGGAACCTGAATAACCAGGATATTAACATTTTTTCAGCTCCCTGATATCTGCATCTGAAAAATACTGATTTCTTTTCTGTGGTGCGCATCCATAGCATCAAGTGTCTCAGATCTGGGGCCCTCTAACCCACGGGGGTGCCCTGAACATGGGCACACAGAGTCACGGCATAACCTGTTGCTCCAGAAGCAGAAGCTGACCTTATTCCTGAAGGTCAAAGGTAAAGCCCGACAGACCCTGGAGAACAGTGACTGTTCAGATCCCAGTGCTGGTTCAGATCCCCGGAACACAGTTCCAGTTACGTGTGACGAAGGAATGCAGCTCAGGACCAGCTTACTAATGATATGGAGAGGAATCCCACTTGACTGGAAGGAGTTTCCAGATAAAGCTATTTCTTGAACTTTGCTAAATGGTTCTCAGGGATGGTGTGGGAGTAATGAATCATGCCTGTACGTGATGCAATGGAGCCCAGGTCCACTTGAGCACTTTTCAGCCTTCCGGATGCCATGACAACATAAACATTACTTCACCTGTACACTGTTGCACTGCGGTGATATTAAACAGGTATGGGCAAAGCCATTTTCATGAACAGTTACTGCCGGTTGCTAACGTTTTACCCCACCCTTAGTAAGGGTTCATTTAACATTTTTATAAAGAAATCTGTATCTGAGCCATAGATATTTCAAAAGATGATTATCTGGAGGTTGGTGTACAGCTCAGTTCACACAGACAAACACAAATTGGGAGCCAGTGTACATGGGCCATGACGGGAGTGATATGGTCCCTACAACCCACTCCAGGCAACATCTTGGCTGCAGCGTTCTGTATCGATTGAAGTTTCCAAACGCTTCTCAAGGGCAACCCCTCAGAGAGCTCATTGCAGTAATCTAACCTGGAGGTTCTACTTTCCCCCCTCCTCTGCCTTTGCTGTTCTGTTGCTCTGCTCAGCAGGCAATTGTTTAAATAGAGAGTTAAATCTGTCAAAAATAAATTCTGTGGGTTTTATTTTAAGTCCTGCCATTCAGTGTTTGTCTGAGCAATTGTCTTTGCAGTGTTAATGGCTGCTGAACTATTTGGATCAACGATCTTTGGCACTTGTGCAATTTTGCAACACCCGATGCAAATTTATTCAATGGGTACTGGAGTAATTTGGCTCTGAGGCTGTGATCAGATGGGCTATGTGACCTGATTTCATTTCTTCTCCCCTATAGATAAAAAATGATTGTTTGGACAGTGACATCTGTCTCCCGTTCTGCAGTCATTGGTGGCCCATGCTCACAGCTGACTTTCCCGACACTGGAAAATAGCAGACCTTTATGGATTGAACTGGTCTCACCTTTATGGACTGAACTGGTCTCACTGCACAATTCTCTTGTGAAATCAAGTCATTTGGGAAGCTAGAGAGCATACTTGTGCCGGCGTCATTTTAAAGATTCATTTAGCGGTGTGCTGTCAGGTTCCCAGTCAAATCACTCTCCACACACACTTTGGCAGTGAATGCTTTATTTAGAGATATGAGATGCTGTGGGTTCAAGCTCTTTGTTAGGACAGATTTGCAAAGGCGGGAAAAAGCAAGATATAGGTAAAACCCCAAAATTCCATGCACACCTATGTCAGCATTGCTACAGTGACTCTGAAAGATATACAGTCACTATCTAGCTAGCCAGGCACAGTTTTCTCCCAGGACATTTCTCATGTGAAAGATGTCTTGAGGCCCCTTAGGAAAATTACCAAGCAAGTCTCCCTAACACACACTCCCCCCCCCAGGAATGCAATGGCAGGCGAGGGCAGTGGTAAGGATGCAGACTACAAGCAGTGTAAATCAAAGATGGACAATGCAGCCAGTTCAGTCAGCCCACCCCAATGGCAGATGCCCGAGTCTGACATGTGCACTTAAGCAGACCTTCACCCCATCTCCTTCTCTTTTAAAAACCTTTTAAAACCTTCCAAAGAAAGATGTCTATGTGTTTCAGCTTTTTTCCACCTACAGCTTTGCGGCACACATGCTTGGGAAAGTGGTTAATTGAAAATTTCAGATTTTTTTAGAGGGAGGGGTGGCAATTTGAGAATGACACTGTGACTCCAGCTTCACTCCAGGCTTTTAAATAAAAAAATTCAGCACACAGGACACAGGATGAGGCTTCTCTATTTGCTCCTCCCTGCTTTGAAACTTTTGGAAACTTTTAATTTTTAAAAAGCACAGTTTAAAAAACACTGCCTTCATAGCCACACTACAAATCCCAGCAGCCTCCTCCTGCAATCCCATTGGCCACCAGCTGCCAGGAATTTGAAGCAATACTTCCCATAAGCACATATGTGCATACTCAGGACAAATAATAAAGAAAAGCTCCCACTCAGCAGCTGCCATCTGATCGGTCCTCCATAGGGTAAGTGCAGGGTGAAGCAGGTTAAGGAAAGGATGTCTTTATCTTTATCTTTCAATTTCTACACCGCTCGAACCCTTCCCATGGGCCTCTGAGCGGCTTACACAACTTGTATCATCCCTATCTATGGGCACAACGTATTAGGGGCGGGACTACCTAACAGCACCCAGTGGGCTTTAGTTGACATGTCTCCAGCTCAGCTCGGCTTCGGATCGGCATCTTCCTTCTACTCTCTTCAGGCTCCTCGGGAGTTGGTGGGCCCGTTCATCGTGCTGATCGCAGTGGCGTGGCACTGGCTCTGTCCCTCAGGCTCCACCGCGCCTGCGCCAAGCGTCCTCACGCCTTCCGGGCTCTGCCTTCGCCACCGGTTCACCGCTAGATGTCGCATCTCCTTTTTTATTCCACTCGCCACCTCGACTATCACCGCCATTATGCCGCTCTGCTGTTGCTGCCACCGCCACTCGTCGAGCCATTGCTGCTGAGGTTTCCACCTCACCTCCCAATGGAGGAGGAGGGTGCTCCCTGCCTACTAAGGCAGGTACCCATTTATCTACTCGTAAGTTGTTAAGACTTTCGAACCGCTGGGTGGGCGGGAGCTGGGACTAAGGCCGGGTGCTCACCCCGGCCATGGTGGGTATCGAACAGCCTACAAGCTGTTCATTAGATGTTAAAGCAGGTGCTGGTTTCCCAGCACCCAATTTGTCTGTTCAAATTTCTCTGTTACAAAAAATAACAGAGGAATTAGGGGCGGGGCCAAACCATGCTACCGCTACTGTGTGACCACAGCCTGAATCAAAAAGACCCAGCAATTGGTTCATATCAGATCATCACAGTCTATCATGATACCTTCAACTGTCAAATAGTTTCTCAACAAAATTTACAATATTTGTCGTTCCTGCAGGGATATCTATTCCACAGTGTTGTATGGAGGGATGCCGGGCACTACCCAGGAACTGTTTGGAGGTGCAGACTGGGAAAGGAAAGAGTTGCTGATGCCACTGCCCCAGTGATGGTCTAGCAATCCCCAAAACTCTGTGGTGAATACAGAAATCTGGTCAGTTCCTAGAGTGTCAGGGCAGGGGAGTGACATCACTTCTGGGCCTTCAGCTGGTAGTGACGTCAAAATGTCAACAGTGTTCTTTCTCACCTATTTTCCTCACACTACTCACTGAAGTGAGGGTGGGCAATGGAGGGTGGGGGCAGGAGTTCCCGGGCCCTCAGCAGGCACCTGACAACCCTCACTGCTTTGCTGGGTACACACCATTTTTAGCAGACTTGATCTGCAGTCTGCCCCTCCACTTACAGGGAAGAGAGTTTCCCAGCACCCGACAAGAACTCAGTTCTGTGACTGCTGCAGATTACTCTCAATCAGTGTTCCCTCAAAGCTGAGTTAGTGTGAGCTGGCTCACAGTCTGTTAGCCTCCAGCTCACGCATTCTCGTCTTAGCTCAGGAAGGATGGCTCCAGAGCAAACTGATCTATGCAGTAGCCAAATCACCCAGTCACAACTTTAATGTTAGTTGCTCAAAAAGTAGAATTTTTGCTCACAAGATTCCACAGCTAAGAGGGAGCATTGCTCTCAATGACCCTTCAAAATACCTTTGGAGCCTGGGGAGCTGCCCAGTCTTGCCCTCTGGCCTCTAGTGTCTTGGGTTCACTGAAATGGCTGTGAAGGAGGAGGAGGTTGGGTTTATACCCCGCCCTTCACTACCCAAAGGAGTCTCAGAGCGGCTTACAAACTCCTTTCCCTTCCCCTCCCCACAACAGACACCCTGTGAGCAGTGTTCCCTCTGAGCTGAGTTAGTGTGAGCTAGCTCCCAGTTTTTTAGCCTCCAGCTCACACATTTTTGCCTTAGCTCAGGGAGGATGGCTCCAGAGCCAACTAATCTATGCAGTAGCCAAATCGCTGGCTCACAACTTTAATGCCAGCAGCTCACAAAGGAGAATTTTTGCTCACAAGACTCCACAGCTTAGAGGGAGCACTGCCTATGAGGTAGGTGAAGCTGAGAGAGCTCACTCAAGAACAGCTCTTGAGAGAACAGCTCTGCAATAACCTATAAGAACATAAGAGAAGCCAATGTTGGATCAGGCCAATGACCCATCTATGGGTTGCCCAAGGTCATCCGACAGGTGCAGGTGGAAGAGTGGGGAATCAAACCCAGTTCTCCCAGATTAGAGTCCACGCACTTAACCACTACACCAAACCACTACACCAAAAGTGCCCAGATATGCAAGGCCAACCAAGGATCCTGACAATGGCTGCAGCTTGCATCTTTCTGCCAGAAAAAAAATCTACTTATTTGTTTTTAGATTGTCGATCGGCACCCCATTTTCTAACTCAAAGTGGGTGACCAAACAAATAAAATATAAGGCAATTCCATTGAGCAACACCCATAACTAAATAAAATTCTCCCACTAGCACTTGATGTTTTCTTCAACTTTATAGGCTGTGTATAAATAAAGCCACAGTATGAAATTGTGGTGTCGTGAACACCTTTTCTCTTTTTTTTAACCGTCATCTCCCTTTTTACAATGCATAATGTTGTCCATCCAGCTATGAAGCTAGGGAAATCTGCATATACATGAATCTGGGATCAGTGGAGAAGATCAAAAGATCCTGGTATTGATCACAGAATTCCCCTTCTTGCATTGACATGATTAAACGAAATGGTATTGCAGTCTCTGAAAAGCAGAGATCACCAGAGGAAAAGGAGTCGCCTTCAGTGCCCACTTTGATATCCAGATCTGTCTTGAGGGCATGAGGCCTACAGACACATTCTGGTATGTAAATGGCCGTGTATAATGTAATGGCCCTTAAAAAGTTAGCATAATGAGCACTGATATCAAAGGGGATGTGAAAGGGAGGCTTCAAAAAGACCAGCTCAACAGGCCTACAGCTCTTATCAAAAGAAATTGGCTCAACACAAAATACTGGTGAATCCAGAAAACTCCACTGGGCCTCCAGAAGATGGTGGCTTGTTATGAAGATGTCTTGTCTCATCTACTTTGCCAAAAGTCACTTTCAGTGTAGGAAAACACATTCAGGCCAAGGTTGTTCTTGGCCCCAAAGAAGGCTTAAGTCCTGTAATCGAGACTATGCCAACTCTTCATCAACAGAAAAGCGGTAGTTGGAGGCCTGTACCAATTATGTAAACTGAACAAATTTGCATTTCTCTTATTCTGCATAATTTATTCTACATTCTTTACTATTTGGGGTCATTTATTTTGGTTTTGCTCGTCACAGGGACATGCAAAGAATTGTTTGAGGCACTGAAAGTCTGTCTCTCTCCAAACATATGCTCTTGTGTCTCTCTTTATAGCCCTGAGAGCTAGAACCTTGCTTTTCTTCAAAGCAGAGGTTCTCAGGACCCCAAAGTCGGCCCCCAGTACCTTCCTGTCTGCATCTGCTACACTCCCTTAGAACTGTGGCATATGCACAGCTTTAGAATCAAATTATACGGATTGCAAAGAAATTTGCTTCCAAATACGTGTGATTGGTTGTCACTTAAGGGCACAGGGAACAATCCTAAATACGTCTGCTCAGACATAGGTCCCATGTCATGAAGAAGAGAGAAGAACAGATTAGATTTATATCCCACCACTACCCGAAGGAGTCTCAGAGAGGCTTACAATCTCCTTTCCCTTCCCTTCCCCACAACAGACACCCTGTAAGGTAGATGGGGCTGAGAGAGCTCTTTCAAGAACCGCTCTTGAGAGAATAGCTCTGAAAGAACTTGTGACTGACCCAAGGTCATACCAGCAGCCGCATGTAGAGGAGGGGGGAATCAAACACGGTTCTCCCAGATTAGAGTCCGCGCTCCTAACCACTAAATTATGTAATGGGGCTTACTCCATAGAAAGTGTCCTTAGCCTTGCATCCAACATCACCTCTTCCTGTGAGATTTATGGAAAGGATGTGTGTGTTATATGCTATCAAGTTGCTTCCAATTTATGGTAGCCCTGTGAATTATGACCTTCAAAACATCCTATAATTGACAGCATTGCTCAGATCTTGCAAAATGAAGGTCATAGCTTCCTTACAGAATCACAGAATGTTAGAGTTGGAAGGGGCCTAGCAGGTCATCTAGTCCAACCCCCTGCACTTTGCAGAAGCATAACCAAAAGATAGCCCTACATACCTACAACATACCCAAAAGATTGTCATCCAGCCTCCGCTTGAAAACGTCCAAGGAGCATCCACCACCTCCCGAGGCAGACTGTTTCACTGCTCAACCGCTCTTACAGTTAGGAAATTTCTCCTGATATCTAACCGGTATCGACTCCCTCATAATTTCCACCCATTAGATCTAGTCTTGCAATCCGGAGCAAGAGAGAACAGATCTGCTCCATCTTTTACATGACAGCCCTTCAAATACTTGAAGACTGCAATCATGTCCCCTCTAAGCCTTCTCTATCCCAGGCTAAACATACCCAACTCTTTCAGCCTTTCCTCATAAGACTTGGATTCCAACCCTCTCACCATCTTGGTTGCCCTCTTCTGGACACGCTCGAGCTTGTCAACATCCTTCCTAAAGTGTAGTGCCCAAAACTGGACACAGTACTCCAGGTGAGGCCTGACCATAGCAGAATAGAGTGGAACTACCACCTCTGGTGATCTGAACACAATGCTTCTGTTAATGCATCCTAAGATTGCATTAGCTTTCTTCACAGCCACATCGCACTGTAGGCTCATTTTGAGTTTGTGATCAACCATAACACCTAGATCCCTTTCACATGTGCTGCTGCCAAGCCAAGTCCCTCCCATTCTATATCTGTGTCTTTGATTTTTTGTCCCTAGGTGTAGGACTTTGCACTTATTTCTATTAAATTTAATTTTATTTGCCTCAGCCCACTGTTCTAGCCTATCTAGATCATTTTGAATCCTGACTCTGTCTTCTTCAGAATTAGCAATCCCACCCAGCTTTGTGTCATCTGCAAATTTGATAAGCATCCCCTCTATGTCTTCCTCCAGGTCATTTATAAAAACATTGAACAACACCAGGCCCAGGACCGAGCCCTGTGGCACTCCCCTCGAGACTTCCCTCCACATAGACACAGAGCCATTTATAAGCACTCATTCGGTACAATTTTTCAACCAACCATGAATCCATCCAACAGTTGCTCCATCCAGCCCACACTTAACCAGCTTATCCTCAAGGATATCATGAGATACTTTGTCAAATGCTTTACTGAAATCTAGATACACTATATCCACAGCATTGCCAGAGTCAACCATTTTAGTAACTCTCTCAAAAAAGGAGATAAGGTTGTTCTGGCATGACTTATTCTTGATAAACCCATGCTGTCTACTGCCAATTAACTCATTCTGTTCAAGATGCTCACAGACAGAGCGTTTGATAATCTGTTCTAGAATTTTTCCAGGTATTGATGTCAAGCTGACAGGCCTGTAATTCCTGGGTCCATCTTTTCCCCTTCTTGAAGATTGGGACAACATTCGCTCTTCTCCCGTCTTCCAGCACAACCCCAGTACTCCAGGACATCTCAAAGATTAGAGCCAGAGGCTCTGAAATAACATCTGCAATTTCTTTTAGCATCTTGGGATGCAAGCCATCCGCCCCTGGAAATTTGAAAGTATTTAAGGCAACTAGATGCTCTCTAACCATTTCCTATTCTGGACTGGCAGTTCCTCCTTCCTTCATATGCCCTGCATTCTTCAGTTTGTATACAGCTCACCCTACAGTTAAAGACTGATGCAAAGTGAGAGTTGAGTAATTCCACTTTGTCTTCATCCCTTGTAAAGATTTGACCATCTTCCCCCAGCAATGAGCTTACCCCATCCCTGTTCTTCTTTTTGCTCTGAACATAGGCAAAGAAATTTTTCTTGTCATTTTTAGCATCCCTCGCAAGCCTCAGCTCCATCTGCACTTTAGCCTTTCTGACACCATCCCTACAGATTCGAGCCTGCTTCTTGTACTCACCCTCAATAATTTGGCTGTCCTTCCATTTCCTGTACATTTCCCTTTTAGTCTCAGCTCTTCAGAGAGTTCCTTGTTCAGCCACCTCAGCTTCATTACCCTTGACTGAGTCAATCCATCTCAGGTCCGGTCTTCCTCTTTTCCTACTGCCTTCAACTTTTCCTAGCATTATTGTGTTTTCCAGTGACAGTTAAGATAGGACCACTATATTAACAACCAGATCCTTTTAGTAATGTCTATGGGGCTTAGTCCCAAGGAAGTATTCTTAGGATGACCCTGTTAGTTAGCTGGTTACCTTGTTCCAGCATTACAGTGCATTGCTGTAGGTAAACAACATCTGCATTGAAACACTGTGTCATTATGATGTGTTCACTTTGCTATCCAGAGCCAGTTTGGTGTAGTGTTTAAGTGCGCGGACTCTAATCTGGGAGAACCAGGTTTAATTCCCCACTCCTCCACTCGCAACTGCTGGATTACCCTGGGCAAGCATAGTTCTGACAATAGGTATCCTTGAAAGGGCAGTTCTTGAAAGAGCTCTCTCAGCCCCACCTACCTCACAGGGTGTCTGTTGTGGGGAGGGGGAGGGAAAGGAGTTTGTAAGCTGCTCTGAGACTCCAAGTGAAGGGCAGAGTATAAATCCAATCTCCTCCTCCTCTTCTTCTTGTTCTTCTTCTTTCCAAACTACTGAATATTGGATAGGGAAAGAAGGTATGAGGAGAGGAACAAGTAAATGGGGTCCCTCCCTCTGGTTTCAGGAACAGGACTGCCCTTATGTAAGGGAGAATGGTAGATCCCTCTCTCTGGTAGCACAGTGGAGGTGAGGACAGAAGCCATGGCAGTATATGGGGTAAGAAGGGATTTTGAAAGGACAAACTGCCACAGGAGTTATACTCTTGAGCAGAACACACAGTAGACAACAGCCAACTAAATTCCTATTAAGGACAAACTCCTAAGGTTGCCAATCTCCAGGTGGGTACTGAAGATATCCCAGAATTACAACTGATGTCCAGCCTATGGAGATTAGTTCCCCCAGAGCATATGGCTGCTTTGGAAGATGGTAACCCAGTGGCTAACCATCATTATACCTTACCTTCCTAGGCTCTGCCCCCAAATCTCCAGAGATTTCCCAGCCCAGAGCTGGCAATCTTACTGGACATTTTTCTCCATGTGGTTGGCAACCCTATCCCGAGCCCCAAACTCTCCAAGATAATTCAAGGCCTGGAAATCCATCACATTTTTATCCATCCCATCCTCCCAGGAGCTCATGGATTTCCCCTTCTCCATTTGATTCTTGTGTGAACTCTGTAGAGGAGAGAAGGATGAGCCAGGTCACCTTGTGAAATCCCATGGCAGACTGGGGATCTGAACCCTCATCTACAACATGGCAGGATGTAGAAGCAAATGTGCCTTATTAACTGTGAACTGTTTCCAGCTCAATACAGAGCAGAGAGGTCCTGTGTGGTCATGGATTTCCTCAACCCAGTTGATGTATTGTCCCCCTTTCTTTCTCTGAATTAGATATTGTCTATTCAATGTTTCCTTTAAAAAGAGTGATTAACACATGGAATTCACTGCCACAGGAGGTGGTGGCGGCTACAAGCATGGACAGTTTCAAGAAGGAATTGGATAAACATATGGAGCAGAAGTCCATCAGTGGCTACTAGTCACAAGGTATAGATAGGAACTCTCGGTCTGGGGCAAGGGATGCACGGTATTCTTGGTGCTGGGTAGGGGGGGCAACAGTGGGAGGGCTTCTAGCGTCCTGGCCCCATTGGTGGACCTCCTGATGGCACCTAGTATTTTTGGCCATTGTGTGATGGATTGGACGGGCCATTGGCCTGATCCAACATAGGCTTCTCTTAAGTTCTTATATCCCCTCTTACCTGACTGCCATGTGTTGTTCAGCTCACTTACTTGAATCATCGGGACTACTGCATTTGGATCCAGTTTGGTGTTTGACACATTTAGTTTGTCAAGGCTATTGTACCTATGACAGCAGGTTAGAATTCTAGTATTCAACAGATAAAAGCTTTCCATCACTACATCTCCAAGCTGGGAAAAGCTTCACCTATTGAATATCTACATTGCAGGTGTTACAGGCAAATTTCTCACCATTGAGTCACAACCAACTCACAGGATGTCAGGCTAGAGATGAGCAGAGGTGGGTTGCCATTGCCTGCCTCTGCATAGCAAACCCAGTTTTCCTTGGTGGTTGGCTCCCATCCAAATGCTGACCATGGCCAACCCTGCATAACTCCCAAAAATTGACAAAGCACTATTTAAGCTGCTCGAAAATCAAGAAGATGTCCCATTATTCCACTCTGGTCAGAAAGAAAGAAAAAAGACTTGCATATTTAGCACATAGAGACAATAAATAAACAGATACACTTTTTAAAGGGGGATTTTAACTGAGGCTATGGCAGTTGATACAAGCCCTCTGCAGAGGTTTTGTGCAGTTCACATGAACGGAGAGCACACACAATGTACATATATGGGGGTCGTACATCGGTCCCTTCAATGTACACGATTTGCCTTCTCCTGTGAATTGGGCAACATGTGGGTTTCCATGTGGTTATGGCTTCCATTCATGTTGTCCAGAACCTAGTTTTTCCAGGGCTCTGGTTTTCATGAATTGAAGTTCTAGCTGCATGGGAAATCCATACCCTAATGGTGACCACTGATGTGGTGCTCCTGATACACATGGCTGGTGGACTCCTGGCTTACATGAATGGAATAGAATGTAAAGTCTGCATAGGTCTTTACTTGTATATAAATCACATTTTTAAACTTCATTTAAACCCACGTTCAAACCCCCATTGGGGACCCTCATACTCTTCCACTGACATTAGGGTCCCTTACTTCTGAGTAAATATGCTTGTAATCAGAGTGTCAAAAGTGTGTAACAGGGATATTTCTATTTGGAAAAGTTTACTATAGAAAGGGAAACTTAGCTTCTCAGAATCTATTTTATGTCTTCTTCCTTTCTTCACCCACCTCTGCTTTTTTAATGTCACCGTGAGTGTGAATAAACTAGTACGGGCATGCAAATTCTGCTTGATTAATATCTCAAATACTCTGCATTTGTTTGCACTCCAAGAATAAGAGGAGAGGAGAGGGTAGAGGATAAACCGCAACGATAATCATCCTTAAAAAAAAAAAGTCCTGAGAGGGAAAATCCCAAAAAGGAAAATTAGATTTAAATGCATACTGTAATATAAACCAGTATTTGTACACTAATGGGTTTTGTGTGCTATTCTGCAGCCAGGAAACGACACGAGACACATCTGTATAAAATACATTTCCAATTTAACCAGTCTGGAATGACCACATTCATTTTCTAGTTCATTGCAAGGGTAAGTAATATAATAAGCACAATGTATTCACCAAATTTAATAATTTAGCATGCTTGGTTAGTTAACTTGTATTAACCAGGGATACAGTCAAAGATAGACGTTCCCCTCATCTTGCAGTGGCGTGTATCAACAAAAAAAAAAAAAAGACAGGGAGGGACAAAAGATACAGAAAGACAGTTTCCTTCTTTTGTTTTTCTGTAGAAATGGGTGTATCTCCAAAATATACTGCAGACTTTTTTAAAAAAAAGTAGATTTGGGGTTAGTCAAATGAATAGGTTTGGGGTAAAATAAACATGCCTCACTTTAATTCAGAAAAGGAAGCCTTGCAGAGCAGTAAACGTCATGAAGGTGAATTATAAAGCCTGTTTTAAATGTTTCTTGAGGGATACTTCCACAAAATAAAAATTAAGAACAAGATAACCAACCCGATCCAACGTTCCTCTCGAGAGAAGAATCCCATTGATATTAATGAGGCTCTGATCTAAGAGCAGGAAACGGGATCAGGTTCATCGCAAGCAATATATTAGGAGATAAATCTGGCTCGTAATTAGCCGGCAATCCAGACATTATGGAGTTACTTTCTTCGCATAATGCAGGAAATGTATTCCGTAGAGATCCACTATGTCATTTCCATAGGGGATAATGTTAGCCGCAGCTGAAGGGCCAGAATTTAAGTTCATGAAATATGCATCTCAGCCCAAAAATCAAATTAGTTAAAAACAGGTGTAACTATTTTATGGGTTTCATGTTTCTTCTTGGAGGGCGTAATCATCATTCAAATGGCAAGAGGAGAAGCGATTCAAAGGAGGGACTCTCGTTCTATATACTTGAACTGCAAAATGAGCAGAACAAAATATGGCCGTTGCCGCCTCATCTGGCTCGTATTTGTCGGAGTCCGTTGAAATAACTCTCAGTTCTTCCACGTTGTCCCTGTGCTATCTGGGTCCCCCTCAGCTGGCATGCAACTTGAATAGATCCATCAGCTCAGGAGTTTCCAGTCTTCTAAAGGTTTTTTTTTTTTGCTATATTCCACCAGCATGCAAACGAGAGGTTGTCAGTTTATTCTACTTCAACCAAATGGCGAGACAATCATATAGCCGCCAGCACTGTCCGCTTTGTGGACAATTGATCATTTCTCAAGTGGGGTACAACTGGATTTTCTCCCAAATGTTCTGCTCTGAATGATTTTGATGTCATATATTTGTCATATATCTGATGTCATATGTGTTCCGACTGGAAATTTGACATCTGTATTTGACATCCTGTGAGCCTTTATTTTGGTACTGAATAGTTAGGTAAAGGTAAAGGTTCCCTTGCTCGAAAGCCAGTCAAATCCAACTCTAGGGTTACGGTGCTCATCTCTGTTTCAAAGCCGAAGAGCCAGCACTGTCTGAAGACATTTCCGTGGTCATGTGGCTGGCATGACTAAACATCAAGGCGCACGGAATGCTGTTATCCTCCCACCGAAGTGGTACCTATTTATCTACTTGCAATTTCTTGCTTGCGAACTGCTAGGTTGGCAAGAGCTGGAACTAGAGACGGGAGCTCACTCCGTCATGCGGCACACTCAGGTCTTGAACTGCTGAACTACTGACCTTCCACAGCCTGCAGTTCAGTGTCTTAACCACTTGAGCCACCGCAAGCAGCATGCAATTAGGGCTACCAGATCCAGGTCAGGAAACTCCTGGAGATTTGGGAATGGAGCCTTAGGAAGGACAAGGACCTCAGTGGGGCACAATGCCATAGGCAGGGACCACCCTCCAAAGCATCCATTTTCTCCAGGGGAACTAATCCCTGCAGTCTGGAGTTGAGCTGTAAATCCGGGGGAACCCCAGGTCCGACCTGGAGGCTGGCATCCCTACATGCAGGGGTATTTCATATTTTACTTTTTTGATAGAAGCTAGACAACATTGTATTGAGTTTACCAACCACCGGGTTATGAGATTACATGTATTAACACCTTCCAAAAGCAAAATAATGAAGATGTGCCTTCATCTTTACTGTGCTCGATCTTCCCATTCTGAAGCTTTTGAAAAAAAAATCACATTCAAAACTCTGAAGCTCGAAGAAAACCATCGGATCCTCCCTTCAGTGGTAATGGGGGGGAGATCCATACAGACAGCCCCCCCAGCCCCTCCACAGATTCCTTTGCCAGATAGAGAAAAACAGGTTTGTTTTTTCCTCCAGATTAAAGAGGAAATCCCTGAGAATGGCACAATTTGTGCTTGGAACGGGCACCATGTCATGTATTCACTCCACCTTAATGCCGGGGCTTCCTGTTTTTCCATGGAGGAGAAAATCCCTGTGTGGAAATATCCTAAAATAGGCTAGCCTGACATGTCTCACTTATGGGATTCAGAAGACTGGCAAAGACCTTCCTTCATAGGCCAGTTTTAAAGGGTTGATCCTGGCGCTTTCTCTCTCGCTCGCTCTCGCTCTCTGTGTGAGTGTTTTGCATTGAGCCATTATACTCTACGTTAGCGTTTTGTCACTTATTCATTTGTGTACTGTATTAACTGTGCCATGTATTCTGTTGAGGGGCAGAAGAAATATAATGTGTGATTGTAATGTTTAGACCTAGAAATTATAATGAAAGGACAGCATAATTACAGGGATGCTGGATAGTGCTGAAGTGCCTTGGCAACCTTCCCATTTTGTGCCGTGCAGAAGGACTCTTGGCTGAATGTTTCTTCACCACAGGATATTGTACAGGATGTGTGAACAGGCTCTGGGAAGAAGATGCCTCCTCACCAGATTTGGTAAACACTGAAACATTATTCTACACATTGGAGCACTCGAGCAATTTGTGCACCTTCAATTATTTTAATTAAATCTGGTTCTATACAGTTCATGATCCGAAGGAAAGCCCTAATTTGCATATCATCCCTCATTTGCTAATTCTCCCCATAATTGTAAGTGGATGAATCTGCATTCTACACAATAGAGGTGAATAAACTGGGGAAAGGAAACCCAAATCTGTTTCTGCATTTGGTGCATTTCAGAATTAGATCCCCACAGTTGTTTTTCTTGGCTGAGTAAACAAGCTGACTGCTGGTCAGATTTCATGTGAAGTAGTTCAGTGAGATTTCAACAAGTTTTAAACACTCATATTTCCGGGGGCAGGGGGAGGTTGTGAACATTTCACATTTAGTATTTCACATTTAAATGGCCTCTGAATAAAATAAGAAGGGTTTGTCTTAAGATCTCATTGTAACACGTCAGTTCGGTGTAGTGGTTAAGAGTGTGAACTCTAATCTGAGAGAACTGGGTTTGATTCTCCACTCTTCCACATGCAGCTGCTAGTGTTACCTTGGTCCAGTCACAAGTTCTCTCAGAGCTGTTATCTCAAGAGCAGTTGTGTCTGTTGTGGGGAGGGGAAGGGAAAGGAGATTGTAAACCACTCTGAGACTCCAAGTGAAGGGTGGGGTATAAATACAATCTCCTCCTCCTCTTCTTCTTTTGTATGTGTCATTTTAAATAGGGTACTGATTTTAATTGTAAGCCAACTTGAGCAGGACTCTAAAGAGGCAGCATAGCAATTTCATAAATAAATGGACCTGTTTCCTTCTTCCTCCAACTTATAAGTCTCTCTTCATGGGCCCAGTTCTAAATGGCTTTAATTTTAATTTGCAAGGGTTTTTAAGATTGGAATTTTTTGCATATTATCAAAGTTGTCAGCAATTTGTGAATAAGAAAAACAGACTGTGGATCTAAAAACAGATACAACGGATGAACTTTCTGGTGTGGTAGCCAAGGTAGAAGTGTCCTTATGAGCTGATTATATCATATATACTAATTCCAAGCTGCACCACAGAGTATATGACCAATAGATCCATAAAATGGAGCTAGGGAAATGGGGAGGATCTCTACAAACCTGAAGGAAGTCCTAAATTTGCAGAAAAATCTAAAATCTTTAAAAAGGGGAGATTAAAATCCCCCAAAATAATAGAAACAACACCTGTAGCTTTTTAAAAAAGAATTCCACTGAGCTCTCAGTGGCCATTTTGGAGGTTGCTAGGGTAACCACAAGAACATTGCTGAGCTTTCCAGTTCTTGCTTTCTGTAAAGCAAAGCCATGGCTGGACCAACCTTGGCCAAAACAGTCCTGGGAAAGGGTCCTGTCCCTCTCCCCTGTTATCTCCCCTGGTGAAGAAGAACTCACCAGGGATGGGCCCAACAGCAACCACTAGAGACTCACTTTCCATATAACAGCCTAGCTCAGCTGAGGCAGCCAACATGCAATTGCACACAGCCTGGCCCAAAGACAGCCACCACACAGCTCAGCCAGACTTTTCCCAGGGAGAGGCTGCCAAGGGGGAGAAGGAGAGAAAGCTGAAGACAGGGGTGCAGATAAAGGTAGGTTGGCTGGGGGGTGGGGAAAAAGAGAAGGAATTAGGAAAATGTAAGAAGCTTTGTGAGCTGTCAGATAAGGGAAAGAGGGCATAATCAGGGAGGTGATGAAGGAGAAATAAGATGACTACCACAAGTTTTATTTCTCTATGTCTGTGGTTTTGTCTGAGTTCCATCTGGAGAACCAGATAGTATTCATTAACTAGGCTTTGCTGTGGTGCCTATTCTAGTCTAAGTATGCTATCTATCCAGCATTGAGGTTTTTTATTAATAAGGGTCTGCAATTTTTTTCTGGTATTTTTTGTTTTGGTTCTGTTGGACCCCCAAAAAATTCAGGATTCCCAAAAAATCCTGGATCCGAATACTGGTAGAGTATTCGGATCCAGAATTTTTTTTTAAAATCCTGATTTTTTTTCAGGTCTAATAGACCCGAGAAGAAAAGAAATGTGGGGAAATGCACACCCAAAGCTGAGCCAACAAGCAGCAGTCCACTCCCTGCCGGCACAGCTGATCCTTGCGCTGGCTTCTGCAGTCCCTTTAAACTTTAAAGGGACTACAGTAGAAGCCTGACAAACAGCTGAGAGGTGGGAGCAGTTTTCGGATCTCCGCTGTTTTTTGAGTCTACTCAGTAATTCCTGAACATATCTGGGATTTTTTCAGGATTTTTTAGTTTAGTTTATTTGGTTTGGTTTTCAAGAAAAATCCTGGATACCTTTGGGATGCCAAAATATACACAAGAAATACTGATAAGGTATTTTGGGGGGTATATTTTCAGCTCAGGTAGATCTGAACACATACTCCTATTGATTAGTGTAATGAGAAGCAGGACAGTTGGGTCTGATCTGTAGTTATGATTTAGTGATGGGGGAATATGTATCTCCAAGCAGAGCAGGTTCAAGCACGCGGAATAGTAAATGTTACTTCCTTTCTCCGGCTGTGTCACTTCAGAATGCTGAGGTAATAATGTTTGACTGCTCTCTACTATGGAATCAAACTCTGCATGTAGAAAGCTTGCAAATGAGATAGAAGACTAGGCTAGAACCACAAGGCACTAGCTTTCCACAAGCAAAAGTCATCAGATGTGGGAAAGCATTGGAACGTGCCACCCAACTGAATGGGAAACTAGATCCATGTATACATTATTATTCCAGCGTTATTTCTTCGCTACAAGCATTCAAGAACAAACACAATTTGGGGGTGCATTCTGTTCCAAAGCACAGAGTCATTTTTCAGTGTTTCTACTAAACTGGGCAGGAAGGCATCTAATCCCGTAGGCCTGTACAACTGTACCATATTTTGAAGCAAGGAATTTAAGAAGTATGACTACAGCAGTGCACATGTAGATATGTTTTTGTTGCTTTGGAAGAGAAAAGAGGCAAGTGAATCAACATCCACCCCAAGGAAGGTCTTGAAACCTATATATACTAACATTTCCTAATTATACTTGCTGATAGCACGCTAAAGTCAACAGCCCGGTGCCTTTCCAAAGAGAAATTGCTGAACAGACCTAAGCTATTTTCTTTGGAGATGCTTCAGTTCTACAACTGCCATGGTAAGATACTTTTACAGTGCAATCCTAAACAGGTTTACACCCTTCTAAGCCTATTGACGTTAATCAGTTTAGAAAAATGTCACTGTGCTTTGGATTGCATAGTTAGTCTAGCCTTCTTGGCCCCGACAGTTAGCTAGTGACATTCTGCCAGTCTTCCTTAATTTTCTTCCCTCAGCTCTTTCTTTTCGTTCCAACTGGGTATCTTTTTTGTTTGGTCTTAAATTACACCAGTGTTCCTTTTGCCTCTGCTCTCCGTCAGTTCTCCTCTTGGTCAGGTACAGATTCCACCGAAGGAGCTGAAACAATTGGTGGGGGCATTATATTAACAGCCAGCTCTTGAATACAGGACTTGGCAGGAGACCTAATCTAATCAAAGTGGAGAAGCTGGAAAGAAATTCCTTCCAATTTCCCTCGGAAAGGATACGATTGGATGCAACATTTAGTGCTCCATGTTGTTTCCCTGGACTTTTTCACAATGCAAAACCAAAAGTTGATTTAAAATACATGCAGATTTCAGGAGCAACCCCGTCCCATATATTATGAAAATTTAAATATTAAGAAATATATAGGCTATAATATGTGTTTATCAATAGAATGCTTAGGAAATGTATATATTCAGAAGGAATTTGCAATGGAATGTTTCAAGTTATACAGAGACACGTTTGCAAGTCTTTGGCAGAGAAATTCTGGGCGCATTCAATAACACCCAGCTGACTGTGTGGGCATCATTCAACAGCCGTCTCACATCACATAAACATTTGTAAAGTCTGCTTCCCAATCATTCATCTACATATTTAACCCCTCTTGACAAATAAACTGAGCGAGATGTGAAAACATTGCGTGCATCTCATAAAAAATGTTAGATTATTTATATTAATGTCCTGCATTTGAGCCGTCTGATTCAGTCTTTCAAAAACACAGCTATATGCTGTTGTTTTCTTTTACATTAAGATACAAAGATTTTTTTAAAAAAACAGACAAGCTGCATAAAAGACTCAATTCAGCCACTTTTGTTCAACTGTTGGAATGCTGGACTCACAGTTGATCGATCGGGATTCAGAACCGTGCTCTGCAATCTCTCTCTCATATGTACAGTGATGTGCTAAGGGGTTTTCTGGTGGCTGCAGGTGGTCGAGCTTTCTTGCATGCAGATGTATGAGGATCCCAAAGACATGAAGAAGGACAGGGCAAGCAGAAAACATGGATTAAGGAAGTGATAGGGTTGCCCACCTCCTGCTATTACACTTTATCTCCAGACAATCAAGATCTGCTCCCCTGGAGAAAATGGCTGCTTTGGAGGGGGACTCTATAGCATTATACCCGGCCGAGATCCCTCCCTCCCCTCCCCAAACCCTGCCCTCCCCAGGCTTCACCTCCAAAATCTCCAGATATTGCCCAAACCAGAGCTGGCAACTCTAGAAATGAAGGATAGAAGTGTGACCTTTGTGTACAAAGAGAACACCAGGCCCAAGGAAGCAGAATAGCCTGGAGAAGGTGGTTTGGAAGAAGTAGGGCAGAGGGTTAAAGATACCAAGAGAGAGAAATGGGAGAAGGAAGCAGAAAACTGAGAATAAGAACAGGCACACAGGTGAGCATCACTAGGATGTGCAGAGGTAAGAAACACTGAGGTTTACATACGGAATTGAAATAGCTAGTCAGATATTTGGCAAGAGGGCCCATAAACCTTTGAAGGACACCAATGCTGGTGTGGATTTTTCCTCGAAAAGTATAATGCTTCTGCTGCCCGCAGGAAATGTTTCGAAACAGATTCTCTTTTTTATTTAAAAATTATTTTCTAAATGCGTATACAAAGAAGAAAAAGAATATATACACATCTGTCTATCTACCTAACTGTCCATCTATCCATCTATAATATATATGTGTAAGACAAACACTAAGGTTATCACCAAACCTGGGAAACTGTGCTGGGTCAGCCAGTCACCATGGATACCATGCACTGGAAACTGGATACACAGTCCAAAATCAAGTCGAGCAACAAAGCTGAAGGTCAGAAAGCCGGGAAATCAGTCAAAGGTTGCAGGAGCAAGGCACGGAGGCTAACAGCCAGGATCAGGTCTGAGTATGCACAGTTGCTTCCACGCTGAGGTAGGTATGTGGGGGTGTTTATGACCAGGTCCTCCATTCCCTGGGAGTCAATCTGCCAAGACTCACAGCCCTTCATGCTGCTGTCTGGCACTCTTCCTTCTCTCTTGCACATCCAGCCACTGGAGTGCCTTGTGTCTGGGACACGCAGGAGAACTAGGCGGGGATTCTGGCCTCGGGGTGTCTCCACCAGGGGGTGCTGGGCCAGGCTCTGGATCAGTCTCTCCCTCTGGCTGCACCTCCTGTGCAGCTGCTGAGGCCTCTTCTCCCTTGGGTGCTGTTCAGGGCTCCTCTTCTGGGCCGACTCCAGTGGAGGCTGGGTTATTCCATGCCTCTTCCTTATCTGAGGAGTAGTCAGCCTCAGCAGAACCAGTACCCATGACAAAAACATTTTGAATATAGATCGAATATGAAGTCCTGCCATAATATCTTAGTCAGTAGGAAGGGACATTTAAGAATAGAGAGAAAAGGTAATATTATGGATAGATAGACAGACAGACAGAAAGATAGATATAATAGCCTTTGGTGGCAACCCCTCCAGAGGTGTTCCCACTCCTGCAGAAGTCCAGGCAAAGATGGTGCAATCCTGTCTCCTGAGAAGGAACTGCTGACTCAGAGGTCTGCTCCAGCAAAGAGGTATAGACTTCAAGCAGGATGATTTTGCTTAGCCTTCGCCCTTCCAGGTAGGTAGTTTCTGGACTCCCTCTCTTGGTTGGGGTGTAGAGCAACTTTCCTGACAGGACGTCACTCAAACACTTCATTGAGCTATTGGAGTTGGGGGCTCATACACTGTTCCATTCACACACTGCCACCATTTATCCATATCCTAAACATGTATAGACCAAGACCTTCACTGGTGTATGTGTGTATAAGCCCAAAGGGTTATACAAAACAAGACGTTAACTTTTATTTATGGTATGAACATAACACTGAAGAAAGTAAGATAGAAGCTACAACGTTTTGCTTCCACTGAACTTTTGAACTGTTCCCCTAATCCATCATCTTGAATCTAGTGTTATAAACTGATTCTTTTTAGTCAGCTAGCTTTAAGGCAACACTGGCCTCAGCTTCATTCAATCAGACACACTGTTTACTCTCCTAGGCTGCCCACTCCCAACTGCTTTCTTAACTGCCATTTTCGAACTGTCTCTCCCCAACGTTCTGTCAGCTCTCATTGGCCACTCTTAGGAAGAGGTAGAACCTCACCTGTCCATCACAAGGTGGTCTTATTCTGAGAGCCTGAACCTCAAGAGGAGTCCAAGTTGCAAAGAAAATGCAGAATGGACTTTCCGTTAAGGTCTCTGGGCCCAGATAGACTACCCTGAGACTGGAATGACAGCCCCCAAAATGGAATGACAGTCCCTAACAATAGAATCTGTGCTCTCGGACTGGACTATTATTCTATCCTGGAGGCTGTCATTCCAGTCTCAGATCACTTCTGCTACTCCCATGGGCAGGGCACCTGATAGTGAAAAGCAATTAAAGGAATAAAAGAATAAGCTGTTATGTTAATTTGCAACTGACTGTCATGGATTCTCTTTGAGCATGAGCATTTCTATCCAGTTCCTCTTCCTCAGGTTGTTTTTCATTTAATACATCTGCCACTACATCAGTATTGGAATTCAGAGTCTCCAACAGTCTCCAGCAGTCTCTTTGTATCTGTAATTGTTCTAATGGTAATAGTAGATGGTTTATACCATGCCAATAGCAAAAGGAAAACCCAATTTATAGTCCATTTTGTCTTTTGCCAATCTTCTAGTCAAAAACTGAAATTCTTTTCTTTTTAGTGTCAGGGCTTATATGTCAGGAAAGATTAACACCTCTTGCCCATCTAATCTTTAAGCCAGGATTTGATCTAAAAAAAATTCCAAGATTTTATTTCTAGTGGAGATTTCTATAAATTTTACCAGGATATCCCTAGGCAGAATTTTTTTTCCTTAGCTATTTTACTGTTTCTTCTGAAAGACACATCTACTTTAACTACTTTAAATAGTTTTTCAGACTAGGGCCCACTGCCCCCTCTTTCAATCCACAAATTCTTAGTTAGTTTTCCCCTTATACTCTATTTCCTTTATCTTCTGCAACACTCTTTTATTCTCATCTTCTACAGTAATAAAATCCTTCTCCAAAAGTTTAAAAGCATTTTCTAAGCATCTGTCTTGTTACGAGATTCCTTGAGAGCCAGTTTGGTGCAGCTGCTGGTGTGACCTTTGATCAGTCATAAATTCTTTCAGAGCTGTTCTTTCAAGGGCAGCTCTCAAAAGAGTTCTCTCAGCTCCACCTACCTCACAGGGTGTTTGTTGTGGGAAGGGGAAGGGACTGCCTTCAGTGGTGAAGGGTGGGGTATAAATCCAATCTCTTCTTGTCTTCTTCAGTTCCTGAAGTTCTCCAGCGTAATGTCTGCAGTTCCTAAACCATTTTCAGGTCTTTTTGCACCTTATCCTCTATTTTTAGAAACCTCTGATCTGTTTTTTTCCCTATCTCACCTACTTTTAGGGATATATCTTTCTTAAGCCCCTTGATTAATTTATTGAAATGACTAGATCCTGGTTAGAATAGATTTTGAACATCTTCTAGCGTGGGCATTATCCCTTCCTCTGCTGCAGAGTTCTCTCTTTTTTTGTATCTTATATTCATGCTAGTTGAGAAATAATGCCTAATATCTGCAGAGTGGGGCATTTTTAATTCGAACATAATTCCTTCTCTCTGAAACTCTGAACCTCAATCAATCCACTATCCCATGGTTATAGCTCACTTCAGTGGGTGCCATCTGTATAAATGTAACAGTTAATAATGTACTACTATCATTTTCCCCTGCCAAAGTAGCTACTTAAAGGAGTATATACAGAGGGAAGAGCACTACTATGATAACGTCACTGTAACTGTCAAAATCCAAATAGCATCCATGTAACCAGGACGGATGACAAGCCTTCTCAACATAAATCCCTTCTGATAGCAGCATGTCACATTCAGATATTCAGATCCTCACTAACCAGAATGGATAGACATTCAAGTCCTCCCAGCAGCAGCAAACTAAGTAGATAACTCCTTCCTACAGCAGTAAATAATTAGATAAGTACTCTCCAGTAGCAGCAGGTAAACGTTCAATCCCTCTCCAGCAGCTGTAGGTGAACACACAGCTTTCCTCCAGCAGCAGATATAGACTCAGGATCTCTCCTGATGTGGCAGATAAATACTCAGATCCTCCCCAATGGCAAAAGGAGGATCAAGAAGTTATTCCAACCTTATTGGCTGACAATTAAATATTCCAATCCACCCAACAGCAGCAGACAACTATTCAAGTCTTCTCCGGGGGGTAAAGATTCAAGCCTTATACAGCAGCTACTGACAATCATCCAAGTCTTATTCAACAGGCAACTATTCAAACCCAACCAAAAGTAACAGATAAATGTCAAAGCCCTTTCATAGTAGCAGATAAGTATCCAGGTCCAAATCAGCAACGTCAAGTAAATATTCAGATCTCACCCAGCAAGAAGAGTGCAGCAGGTAATGTTTGCTCATAAGAGCATAAGAGAAGCCCTGTTGGATCAGGCCAGTGTCCCATCCAGCCCATCACTGGATGCAGAGGCAACAGCTCCTGAAGACCATGACTGGCTGGTGATTAGAGCTAATTACATGGGTAATAAGTGAGACCAGAGAAGGGGGTGTGTGTGCTTGGGATTGCCTTGACAGAACATCAGGAAAAGCATCAGGTAAAGACCAAAAGCTTTAATGCCAGTAGCTCACAAACAAGAATTCTTGCTCACAGGACTCCACAGCTTAGAGGGAGCATTGCTGGATGGTGATTTGGGGGAGGAGGTATTGACTACAAGGTTAGGTAAGGTGGAGGTCCATTGTTTGGCTTGGACTATTGTGGGTTTGGTTGATTGTGGGGTTTGGTGCACTATAAATCTGCTGCACAGATGGTTAGATCCTCCCACAGGTGGAAAGAGAAACCAGAGTAAGCTGTGAGATGTGCTTAGGTGGCCAGGGATTACCTGTAAAATGGGGAGGGGGGAGGTATGCCGGCGGGCAGAGAGTCAGGTTTAGAAGGAGATATGGACATACTCGATCCCCTTCTAGTCTCCTTCCCATCCCAAAGAATGATGATGTGCAGACCCAGGCTTCTTTGCCCTCCTTTTCAGTGTTGATGTTGTGCAGCATCAGATCAATTATGAATAAGACTGCCTCCCTTGAAGAATTTATTAGGAAAGGTAATTTTGATCTGATCTGGCACGCTTGACTAGGTGGATGAGGATGAAGTGATGGCTCTCACTCAGCTGACTTCCCCAGGATACTCATGTCAAGGAAAGCTGGACCTCCAGTTCAATTCCTTGTTCTTGCATTAAAACATTGGTCCAGGCTTCATATCAAAACTTAGGCCTGAAACATGGGGCAAGAGTTCAAAGGGAAACATCTGGGGTTTGTCAAGAGAAAGTTAACAAGTCTGACTTGGTGCCTTTGAATAACAGTGACAAGGAGCCCACATTATTTGGTCAGCTGGAAGGGTTTGGCACCAACACGCACCTCACTTCTTTCTTCGATAATTTTATTTACACTATAGAGAGAAGTGCCCTGTCATAAACTGCTTCTCTGCTGACCCATCTATTGTCACAGATCTATATCAAAGGTAATTTTGTTAGTCTGATTTTTAGATTGGCTAAAGGGCCCCAGCCTATGCAAATTTTAGACTTTAAGAAGTTTAGCTTTCCTGTTGTTAGTTGGAGCAAGCAAGCTTCAGCTGTCCTGGAGGCAATGGGCCAACCCTCTCATAGGTTAGGCTTGGGCCTGGCACACAAAGAGACATGGAAAGAGGCTTGATTTCACCCAAGAGGAGTGACCTATAGTAACTATAATTTATTTATTTATTCAATTTATTAACGATCCTCCCCATTAGGATCGCTCAGGGTGGTATACAACCTAATCAGATAAAACATTGCATAAAACAATTTAAGAACAGGCCAGTTTGGTGTAGTGGTTAAGAGCATGGACTCTAATCTGGGAGAACCGGGTTTGATTCCCCACTTCTCCACATGTAGCTGCTGGTGTGACCTTGGGTCAGTCATAAGTTCTTTCAGAGCTGTTCTCTCAAGGGCAGTATCTTAGACTGAAAGCATCCACCTACTGGTTAATTTTTAGTGGAAACTCATTCTGTAAGTAACCTACCTTGCAGGTTTGGCTTTCTTAAATTAATCCCCAGTAAGGTTAGAAGCTTGCCCCTTGGTTTCTAACTGTGTGGGTAGCTCAAGAGGCTGGTGGCAGACTTCATACTGGTGAGTATGTGGACATCCCCCCTGGGTTTTGTATTTTTGAGCTCTGCCCACCCATAGCAAGGATCCCCTGAATTTGGTATTCTTGACAATGTATTTCTTCACAGATCTAACCCCATATCTTCCATAAAAATCCCATGTCCATAAGAAAATTTAGGGAGCAATCCTAAGGAAGTCTGTTTGGAGGAAAGCTCCATTCTATTTAATGGTACTTACTCCCAGGAAAGTGTTCTTAGGATTACAGCCATAGTGACTCCCATCATGAGGTCATTTCAACTCCTATTAATGGCAGAATATTCAGAACTAAATTCTATTGCCAAAAACCCACATCTTCCATATTGCCCAACAATAACACCTAAGAGGTACTACTTGGTGATATGTTTATTTTGCATTCATTGCCAGGTTCCAAATACATGCTGCCTCTATACTTATTTTCTTTTTAAAAAAATGTAACCTTCACTGAATCTGAAGCATCCACTACCCAGAAACACAATATCTGTTTCATCTAGAAGGCCAGTGGTAAGTATAATGTTGGAAGAATGCATCTTGCCCATTCTATCAGAGACACAACTGAATCAGAGTCAAGCAACCAAAAATACCACAACAATGAACAACACTTTCAGTTCTGATGGCACAATGGTAGTGACAGGACTCCAGGGTACAACTGTATTTGGCTTTTTAATTCGGAACTTATTCATGGTAACAGCATATTAGGGGATAACCATACCAATGTACTATTATATATACATAGTATATTGTACATTATATATAATGTACAATATACTAAGGGGCCACAGTGGCTCAGAGGTTAAGACGTTGAGCTGCAGACTAGAAGGTCTGTAGTTTGGCAGTTTGAGACCTGAGTCCCATGTGAGCTCCCGTCTCTGGCCCCAGCTCCTGCCAATCTAGCAGTTTGAAAGCAAGAAACTGCAAGTAGATAAATAGGTACCACTTCAGTGGGAAGGTAACAGTGTTCTGTGCACCTCAGCATTTAGTCATGCTGGCCACATGACCACAGAGAAGTCTTTGGACAGCACTGGCTCTTCGGCATGGAAACAGAGATAAGCACTGCCCCCTGGAGTCGGATTTGACTGGCTTTCAAGCAAGGGAAACCATTACCTTTACTTATACCAATGTAAGGGTTCTTGGTTTCTTAACACAGATTTGCTCTCTTCTCTCCAACTGGAATAAGTGGTGAAACTTTTGGATCCTCCAAAATCAGCACTTTAAAGAAATGAGCAGTCTAAACACTGCGGACAAGAAGTGTACTATATTGAGAAACACCTGCAGGATAAAGAATGTATACAGCAAAATGTGTGGGGGATGGGGGTATGCTTTGCCAGATCCAGGTTTGGAAACTCCTGGAGATCTGGAGATGGAGCCTGGGGATGACAGGGACCTCAGTGGGGTCCCTCCAATGCCACCCTCCAAAGCATCTGTTTTCTTCAGGGGAACTGATCTCTGTTGTCTGCAGATGAGCTGTAATTCCAGGGGATCCCCAGGTCCCACCTAGAGGCTGGCATCCCTGTGTTAAACAAACCCTTACTTTGTCTCCTATGGTATTCCTGAAGATCACTTGAGCCAGAGGACCAGGATTTTGGAAACCTCAGTAGGCTGCACAGTAGTAGAAGGAAGCAGGGAAGTCCCGCTCCACCAGTTTTACTCCACTGGTATTGCCCTGGATCTAACCTGGTATATTCTTTCTCCTCTCGTTCAACTTTTTGGCTGTACTTCTCTGTTCTGTGCCAACTAGGCCTGCTGAGAACATCCTCTGTTCTAAAAATTATTCCATTTCAACCTCTGTCAATCCTGACTCACTGAAATCAATGGCCCAACTCCTACATGGAGCAGAATTTTTCCCTCTTTTCAGTGAGCTATCCTGACTATAATGATTCTAGGTTATCTGCTTTTAAAATGTGCATGTGAGTGATTTAATATTCACTCAGATATGAAGCCACAGAGATATGACCTTAAGAGATCTTCTCTCTATGTTTATTTTAGTCTTTAAATTAATTTTTGCTATTTAAAAAACACTGTAAGAGTAAACCAACAAATGGCACAATGCTAAAAGCAGAAAAGGAGAAAAGTACAGAATAGTAAATTCACAAAAGATTTTCATCCTCATCAATTTATTCAGCTTATATGACCAGAAGTCTTAAGCGTAGTTAAAATCAGAAATACAAATATACAGTCACTGAATAGGAATACATGAAAATGCAATGTTGTAAAACTAAAAGGTAGATAGAAGATCATTATACTTTACAAAATTGATAATAACCTTAGTATTTAAAATTTACCATTAAGAACTAAGGAATGAGAATCAAAAGTCTTATGGTTTCTTAACTGCAGATAACAACACGGGGTCTCTCCTTAGTAATGTGAATTTTGCATGCGAAATGGGAAAAAATAGTTTAGAACTGATTATTAATGTTTCAGTGAGATTATGATTGCCAAATATTTCCCTACCAAAACAGTTATTTCAGATTCAGTGTCCGCCAGCAAATAAAAGCCCATGGCTCCAATGGCAGATGGTATTTAAATAGGATAGGATATATCCAATAGGATGAACGATTTTAAATAACAGAAGTCTTTAGGAAAAAACTTTCCAATCTTACTCTCCATGCCTCTGAAGATACTGAGAGTGGGCTATTGTTTCACTTCACTAATAAATCATAAAAATAACTTCTATGTATCTGCACAGTGACAGTAGGAACAGAATAACAGGTCGTGTGTTCTGGATTTGCTGTTTCTATACTGCAGCTTGAGAAAATCTAAAACCTGTTCCACTGGGACAAGATATCACACTAAGGCTGCAGTTAGACATGCCTTTAGATCCCGCTTAGCTGCAAATGCTTGACGGATCTAAAGTGCACAATCAGACTGCAACATCTGGGAAAGGTCCCACAGTCATCAGCAACCCGTGCTGTGCCACCACAGAAATGGAGTTAAAAGACACCAGGGAAAGTCCAGTCCTACCACTTGCCAATGGGCCATGGATGGATTTTCCCTAGTCTGATCACTCTAGTGTGCACTCAGTCCATCCTGACTTGGTGCCAATTTTTCCCCACTTAGTGATATGTGCATAACAGCTTATTTGGTCCATGGAGAACTTTTCATGTGGGAGTTTGATTTCTCATTTACGTGCATGTACACAAAAAGGCAAAAAAAACACCTCAACCCACTCACCTGAACATGTTGTCTGATTGCGCAGTGACGGGCTGTGCCCGCAGCGAAATGGATTATACTGGGATGTGTGATTGAGCAATTCAGTGCCAAATACTAACAAATGGAATAGGAGTGCTTCCTGACCACACCAAAGGGCACATCTGACCACAGCCCATATGACATTCCTATAGGAATAGACTCATTCTGATGATCTCCTTACCACTTCCAAAGTTATTTCTCACCACCATTTGCTGAAACTGATATTCATTATGGGCAACCAGATAAATCTATACTACTTTAGACACATAATAAGATGTGTATTGGAATAAAATGTTAATTATTTCTTTGGAATGTTCACAATCCACCTCTCCCCTCTATAAGGTTCAGTGACGACTTCCAGATAAATGCATGAAATCATAATTCAACAAACCCTAAAATACTGAAACACAAACAAAAATCAATGTACAATATATACAATGCACCAGTGTTCCCTCTAAGCTGAGTCAGTGTGAGCTACCTCACAGTTTATTTATTTATTTATTATTTTCCATTTATATCCCGCCTTGCCGAAAATCGGCTCAAGGTGGCTAACAACATTCGATCAATAAAACAATGCGTTAAAATATACTAAAATATACATTCTCCCTAGCATCCCAGAACTAACAGTGCTAGACAACTGATCAAGCTGATGGCGGCCTCAGTTTACCTTCCCCTCCCCAGCGGCAATAT
The DNA here is from genome assembly GCA_029375565.1 of Gekko gecko. NCBI lineage: Eukaryota > Metazoa > Chordata > Lepidosauria > Squamata > Gekkonidae > Gekko > Gekko gecko. The sequence goes on from JAPDNY010000010.1 coordinate 18,163,765, forward strand.
CCACATGATATTCATCAGGCCATAGCATGTTTCGATGGTAAATCTGATCAGTGGCGGCTCCTAATCAAAGGCCTGGTAAGCCTCCGGCTCATACATTTTTGTCTTAGCGCATTGAAGGATGGCTTCAGAGCAAATGAATTTATGCAGCAGCCGAATTGCTTGCTCACAACTTTAATGCCAGTAGCTCACGAAGTCGAATGTTTGCTCACAAGACGCCACAGCTTAGAGGGAGCATTGGCAGTGATTCACAAAAGCTCCTACCCTGCCAAAATTTTTGTTGTGCTACTGGTCTCTTCCTCTTTTCTACAGCTACAGACAGACTAACATGGTGACCCATCTTTCCTCTATATATCATCTTGCTCTTACTGCATTGTCTTATGCCTTTATGATCTGCTTTCTGTATTGTGGTATGTCTTGGACAGTGTTTTGTTTTATAATTCTGTAACCCGAGTAATACTGCATTGTTTATCAGATGTCTTATGCTGTCTGGGCTGATTCCCCACTCCTTCTCCACATGGAGCCTGCTGGCTGACCTTGGGCCAATCTCAGTTCTCTCAGAACTCTCTCCACGCCACCTATCTCCTCACAAAATGCCTGCTGTGGGGAGAGGCAGAGGAGGCAATTATAAACAGTTTTGAGACTCCTTAAAGTAGAGAATAGCAAGGTGTGAAACCAACTCTTCTTCAGTTCATGTCGGATTGAAGACAGCTTACAAACATATTTATACCACTCTAATAAGAGGGAAATCTGTAATCAGCACTTGGAAAATTACTGGTTACTAATCACAAATACCTTCGTGCAACCAATTTTCTTTGTTTCTCATAAATAAGTGGAATTGGGTGATTACAGCTGTTCTTCATATAAGCAACCAATATTTTGACGTGGTCTCCCCAAGTAGTTCTAATAGAAATGTCTTTCCTCCAGCTGAAGAGAACTATTTCCCCTCCTTAACCTCCAATCATTTGTTTATGTCATGTTTTATCAGCTGAAAGGGAAAAATGTGGTACTTGATGTGAAAAGGAATTGTAACACTAAAGGGGGCCCAGACAGTTCAATGATAAGGTAATTTAGAGGGCAAGAGAAAAGATATGCAGATATAACGGTAAAGAGCAAGAATCTGCGGTTTTGTAGATAAAGCTGAGACATCTCCCCTGGAGACTGTGGGAAAGAAGACACGGAGTAATTCTTTTGGCATCGCTGCCAATCAGAGGTAAAATTCAGCCATGGTTCAACAAGAGCTGCAGACACATGGGAAAAGTGAGACAGACGGAAATAGACAGAAGATAAGGGTTGTTAACCCAGATATGTGTAACAAGAAGACACAAAATGTGAAAGGAAGGCAAATCTTTTAATACTGTCATCATCTTATTTTAAAAAGCAGTAATACAAACAAGAACTTTACATGACAACTGCCTGTTTTATAAAATAAGCCTACATTTAGATCCCCCGTATTGGTGACTTTGTGCAATCCTAAACAGAGTCCATGGAAGTCAACTCTACTCAACTGCAAGTCCTGTTGAAATTAATGACACTATGTGGTTGTGGTCAGCATCACCCAATACCAATTTCAATGGGACTTAAATCAGCTCAAAAACACTTTCAATGGAGTGGGGCATGAATCTATCCCCACCTTTTGGAAGACAGCAAAGACGGAGGGGGGGTTTTGTTTGTTTTTTTTCCTCCTTGCCCTGAATCAAGAAGTAAAGAATGCCAGAAGTAAAGAGCCAGTTTGGGGTAGTGGTTAAGTGTGCAGATTCTAATCTGGGAGAACCAGGTTTGATTCCCCACTCCTCCACTTGCAGCTGCTGGATGATCTTGGGCAAGCCATAGTTCTGTCAGAGCTGTCCTTGAAAGGGAAGTTCTTTAAAGAACTCTCAGCCCCACCTACTTCACAGGGAGTCTGTTGTGGGGAGGGGAAGGGAAAGGAGTTTGTAAGCCGCTCTGAGACCCTGAGTGAAGGGCAGGGTATAAATCCAATCTCTTCTTTGTCAGCTATGCAGCTGCCATGGCTGAGGAGGGGGATGCTGGCTGTGGGTGCCTTGTCTCTGCCTATGCCTGACTTGGAATGTTAAGTTTCGATTCTCCTTGCCTCCTTATCTTCTTGCGGCTTAGACCTGTGGTCTTGGGGCCTTGTTACTCTATTCTCTGGGAATTCTTAGCCAGTAGCTTAGGTGGGCTTTTGCTGTTATTCTGATTGGCTCTGGTCCATCCCCCTGACCCTTTTGAATCTTGTATATTATTCAGCTATGCTTGCTTATTTTCATTTCTGGCACTGAATGTATATGCAGATGACTTGCTTTTACTGGCTCCAATAAACTTTACTCCTTTGGAAAGAAAGTTGTGGGGATTGCTTGCTGCAGGACTCTGACCTTCTTCTTCTGGCCCCACTGCTGGACCTCCTGATAGCACGTGGTATTTTTGGCCACTGTGTGACAGAGTGTTGGACTAGATGGGCCATTGGCCTGATTCAACATTGGCTTCTCTTATGTTCTTATGTTCTTCTTCTTCTGTGCTGTCATCTCTTGGAAAGAAGAAGGCTTCACAAATTATAGCATGCACTGGTTGTGCCTAAGGGTCTCACAACATGTAACTGTCAAACAGGAGTTGTAGATTCTCAGTTCCTACTCGCAGGGCTTCAGCCTTCCTCTCATAAAGTGGTGGTGGTAGTGCAGGTGGTGATGGAGGTGGAGGAGGAGAGGAGGAAAGTGGTTTCCAAGGCAAGAGACAAACAGTGGTGGTTTGCCACTGCCTGCCTCTGCATAGTGACCGGGGTATTCCTCAGTATTTATTTATTTAATTAATTAATTTATATCCCGCCCTCCCCATGAAGGCAGGCTCAGATTCCTATCCAAATACTAGCCAGGGCTGACCCTACTTAAGCTCCCAAGATCTTACTAGATCGGGCTAGCCTGAACCATCCAGGTAAAGGTAAAGGTAAAGGTTCCCTTGCTTGAAAGCCAGTCGAATCCGACTCTAGGGTTGCGGTGCTCATCTCCGTTTCAAAGCCGAAGAGCCAGCGCTGTCCGAAGACGTTTCCGTGGTCATGTGGCCAGCATGACTAAACACCAAGGTGCACGGAACGCTGTTACCTTCCCACCGAAGTGGTACCTATTTATCTACTTGCAATTTCTTGCTTTCGAACTGCTAGGTTGGCAGGAGCTGGAACTAGAGACGGGAGCTCACCCCGTCATGCGGCACCCGGGTCTCGAACTGCTGAACTACTGACCTTCCAAGAGCCTGCAGTTCAGCGTCTTAACCACTTGAGCCACCGCAGCTCCACCATCCAGGTACCAGCCAATAAAGCAATATCCAAGGTGAACTCTCACCAATGACCAGTGTCTTTCAAAATGAACACTCAAGTATACATCTTTGGACTAGAATTGAGTCACTGATCCTTCACAGAGCTTTGCCACTCGCTCTTGAAAATGGCTCTCAGTCCCATAGCTTTACTCATGTCAGAATCAGTCCCTTCGATTACACAGGCTATGGTTCTTAGGAACAGCTTTTCTTAGGAATGAGAAAGGAAAGTTTTCCCAAGATTGTACTGACTAGATCCTACTGGATACCCTCAACTGTGATTTGTGGACGTCACCTGAACATCAGGAACCCTGTTTATGAGCAACAAGAAGTCCATTTTTATTAAACCTTTTGTCCTCTGTGAAAACAGCGGTACTTCCATTACAGCAACCTTTAAGGTGAAAATGTTTGCCTTCTTTAAAAATAGCGCCTCCTGAAACGGAGGAAATGCAGCCCCTTGGTGAGGCATCACTCTGTGCGATATCTTTTCTCCTATAAAGAGTGATGTCTTTTGCTTAGATTTCGCTTCTCCCCACCCCCTGCCCCAGCCAGAGTAACTTTTATCCTGAAAAGGGACCCCCATGAAAAGACTGCGGAGAACAACTTAAAATATCTTTAAATGTTACATAGTACTGTTATGTAGTATGATTCTTTCTAGTCTTTTAAAAGCCCAAAGATAAACTCAAAGGAGCTACAGAAATTCCAAAACCAAGAGAAACACTTCTTACGGATGAACAAAGGCAGCTCGATACCTAAAGAAAAGGATGACATTTGCAAGGAGGTTGTTAATATAACATTGGCTAGACAGATGTGAATGAGAGAAATGCCAGGGAAATAATTACGGGCAAGTTTCATACATCCACCTCGAGGTCTGAATGACAGGCAGAACCAGGATTATAAAGGCAAGTGTTGTTAAGTAAGGATTCTGTACATCTTTGGCATTTCCAAATTTGATAGCTCAAAACCAACAAAGAATCCTGTGGCGTTTTGAAGTTTAACAAATTCATCAGGGGGGCTGTTTGTGGGTCAGAGACCTCTCAGTCACTTGCTTGAAGCGAGCTACAGCCCACAATCAGATCAGATCATTTCATCCGTAAATTATTGTTGGTTTTGCTGCAAAAGAAGGAGAAGCTGTTGGATTTATACTTCGCCCTTCACTACCCGAAGGTGCGTTCAGATGCTCCGTTTGAACCGCTTTCGGCACGCTTCAGTAATGGATTTTATGTGCACGTTTACACACCCAACATCTGCACACTGTCCCCAGCCGTTGCTTTCCGGATCAAACCCCCTTTAAAATGGAGTACTTTGATACCAGGTCCCCAAGTGGTGTTTTCCTGATTCTCCGGTTCTAGCTGCACTTTTCTGACGTCTGATCACTCCTGCGGTGTCGAGCCACTTCCGGGTGCTTCAACCCCCTCCCCTCTGGAAAGCTGCTGCGGAAGCCCAAGGCTTCTGCTTTTCGTCTGCCATTTTTTAATGCCTCGGCATTGTGCGCATAGGCGGAGCTCCACTCCTAAGTTAATAAAAACAAAGTTTAAATGGTGCCTAGTTTTAGCGTTTAGATGAGTTCGGGATCTCACAGAGGCCAGTCTGGGGATAAAAGTTTAAAGGGAAGTGTGGAAATTGCTGTTCTGTGCATGCGTGAAAATTTTAGTTCTACAAATGGCCGCCTGTGCACATGCTCAAACTGAGAGAGAGAGAAAAACACTGACACACGTTCCTGCGTGTGGATGGTGGGAAGCGATGTGGCTGCGCAGCGATCTGGAACAAGGAGGTGAGTATGATCACGATTCTCCAGGTTAAAAAAGAACACGTTGGGACCGGAGCAATTTAAACCGCTCCCAGCACGCCGGCTGACTGCACCCAATTTTAGAGTGGCTTACAATCTCCTTTCCCTTCCCCTCCCCACAACGGACAGCCTGTGAGGTAGGTGGGGCTGAGAGAGCTCTCTCAAGAACTGCCCTTGAGAGAACAGTTCTGAAAAAAGTTATGACTGACCCAAGGTCACACCAGCAGCTGCATATGGAGGACTCCCAGATTAGAGTTCATGCTCCTAACCACTACACCAAACTGGCTCTCAAAGTGTACATGGGCCATGTTCCCTCAATTCTTTCCCCCTACTGAGTGGAGCAGTTCACCTCCTGAGCAGAACAGAAATGCTGTAATCTTAAAATGGGCAATGGGGCAGTGCATGACCCTGCGTGGCTCCAGAGTGCTGCTGAGCAGGGCTTCCTGTGTTAATGAGCAGCCGCTCACATGCACAGCATAGAGGGAACAGTGGGCATGGGTCTGCAAACAGGGAAAACTTGGGAATCAGTGAAAGAAAGATGGCTGCAGCCAGGGAGATGAAGAACTGTAAAGATTTCCTACCAAGAGTCAGACTAAGTGTGTTTGCTGGTTGTTGAAAAATGAGGTATAGATGGGAGTTAAGTATGTTTACAAGAGGAAAACTTCACATTACCAGTTCCAGAAAATGTGTATGACAGATACTTAAAATGCTTTGAAGAATTATGCTGAAGAGGAAAAAAACAGATTTACAATGGATTTTTTTGGGGGGAAAGATAAAGAAATGTGTGTGTTTTTTTAAAACTGAAGCATGGAAATAAGAAGATTTGATGCATGCATTAAGCCAGTGCTGAGCACCAAATTATTCCCTAACTGGTCCCCACAAAAGCTGTAAAAACTGACAAGTATTGCAAAAGATCCATGCCACAAAATGGGAGGTAAGTGACTGGAAATCTGAGTTATCAAAACAGCTGCCTTAACCGGGGAGGAAAGGTTAATGTACAAAAACAGACACACAAAGGAATGCTTTAGTAATATCTGGGGCCTGCTCCCTCCAAGATGAAGGAAAAAGGAAAATGACAGTGAACAAGAAGCTGTTTCTATTTGATGAGGAGGCTTATGTGTTATTTACTCCCCCCCTTTAGCTTGCTCTCTGCTTATCTTTATGTTTTCACCCTCATATCCCTTGAGGAGGTCTTAAGCATGTGGCTGACCTCTCTGTATGAAGTGTGCTCAGGTGGGGCATGCTAGGAATGCTGAGGGGAGACTGACTGTGCAATACTTTAATTTAATTTATTTATTTACTTATGTACCACTTCTCTTTGGCTAAGAGCTTGAAGCACTTTACATTAATGAACAAGTATATCAATTAAAACTGGTACAAAAATATATCATAAATATACAGTACAATCCTGCGTGATTGTATAAAATAATACAAATACATAAAAGCAATCTAATGCCATCCCTAAAGCCATATGAATGCCTGCAATTACCATCAAATATTACAATACCCACAAGCCAATTATACTTCACAGTAAAGAGACATTCTATACTATATTATATTATTATAATATTATACTACGGAAATAGATTCAGGTGGGTAGCCATGTTGGTCTGAAGCAACAGAACAAAGTTTAAGTTCACTGGTGCCTTTAAGACCAGCAAGGTTTAATTCTGGGCACAAGCTTTCATGTGCATGCACACAAAAGCTTATACCTGCCAGATTCAAAAGCAAGTAGATCCAAGCATTCTTGAGGCTAAGAAAAGCTTTATTGGAATACAGTGCTAAAACCCACAGCAAAACGGTTATTGTCAGGAATGGCGGGATGTGCAACTCAGGCATGGTTATAGTGTGATGCAAAAATGCAGCTAGCAAATGATCTTCAAGCTCGCGCGCAGGAAACTCCCGGCAGGAGGGTTACTTAATAGTCGGGAGACAACTCCCCCCACCCCCTCGGCTTCACAGGACTGGAAAATTCTCATAGACTCAAGAATAGCCCAAAACCTGCATTCAAGGCCACTGTGATAACACCGAGCAGTAGCGGAGAAGCTCCCATGTTACAGCAAGTATACCTATGCAAGCGCAGAAGCAGGGACAAGATAGGGAACACAGAATAATGGACACAGTATGAAACATGAACCAAAGAGTCATTTCTGACAATACCCAGAATTAAACTTTGCTGGTCTTAAAGGTGCCAGTGGACTCAATCTTTGTTCTACACAATGGAAAGATACTCCAGTCTGGCCATTAAAATCAATTGGATTAAAATGGAGTAACTCTGCACAGCACTTCACTTTAAGTGTGGCAGGATGGCTAGATGGGGAATTGTTTAAACCTCTTGAATACTGGTCAAAAGTGACTGCAATGTTTATTTCAAAGGGATGGAAATATCGAAATATTGTGTGAATGCTTACTACAGTAATGTTTTTTCATTAGCTGCAATGCATTGCTACTGAAGGGAAGAGAAAGAATCAAAGAAGCCTACAATATACTTAGAATATTATTGGTTGCCTTTCTTACTGTTTTGCCGAATGCATTTCCGTCATGGGGCAAGAAGTTGTGTAAAGGCTGTTGAAATCCCAGACAGTGCCGAGTTTCCAAGTAGGGTCATATGGGATTACTTACACAGAGAATTTCTGATATCAAGGCCAAGCACTCAGCTATAAGAATTCTCGAGAGCTCATCTAAGTCCCTTGTGCTGCTGTGCCTTGTTCCAAAAAAAGCAAATAGATCCTTATGGGATAGCCCCATGCCCTTTCTCAAACCAAAACAAATCTTACAGGAATCAGAGTCCACCTCACAGTCTCATCCTGACTCCAGTACATCCCCTCTTTGTGTCCTGGCTTCAGACTTCTAGTGGAGAGTTTGTTTTGTCTTGAAATGGCTGGTCCCTTGATGATCTAATCTTGAAGCTATGCTGCCAGAGCACAAGACTCTGAAGGATCTCCGGTTTTTTCAAGACCCTCATTCATCAGTAAGTGGAAGGTCGCTCCGTTCCATCGCTGGTGTGATTCAGTTCCTGTCTTTGCCACAACAAAGAATGAAGCCACTCAACACTCCCTTTTTCTTTTTTCTTTTTGGTTCCAACAGCCTGTGAAGACCTGCACAACAGGATCAGCTAGTTGTTTGCACAACACTACACATATTTCGGTATTGTACAATTCAGGAATTACAGTAAACAAACGTATGGCAAAGGGTACATTGTAAGGGTTGCCCGCGCAAGTTGTTCAGGTAGCATGCAGTGGAGTCCTTCTCTTCTGTTCTAGCCTTTGCTCCCCTTCTTCTCCACATCTGAACCAGGACTCTTGTCTCTGCCTCCCATCATCTCCTTGTCTATGAGAAACCTGTGCTGAAACCTAAATATCTTACAGACGATTTCCTGCATCATCAGATTGATTCATGCCGTGTATATCTGCATAAAATTGGCAGTGCAAACAGATATGTGAAACTGTCTCAATGCATTCGGAGTTACAATGGCAAAGTCTAGCCGTATATGCTATATTATTATCTCCCATGCAAGATTGCTGATAGCACTACCATCAGCAATTTTTGCATGGGAGATATAATAATATAGCATATACGGCTAGTCTTTGCCATTGTAACTCTGGATGCATTGAGACAGTTTCACATATCTGTTTGCACTGCCAATTTTACGTAGATACACGTTTTAGATATTTAAACCCTATTTTAGCCAACATGACTGTCTTCTGAATGACCCCGCTACTGAAATATCAGTGAAGGTAGCCATGTTTTTACAATCAGCTATAAAGCTACATCAGGAAAAATTACCAAAATGAGCAACACTTTGTAACAAATTGTTTTATGTAACATTATGCAATATTATGTAGTTTGCAAAATACTTGGTTTTATATGTGTGTTTTCTTATAGTAATCCTCTTTTAAGGTATTGTTTTATGCCAATAAAGGCTGGCTGGCTGACTGATTGACTGACACTATTTAATGTCCGTCACCCCCAACCACACAACTCTTCTTTGAATTCTTCTTTTCTCAGTATAAGGCAGCTTCGTGTATATGGTTATAGTTTCTATTTGAAGTCACTCATGGCCACATGAGATATATTTTACCCATTATGCAAAGTTTTGGTAAAGGTCTCTTGAATTCAGGGTTGCATAATACTCCCAACAATAGAACAGATATGAGAAATTCTTTCTATTTAATTTTAGGGCACTCTCCTCCTGCACACATTCGAATGCACATATTTTTCATTGTTAAAGATTCCCTTAATATTATGGGATGTAGCATAATATGTAGCAAACAGGAAGGGCCCCTCGCGTTCCTGGCTGCTTATGCCAAGGTCTGAAAGCCAGGATTCCTGAAAACTGATTAAGGTAGTTTTATATTTATTTTAACAAGCTGAAGCAATGTCTTTTCAATTACCAAACCCCAGATGGGACACCATCTGTTAGTATATGGCATTGGCTCTTAAATGACTGTGTACATCTGGGAGAACATGACTTCTTATTACAAAGAACAAGAGGATTAATATGATTTTTAAAAGTGAGGGGTGGTGGCCGGTTTTCATTGACATGGAAGGTACTTCCATTTTGTGGTGCGGGACATTAGATGGATTGAATATGGGGAGAGAGCCACCTCACTTTGCGTGTGCATACACGCGTGCAAAGAGAAGTGAAAGACTGAAACAGTTTAAAACAAGATACTGCTTGGTGTTGAAAGAGAGTGTTATAGGTACTGTGGACCGCCCAAAAGACAAATCAGTGGGTTCTAGATCAAATCAAGCCTGAATTCTCCCTAGAAGCTAATATGACTAAACTGAGGCTATTGTACTTGGGTCACATTCTGTGAAGAGCAGGCTCACTGGAAACGGCAATAAGGCTAGGAAAAGTGGAAGGCAGCAGGAAAAAAGGATGACTCAACATGAGAAGTCCATGTTTTGTTGTTGTTGTTCGGTTGCACAGTCGAGTCCGGCTCTTCGTAACCCCATGGACCACATCACGCCAGGCCCTCCTGTCTTCCGTCATCCTCTGGAGTTTGCTTAATTTCATGTTCATTGCATCAATAACACTGTCTAACCATCTCATCTTTTGCCGTCCCCTTCTTGTGTTACCTTCAATCTTTCCCAGCATCGGGGTCTTCTCCAGTGAGTGCTCCCTTCTCATTTGGTGGCCAAAGTAGTTGAGCTTCAGCTTCAGTATCTGGCCTTCCAGGGAACAGTCAGGGTTGATTTCTTTTAGGGTTGACTGATTTGATCTCCTTGCAGTCCAAGGGATGCTTGAGAGTCTTCTCCAGCACCATAATTCAAAAGCATAATTTGAAAGGATGTTTTGGAGGACATTAGTTCATAAGGTTGCGATAAGTCAGAAGTGATTTCACAGTACTTAACAGACATAACGCTGCCTGCCACTGAGTTTTAACCATCTGGGGTAGGCAATTTGGCCCAACTGCACCAGAAAACCTTCTCTGAAGGTCCTTTCAGTAAGAGCAAATTCTTGCATAATCAAGGCAGCCTGAAAGTGGTCACTCCATTCCTCGCCTCTATGATACCAAGAAGACCCTGAGTCATCTGAACAGAATCTGTGCTGGGGCTCTTTCCCACGCCAGCATGGCCTCCATTTCTGAAGCGGGTGGATGCTAGTTTGGTGGGTTCCTTCCTTTACATGGTCCAAGAGTTCTAGCATTACCCCTTGATGGAACAGGAAGAAGCAACGGTTTGCAACCCACATATTGTTGGATATTGTGCAACCGTTGCACCAGAGCAATGATTTGAAACTGGGCTGTCTTGCCCACACAGGAAAATCCAAGTCTGAATGATTGCTATAGCCCAATGACAACACTTCATCCGGTATGGCGTGGATGCAGCTTTGGAGAACAAATTACAGTTCTGTTAGTGTTCCTTAATTCTCCACTTCTGATGTATCTGTGTCCAATCCGAAATTCAGGGAAGCATTGGAGGGGGCTATCTTACTACTTGGAAGATACTACCTGCTCACCAGAGAAGATATTTTTTCTCAAACCCTGCTCTGTGTGTTCCGACCCACAAATGTGATGCAGGCTGCAGGGCCTATTTAGTGGTGATGCCCTGTCTTTGGAATGCCCTCCCTTGGATGATGCCTACTCTGTTGACATTTAGGTGCCAGGTCAAAACATTCTTGTTTGTCCAGACTTTTAATTTTTTTTTAATTCCTCCTTTTATTTTAATGTTCTTTTTATTAGTTTTATGCCACAAGCTGCCTTGAGCAGTTTCTAGACTGGTGGTATGTCAATTTGCTAAACCAATTGTGTTGTTATATGCTGGTTGTTTGTCTGGTGTCCTGTTGGTTTTATGGCTGCTAGCCTGAGACAGTTTTATTGCTGGTTGCCTTATTTTACTTGGGTTGATTATTTTAATGTTCCTTTTATTTGTTCTGTGTCATAAGCTGTGTTGAATATTTTCAAGATGGATGGCACATCAGTTTTCTAAATCGATAAATCAATTCTCTAAGTCAAGACATCAATAACTCCAGATGTCTATACGCACAACATGGTAAGCTAATTAGTAAATGCTTGATTTAATATTTTTGCTCACTCTCTGAATTCATCAGGCATTGATTCTGTTAATTAGAGTTGTATAGTTTTTTTAAAAAAATGAATAGAAGAAAGCAAAGGCAGTATTAAAGATTGTTTAGCTCTCTCACTCTCATTAATGCCACTAGAAGCTATATCATAGTTACAAAAGGAAACATACTAATAGCAAAACATTTTAAAAGTGTAGGTTGACCATAAATTCCCCGGCAAATGAACAACACATATTCATATATTTTATTAAGCAGATGGATAGTTCTAGCTCTGTATCAGCTAGGGACTGCCACAATTTATTTTTAAATCCTCTGTAGCTGGTATATTACCAGTGTACGTGCTTAAAGGCCTACGGGATTGAGAAATCTATTCATCTGCTTCACTATTAAAGCAAACAAAATCAAAGCCTCCATTTGTTCCCATGGAGAGTTATTTTATAAACCGATACTGTCCCAAGAGTTCTAGTACCAGTTGCTGGCAAAGAAAATTTATATCAAGCTGCACTTAATATAAATGAAATGGAAACAGCTCTTTTTCCTGGAAAGTATTCCAGATACCCAGAGCAAACTGTGTGAGTTCTACACAGCTGAACGAGAGCCAAGGGATGGAGGATGGACCCTGGGAGCTCAAGTGTGAACCCAAGCTACACCTATTTTGTAAGGTGGAGGTAGGGTTGTCAAGTCTCCTGCTATGTGATTTAACCATAGAGTTTAGTAAATCCTAGAGCAGTAACTTCAGCTTTCCAGGGTGATGCCAGCATGCCAGACCCACCCTGAATTACTTCCTGGGGTTGCCAGTTGTGGCCTGGCCACCCCTGGGTGGAGGTGATTAATTAGGGGAGTAAATGGCATGATATTTCAAACTAAAGAGGAAACAGTGTATTCTTTTGGTTCTGTCACCTTTTCCCAGAGACTCTGAGGAAAAGGCTAACATCCTAAAACCTCAGGGCCTCATACTTGGCAACTCTATTCACCAAACTGTGATAGCACACTGTGACACTGAGAATGGATGTTGCAAACTAAAACATACATGACAGCAATGGTGGTTATTAGGGGTGTGCACCAAGAAAAAATTATTTTGGATACAGGCTTCGGGGGACGGACGGACTATAATTGCTTCATTTTGGGCAGGGGGTTACTGTTACCCAAAGAAGCAGTCTCCTAATTAAGTGGGGGAATTTGCTTAAAAGGAGACAAAGTGATAGGGGATAACTGGGATTCTCCACCAATGTTTACAGGGATGTTTCCCTTAAGAGAACTCTTGAAATAAACCAAGCAGATGTTCAGCCAGTAAAGTTTCATAAAAACAAAAGAGAAATAAAAGGTCAAAACATGCATACGTACACAGAGAAAATACACACAATGCTAGCTAAGAGGGAGTAGGGGGGAAAGCAATTTTGCGAAAGGCTATAGTTACCAGTCTCAAAGATAGAGGTCCATGGAAGCAGCAGTGAAATGACCAGCATTTCATAGAGAAAAGGAGAAGGCCAATACGCATGTGGAGGTGTGAGGTATGACACTGAGAACACACGCACACAGCTATGGATTAGAGTCTACAATTATAGGTAAAAATGCTCATACCCATCCACTACCACATCCTAGTCATGAGAATCATCCCACCAAGTCTCAGTGATTCTTATTATATCATAGCCCTCTATTTGCAAGAGAATCTCCAGCTCTTCCTTCTTATTACCTATACTACGGGCATTGGTATATAGGCACTTGTAGCCTTGTACCTTTGTTTGACCTGTCCAACCCAGGTGGGCCCCCACTGTTTTCTGCATTGAAATCCCCGTGTTGTTTGTCCCCTCTCCCTTGCGGCTTCAGTTTGACACCTCCCAAACTAAAATTCTTGACAAACTTTGGCTGGTTCATTGTTTGCAAACTGAAGTTTGTGACAGGTGAACCGGCATGAACTTTTCACTGTCTCAACCCTCTTCCTCCACAGCCTTGCCTACTTGCTAGCTAGAACAAGAAAATTGTTGCCCTGTTACCCCCTGTAGGATATACACTGCTTATTGATGAAGGGGATGCAGATGAAAATCTGAGACTTATGCTCCCCCCTCCCCCAGTTTGCACAGCCGTAATTGCAAGTGGATGCTTTCAAAAGTTTCCCATTGCCTAGCCAGTGCAACCTCAGGCAATGAAGTAGCTCACATAAATAGGACCAGTGCTTACATAGAGAGAGAGAGCCTGCTCAACACCATTAAAAGGATGTAGAGATTGGTAGGCTATGAGAATTCTGTGCATACAAATGCCAAATGGGACAATCTTGTTAATGGGAACAACTGTTCTGGTTGGATAGTGCCCCTGTGAAACACTAATCTGCTGAGTTGTTCTCATTGCTCCCATCCTTTTCTGTTGCCTTGGAAATGGAAAGTAAACACTGATATGTCACTTCTGAAAGCTTCTGATTTTTACTCCTGGAAATTGCAATCATATGGATGATATTGATAAATGCACATAATTTTATTTCGACCTTGATCCAAATGCACATCCTGCTTATTTGAAGTATAATTGTAATAACCACTAAGGGTGTGCATAATGGAAATCCCAAGCTGAAAAAAGATATGAAAATTGCTGTTTTGATTTTTACTTTAGTTTCCTGGACAGTATTAGGAATTCAGCATCCTTAGTGATATGAAACTATCCGTCCCAAAAATCAGCTTGCCAAGCCAGCAAGAACATCTCGCTGTGTTGTTCTTTGATTCTGCTTGTTTCCCAAGCAACAGCATCCTTCCTTCCAATCAGATCCTGGAAAGGGAGGAACACAGAGTGCTTCTAGCCACTGTGCTGATAAGATGCAGAGAAGGAATGTTTAAGGTGGCTGTGTTGGCTTGGTGCTTACCATTTTCCAGTTGCTGCGTGGCCTGCTGCAGTTGATTGTGAGGAGCTCCAGAGATTCTTGCCACCCTGTTTTCAGGTAGTACTACCAGGGTTGAGATGTGGCTGTTACTAGTTATGTGTATCATTTTGTATCTATTTCTATTTAATTTGATGCATTTTCAAGAGAATAGTGATTTCATTTACAATCAGAAACCAACTACAGTGGTACCCCCTCAGCATCTTAGGTAGTAGCTCCCAGGCTGATGGCACAGGAACTTGCAGTTTGGTTTATTTTGCTGTTTTCCATACAACTTTTGTGGGTATGTGTAGTGTGTGGGTGTAGTTCTTCAAAAACACTTAGTCAGAGGTAGGTTGTGTGGTTTCAGTTAGCAGCACTATGCAGCGGAATTAGTGAGTGAGACACTGTCTGTCTACTTAGAAGCAACCAGTTCTACATAACGGAAATCCTGGGCAGTTCAAAGAGGGAAAAAATCAGCATAGGGAGTGGCCAGGTTCCCTGAGGTTTGACATTTGCAGGTAAGGACAACTGAAGGACACCCCCAATTTTATTTTATTTTTTTTAAAAAAGGGGTATATCTGCTAGAGTAGCTAGACTTCAAAGAAACCTTAGCTTGCAGGTTTACAGGGACATTCCTGAGAACTGTCAGACATAGGGTAATTGAAAAATGAGTGGCAGACCAGTGAATGGCAAGCCAGGCACAATGAATGGCAGGGATGCAGTTGAAGAAGGGTGCAAAGAGAAGCTGGGGTGCAGGAGGGGTGAGGGGATACCTTCGTTTATCCTCTGACCTGTGCAGTGACCAGCAGCAGTGCAGCACACTAGCATCCAGGGGGGCTGCTGATGCTCTAATGGAAATGTGGGACTGGTGCTGCTAGTGCCATTGTTCAGGTTCCACCAGTAGATGGGACTGAGCGCAGGTCTGTGGTTTCCCCTGAAGCTGCAGCATCTGTTGTGACTTAGCAGCAGCTGGAGGACCAGGAGAAGCTGTCTTATGGGGTGATCTCTGACAGCCACACAAAAAGGAGTCCAGAGATCAGCCCAGAGATCCAGAGGTTTCTGGAGGGCCTGGAGGGATTTGGTGCCCCTTCTTGAGTTCCTTCCAGGTTCGGCAGTCCTGAGGTGATGTCATGATCCTGGGCCTATAGTGGTGTGGCCTACAGGCTCCAGGGAGGTCTATTGACTCCAGGGGAGCCTGTATTAGAGTGACTACAGGGCCTACATTTCCCAGGTACCCTCTGGACCCTGTGATTGGCTAACAGGGGATTTGGAGGGAAGACTTACCCCAGTAGAATGGTAGAGGGTGGTGCCTGGGAAGAAGGAATGAAAGGCCTTGCCTAAAGTGGGAGGCAGTTCACTCCCATGGAGCAGGGCTGGTAAGGATGCTGCAGAAGGACGGATCCCTCACCCAAAGGGGGATGAGTCAGCTTGAGACCAAGTACCAAGAGAAGGCTAGGACAGTATAGTCAGATACATTAGGGTTTCTTATTTTGCTGATTTACCTACCTTTACTGCGCTTATTTTTTCTACACTTTACCTTCTATTCCAATGTATTTGAAAAAGTGTGCATGCACCCAAAAGCTCATAGGCAGGCAAGGCGGGATAAAAATCAAAACTAATAAAATCAATAAATAATAAATAAAATAAATACCTTGAATAAAACTTTGTTGGTCTTAAAGGTGCCACTGGAACCTAAATTTGTTCTACTGCTCCAGACCAACATGGCTGAACACCTAGATCTATTTTTTCTACATGTTATTGAATTACAGTTGTTGTTAAATCTCTTTAATGAACATAGTTGGTTACTCTGCCTGGGTCCTTACGCCTCATTTAGTCACCTATAAGGGGAAGCCTGTACCATACCAGAGTGGCAGCAGCCATTAGAGAACATTTCTAGCCGCTGTCCTCGACAGGTGGTGAGGGAGGGGAGCCAGGAGCATGTGGAAGAGGAAGAGATGGTGCTTTGCTTGAAGATGGTGACCCTACTTCAACCCTTCCCCCTTTGGGCACCTCCTCCTCCGACCCCCTCCAGACATGATATGTCTTCCCATAAGCACCTCACTGAAGGTGGCTCCACAGGTATCCACAGCCACCAGTCTGCAACATCGCCATACAGCCACTGTCCTCTGGGATTATTTTCAGGAAACAGAGGGCTCCTGTTATGCCCAGTGCCAGCCGTGCAGAGCTAGGTCAGCTGGGGGAGAGATCTCATTCATCTCACTATGGCCATTTCCACATTCCGTGTTCACTGCTGTGTCCTCAAAGAAATTCTGCACTAAAATTGAATTCAAGCTTCTTTTTAATCTTTTTTTTTTTCCAGTTCTGCACTAAAACTGAATCCAGCCTTCTTTTTCTTCCGTTTTTTTTTTTCTCTGTTCCACATTACGTTACCTCCCTTCAGTGGTCAGCCGGGTTTCAGCCTACTGTTGCCCCGGGTTTTTTGGATACTGTTTTGCCATGGACTTAAATAGCCTCAACTCGAACACTGAGAAAATCCAGAGTGGCAGGCAAATGCGGAAGGGACCTCCTCCGGGGCTGAGCAGACATTTGAAGAGCCACAACCAGGCAGTGCTTTTTCCAAGGGTAGAGAAATGCTAGGGGCATAGCTGTTTGGCCACAAGCCACATGGGAGGTGATTTTCTCTGCAGTGACCACCTCCTCCAGTGCTCTTTGCCCCAGACATCGCTGACTGAGATGCTTGATGCTGCTTCCAGTAGAATGCCTAGGAGTGGGCAAAGGCAGATATCCAAGAGGGTCACCCACCTGATTGGTTAAATGATTGCTCTTGACAGTTGGCTCTTCATTGTCGTGGAGGCCCTAAACTTCCAGCAGCTGCTCCATGATGCATACCCCTGGTACACAATACCCATTCACACCATGGTGAGCTGAAATGTAGCTCCACTAGGTGGCCTGCCTAGACAAGTCCAGGCATGCCTCCTTATGTCCAGACATAACATTACTTCAGACATTTGCACTAGCACTAGTGTGCAACGTGCATACCTCTCATACACTGCGTAGAGGCTGCAACTCAAGGACATTTGGGGGGGGGGGCTGGGCCAACCAGCATTAGATGGGGTGAGAGGTGCCACTGGGCCAGTTACTGGCAGGCTCTGCTCCATGCCCAGGTGATGGATGAGGTGCACACTGCTGACAATCTCTCTGCCAAAAAACAATTGGAAGAATGGGAAGGCAGGGATGTTGCCTGTGGCTTCATGGCGACAGATGGTGGCACAAACATCAGGGCAGCAGTCAAGGGATTGGGACTCACTTGAATTTATTGCACAGCTTACCTGCTTAACCTCATGTTGTAGGATGCCTTTGTGTTGGGATCTAGGGCGGATCCCAGCTGGGATGCTACCACCCATGACCTTTAGCAGTTGTTTATTGTTTGCCAGAAGACTGTGGGTCACTTTTCGTGCAGTGTGAAGGCAACACACAGAATGCAAGAGAAGCAGGTGTGTCAGGGTGTGCTGCAACACTGCCTCATCACCAGTGTCCCCACTTGCTGGAACTCTGCCTACGCTATGCTCGAACATCTGGTGGAGCAGAAGACTGCCCTGCATGAGTTGTCTGGTGAGATCAAGCTCAGTGTAATGTAGTGGTTAAGAGTGGCAGACTCTAATCTGGACCGCTGGACTTGATTCCCCACTCTTCCTCCACATGGAGCCTGCTGGGTGACCTTGGGCCAGTCCCAGTTTTCTCAGAACTCTCTCAGCCCCACCTGTCTCAAAGGTGCCTGTTCTGGGGAAGGGAAGGTGATTGTAAGTTGCTTTGAGACACTGTAAGCTGGAGAAAAGTGAGGGATAAGAACTTCTTCCTCCTCTTCTCCTCCTTCTCCTTCTCCTCCTCCTCCTCTCTGCTGCTGAGCCAAGCTGCTTGTTGGTAGCGTACCAACCTGTCACAGTTCACAGGGGGTGATTGATTTCCTAGATTTCTTCCTTCTCACCAAGTATAAATTCTTTCCTTCCACAATTCCTGGTTCACCTCTTGTTCAAGGAACGGGGCCTTGGTGGCTCAGAGGTGAAGACACTGAGCTGCAGACCAGAAGGTCTGTAGTTCAGCAGTTCGAGACCCAAGTGCCATGTGATGGAGTGAGCTCCCGTCTCCGGCCCCTGCTCCTGCCATCCTAGCCATTCGAAAGCAGAAATTGCAAGTGGATAAATAGGTACCACTTCAGTGGGAAGGTAACAGCATTCCATGCGCCTTGGCACTTAGTCATGCTGGCCACATGACTACCGAGAAGTCTTTGGACAGAGCTGGCTCTTCGGCTTGGAAACAGAAATGAGCACCGCCCCCTAGAGTCTGATTCAACCGGCTTCATGCAAGGGAAACCTTTATCTTTACCTCTTGTTCAAGGAATGAAGGGGAGCAGTCAAGAAAACTGTTCCCACGACTGACACTTTAATGCAGCATTTCCAACCCTTTCAGTGCAAGGTTCACTCACTGGGAACAGCTTCTGCTGCAACACCACTTGAAGAAAGGAATCAGGCCAGGCCCAAGACAGGCAGAAACACACTTGACCACACCTAGGAAACCAGGGCAGCAAAGTTTTGTCGATGTCAAAAACTTGTCCCCATGATCTGGCTCATTTTCCCTCTACTTAGGAAGAAGGTGGGGCCCGTCTGCTCTTGGGGCTGAGTTCAAGAAGTGATCTCTTTGGGGCAGGGTGTTTTTTTTTTGGGGGGGGGGTCTGCTGGCCAGTTGAAGAGAATCATGTTAATACAGAAATGATGGGGAAACTAGGGGAAATTGCACCAACTACAGTGGAAGTTTATGTCTCCCCCTGTACAACAGATAGCTCATCTGCTTTGCAGACGTGAGAGAGGGAAGATGGGAGGGAGGGAGACAGACTGCACCAAAATGCATTGGAACCAGTGGTGAAGAAGTACCATATCATCTTTGTGGGACAGAACCACTGATTCAGGATCTGATCTCTCTCTGCAGTTCTAATGGTGTGCAAAATCATCTTCACTCATCTCAGCTGCTATTGGTTCCAGTAAAAAAAAAAAAAGACAAAGGCAAAGGCAATTTCCTGTTATTTGAAAAGCAAAATTGTGATCCTGTGGAGAGTGTGGTTGTGTTGTTCTTCAAATACAGCACAGTGTACATGGATAAATCAACTGAGTATTAGATAAGGTTGGGGGAGTGCACGGTTTAGCTCTTTTTACTCGCATAGTTCATTTTTATTGCAACCCAGATATTGCCTCCATGTCCCCATTACTCCTTACTTGAGTATCCCAGAAAAAGGAGGAAAAACTCATAATCCGATTTGCACTTCACTGTACCTGCTCTGCAGGAGGGGGTTTTATCACCTATATACGGAGAACTTTTAAGTCCCTGAAAATTTAATCTCAGGTGTGTGTGGATTTTTTAAAAAAATTACACATAGGGATGCCGTAATTCTTGTGCTGCAACAATTAAGCTTACTTTATTCAACTATGGACCAATCTGCATTTAGCATTTTTACCAAACCCACACTGGAACAGAAAAAGATGCGGTTCAAAACCACATTCAACTACCTGGGCCAACACCGTACTGACTGCAGAGTCACCCCCGAATGGCCATAAAACGGCCATAAATCTATGCAGACAGCCACAATAAAACCAGAGATCAAGCAAAGAGAAAACAGCATGCAGTCTGGACACTGCCATAAAATGCGACACTCAATCAAAGTGAAAGTGGCATGCAATGTAGATGGGGATTTCTGTTCCAGTGTGGGTTTGGTAAGACAGCGGAGCAAATGGGCCTATGACTGATTTCCCACTAGCCGCTGCTCCGTCCTCGCTTTTCCTTCCCCCCCTGATTCTATGTGTCAGTTTCCCAGCACTTGATCCCACAGGATCAAGAAGACGCGGAGGAAATCAGGTGAAGCTGTGGGGCAAAATGCAGCCACACAGCAAGTGGTGGGAAACTGACGCATAGAATCAGGGGGGAAGGAAGAGCAAGGACAGAGCAGCGGCTAGTGGGAAATCGGTCTGTGACAATCAGATCTGAGCTGATCACTAGATCTGTCCATCAGTGGCTATTAGCCACAGGGTATAGATGGGAACTCTCAGTCTGGGGCAGGTGATGCAGTCTATTCTTGGTGCTGGAAGGGGCAGCAGTGGGAGGGCTTCTAGTGTCCTGGCCCCACTGCTGGACCTCCTGATGGCACCTGGTATATTTTGGCCGCTGTATGACAGAGTGTTGGACTAGATGGGCCATTGGCCTGATTCAACATTGGCTTCTCTTATGTTCTTATGTTCTTATGATTCCAGCTACTGAACAGGTTTGCATTGGGTTTTTTTTCTCCAAAATTGCACATGTATGGAGATGCTTCCAGTCCAAATTGGCAGCCATTCAGATTGCTACAGGCAGCTTAAGCGAATTAATCATAAGACTGCTATATATGATTTGTGATTGATTTAACAGTCTGTTTAAACAATGGCCTGTCAAGGAGAACAGCAACACAGTAAAGGAGGAGGAGGACTCCAATGGGCTGTGTGAGAATGTACCAGTTGCCCTGTGCTCTACCCTTAGGAAAGAACCCAGTGAAGCAACCTGCTGAACAGCCACAAACGAACCATTGAATAGTCAGTCAAGAATCAGCTCCATGTTTGTGATCGGCACACATTACACGAGCCAAACAGGCAGGTGTTTGGGCATCCCTCATTACAGCTCAAAATACATTTGCTTCCCTTTGAAAAGAATGGAGACAGACAGACAGACAGACAGACAGACAGAAGCTGAACACATGTAATAAGAAAATGAGTAAAATTATTAACAAACAAAATAAACCAAATCTAACTGGAGCTTCTTGAAATGGAGTGATGTGACATTTACAATTTATAATTGCATTTATAATGTCAATGTTGCCTGTTTTTAGATGGGGTCCAAGGATGTGAATGCTATGATGAGCTCTTCAGCAGAAACATTGAAGCCAGAGTAAGTTTTCCATTTCTTTGAATGGATTCACAGTGATGTCCGCAACGGCTCCAATAGAAGTCACAAAACTATTTGTCAGCTTGCACATATTGATTGCAGTGCTGATTAGGTTGGGAAACACTGACCTCAACACGGTGAACTACCTGAAGTCAGAAAGTGAATTTGAGCCTTTCCAGTGGCCATAAAGAGGATGACTGTCCAATATCCTTCAGGAATAAAAGAAAAATGTAGTGAAATCCCCTGGAAGGGGGGGGAATCTCTCAAAAAAGCCCTTCACAAGGAAGAAACAATCATAGGCTTGTGAGGCTGAGATCCAGCAGCTAAAGGTAGATTATAATGGGAAAAACCAGTATCGGCCACAGCTTCAGTTTGCATAGCTGCTCACGAAGAACAATAAGCACATATAAGATGTCTCTTCTGGAAACAGTGAGGGAGGCAAGAAAAAAAATATGAGGAATATGCCCTTGGACAAATCAGCTCCATGTTTGAATGAATAGGTCCTCATTTTTCTATGTTGTCAATGAGAAAAAAGTTTTGTCTCAAACACCACCCATCAAATCTCCAGAAATTTCCCAGCCTGGAGGTGGCAACCCTATCTCCTTCCCAGCCAACCATCAACGTACTGTTATCTGTCTCTCTGACTTCAAGTTTCCATCTCCTCCCCCTCCCTGCAGCCTCTACCTAGGAAAATCACAGTCTTTCTCCTCAGTGGGGACCAAAGCAGCTCACATAATTCTCCACTCTCCCTTTCAGTCTGTACAACAACCCTGTGATGTAGGCTAGGCCAAAAGTCTGTGTGTGGTCTAAATTCACCAAATCAGCTTCCACTGGAAGAATCTGGATCTGGCAGAAGTGCTAACTACTACATCACCCTGGCTGTCATAGGGTGGCCACCTCAGCAGAGTATAATGACACAGAGTCCACCATTTTCTCCAGATGAATTGATCTCTGCCATCTGGAGAGCAGTTGTAATTCTGAATGATCTCCAGCCCTCACCTGGAGATTGGCAAAAATGGTTCCCCAGGAGGAAATGGCTGGTTTGGAGGGTGAAGTCTATGGCACTGTATCTGTCTGAGGGGCTGCTACTGGTGAACAGGAACAAGCAGCCAGGCCTAGTTAAGTCATGCCAGTTAGGTGTCATCAAGACACCCAGATGGTTCTGCCAGGTCTAGGGTAGCCAACCTCCAGGTGGAGCCTGAAGATCACCCGCTATCACAACTGACTCCCAGAAAACAGATCTCTCTCCCCCTGGAGAAAATAACTGATTTGGATGGTGAACTCTATGGCATTCTATTCAGCTGAGGCCTCTCCCCTCCCCAAACTCTAGCATCCATAGACTCCACCACAAAATCTCCAGGAATCTCCCAACCTGGAGCTACAACTCTAGTCAGGACTGGCCCAGATGAGTTCCCCACAAAGGCCAAAGTATGCCTGGAAAGGGCCTCCTGCCCCTGCCTTTTTACTGACAGAACCAAACTTGGTTGCCTAGCAACAGGCACTGAGGGGAAAGTGAGCCCCACAGCAGAAGGAAAAGAGAATGGTTTGACAGCCAGTAGCTCACTTCAGTTGCCAGCCCACCACAAAGGAACCAAGCAGGAGAAGTATCTTCATTAGGAGAGACAGCCGTTTTGGCAGTTTATTCTGACAGGGAAGAGTGACCAAGCCAGCAGTGGGTGGGGGAGAGGAGCAGACCCAGCACCCAGCCAATGCATGTGAGTACTCTCCAGTGGCAGTTGACAGGCCATGGCTGATGGAGCACACAGCACAGCCAATGGGAGAGCTGGAGAGTGCCAATATGCTAGGGCATATATATTAGGGATACTGCAGATTTTGCTAGAAAAGTGTTTGATGGTTGAACTTAACCTTGTTTGTGTCAATCAGATGCAAGTCATTCTCCTGATCTGGTTTATGCTGAACAGCTGCAAACACATGCCAAACTAGTTTGAACCAGGTTTTCCCAAACTGTGCATGAGCAAAGACATTGCTAATTCAAACTGATCTGTGGCCATTAGCTCCAGTAAGAATTACTGAGGTGAACATCAGAGGACAAGATGTGACTGAAACACAGCATTTATTTATGACTGATTTATATTATTTGTGACTGATCTCATTGTCTATTTAAACAATTGCCTGCTGAGCTGAGCAGTTCAATAGCAAAGATGGGGGTGGTAGAAGTAGAACTTGATCAGGATGTATGAGAATGTTCTTGCATGAAAAGCCAATTGTGCTGTACTGCATGGTTAGGAAAGAATACAGAGAAGCAACCTGCCAAACACTGATGAACAGTTGATTAACTCTCAAACTAATCATCAAACAAATCAGGTCTCTGTTTGCATTCAGTGAACAGGACACAGGATGAACTAGCAGATATTCGAGCATCCCAGTGTTCAGTGCTCATCATTTCTATGTATGGACACATAGATAAAAGATTCAGGAGGGTAGCCATATTGGTATAAAGCAACAGAACAAAGTCTGAGTCCAGTGGCACTGTTAAGACCAACAAAGTTTGATTTTGGGTGTAAGCTCTTGGTACATGCACACTTCTTCAGATACACTTCTTTCGTGCATGCACACAAATGCTTATACCCAGAATTAAACTTTTTCTTGGTCTTAAAGGTGCCACTGGACTCGACTCAAACTTTGTTCTGCTGAAAAATATGTACATTTTATGGGGAGAAATCTGACATAAGGGAATAGAATTTGGTACGAAAATACAAATTCATGGGTTCGATTCATACAGAAATCAAACTGGGCGCATTCAAGTTGAAGCAACACAGATGAGAAATTCCTTAGCATCCCTAAAAGGTATTTCATTTCACACGGCAAAGTGATCTGGCTGCAAAACAGGCTGCTTAGAAAACCCCTTCACCATGCGCACACACGCAATGAGCACTGAGCTTGCCGTTTTGCCAGAGACAATTTTCAGTTATGTGATTTAGCTCTTAGCATGATTGTATCTAGTCTACTGTTTGATTTTTTTAAAGCACATTTAAACAAATCACAAAATATATTCATGGAAATCCTAGATCTAATAAGTAAAATACTTGGTCAATTCATCCTAACACTTGGGATCTTTCTCATACTTTTGTGATCTACAGGTTGGGACAACAAGTAGTAAATTACATTATGTGCTTCTAAAACTACCCAAAGCAACATTAGACAATATTCTATAGTTCAGAGAGATCTGTACCCAATAACATTGAGGCAGATTTGTAATATCTTGTTTATAGTTCCTTTCCATTCCATACTAATTGATGGTTTCCCATATACATATGAGAAGCCGCAAACAGCCCAGAAGGGTTGGTGGTGGCTCATCAGCATCGATGACCCAAGCAGAAATAGAAATGGCTAGGCCAGAGGTGTTGGGCATTGCTGTCAACAGGCCAGGGGGCACCACATTACCCACTAAGCATAAGAAGAGCCCTGCTGGATCAGACCAATGGTCCATCTAGTCCAGCATCCTGTCTCACACAGTGGCCGACTGGCTCTTTTGGAGGACCAACAACAGGGCATAGAGCAGGGGTGTCAAACATGCAGCCCGCAGGCTGGATCCAGCCCTGCAGGGCTGGTATCTGGCCCACAAGCAACTTCTTCTTCCTCCCTGCTTCTCACTACTGATGCTGCAAAGGGGAACAGAAAAAGAGAGTGCTTGCACGTGCACCAGATAAAAGTTCCCTCTGCTCTCTCCTGCTTCCTCCTCTGGGGCTGCTGCTGCATTGCCAAGCCTCTCTTCCTCCTTTAGAAAGGAAGTGAGGGAGAAGGAAAAAGAGAGTGCATGTATGTGCACCAGAGAGAAGCTCCCTCTGTTTTCTCCTACTTTCTCCTCTGGGGTGGCTGCTACTGCATTCCCTAGCCTCTCTTCCCTCATTTGGAGAGGGAATCCCATAGCACCTTCAGGACCAACAAAGTTTTATTCTAGGTAGAAGCTTTCCTGTGCATGCATACTTCTTTAGAGAGAAGGAGGGAAATTTTTCCAACAAGCCCTGCTCTGCTATTTACTTTGAGACCTGATCACACACACTCACATTAAAAAAGGAAGGGGGGCAGGAAAGAGATGCATCTGGGATAAGAGGAATTAAAGGGAAATTATTTTGGCTTACCCTAAAAACGTTTTTAAAGATTAGATTTCTCTTTGCCTATCTGACATTTTCTTTCAGAAAGATCCTGATTAGGAATTACAACACTTGGATTGGATTCCATGGTTTAATGATTGGAAATAGATGGCTAAGTATTTAAGAATACATTTATAGTTCCATATATTCCAGTTCAACATGTGGTCTCCCTCTCTCCCCTCCCACCCCACTAGCTACCTTTCTTGGCATTAACTCCCCCTTGCTTTTTAAACTTTTTATTATCATCACTAGCAGTGAGTGGATTTTGTCCAGTCTGAAAGCAACATATTATTTCATTTGGAGAGATCCCCCTTTCCAGTTCTAACAGATGGGGGGGAAATGAAAAAACTTAACAGCACAGCTTGCAATCTTTATTAGTGGAAGGGAGCAAGAGTCCAGTAGCACCTTAATGACTTACAAAATTTGTGGCAAGGCATGAGCTTTCATGAGTCACTGCTCACTTCTTCCGATACAGCTAGAATGTAAGTACATCTGTCCTTATATCTTGGAGAGTGAAGTGATTTCAGATGCCAAATAACAATAGCAGCCATTGGTAATGAGAGACGAAACCTAGGTCTCAATTCAGTCCAGGAGGATGCATTGAGCTTCATTATCAGTTGCAATTCATCAGTCTCTCTTTATAATCTCCCTTTGAAATTCCTTTGTAAGAGAACTGCTACTCTTAGGTCAGCAACTGAATGTCCGGGAAGGTTAAAATGTTCCCCCACGAGTTTTTGAATGTTGTGGTTCCTTATAGCTGTAGAAGGAGTAAGAGTCCAGTAGTACCTTAAAGACTAACAAAATTTGTGGCAGGGTATTAGCTTTCATGAGTCACTGCTCATTTCTTCAGACTTATGTCCATTTATTCTTTGCATCCTCCTTGATAGAATCTTCCTGGACCAAACTGAGACCGAGATTTCCTGTCTCAGTACCAATGCTGATATCTCCATGCCTCTGTATATCACACCAATGCTGATCACACCTAATCCAATCATGCCTGCTATTGCCATTCAGCATCTAAAAGCATCTTTATAAAGTTTATATCTCCAGTACCTCAGGTTACATTTTATAGCACACATAGTCTGGCCAGGCAAAGTGACCTTTATGTCAGATCCAGCCCTCGTAACAAATGAGTTCGACAACTCTGGAATAGAGACCGAGACCTCCATGTTGTCTCATGGCTCTGGGATTCAGAGGTCGACTGCCTCTGAATGTGGCGGTTCCCCTCAGTCACCATGGCTAGTAGCCACTGATAGGCCTGTCCTCCATGAATTTATCTAATCCTGTTTTAAAGATGTCTATTCCTGTGGCCATCACTACATCCTCTGGCAACAAATTCCACATTTTAATCACTCTGTGTAAAAAAGTATTTCCTTTTGTCTGACCTGAATCTGCTGCCCATCAGCTTCACTGGAAGTCCTCAAGTTTTGAAATTTTGGGAGAAAAATTACTCTTTGCCAACTCTCTCCACGCCATGCATAATTTTATAAACCTCTATCATTCCCCCCTCCCCGCCCGTCATTTCTTTTCTAAATGGAAAAGTCCCCGACTCTTCAGCCTTTCTTCACAGGAAAGGTGCTCCAGCCCTCTAATCATCTTGGCTGCCCTCCTCTGTACTTTCGCCAGCACTGTGATGTCCTTTTCAAGGCACGGTGACCAGAATTGTACACAGGATTCCAAATGAGGCTACATATAGGCGCCGTTTTACGTTCAGTCCCTTTCCTAATAATCCCTAACATAAGAATCCTCTGTGTATAAAATCCAGTGGGGCAAGTGAACAGGAGAAAGGGTTAGGAGGCCACAGCAAACAGAGCCACCAAGTCTCAGCTCTCCATTGCTTCCAACAAGACACCTCTTTAGAGCTCTGGACGCTGGGCAAAAGCAGCCTGGTTTTCTGGTGGCTTCCTCCACTTCCCAGGACGATGGAGGTGTAGCCAGGCATGACGGTCAAGAATCTGGAGTCTGTAGGCATCCTGCACCACTTCCGACTACAGATAGAAATGAACAGACCATCAGGACTGGATAGACTAACCCATGAATACAGGCTTCACCATTGTGCGTGGGGGGTTGTACTCTATTATTTCAACTTCCCTGACATGACATCCCATGATGGTTTCTTGCATGTCTGAAAGAAAACAAGACATTAGCCCCAAGGCAACTTGACAAGCCCTACTATGCAGCAGCTGAAACTGTAGAAAGAAAAAAGAAAATCCCGACATTCCCTCTTAATAGCAGATTCTGCCTTTTCTACAGGTCACTGTCATCTCAAGGTCATAGCCTCTGGGAAACCTTGCAGCAGTAAGTTTCAGGCATTCATTAACATCTGGAAAGGCACCATGTATTGAAGAAATGGCACCTTTCTAATTGCAATTGTTCATAAGAAAAGCAACAGCGCTCCTATTAGGATGTAAAGCCTGAATAATTAAAGGACACTCGTATCTGTTTTTCACATTAATGTGTTGGCACAATAAGTGATAAATGCTCAGGTAATATTCATGGATGGGGGCATTGGATCATGTCATTATTGGACTGCGGCAAAGAAACAGTGCCAAAAGCACTGATATTTTATGGAAATCCATCTCCATTTCCATCAGATAAACCTACAGTTCTAAAGCAAATTCTTTGAAGAGTGCTGCAGCTCAAATGAAATTGCTGGCTTATCTCACGGAGGCTGGAGGGCTGGTTAGTTCTTTGGAGAGAACAAATTGCGGCAAGACCTTTGGAGCTGACCGTATCTGATAATTGACCTAAGCCCTCTATTAAGCGCCCTCTGTTTGCCTTGTCTAATACAAGGTAGAATGGTCAGGCATTTTGTGAAGCTTTTTTCCTCTTCACAGTAAGAGGAAGCACAGAAAAAAAATAATATTCAGGTAAAAAGTAACAAGCCACTTTTCTAACAAGAACGGCTGTATATTTAATTGCCTCCAAGAATTTTAAATTCTTTTTTTTTTTTAGTAAATACAGTTTATTATTGGATATATCACATGTTCATACAAATTAAACCTACATACATATCCATTGTTCTTATTTCCCTTCTCCCCCCCCAAACAAGGCTTCCCGCACTGCTCCAACCCCATTAATGTATCTCATATTCCATTACAATTACTTCTAAACTTATTTTCTCTTTCTAACGGTAACAATACAAAAGTCTAATTCTCTTTCCGTTTCTTCTTAATAACTATCAAAGCAAATCAAACCACTTTTAATGTCCCAATTTTTCAACAGATATTTTTGAAAGTCTTTCCAATCCTTAAAAAAAGTTTCGTCTTCTTCGTTGTTTAACTTTCTTGTTAACTTGTCCATTTCTGCCAAAAACAACGTCTTTTTAATCCATTCCCATGTTTCAGGTACTTTATCTTGTTTCCAACATTGAGCAAAGGTCAGTCTTGCTGCTGTAGTCAAGTACCATAATAGTGTTCAAGAATTTTAAATTCTGATATGAATAATAGACAGTACAAGTGGGGACCCACAAGAAACTTGCGGGGAGGGTGCACCCCTTCCCTCCTTTGCTTCCTTACCTCTCTACCCTCCTCTAACAATCTCCCCCCATTTCTCATCCCCTCCTCTGTTAATCTTCCCTCTCTCTCCCTTTCTCTCCCCTCCCCTTTCCTGACAATCTCCTGCCTCTTTCTCCCCATCCCCGTATCTTTCAATCTACCACCCATCTCTTTGCCCCCTCTTCTCAGGCAATGTCCCCCGCCCCTTCTCTGGCAGCCTGCCCCCTTATTTATTTATTTATTTGTTTGTTTATTTATTTATTTATTCAATTTATACCCCGCCCTCCCTGCTCAGGGCGGCTTACATAAAAGCTTAAAACACACAAGACAACAATTATAAAACAATGATAAACAATCTGAATGATCATAAAAGTGCAAGTGACAACGGAACTGATAATGATAGTATTGCCTAGAGACGGCGGAAACAATCAGGATGGAATATTCAAGTGGGATACAGTCTGTGCTGATGATCAGCTCATCTTGATCTTTTCCTGCGGCAGGCGCAGGCTGCTGGTGGCAATTCCAGGGGAACCGGGCCATATCACAGTTCGGTTATGATCTCTCCCACCCACCCCCTTCTTGTCAATTTCTCCCCCCCCCATGTCTCTTTGTCCCCCTTCCTTACCTTACCGACTGCAGCACCTGTGGTGTCAGGAAGTGGCTCCAGGCCTGAAGCAGCTCTCCCCTTGCCAAGCCAGGCATAGCTCCAGGCCCAGCCACGGCGGCATCATTATCCGGGAGCTGCTCCGGGCCCATTAATTGCACTCAAGCCCTTTTATTCAGTACCTTTACATACACTGCATGCAAACTATTCAACCGGCATCTGTAAAACTGTAATGCATACAAGTACCAAAACACATCGTTTAAGCTGCGCTCATGTCACATACACCTGGAAGCCAGCAAAGTGTTGCAAAGGAAACATGTGGTGGGCCTTAAATTGAGGGGTGGCCAACAGATGCACATTTGTTTGCCTCAAGAGAACCAATCACAAAACGTCTGTTCATCAATAGGCCAGAGGAGGTCAGCTGACACTCTTTGATCCCTGCAAAGGTTCTGTCTCCAGGCATCAGCAGCAAAGACCAAGTTCTCAGGGAGGTGATAAATCTCTGTCTGCTTGAACTCTTCAGAGTGCAGATGAGGGGATTACCTGATAGAACATTTCTCCTCATTAACAGGTTGCTTGGTGACTAGAAATTATCCCTAGGTGGTGACCAAGAGCCCCTGATTTGCAACACATTCCCCTGCACAAATCTAGCATTTAAAAAAAATAATAATAAAAGATCTACTGTACACACTGAGGTCAGCACTGATTGAATTTGTCGGCCAGTCATCCAGCCCTGCCAGAAACTTCCTGTTTTATACTGTGAAGCGCTCTGCTGTTGGAATCCCTTTTGCATCCATCAGGGCTCAGACAGCTAAGACAAAGACTGAACGTGGGTGGATTGTCCACACTCCGTCCGTGTGGCCTTTCTCTCTCTGTTTACCTTTTCCTTGCCCTAAGTAGGGCCATAGGGGGAAAGGGATTTCCCCTCCCCTTCTTTAGTTGGTTGTGTCTGCTGCTTGAAACTGCATTTCCCTTAAAAGCCCGGAAAACTGCTTCTGCATGGAGTTTATCTGACGGCTTTTCAAGTCAGCTTACGGTTACATGGTGACTTTTCTAGAGATTTCTGGGGTTGAGCTTTGGCATAAAAACGAGCTCTGGCCAACCCTGGCTCAAACTTGGGAGGGAGGGGGAAAGGGCTGACAGGGAAGCCTCGGCACAGTTTTGTTAAACGAAGGGCTCATTTGGGTAGAAATGATGTTTTATTCTTTGGACAATGAAAGGCTTCTGTGCAACTGGGTTCATGATTTTTTAATATGGTTCTTTGAAGTTACATCAAGGTAAAAAAAAATTAAAAGGGAAGTGGGTTTCTTCCTCCCCTCCGGGAGATTTTTCTTTTTTTAAAGAACAGCAGAGATTTTAACCGGTGTCTTCTAAAGATTGAGATAAGCACATTTTAGCAATTTTTAAGTGTGTGTGTGTATTGGTAATCAAGCTACTAATTTTTTTTTTTGCAGTAGGCTAGTAATTTCTTCACAAAACTGTGGTTGCCTCCCTGCACAGAGAAAACAAGCAAACACGTCAGACAGTAGACTAGGAAAGAACCCTTCTCCCTGACATGCCAGTTTGATGTAGTGGTTAAGTGCGCGGACTCTAATCTGGGAGAACCAGGTTTGATTCCCCACTCCTTCACTTGCAGCTGCTGGATGACCTTGGGCAAGCCGTAGTTCTGTCAGAGCTGTCCTTGAAAGAGCAGTTCTCTCAGAGCCCTCTCAGCCCCACCTACCTGACAGGGTGTCTGTTGTGGGGAGGGGAAGGGAAAGGAGTTTGTAAGCCGCTTTGAGACTCCGAGTGAAGGGCAGGGTAGAAATCCAATCTCTTCTTCTTCTCCTCTTCTAGTTTTCTACGGGGGGGAGTTTATTTTGTATGCAGGATTGCTCTTTTGTGTCAGCTATTATTTGCATTGTGAAATGATAACTCCCAGCTATGCTGGTTTACTACATTAGTGCCAACTAGTATCAAGAGACCTACTTCCGTTTGTCTTAACTCTCTCTCGTGCCACCATCCCTAGCACTGCCCGTCTATCACATTTTTATCCTCCCCTTTCTCCAAAGAGCTCAGGATGCTTACATGATTCCACCCCCCTTCCGTTCTGCTCTGAAGACAAACCAATGAGGCTGTTCTTCAGTTGCCCATATTATAAAGAGGCTCATTTGGAGATTATTACTCCATTGCTGGATAAGATTCCTGGTTGCACAAACAAAGCCAAGCTTGACTGCCTTTTACCTGACAAGAACTCTAAGATCACTTATCAAGTAGCTAGATTTTGTGCATTGATATAGAAGTTACGGAAGCTGTATTTTAAATAGGTTTTTAAATCTTTTATTTTTGTATATTTTGTACTCTGTATGTTTCCAAAAACTACTACTACAACTATTATATGTGCTTGGTCTAGTGACCGTAATAAATTCTACTACTAAAACCAAGGAGGCTAGGCTGAGAGAGAGAGAGATTGACAAATCCAGGGTCGCCCAGTGAATGTCATGGCTGAGCAAGGATTCGAACTCAGGTTTTCCATACCCTCGCCTGACACTAACCACTAAACAACATTTTTTTTTCTTTTTTGCTTCTGCTGCTATGCAGATTTAAATGTGTCCTCAATGGTTCTGAAAACTAAACGCAGGTGCACATTTCTAGTTTCATTAAGCCAACTGGCACAGCTAAGGAATATTATTCAGACGCTCTCCCAGTCAGCTGGTGTAGAATAAAGTGACACAAGAACATCTTAGCTTCATGAATGTGTTCTTCCTTCCAAAGATATTGTCCGCCTTATGATTTAGTGCTATAGGTAATGAGAAGGTGTTCCTCCTCATCACAAATAGAACAGGATAAGAATGAAGGCACAGAAAGCGGCAGGCGCCCCCTCCTCATTCAGCAATTTTTCATAAACCTGTTATCTGTCTTTTGATTTTCATAAATGAAATTCACAGAGAGTACTCCATCTCTCTGTGTTATACCTCTGAGGATGCCAGTCGCAGCTACCGGCGAAACGTCAGGTCCTACAATGCCAAGACCACGGCCACACAACCCGGAAAATCTACAGCAACTAATGAACTCCGGCCGTGAAAGCCTTCGACAACATATTGAAATTCATCACTCTTCATCAGGAAACGGCTTAAAGACTGACACAATTTGTGGCAGGGTGTGAACTTTCGAGAGTCACTGAGCAGTGACGCACGAAAAGCTCATCCCCTGCCACAATTTTGTTAGTCTTTAAGGTTTCTACTGGACTTTTATCTCTTTTCTACTGCTACAGACAGGCTGACATGACTACCCATCTTGATTGCTGGGAAATAATTAGACAATAAGACATTTCTGCATAGACTGAAACTCCAGACATTAACCCATTTTTAAAATGACATTTTCCACATTATCTAAGTTACGTGTGTGTGTTTGTGTATGTGTGTGTGTGTGTGTGTGAACTGCTGTCAAGCGGCATCCGACTTATGGCCACCCCAGCAAGGGGCTTTCAAGGCAAGTGATAAGCAGAGGTGTTTTGCCATGGCCTTCCTCTGCAGAGCCTTCCTTGGCGGTTTCCCTTCTGAGCACCAACCCTGCTTAGCTTCTGAGATCTGATGAGATTGGGAAATATTATGCTGATTGCGGCCCCGGTTCTTAAGTGGGATGGAGAGGTTTGATCAGATGCCGACAGTCTCGTATGAAATCACCACACTTACAACAGGTTTGGAAAATAAGTGGATTAAACTGGCCGCAACTTTATTGATTACAGCAGTAAGAAGCATTGGCACGGGATGGGTCCACCAGATCCGATGCATCGGCTGACCCTACCACCAGCCGATGACCCCTGTTATCCAGCAAGTGGGCATGGGTGAAGACTGCAGAATGGCAGGTTGTGGGGATCACATGGACGATAGCCCCTTTGTGATCTCCCCTGCCACCTGGTCATGACGGCAAGCACTGGTAGTCCCTGAGCAGGCTTGCTCCCATCAGCCCTCATGCCAAGACCCCTTAAGGTGGTCCCTTAAGGTGCATATCTGGTAAATGGCATGCAGGCCTATTTCCGTTAAATGGATCCGGCCCCATGCTGTCACCGCCTAGTTGTGACAAGAGAAGATCTATACAGATGAGCCATGGTGTAAACTAACAATTCTCACTATGCCTAAAAGAAAACACTGTACCCCCTTTAACTAAACTGGTGACTGAATTGCCCCAGATGAGATACCTAGAGGGTGGGATGGGCGGGCAAGCTTTGCGAAAGCTGGACAAAGGCTGGGTGGGGGAGGTGAGCAGCTGGTTCCCTCTTATAAATCCTCTCCACCCATGGCCGTCCTGGGGCTTTCTATTGGGCCAGGGACAAGAGGGAAGGCCTGATTTTTCCGCCGCTCACCAACCCCATCCCCTGCCTGGCATCCAGCCACCTCTCCCTCCCTTCCAGTGCTGCAAATGTCGGGCCATGCCAAGCCGGGCCCTTCTTGCTTTCCCTCCCATCTATTCACCAGCTATCAAATTTAAACAGTGGTTAAATCAAAAGAAAAGTCCTTCTAGATTAAAGTAGGAATGTTCAAATACCTGCCAGTTTGGCTGAAATCTTGTCTGCAGCTGAGAACAGGGAGCCGATTTTTCAATGTTTATCTGTAGGCGAACCTATTTGTGGCTATTTGTAAGGTTTTCAGCTATACCTTCCTAACAATACAGCCCAGTGCAATCAGCTTTTCATATGTAGGAATTCTGCCATAGCCCAATGGAGTTCAACAAGCCCTCACCCATCCTTGTTGCTCTGCTCAGCAGGCAATTGTTTTAAAAAATTAAAACAATAAGATCAAGTGTTTCATTGTTTAAATAGACAGTTACGGTCACAAATCATATCGATCTGTCATAAATAGATGTGGTGTTTAAAAATCCTATGGTGTTCATCTGTGCAGCTCTCTGTGATGTTAATCGTTGACAGTTGATTTAGTTTGGTAGTGTTTTTGCACATGCACAGTTTTACAAAAACCCACTTTTCATCAGAAATTCATGTAATTCAGTGCTGAACAGAAAGAACCAATGATCAGGTCATGTCTGATGGCCACAGTTGAGCATGTTTGCACGGGGGGGCAGGGGCAGGAGTGGTTGGCAAAACCCTATCGGAGGGGAAAGATTAGTTTCCCCCTCACATGGCTCCAACCTATATCCAGTGCATAGGGTTTGGAAACCATATTGGTTAAACTGAACACAGCTCCCTGCTATGCTCTTTTCCTACCTGCATGGAATTCACATGTGCAAAACTGGCACATGGTTTGAATATGCAAACTGCCACCTGCAGCCTAGGACCGAGCAATTTAAAAAATGATGTTATAGGCACCAGACCCATTTGGCTTGAAAATATTTAGTGCAACAACCATATTTCATCTTTTGGTGTCAGGTTAACTCAGGTCCTTGAATAACTATTTGGGTTCTGTAGAACCTGGTCCTATATGTGCCTTAAAAGGGTCAGGTTAATGGTCACTGAATTGAGGGTGCCCCATTCAAAACCTGAACAGCAATTTAAAAACAGCATCTGTTTCAACGTGGGGAAACAATGGGACGTTTTCCGCACAAATGGGTCTCCCTGCAACTGCATTTGTGTTCCTCTGCCTTTTCCACTCATTTCCTCAGAGGTATTTGCAGTCTGAGGTGCAGAAACGCAGTTTGTTCTCTCCTGTGCCACAGCACCAGACTTCCCTGTTTCTGGGAGTTCCCTTGCTGCACCACAAGAGGGAGCAAGCTGTGTTTTTGCTCCTCGGGCTGCAAATACCTCTGTGGAAACTAAAGAAAGTGGCGGAGGAATAAATATGCAAGAGCGAGGAGGCCCATTTGTGCGGAAAATGTCTGGGTTCAGCACTGGGAATTTTAAACAAAAGTGAGAATAATAAATTATGTTGCGCAGTCCCAAAGTTCGGGATGAAAAGAGAAGGACACCTTTTCAATCTCTAGGGTCTGATTCACAATGGCTGACAGGTCATATTGTAACCTTGGGGAGGTCTCTCTTCTTCACTAGTGCTGAGAAGGCACTGTTCTTCACAGTCACAGCAAAAGTCCCACAAACATTCAGGATCCAATGCCCTTGCCAGAAGATGGCTACACTTCTGCCATGTGCCTTTCTCCATCTCCAGACTTTTTTCCTCTCAAATTTCTTCTTCAAAGATTCTCCACTCCCTCAGGAGAAAAACACCTCCTTCCCCTGTCCTGTTGCCTGGACAACCATGCTCATTGTAGAAATCCCCTCTGTTTAGGGCAGCATGCCCCAACCTTCTCAGTATGGTGACCCACAAATCCTAATTTACTTGGTATGGTGACCATCCAAGGCTGGCCCAAGGTTTTTGGCAACCTAGGAAAACAATGACATTGGCACCCATCTAGTTCAGTATTCCATTTTCCACTCAGTTGAGAAACCAACAAACATCGCACAAAGGGTACAGCTGCCCCAACTGTGAATCCCAAGCAAGTGGAATTCCAACAGGCACAGCCTTTGCATACGGAGGTTACATTCCAGCCTCTGATTACCTTCTCCTTCTACAATGCTCCCTCTAATTCCCCCTAGGATTCTAAGAAACTCACACTAGTAACCATCAGGATACATTGATCAACATGTTTGGTGTAGTGGTTAAGAGCTCGGACTCTAATGTGGGAGAACCGGGTTTGATTCACCACTCCTCCACATGCATCTGCTGGCGTGACCTTGGGTTAGTCATAAGTTCTTTCAGAGCTGTTCTCTCAAGAGCAGTTCTTGAGAAAGCTCTCTCAGCCCCACCTACCTCACAGGGTGTCTGTTGTGAAGACGGGAAGGGAAAGGGATTGTAAGCCACTCCGAGACTCCTTCAGGTAGTGAAGGGCAGGGTATAAATCCAATTTCTTCTCTCTTCTTCTCTTCAGTGAAGAAAAATGCCAACTAATGTATGACAAGGAAGAAACTGTTCCCAGGGTCAGAGCTTGGTTTTCAAAACACATAAGAGAGTAATGGAAAGGGCAGAGGCAGCCCTTAGAGGGGGCTGGCCAGCAACCAGGGCCGACTCGCCCGCTAGGCGAGCTAGGCACTCGCCTAGAGTGCGCTGGCCACAGGGGCGCCAAACTGTGCCCCCCACCCCACCTCTTCCCTGGCTTTCCTGGGCACCCTGCAGCTGCGGAGCGCCCAGGCATGCCGGCGCTGGGAGGGAAGGGGCGGGGGTTAAAACCCCCACCTCTTCCCTGGCTTGCCTGGGGGCCCTGCAGCTGCGGAGTGCCCAGGCAAGCAGGCGCTTGGTGGGAGGGGACATGGTTAGGCTAACCACGTGGTTTAGCCTAACCACATGGAGCAGCAGCAGCAGCCGGAGGGTTCTGGCAGCAGAGAGGGGTCCTGAGAGGTGAGTCGTTTGCAGAGGGCAGGGAGGGTGGGGGCGTGGGCATCCCAGGCGGCTCTTCAGGGGGAAGAGGGGGGACAGAGGAGGAGGGCCAGGGAGCTGCACTCTCCCTCTGGGCGCTGTCTCACCGCTCGGGCCACCACCCCAGTCTCCAGGCCCCACCAGGAGGTTGGCATCCCCAATGGGGTGGGCTCCACAAGCTGGCCTGCCTAGGGCGCCCAGACACCTGGGGCCAGCCCTGCCGGCAACCCATTTTTGCAAGGCTTATATATGTTTACTCAGCAGTAAACCTCGCTGAATGGGCTTATTCCCAAGAAGTATCTGAAGCAGTGAGCAGTGACTCACAAAAGCTCATATCCTGCCACAAATTTTGTTAGTCTTTAAGGTTGTGCTGGACTCTTGCTGGCTAAATTTTGTGCACAGGTGTACAAAGATCAGAAAATGCATATGGTAGCCTGAGTGAAATTTTTAAAAGTTGCAAAATTCAATTGTTTTCTTTTATCTAAACCTTTGCGTATGCTGGTCATTGACAGTAAAATAAAATTGTTGTTGTTGTTGTACTTGACTCTTACTCTTTTCTACTCCCAAGAAGTGTTATCTGCATATTTCGTATTATTTAAAATTAAGCAAAAAAATATGCCCCACATATGAAAGTAAGAGAGATCCAAATTTTGGTGAAGTTAACAGCGTACCAACAGTTTACCAGATTGCACTCAGTATTGTCAGACGAAGAAGCTGCCACAGACAAGTTCAAAGTATAACTAGGATTGTTCATTGTTGAAATTCTGGATTTATGCTTCAGTGGACAATGTGTAATGCGTAAATCTTTTGACAATATAGTTATTTGGTATGTTTTTTGTTCATTTGGTATCCCATTGATTGTGTTGTAGTTTAACCAATGTTAACTTTTTTAAAAAATGAGCTGTTTTGCATCATTCCCTGCCACTCAGTCCAACAGCCAAATGACTCAACATTGGCGTCAATCTGGAATGATATCAAGGTTGCTCCTAACTTGAAAATATTCATAACTCTGAAAGTCCTGCCTCATTCTTGAGCCTCCCTCAGAATTACTTCTACCCTAAATTCCCATGAGACACATATGTCCAAAGCCCGGCAAATTCTATGGCCATGCACTTCCCTTCATCTTGCACATAACTCCTATTGTCTGACAAATCATCTCAGCCACTGACTCAGAGTGACTTTCCCACATTCCAGGAAGCAGTGAAAGAGAAAGCATGAACTACTTGCGCGCTGTGCCTTTTGATGCGCCTCCTGTAAAGTGCAGAAAGAGAATTAATGCATCCCACCAACAGAGAGATAAACAAGCTCTTTCCACATCTGGGACTCACACATTGCCACATGAAAGCGAAGTGCAAGTTGACCCACTGCAGAAAGTATAGCAGAAGCAGAAAGCAGAAACATGATTCTTTCAGCCTTCTTTTTTTCACCACCTTTTGCTGTACATGAAAGAGCTCGGACTGAAAAATGCCTTCACAGAGGAAGCTGTCACACGATGCTGGG
Source organism: Gekko gecko (assembly GCA_029375565.1). Taxonomy (NCBI): domain Eukaryota; kingdom Metazoa; phylum Chordata; class Lepidosauria; order Squamata; family Gekkonidae; genus Gekko; species Gekko gecko. The sequence continues at coordinate 18,202,199 of JAPDNY010000010.1, forward strand.
ATTGCGTCAAGAAGTACATACATCATTTGAGTTGTGAGTCCTTGGAGAAAGTGCACTTGCTTAGGCTTGCTTAGGACCAAGCTCAAGGGGAACTCATTCTTCCTCTTTGCAGCCCATGACTTTCCCCACACGCTGGAGTTACTCCTGATTTTCTTAGGAGTCGATCCACAGGCACTGGGATTGGTTTGGGCAGGGTCTTTCTGCACATCTGCCCTCTGTGTGTATTTTCACAGTTATGGAGTCTGTTTATTTCCTTCCACGTGTGGCTTAAATAATGAGGATTTCCAAGGGAGGACACTGTTGCCATCAGTGTCAATACTGGTGGCATCAGACCACCCCCCCTTATTTTTTTTAAAGGGCCTAGAATTTTGATATAACGCTGTAGTGCTGTAATAATAATTTAAGGATGTTCTCCGATTTGCCAGCTTTCATTTTTTATTGATTGATTGATTTGATTTGATTTTTACCCCGCCCTCCCAGCAAGGCCGGCTCAGGGCGGCTTACAAGCAATATAAAACAATACAATATAAAAATAAAATCCGATCGAAACATATTTAAAACCATAAATATACAACTATTAAAGTGGTAGCATTTGACTCCTCAATGTAACAGCCAGCCTCTATGTCTCCTTCAGATGTCCCAGGCTCTCAGGTCAGCTATACTTGGGGGACCCAGGAGTCAGGCTTGCTCTCCTAGATCTAATGGGTGGAAATTACAAGGGAGTCATTACTGGCTTAATATCAGGAGAAACTTCCTGACTGTAAGAGTGGTTGAGCAGTGGAACAGACTGCCTCGGGAGGTGATGGATGCTCCTTCCCTGGACGTTTTCAAGAGGAGACTGGACAACCATCTTTTGGGTATGTTGTAGGTATGTAGGGGTTTCGGCTGTGTTCCTGCAGAGTGCAGGAGGTTGGACTAGATGGCCTGCAAGGTCCCTTCCAACTCTAACATTCTATGATTCTATGATTCCATAGACTGTCAGGTGTCGATGGTGGCAGTGGTGGTGGCAGCTCCAAAGGCTTGGCGGAAGAGCTCCATTTTACAGGCCCTGTGGAACTGTAGCAGATCCCGCAGGGTCCTGATCTCCTCCGGGAGCTCATTCCACCAGAATGGAGCCGCCACCGAGAAAGCCCTAGCCCTCGTTGTCGCTAGCCTGGCCTCCTTGAGTCTCTGTTCCCTTCCCTCATGAAGATATGCCATTTCCTCAGATATCCACAAGGGAAGGACTAGGGACATTTTTTTAAAAAAAGCTGGGAATTCAGAGAACCCACTTAAACTATCAATATAACACTGCAGAGTTATATTGATATTTTGGAGTCTTTAAAAAAAATAAAGTCACCGTCTTGGGTGGAGGGAGTGGTTTAATGATGATGACAGTCCAACCGTTGAAAAGTGGGCTGGAGATGGATGGGAGCAGGCAGGACAAAGAAAACCAATAGAAACCTTATGTACAAGGAAAAAGCTGACTAAAAATCAGCTCCCAGAGAAACGTTGGGGTAAAAATGGTCTTCAAAGAGCTAGAAACGAAACGGGGAGCGGGGGGGGGAATAAAGGGAAAACTAAAGGCCCAAAAATCTGTGTAGAAATCAGGGGATAAACCAAAGTACTATGGGGCCAGAACCGATGGCGGGGGGAAACATGCAGAAAAGGTCCCAATCTGATTGTCTGTTTCCCTGTTCAAGTCACAAGGCTTGAAGCTGAATCTCAGCTGAGGGCGGAACAAACACTCGGAGAAATGAATGCACACAGTGAACATTTAAAAAATAAAAGCATCTGCATTAAACTCTTAATTAGAACATCCTTCGTTGGCATTCCAAGCGTAAGAGGGAAATAGGACCACTCCACTCGTATCTCACAAATCCTGGTCTTTGGTGCATTCAGTGCACTTGGCTGCACAATCGTGTGCGTGTTTTCTCAGAAATAAATTCCACCTTATTCGAGGAGCCTAACTTCCAGGTATGTGCGCATAGCCTGTCCAAAACTACAGTGGAGTCACAGAACAAAGTTTGAGTCCGGTGGCCCCTTTAAGACCAACAGAGTTTAATTCCGGGTATACACTTATCTGAAGACACGTACCAAGAATTACACTTTGTTGGTCTTAAAGGGGCCACTGGACTCAAACTTTGTTTGATTGCTTCAGACCATCACAGCTCCCCACCTGAATCTATCTACCCTGGAGGAAGTTTTGTTGAAACCTGTGAAATTTACTTATCCGTAAACATTGGTAGGCTCAAACGGCACAAACATTTTGGCGGTCACTAACACTTTTTGTTTGAATGTGAGGAAATTTCATTAACATGCCATTCAACCTGAGAAATGTCAATATTTAATTGGAATAACAGTCCCTAATATTAGCTCTTTAACAGCAGCTGAAAATGCACATTTCCTCAGAACAAACACAGGCTTAAAGAAGTGCAGTACCAGCTGATTATCCACAGAGTAACATAGCTTGGATGTCTGGCCACTCCAGTACTAAAATATGATGGTCGTGAACTATGTCTAAAAGAAAAAAGGAATCGGCATTTGAATGTGTGCAATATGAGTTGTCCGATGCAGTCAGAGACAATGTGGTGAAGTGGTTAGAGTGTTGGACTAGGTCCTGTAAAGCCTGGGTAGATCACAGCTTCTTCTGAAACATGTTACGGGCCAGTCATTCTCTGTCCACCAGACCTACTTCATAGGGTTCACAGTGGAGAAGTGACACAGCATGCATGCCACCCTGAGCTCCATGGAGGAAGGGTGACAAAATGCACAAAAAGAATAAATACTCATTCTTATGCAGAACACACAATTTGCGTTAGATCAAAACCAGGGCTGTTTTGGGACAGAAACACACAGGAACGGAGTTCCAGCTGGCTCCCGAGTTGGCCACACCCAGCAGGAGCTCATTAGCATAATAGGCCACACCCAAAAGCAAAAACTTATTAGGATTGGCTACATTGGGGGTGTGTGGCCTAACATGCAAAGGAGTTCCTGCTCCAAAAAAAGCCCTGGGTTTTGACAACAACCGAGGTAAACAGAATAAGAAGCAAAAGGTGGGTGTGGCTGGATGACCACCCTTCTGGTAACATGGGGGTGTGGCCTAATATACTAATGAGCTGTGCTGTCAGGGGTGTGGCCTAATATGCTAATGAGTTCCTGCTGGACTTTTTCTACAAAAAAAGCCCTGATCAAGGCATTAGTCTGTCTGTAGCAGTAGAGAAGAGCAAGAGTCCAGGAGCACCTTAAAGACTAACAACATTTGTGGCAGGGGAGGAGCTTTCCTGAGTCACTGCTCACTTCGTCAGATACTCACGGAAGCTCCTCCCCTGCCACATATTTTGTTAGCCTTTAAGGTGCTGCTGGACTTATACAAAAAAAAATACAAAAAAAAAAAGGTGCTGCTGGACTCTTGCTCTTTTCTACCATAATTTGAGTATATTTCCTGAAGTTCTTGGAGCCACACTTAGGGTGTAATCTTTGAAACGATACAGTGCGGGCAAGTCATCAGTTCGTTCCTGCCTCTGCTAAACATAAAACCCAGTTTCCAGGATTTGATTATGAACTCCCCCCTCCCAACAATATGAATCTGTCTTATACTGAATCAGACTCTTGGTGCAACAAGGTCAGCATTGTCTGCTCGGACTGGTAGCAGCTCTCCAGGGTCTTGGGCCGAACACTAGCCAGCCTGTCCTACCAGAACAAAAAAGGTGCTATGTTTACTTGCCCATTCAGACAACCCTTTTCCTCGACTGAAAACCCTTCTCAAAGTACATTTCCTGTCAACACACAGTTGTCACAAGCACAGAGCGATGGAAGTTGCCAGTTACAATCCCTTTCATGTCATGCCTTCAATCATACTGCCGGCCTGGGCATTTTAATGAGAAGTCTGTTGTTTTCGATTATGTGGCAACAGAGTGCGAGGACACACTCTGCAGCCATATGGGTGCTTCTTTGCAGGGACATATGCTGCACAACCCGAGGCGCTGAAGCAATTAGCAGACAGTTGACTGGAAAGGAAGCATGGTCCCTTCCAATCAATTCCAGAACAGAAGCCTAAACACAGTGAAATGCTCTCGAGTAAGCAGCCTTTTAAAAATAAAAGAGCCCAAGGATAAAAATGACTGGGCTAGACGTGGTGGCATATAGCATCTTTTCCCTATGATCTCCTCAAAGGAAAGACAGCGTGCCATGAATGGAAATAGAATTTTCTTAAACGTGGGAGCAAGGTGCCATACAGACACGCGTGCCCAGGCCTTAGAGAGAAACTGCCTTGAAACCAGCAGAGCCTCCTTACCCCTTGAGATACATTCTCAGTCTTTTCCCCACAACCCTGAGAAACGGAATTAGGGAGTGCAGACATGGAAACTGGAATTGCTCCACATTCTAAGGTGGAGAGGGATCCCGTTCTTCTCTCCTCTGTACCTTGTCATGGTTGTTGCTTAGGAACATAAGATGTTTTTCAGCAGGGTAATTAACAATAAGAAACAGAACAGAGCTGCAAACTTGTAAGAACATGAGAGGTACAAATTGGTCATGGAGGGATTTTCATAAGAAGAGGCTTTTGGGGGAAGGCAAGATCAGAAACACACATACACCCCTTCCAAGTCAATAAGACAGGATAATGTGAGTGGTTCCCCTACTGAGAAGGATCAGATTTAGATCGCTAGATGACAAGGACTTGGATTGCATCAAAAATATCTGCAAATTTCTCCTTTCCCCCCTTTCCTCTCTTGTGGAAGCCCCAAATGCTGCTCCCGTCAGTGTGGAACCCCCAGAACAGTATGGGGGCGGGAATCAGAGGTTTGGCACGGGAAGGAAGAATCAGCAAAAGCTGCCATCATCACCCCTTTCATTGACAGATATTGTAATAGTAATAGAAATAGAAGTGAAGTAATGTAATAGAAATTATTTATTATATGTGTATGTATATAAAGTAATAGAACAGGTGCAAAAAATTTATTACTCCTCCAAAAAAAAAAAAAGGAAACTTCAAGCACAACAAATGGAATGTGCTCCTGTTCAATGTTCTATGTGTTTTGTTTGGGGTTTTTTGTGTTGTTGTTGATGTTCTGTGTTGGGAAATAATAAAATATTGATGGGGGAAAATGTTTTAGGGAGGTGCCGTCCCCAAATATTTAAGTTCATTTTTGTTTTGTTTTTTGTTTTCTTTTTACATCTATTTGGTTTCTTTTTTTAATTCTGTTTTCATTTCCAGTTTTCAACGGGAAACACATTGTTCTCAGAAATATGATCCTTCTTGTCCGGGGAAAGAGCCCTTCCTGTCCCTGCACTTGACCCCTTCTGAGCCCAGGAAACCTGCCAGCCTCCTGCAGTCTCCACTGCTGGCTGATGCTGCCCGGGCAGCAGGTGGCTCAGGAAACCATTCTTGGCTGGCAAGAGAATGAGCTAGGGAAGGCAAAGAGGGGTCAGCAGGAGGCAGTTGGGCCACAATGGGAAACTGGGGGGAATGAAAGGCAACCTCTGGGGACTCCTTGAAAGGCCCAGCAGGCCTGAAACAGACCTTTTGTCTATGGATTGTTTCCTCAGGAAACAGGAAACCTCCTCAGAAAACAATCCATAGACAAAAGAACCTCCTCAGAAAAGCTCCTCCACTAGCATGTTCATAGCCTGGTGAACTCCTACAAGATAATGACTCAGCCCTACCCCACCTTCCGGGGTAGATATAAATTACCTACCTTCCATTTTTCGCACCTTGACACAGAGAGTACTCCACATTTCTGTGTTATACCTCTGAGGATGCCAGTCACAGCTACTGGCGAAACATCAGGTCCTACAATGACCACGGCCAGACAACCCAGAAAATTTACAGCAGCTAATCAATAGTGTATTATGATTCAAGATCAAAAGTCAAGATCATCAACAAAACATATAAACTTTAGTTGCATACAGAGTTTCCTCTACACTGCGCTGGGGGTGCTGGAGCACAGAATTTTAGCTGGCAGCTGAGGGATTTTACCTCTGGCTCATCAGTAAACTGAGAAGGCATTTTTTTCTTCCATTGGAAACAGTGGAGGATGGGGGCACCTCCTTCTGGAGCTCATAGAATTGGACCCTCTGGTCCAATCATTTTGAAACTTGGGGTTTCTTTAAGGAGAGGCACCAGCAGCTATGCTGCAAATTTGGTACCCTCCTCAGAGCCACAGATACCCCTGAACAATTCTCAATTATAGCCTATGGGGCCCATTGACTATTAGGGTCCCCACAGGCTATAATGGAGCTGGAAAAAAATGTGGGGGGGGGGTTTCCACACCCCTCTAATGGTTTTTAGTATGATTTGTAAACTGCCTTGAGTCACAGGAAAAGTGGGCAGGGTTTTTTTTTGTAAAAAAATTATTTTTATATCAAACAAACAAAAAGAAAAACAGGCAGACAAACATACATACATGTAAATTGGGGATTCCATATACATCTGTTTTATCTAGTTTGTTACCTTCTACATTGTCTATTTATATAGTAACCATTGTTTATCACACTACATTTTTGTATAAATACTATGTATTATAATTACACTTGTATTCTATAATTTCTTCTAAAACATTGAATGTTAATATTGTTCATTTATTATAGTCTTCAAGCCATTTATAAAACCTTGACCATGTATTTTGAAATCTTTCTTCTTTTTGTCCTCTCAATATTAAAGTCAATTTATCTATCTCCACAGTTTCCAGAATTTTATTTATCATTTCTTCTTTTGGAGGTACCTCTTTTTTCCTCCAATATTTGCCGTATAATATTCTTGCAGTGGTCACTACATGTATAATAAGATAAAAGAGTCTTGGTTTTTTTACAATTTTCTGGTATTATATTCAATAAAAAATAGTTCAGGTATAAATGGAATGATACATTCTAGCATTTTTTGTAACATTTCAGGAATCCAAGACCAATATTTTTTAACTCTATCACATGTCCACCACATATGAAAAAAAGAACCGTCTTTTGACATTTCCAGCTATCATTTGGTAAATCAGAATAAATCTTTGCTAATTTATCTGGGGTCATATACCATCTATAAAACATTTTATAAATATTTTCTTTATATGAAGTTGCCTTGGTAATTTTTATATTTGTTTTCCAAACCTGTAACCATTGATCCAAATCAATATTATGACCTAGGTTTTGTGCCCATTTAACCATGGAAGTAGTTTGGGCAGTTGATAACATTTAAGCAGCTTCCTGTTTGTTAGGTTAGGCAGGGTTCTGACAGTGATTGTTCCACCTTTGTTATACTTGACCTGTAATTTGCCATATTTCACTTTAAAAAACCCAGCAAAGTACACTGCAAGAGTCCCCACCCCAAGTGCTGGTATGTTTTATAAGGCTCATTGCAGGGCAACAGTTCAAGGCCAGGTCTACCAATATAGTGGACTGGGGCAGGTAGACCTGTTCTTTGGAAGACAAGTTTACCAATATACTGGAAAGAGGAGGGTAGACCTGTTCTCTGCAGGTCTGGTCTACCTCCATAGAAGACATTTTCTGTAATGAAATCTGACATGATTCTGTTTTCTTTTATAATGTTTAAATTATTCTTAAAATATAGTTTAAATACAGTTTAAAATAATTCATTCTGAGATTTATGTGATAGTCAAATGTAGACTTGCTCACAACTTTAATGCCACTAGGTTTTTTTGCGCACGAGGTAGAATTTTGGCTCACAACACTGTGGAGCTTAGAGGGAACATTGGACTATATCATGGATGTTCTGAACAAAATGCACATGCTATAATAAAATTTGTTAAAACAAGTCCATATTTTTCTGCCTGATTAGGCATGCCAAGGCACAAAATCTTGCTACTTTAAGGGTAATTTCACTACAGTGATTGGCAAGAAGATCGGTTGATTCTACCTGGATACTTGGCTATAATTGGAGTAAGATATATTTTCCGAATGTTCTAGTAAAACTGTCAATATAAGAGGACATGCTCGATTGTTTCTGCCATTTCAGCTTGGCATGGGCGTAGACATTTCATGTACGGGATGTGTGCGTATCTCCCTTCAAGGAGAGCAGATGGAAGAACGTTAAGTTGGGCCAAGCTAAAAGCTCTGCTGTTTTGGAAATTCCAATCTGTAGAAGTAGCTAGATGGAACAAAATTTTGATTGCAAGTCCCCACTGCCAGAATAAAGTAGGCTTATGATCTGTCCACATGAAGGGGGATGTTCCATTGCCACTGTTTGATTATTGGTTTAGCTCCTTGGTAACCAAAGGGCAAAAGAGCTGTGCAGGAGAAGCCCAGAAGTTGCAATTTGTCCTCTATTGCTCTCACCCACCTTGAATGGAAATTATTGGGGAAAATTAATGCTGTGGGGGAGAAATTTAGTTGAAGCCAGAAACATATAAGAACACAGGAGAAGCCAATGTTGGATCAGGCCAATGGACCATCCAGTCCAACACTCTGACACACAGTGGCCAAAAATACCAGGTGCCATCAGGAGATCTACCGGTGGGGGCAGGATACTAGAAGCCCTCCCACTGTTGCCCCCCCCCAGCACCAAAAATACAGAGCATCACTTGCCCCAGACCGAGAGTTCCTATCTATATCTTGTGGCTAATAGCCGCTGATGGACCTCTGCTCCATATGTTTATCCAATTCCCTCTTGAAACTATCCATGCTTATAGCTGCCATCACCTCCTGTGGCAGTGAATTCCATGTGTTAATCACTTCTTAAAGCCAGGCCTGTGTCCCTGCCTCTAGCCTGACCATGGCATTAGGTATACATCAGGGTACTCCAAATAATGATCTTAAAAATTTAGACTGCACTGCTTCCAATCTAAGATAATTATTATACAGGCAAACCTGTGATCCATGCATGAGCTGAGACACCACCTTACCCTGAAAGACTTTGAATGTGTGAGGGGTATATGGGATCCCCCTTTTGTAAATAAGAACTTTACATTGCTGAAGCTGATCTTTGGGCAGATTCCAATACCTGAGAGATGACCAAGGAGGAAGGAGAGCAGGTCTTGTCCTCAAAGCCTAGGGACAGATAGAGGCCAAGGAGAGAGGGAACCAAGGTGAAGGAATCTCCGCCCTCTTTCCCATTGTTAAGGTATTGTTCACAGGCGTGCTGGGAAAAGGAGAAGTTGGAAAGCAGGGGGCTCAACTCTGGTCCCCAGCTGGCAGAGTCTGAAAGTTCTCAATGATCCCTCGTGTAGAAATCTCTCAGATGCTTCTTTATTACATTTATTTTGTCTCTTGGTGATGCTGTCCTGTTTTCTATTGGGTGTAGGGACGCAATTTCCAACTGTCTGTAGAAAAAAAAGTGCACTCCCTTTAATAGAAGCTTAATATACTGTTGAACTTGTTTTAAAGTTGGCACGCGTGCCTTGTTGTGATCCGCCCTGAGCCTTCGGGGAGGGCGGGATACAAATCCAAATAAATAAATAAAATTAATTGGCTGTTTTCTTATCAGGTGATGCTATTTATCTCCATGCCATGAAAAGCTTCAGCTGCCCACTTCCACTCTATTAAAGGGATGGGACATTTTTCTCCAGGTCTGTTGGCAACACTACATGGGGAAAGCATTCTTCTCTGTGAGACCTCTGCCCCTTCTTTCTTTGTCAGCCTGCCTGCCTTCCAGATGGTACAAACAACGTGGTAAAGTTATTGTACTATGATCTGCTAACAATATAAGAGAGTTTTGGCAGTGGATAGATGCTTTTAGAGGTATAAGATCCATCATAAAAATTATGCATTGTTTGGCGATAGGAGAACATGGAAAACTGGCAAGTCTCGAGACCAAAAAGGAGGATTCTGCCAGTACAATCTTAACTCTGGATATAATCAGCGTTGTTTTTATGAGTGAATTCCCTGAAATTTGGAGAAAAATAATGGCCCTTCAAATGAAAAGGAGAAAAAGGGAACATCTGTTAGATGAGAAGGAGAAAACTCTAAATAAGAAATTGCATGTTAGAGACAAAACAGAACAAAAAAAAGAAGACACACTTAACATAGGAGAAATCCAAAGCAAGTTTACTATGAAGTAAGTCCCAATTTATTCAGTGGGGTTTCTTAGGATTGCAGCCATAATTGTAGAAAAGATTGATATATTAAAAAATAAACTGGAAACAATGTAATAAAGGTTTAACAAGCAAGAAAGGAAAACATTGCAAAGAACACAAAAACCAGTCTCAAAGACATTCACAGAGAGTTCAAAGTTAAAAACATTGAGTTAGTGCTTGTTTATTGTTAAATCAACCAATGAGATTAAAGAAATCATTAATGAAGAAGTTAAGAAATGTTCCAGAGGAAGTCGAAAGGGGTAATTGGCAGTGTTTTTTTCAGACACCACTGGTGAAATTCCTGCATTTGATTTGGTATCTCTGGCACAACGATCAGTCTAAGCTATTTGTTTGTTGGCATATTAAGGGAGCTATAACCTGACATTGCAAGGATTGTGATGGATTTCTGAGTGCATATGCCTACAAGGGTTTTTTTGATTATTTATTGTTTGTTCTGTATCTTTTAAAATGTATGTCCTTTGCTAGGCCACTTTGTAGTAAATAGAAAGTCAACATCAAAATAACAGGATCATGAGGAGTACAAAAGAAGATCTTAATTGGCAATCTTCTTCCTCAAAGACAGACATAGTGCTTTCTTGGTTGCCTCAGAGGAGACTAAAGAAGAAGGGAGAGGCTCTTAAATTGAAACAACCAAGGCACAGATCGGCGGTGGTATCCAAAAACTACATTTCTGTGTCTCTTCTGGGATTCTGAGCATCTTTCCAAGACCACCACATATATGCCTTTTTCAGTTGATCAAGAGGCTGCTTTGGGGGCCAATTAGTATTTTCTGAAGTGAATGTTTCCTGTCAACAGAATAATATCTGGGAGTTGATAGCTTGTTCGAGCAACGAAAACATAGTGCCCAAATATCGCCATGAATAATACTCATTGTGGTATGAGCTTCCTCACTGGTGAAAAATTTCAGACTGCTCAAACACCTCCAACTCTTTCTTGGCTTTCACACAGCAACATTTGTACGGTTGCCAAATCTGGGCTGGGAAATTCCTGGAGCCTGGGGTGGAGGCTGGGGAGGGCAGAGTTTGGGGAGCCATAGAGCTCACTGTCCAGTCCAGACATTCTCTCCAGGGGGAGTGATCACTGTAGTCTGGAGATCAGCTGTAATTCTGGGAGATCTCCAGGCCCTGTGTGGAGGTTGGCAGCCCTGATTCTTTCCTGTTTGTGACTGTGTAGGATGACATGATCAAAAGACTCAGAAAGACTCATAGGAGAAAATGCCATTAAATAAAAAACAGAGCAAGGGAAATGATGCCTTTAGGATGACCAGCACCAAATGTGTCTTGCTGCATTTTAAAACATTCAGGCTTGCAAAAGGGTCCTGAACGTCTTGAAAGTTTACACAGAGTATTCCCAATACTCTTTAGCATATGATCAGGTACATTCTCAGTCATCTTCATTTTGTAAATATTTTAACATGATTGTGAGATGGCTGGTAAACAGATGATATACTGATCATTCTTCTGACTATTGCGGTATTTGGCTTTTCTCACACTCTTGGATCTATTTTTGTAATGCTCATTTCGTTGACTTTTGAAGTCCACTTTGATGATGGAGGGGGGTGTTGTGCAGCTCTTTTACATCTTAGCACACCCTGTGTGTGTGTGTGTGTGTGTAAGAAAAAAACACACTTATTCCAAAATGAGAAACAGGACTGTTTATGGGTGTTCCAGTATCTTTATCTAGACTCCAAGTCTCAGTGGGATCTTAAGCCAAGATATTTCTCTGACCCTTGTGAGTGTCAAAATGGTTATAATGTTTTTGGATCACTGTTCAGTATCTTGTAATTTATCCTCCTCTGGAAGTTCTCAGTGTTCTTCTGGTATGTGCCTTGCAGGCTTCTTTTCTTAGATATGTATTCTAATTCTGACATACTATTTCCACAGAGCTTTAGAGGGGAAAGCAAGTCCCACCTAAAGAATCTCCTTGGATTCCCTGGAAATGTTGTTGACATTTTTGGAGGACTGCAGGACTATACTTAAATATTTGTCAGAGATGGGCTCATTTTACGGTTTCCTTGCTACTCACTGTAATGGATAAGGAAGTTTGTTTCCTCTGGCTATAGGCTTTGAGTGGGAAGAAGATTGGAATGTTAAGGAAGAGGGGTTAGAAGTTTCCCTGATGAGTCAGGGAGTCCAGTAGATAGGCAGGGTTTGGGTGCTGTTCAGGGTTCCCTCTAAGCTGAGTTAGCGTGAGCTAGCTCACAGTTTTTTAGCCTCCGGCTCACATCTTTTTGTCTCCGCTCAGGAAGGAGACGGCTCCAGAGCAAATGAATGTATGCAGTAACCAAACGGCTCGCTCACAACTTTAATGCCAGTGGCTCACGAAGTAGAATTTTTGCCCACAAGACTCCACAGCTTAGCGGGAGCATTGGTGCTGTTCCTCTCACTTAAAAGGGAAAAGTGTATCTACTGTGGTACGTATGACTATACGCTTATCGAAGATTTCAAGCCATAAATTTGTAGTCTCTTCAGGCCCAGCTCATAGTTACTTCCTTACACTGAGCAGTTAAATAAACTTGTTATTTTGTTTCATTCTCCATCTCTCCAGTGAATAATATAAGCAGTAAACTAAACTGCAGGGATAATAGAAAAACATAGGATGCACTGTCCTGGTCAATAATAAATCTGACTGGGGAAGATTTCTCTGTGCAAAGAATATAACCACCTCACATCTCAGCATTCTGGCACAGGTGCAGGGAAGGGCGTTGATGGTGAAGTGTAATACCCTGGTTCAGTCGGAGGGACTTTATTATATAAAGGGGAAAAGGCTGGATTACAAAGGGGGGCTGTTATGACCATCACACTCTATGATTTTTTGAGTATATACAAGTTATACAAAAAAGAGGAGCATGATCACATCAGGAGAAAGTGGTCCTTGAGAGCCAGTTTGGTGTAGTGGTTAAGTGTGCGGACTCTAATCCGGGAGAACCGGGTTTGATTCCCCATTCCTCCACTTGCAGCTGCTGGATGACCTTGGGCAAGCCATAGTTCTGTCAGAGGTGTTCTTGAAAAGAGCAGTTTCTGTCAGAGTTCTCTCAGCCCCACCTACCTCACAGGGTGTCTGTTGTGGGGAGGGGAAGGGAAAGGAGTTTGGAAGCCACTCTGAGACTCCAAGTGAAGGGTGGGGTATAAATCTAATCTCCTCCTCCTCCTCTTCTTCTTCCTTGTCGAATCATGGGCTTCGATCATTTAGAGCTTTTGAGGTCAACACCAGCTCTTTGAATTGGGCCCAGAAACCAGTAAAATGTTGCAAAATTGGCATTATGATCTCACAGGTGCATTTTAAACCAGCTGTAGTTTCCAGATTTCAAAGGCAACACCACATAGATAGACCATGTTACTTATGTAATCTAGTGTTATGGAGCTGAGTAATTTTCCACCCAGGAAAAAGGGTAGGCGGCAAATAAGATTAAGCAGGAAACAGACATTCCTGGCTATGGCACCTAGGAGGAGCACTGGACTTGAGAATACCCTTAAACTGAATTTTAAGGGGTGGCACAATGCCGTCAGTGGGTTGGAGTCCTACATCCAGACTGGGCAGATTTCCAACTGTCAGTGCTTCCATGGGATGCCAGTCTCCAGGTGGTACCTGGGGTCTGCCTGGAACTACAGCTCACCTCCAGACTACAGAGATAAGTTCCCCTGGAGAAAATGGCTGTTTTGGGGGTTAGACTCTATGGCACTGTACCTCACTGATGTCCCTGCCCTCCCCAGGCTCCATTCCCAAATCTCCAGAAGTGTCCCAACCTGGATTGGGGCACCCTACCACCCACCACCCATCCCCCACCGGTAGCCGGGGTGACTTAGCAGCCCTCCAACTGGATCTCATCCACTCCACCACAGAGCTTATAAAGTAGTGAGACTGATGCATGGAGGAGTGATTCCAGCTCATATTTTATTGGTTAAATGGAGAACTTGAGATACTGGTGGGACTCGAAGGTCCGCTTATATTCCCCTTCCAACCACACCCAACACACACACCCATTCCTGTGATAGGTTTTATTACATCGCCACTGTCCCTCATTGGTTCCCTTTAGGATCCGAACTGGCCGAATAGCAAGTTCTAGGATCCTCTGTGTTATGTTCTGACTCATGAATCAGTCCTATCTTTTCTTATGTTAAGCTTGAATCAGTGGAATGGATTGTAAGAGTCGACATTCCCATTGGTTGTTTCTGTGAAACCTTTGTAAATAGCCAATAAGAACTGTATATACTTTTATGGAGGGAACAGACCTCATTGGTCTTTATCCCTAGTTTATGATTGGATGTTAACTGAAGTATGGGCATGGTTTTGACAGCCCGGATTATTTAAAAAGGGAGCTGTGCTCCTCTGTTTTGTGTGTGTTGTCTGATCATCTGTTTGCTGTTAAATAAAGCTGAAATCACTTTGTTGAAATCACTACCTTGTTAAGTCTCAACACTCTGCTTCTATTGTTGTGGACGTGAAGTTCGGTTTGTCCACATGGCCATGTGTGAGCCCAACCGCGTGTGCAGTCTCTCTTGGTACACAACAGAGCTTAAGCAGTGGTTCCAGAACTCAACTTCCATGTCTTGCCAAGCGGTTACATGCACACCATTATTATCAAATGTCACGGCTTTCTTAGGTCAGATTTGCACGTTCCACTTTGATAATTTTTGTTCAGCTTTCCCCACCATTGTTGCCCTTCACCTATGAAAGGCAGTTCTCTATGTACACATATCAAATTTCTGACATAAGAAAAACAGGCACTGAAAAATGCAGTAGGGTCGGATTGATGCATAAATTGATAGCCCGGCTGGGTTGGCTGAACTGCAATTGCTGCTCAACCTTTTCTGCCCTTTTACAATACACATGTAATTTTGGTTTGAATGTGTGTAATTAAAGGGCGGTATCACAGGTTTGGCAACAGCCACAGCAGTTCCAGCTAATTGGCAAATGGCAGCAGTGTCCGTGTATCTGTGAGCATTTGCAGGGAAGAAACAGAGTGTGCTTAACTCTTTTCCTGCCTCCTGCTTTTCCTTCTGCAACTTCTTCCCCTGGGTATTCCTCCTTTGCACTCCCTCCCCCCAAAAAACCTTGATTGGTTAACACATCTTAGAGCAGTATTGGAGGGAGGGGCTATAGAAGAAAATCAGCAGGTAAAGGACAGGTTTGGCACTTCTTTCCTGCTGGGTATTTCTCTCAAGCTTTGCTCACAAGTATAAGAACATAAGAAGAGCTCTGATGGATCAGACCAGTGGTCCATCTAAGCCAGCATCTCATCTCACACAGTGGCCAACCAATTGCTATGGAGGGCCAACAGGAGGACTCAAAGGGTGAGGCCTTCCCTGATGTTGCCTCCTGGTACTGGAGTTCTCTCTAAATGTGGAGGCTCCTTTCCGTCACCATGGCTAGTAGCTAATCCCCTTTTAAAGCCTTTGGGCATCATGACATCCCTGGCAGTGAATTTCACATTTGAATCACTCACTGTGTAAAGAAGCATTTCCTTTTGTTCTTCATTAGATGCCCTCGGGTTCTAGTATGGGGGGGGGACTTGCTCCCTGTCTAGTCTCTCTATCCCACACATAATTTTATAAACCTCTATCATGTCTCCACCTTAGTCATCTCTTTTCTAATCTGAAAGGACTCAGACTTGTCAGGCTTTCCTCATAGGAAGGGTGTTCCAGCACCAACTCATCTTGGTTGCCCTCTTCTGTACTTTTTCCAGTTCTGCAATGTCCTTTTTGAGAGATGGTGACCAGAATGGCATGTGCTATTCCAAATAAGCAACAAAGTCGGGGCTTGAACTTCCCCCTAACAAACAAGTAAAATTATTTATTGATTGATATTCCACCCTCCCCACAAGCAGGCTCAAGGAGGATCACAGAGCAAAATCAAGACATCATTAAAAATTCAATACATATTAAATATAAGTTACAAACAAAACAGTGTAGATTAAAACGGGTCACACTGTTCATAGATTTCAAGTTGGTGCCATTTTCTTCTTCTTAACCTGGGCCACATAGAGATGGTAAGGCAGGGGGGAAGTGAGATTTTATTGGATGCCTGCCACCTCAGCCAAAGGCCCGGTGGAACAGCTCCATTTTACAGGCCCCATGGAACGGTAGTAAGTCCTGTAGAGCCCTGATCTCAGACGGGAGCATGTTCCACTAGGCTGGGGCCAGGGCCGAAAAAGGCAGGGACAACCAGCAGGTCTTGATCGGCAGAGCACAAGGCTCTCCAGGGCACAAAAACTGCACACATTATCCAACATGAATTGCATTCCAGAAAATCAGATAAAATCAGGAGTAGATTATTTACTAATATTTTATGTGTCGCTATTTTGTTTTTCTGCTTAGGCAAACTCAGTGATAGAATATTGGTTTTCAGCAATGTTTCAGGAGTTTTGTTCCCAGAGTCTAGAAGATTATATATATCTTGGTAGTATTTCTCATGATTTACTGAAGTGGTGTGAAGACTGGATTAAACTTTGTGACAACTAGAAGCTTGGCTGGTGGTCTGACAATGGACTGTAACTGCATGGATGGAGTGGATGCACTAAGAATAAGAAGCAGCAAATCTAAAACAAAGCACCAAAATATCAGTAATCATTATCACAATGGTAGCACTGGGTTTCAAAACAAAGTCACTTAAGGAGATAAAGTGAGCCCTGATTGAGGGGAGCTGGTGTCATAAGTCAGTCTGTGCTGAGTGATGGCTCAAATTTCTCAGAGGAAGAGTTGTCTTCTAGCCCTGAGTTGGTGACTGAACAGCCAGCTGCAGCTGGCTCTGAGCCAGAAGTAGAACAACAAGCAATCAGGTTACTGGCTGACCAGAAGTCACAGCCTACATCTTGTAGCTCTGAAGTAGTAAACAAGTCTTCAGCAGCCACTCCCAGCCCACCTAGCTCACCCACACCCTTGCAGTGCTGATGCTGTCAGAGATGCTAAGAGTTGCAAGAAAGGAGAAGTGTGAGACTCATGGCCCATTGTCAATTGAAGGGATGAATGAGTAGTTTCAGGATGACTGCCAAGGAATTGGCTGGGAGTTTATCTCATTAAGACTTGGCTATAAATTCAGCTGGAAGAAGCAGCAGTTTGTGGATGTAAGAAGCACATTTTGTTATTGAGCCACCAATCTTGCTGCTATTAGATCTCTGCAAACTTGACCTGATAAATAGTCCTTCTAGAATCCTTGACCTCAGACTGGACTTGCTGCCTGGAACTCCTTGACCCTAGACTGGACTTTGGTAAGCCTGCTCTCTGGAACCCCTGATCTTTGGACTGTTGGTAACTCTCTGCAATCTTGCCTGTGACCTGCTCTGCTGAACCCCAGCCTGTGCCTCCTGAGGAAGTTACATCAGTACAGATGGTTTCACCATACTGGGGCAATTAATATGGATGTCTTGTTCCTAGTGGTACAACAAAGTTTGATTCCAGTGATACCTTTAAGACCAATAAAGGCCCCGGTCACACTACCGTGAAAAGCCGCAGTGGAAGTGCAGCTTTTCAGAGGCATGGTAAAATAAAGTGCTGGAGCAGGATCACACAGATCCCCCAAGCCACTGTGCAGTTGCTCCCCGATGTGATCACATGCCAAGGGGGAAGCAACGGGATGATAGGTGAGGTGAGGCAACTGTGCATTTGTGGGCATGCACAGTTTGGCAGGGCCTCGCTTACAATGGGAGTTGGGTGCATCGGCGATCTCACGTGCGCCCTTGCTGTGAATCATCGGGTTGGTACTGCATTTTGCCTAGTACCTTTTCAATCCACATTTTTGGCCGGATGGGATGGGTTAAGGGTGGGTGTGTGACGCTTGCCAGATGTTGGCATCTGATTGCGCCGGTTTGATCCACCCTTAATTCGTCCCATTCGTGTAGCTACTTCTCCGTGTGACCAGGACCAAGGTTTAATTCTGGGTATAAGTGTTGATAAAAAGCAGAGACATCACCTTGACCAACAAAAGTCCGCATGGTCAAAGCAATGGTATTCCCCGTAGCAATGTATGGCTGCGAGAGTTGGACTATAAGGAAGGCTGAGCGCCGAAGAATAGATTCTTTTGAACTATGGTCCTGGAGAAGACTCTTGAGAGTCCCTTGGACTGCAAGGCGATCACATCATTCAATCCTAAAAGAAATCAACCCTGACTGTTCCCTGGAAGGCCAGATCCTGAAGCTGAAGCTCAAATACTTTGGCCACCAAATGAGAAGGGAGCACTCATTGGAGAAGCCCCTGATGCTGGGAAAGATTGAAGGTCAAGGAAGAAGGGGACGGCAAAGGATGAGATGGTTAGACAGTGTCATCGATGCAACGAACATGAAATTGAGCAAACTTCAGTGGACAGCAGAAAACAGGAGGGCCTGGCGTAATCTGGTCCATGGGGTCGCGAAGAGTCGGACTCGACTGTGCGACTGAACAACATAAGTGTTTGTGTGCATGCACACTTCTTCAGATTGCCAGTGGACTCACACTTTGTTCTATTGCTTCAGACCAATGGGGCTACCTACCTATTCCTAATGGTGTCAGATTTGTATCCATATATGATGGATTCCAGTGCAGGGCCTCCCTAGCTGGTCTCAGTGAGAAGGCCTGCCTCCTTCCATATATCCTTGTGTTTGGATATCAAACCACTTAGAGTGGCCCATCTGGCATCAACAAGAGTAGCCCGGGCTTTCCCCATTGTGGCTCCTGCTCTCTGGAATGGGCTCCCTAAAAAGGTGACCCCACCTCAGATCTTCAGGAGGTGCTGCAAGGCCTGCTTGTTTGCCAGGGCTTGGGGGGGGGCGTAAATGGCAGGCATCTTTTAATGGGGGGAGGGAGAGAAAGATTTGGGGTTTGTTACTTTATTTTGGTTTTAACTGGATTGTGTATGGGAAAAATACTACACCTAACTATGTTCTAGGAGAAGAATGTGACTGGGCTGTGCCATTTGAGCCGAAGTTTGTGTCTCTTAAGAGAAAAAATGAGAATACCTCTGACAAAATCTGCGGGAGGAGTGTTGCAAAGACTACTGGAATGTTTTTTTCTTTGAGAGCCAGTTCGGTGTAGTGGTTAAGTGTGCGGACTCTAATCTGGGAGAACCAGGTTTGATTCCCCGGTCCTCCACTTGCACCTGCTGGATGACCTTGGGCAAGCCATAGTTCTGACAAGAACTGTCATTGAAAGAGCTCTCTCAGCCCCACCTGCCTCACAGGGTGTCTGTCGTGGGGAGGAGAAGGGAAATGAAAGGAGTTTGTAAGCCACCCTGAGACTCCAAGTGACGGGCAGGGTATAAATACAGTCTCTTCTTCTCTTCTTCTTTTTCTTTACCTTATTCTCTTCTTTACTTGATACATCCTTAGTGGCATAACCGACATCCCCTCATTCTGTTCCATTTATCTGTCACCATCACAGTCACAGTTTCATTTTATTCTTCTAGAACTGGTTCTCCCATTTTGTTTGGAAATATATATTCACCCCAAAACTTATGCACTGTGGTATTACAGGATTCTCATTTTAAACAACGGTTTACAAACACTAAATGGTAGAGTACACTGAAGAACGTGGAAGAGCCATTGTTCAGGGTGGTTAAGTATGCAGACAGGAATGGCAGAATTGCATAAAGTTATGATTGAGTTGTCAGTCCCACTTCATGTGTAAGACACAAGGCCATTAAAACAAAATGAAAACAAATCAAGCCTGCAATGCTTGGTAGCTGTAATTTCATCTGACAGCTTGCTCTTCTTTTCCTTTGTGCATCTGAAGTCATAAAAAGTGCCCCAGAAGAAAACAAAAAAAAAACCCCTTTGCTGCCGATAAATTAGGGCTACTATTAGATGGAAATTTATTTATTTTCAGCTTTTCGCTATTTATGTTTTAGTGTGTATTCAGCTGTTCAAGGGTTGGTGATGAACACCCCCAAATCCACTGATAGCATAGAGTAGATGCAGATGATCCCAGACTGCTGTTACAGTATTTTCTGCTGCCCCCTACCTCCCAATGACACTTTTGCATCCGTCTGTTGCTGTTCTGTATGACACAGAGAAACAAATTTGTGAGGCTTGATTCAGATAGCCTGCTGAGTTGACACAGAAGCTTCCCCTTCTGGTTCCTGGGTTCTGCTTGTGTCTCATCTGCTAGGCTCATGGTGCTTACCTCTGTCTGTTGTATTGGGCTTTCTTTCATTGGTGTGAATTCTTGGATGCTCATTCTTTCTGTGGTTGTAGTTTTTTCCTTCTCACCAGTGTATACTACATTACAAATCTTCACAGTCTCAGTTGTTGGAGTAAGGTCCTATATCCGTTGCATCCTAAGGCATATCCAACAAAAATGCCTTGCTCAGTTCTCGAAAACCTTTAACTGCTTTGATAAGTACGAGACAGCACACTGGAGGTCAGTTCAAAAAGTGATTTCAGCTTTATTCAGCTCCAAGTTAGACCAGCTAAGGACTAGACCAGCTAGACCAAATACAGTCCTAAAACAGCAGTTTATATACACTTCAGGCTGTAGTAGCCACACCCACAGATGTAAAACGCGCCAATAACATTTGAACAAGGCAGCCAATCATAATGCAGTGATAAGGACCAATCATATTCCATAACAATAGCCAATCAAAGATGTTCCCTCTATAAGCCCTTTGATTGGGCAATACAAGACAGTTCTTGAATCCGCATAATGAGCACCTGCTCGATTATGCTGTCATTTATGTCTATGAAGACATAACAACTCCTCCCCCCTTAGATGGAACACACTCGTAATCAGACAAGTGGGGAGGGGCCCTTCTGCTTCGTTGTGACCGCCTTAACTCTGGGCCTTCAGGTGGATCAGGGTCTGCACTAGGTTCAGCGCCAGGCACTGCTGGGCTGACAGGCTCTTCAGGGTCCGAGAGTGCAGGGGTCTGCCCTGCCTCAGGTTCTTGACGAGAACCAGCAGCACTCGCCTCGTCCGGAGGCAAGTGGGACTGCTCCCTGGGCCCGTAACAATCTCCGGCTTCAATCTCCTGGTTCGCAGGAGACCATCGCTGCCGGAGTTGGTCTATGTGGCGGCGTATCTTTCGGCCGTCAGATAGCCTCACCACATACATCCTGGACCCTAGACGGTTGGTGACTTCGGCGGGAAGCCACCGGTGCCCCTCGGAGTAGTTTCGGGCAAAGACCCAGTCCCCGGGCTGGAACTCTCTGGATGGCGGGGGCGGTTCGGCCCGTACAGCTTTGCTGCCATCCAGATCCGGGTGCAGGCGGTCGAGGAGGGTTGACAGCTTCCTCCCCATAAGCAGCTCGGCCGGGCTTTTCCCTGTGGCAGAGCTCGGTGTGACATGCTGCCACAGGAGAAAATCGGCCACTCGATGGTCCCAGTCCTCGCCAGGCAGTCGGGCGAGGGTCTCTTTCGCAGTCCGAACCATCCGCTCTGCCTGGCCGTTAGAAGCAGGATGGAACGGGGCTGTGGTGATGTGCCGGATTCCGTAACCCTCTAGGAAGCCGGCGAACTCCCTAGAGGTAAGCTGTGGCCCGTTGTCACTGACCACAACTTCAGGTAGCCCATGGGTGGCAAAAAGTTGGCGCGAAGCCTTTATTAGGTTTGCCGATGTTGTGGACCTCATGGGGACTACCTCCAGCCACTTTGAATAAGAGTCCACAACCACCAGGAGCATTTGGCCGTTGATTGGCCCGGCAAAGTCAAAGTGCAGCCTTGACCAAGGCTTTTCAGCTCTGTTCATGGGTGCTGGTGGTGTGTGCGGAGGGTCAGGCCGTGACTGCTGGCAGCGCACGCAGCCTCGAACCTTCTCTTCGATGTTTGCATCGAGCCCAGGCCACCATAAATACCCCCTCGCCAGGGCCTTAATGCGAACAATCCCTGGGTGCCCGGCATGCAGGGACTCGAGAACCCTTCCTCTTAGCTTGGGGGGAATCACGACTCTGTTCCCCCATAGTAAACAACCCTTAACAATGGACAGCTCAGACCTTCTGTCCCAGTACGCCTTGAACTCAGGCTCTGAACAAACACTCGGCCACCCCCTCCACACCCAGTTCAAAACACGCGATAGTGTCAAGTCCTCCTGGGTGAATGCGGCAACGTCCTCGGACCGAAGTGGAGACTCTGACAGTTCATCCAAGGCGCAAATGTCCGCTGTAGGAGCCGGATCGACACCAATCTCAGGCAGAGGGCAGCGGCTCAGAGCATCAGCGTGTGCGATACATCTGCCAGGTCTGTGCTCCAAGTCGTATTCGTACGCCGCCAGGAACAGGGCCCACCTCAGCATTCTAGGCGACAGAATGTTGGGCGTGGGGCGGTCAGGGGCAAAGATTCCCAGTAGCGGTTTGTGGTCCGTTACCAGAATGAAATGGCGGCCGTACAAAAAGTCATGGAATTTTTTGACCGCACTCACAAGTGCCAAACCCTCTTTATCTATTTGTGCATAGTTTTTTTCTGCACCACTCAATGACCTTGAGTAATACGCAATTGGCGCCTCGGACCCGTCAGGCATTACATGGCTCAAAACTGCCCCAATACCGAATGGCGATGCATCAGCCGCCAAAACCAACATTTTACCCTCATCAAATTGAGTCAGTACACTGTCAGAAGTCAGTAACGCTTTAACATTTTCAAATGCCTTTTCTTGTAGCCGTCCCCAAACCCATTTTGCGCCTTTATTCAACAATCGATGCAATGGCTCGGCTACCGAAGCTTTGTGGGGCAGAAATGAGTGATAAAAATTGATTAGTCCTAGATAGGCTTGTAACTCCGTTTTATTTCTAGGTCTGGGTGCATTGTGTATAGCTGCAACCTTTCCGGGGGTTGGGTGTACACCTTGTTCATCAATTTTGAACCCAAGGAACTCGACACTTGAGACCCCAATCGCACATTTTTCCCGTTTTACTCGCAACCCAGCCTTATTGAAACACTTCAGAACACTCCGGACCCTTTCCAGTAGCTCTTCATCACTTTTTCCCGCAATAAGCACGTCATCAAAATAGGGAATTACTCCCTTGATACCTCTGAGCAACCCCTCCATTAAACCCTGGAAAATCCCAGGTGCGACGTTAACCCCGAATTGTAGGCGCTTAACCTTAAACGCACCTCTATGCGTAACGATGGTTTGTGCTTCTGCAGCATTGTTATCTACGGGCAACTGTTGATATGCCTGGGCAAGGTCTAATTTTGCAAACACCTTGCCTCCCCCAAGAGATGCAAGTACATGGCTTATTACCGGTACAGGGTAGGAATGTTGTTGTAGCGCCTTATTGATTGTGCATTTATAATCTGCACAAATACGTATGCTTCCATCAGGTTTGACAGGAGTAACAATAGGCGTTTCCCATTTGCTGTACGGAACTGGCTCCAAAACCCCTTGCTCTAGGAGCTTGTCAATTTCTATTTCAATCTTGGGTTGCAATGCTAACGGCACCTTCCTATACTTTAGCCTGATAGGCCTGACATTTGGATCCAACTCAAATGAAACCGGGGGACCCGTATAAGTTCCCAGCCCTTTTGCAAAAACCTGAGGAAACTCATCATACAAACAATTCCATTTATCATGACATACCGTATTGATACCAGAAATAGCAATGCCTAATGGCTCAAACCAATTGAGCCCCAACAGGCTTACCCTGTCCCCTTCGGCAACAATCAGGGACAGAGCCGCCTTACGCTCTTTGAAACGGACGTCAAATTCCGCCTCACCTGCCAATGGGATTCGGTGCCCTTGAAAATCGGCTAGGCAGGCATCAGTGGGCAGGAGGCGGCGGCGGCTGCGGCTCGGAAAAAGACGATCCAACGTGCACGTTGAAATGATGGTTCTAGCCGACCCGGAATCGACTTCAAACGGGCAGGGAATTCCGTCGAGGAACAAGGTGACGAAAATCTTCTTCCTTTGGGGTGCTCCCGTGGTGAGGACGGACGATGAAGAGAGGTTGGACGACAGGGTCGGTTTTCGGGACGACAGGGATGAAGAGCAGGTTGTGTTGACCTTGCTTCGGAATTGAGAGCGCTGTGGAGGCGACGTAGGCGGCGATCTCTTCGACTTGCAAACTCTGGCGATGTGCCCACGCTTTCCGCAAGCCCGACAAACCAACCCTTTGGCCCAACAGGTGTCGCGCTCGTGCTTCCCGCCACAACCAAGGCACTGACGTGCTGGCGCAGTCTTCACTTGAGTTCGCGGCTGGCTGCTGAAACAAGGCTCTCGTACGTCATCCACGGCGGCCGCCGGCTCACGGTCCTCGACCTGTTGGTGAATGCTGTATTCAGCTGCCGCAGGCCGCTGTCGCACTTCTCACGTCGACCTTTCAGCAGCTTCAGCGGCGATGGCTTCCTCGAACGCGACCTTGAATGTCAGCGTCTTTAGGGCGAACAGGCGTTGTTGCAGCTTTGCATCGCGGTGGCCGCAGACCAGCCGGTCTCGCAAAGCTGTCTCGAGATCTGCGAAGTTGCAAGCCCTTGCCAACTTCCTCAATGCCGCCACAAACTTGGCTACTGATTCGCTGGAGCCTTGCCGCCTTTCGTAGAACGCGTGCCGAGAAGCGATCTCTGAATGCTGCGGCGCGAAATGAGCCTTCAACTTCTCCGTCAGGGTGGCGTATGGCACGGTCTTGATGTCATCCGGCGTGACAAGTGAACGAGCAATGTCGAACACCTCTTTGCCACACGAGCTAAGCAGTGCAGCTCGTTTCTTCGCAGCATCCGTCACCCCGGCGTTCTCGAGGTGAAACTCGAAGCGGGTGAGGTACGCCTCCCAGTCCTCGGTCGCGGGCTCGAACGGCTCGAACCGGTGCTTGGAGCTCATCGCGGCGCTTCCTGGGGCGGACGGCCCCCTCGGGAACTTGCGGTCGATCGGAACTTCCTCCGTGGTGTCTCAGCGGGGCTGCCTACCCGCTAAATCCCATCCTCGTCGCCAGTTGATAAGTACGAGACAGCACACTGGAGGTCAGTTCAAAAAGTGATTTCAGCTTTATTCAGCTCCAAGTTAGACCAGCTAAGGACTAGACCAGCTAGACCAAATACAGTCCTAAAACAGCAGTTTATATACACTTCAGGCTGTAGTAGCCACACCCACAGATGTAAAACGCGCCAATAACATTTGAACAAGGCAGCCAATCATAATGCAGTGATAAGGACCAATCATATTCCATAACAATAGCCAATCAAAGATGTTCCCTCTATAAGCCCTTTGATTGGGCAATACAAGACAGTTCTTGAATCCGCATAATGAGCACCTGCTCGATTATGCTGTCATTTATGTCTATGAAGACATAACATGCTTCATGCTGGGTTTATGTCCATTCCATAGCTCATAGGGTGTGCTCTTTGCACCTTTGGTGGGCAATCTATTCTGCAGGTAAGTAGCTGTGTTGATAGCTTCTCCCCAGTATTTCTCTGGTACCTGTGCCTCTAGAAGCATGCATCTGCACAACTCTGTTAGGGAGCAATTCTTTCAGCTACTCCGTTCTGCTCTGGAGTGTATGGAACTGTGAATAGATGTTCTATTCCTTTTTTGGTTAAGTAGTCCTTCATGCCACATCCCACATATTCTCCTCCACTGTCTGCCTGGATGGCCAGTGTCTTTCTTTGGAATTTGTTGCTTATCATTGCAACATATGCCTTGAGCTTCTCCAAAATATGGCTCTTCTCCTTGATTAAGTAGGTAACTGTGTACTTAGAAAAATCACCAATAAAAGTTATAATACATTTGATTCCACTTGGGGTTTCAGTCTTTGTTGGCCCACATATATCACTGTGGATTAATTCCAGGGGGTGCTGTGTCTGGCTCTTAGCTTCTACTGAAGGTTGGTCTTGTTCCTTTGGCTTGAATGCAGTCTCTCTGAGTATTGCATTTAGTTTGCCCTTGGTCAGACTCTGCCTCTCAACTTGGGCAACAACATAATTATCCCTATGTTCAACATGTCTATGCCACAACCAGGAACTTTTCTTATTATTGCAATTCTTGGTTAAATTTGTACTTTGTGTGCATGTGTCTAGAGCATATAAATCCTCATGCACTCTTTCTGTTGCAATCAGTTATCCCTTTTGCTTTATAAGGCATCTTTCTCCAAATGAGGTCACCATTCCTCCCTTTGCAAGAAATCTAATAGAAATTAAATTGTTTGACAGTTCTAGAACATATAAGCAATCTTTAATTAGAACCTCTCTAATCTGTCCACTTGGAAGTCTGCACTTCACAATTCCAGAGCCTACTCATTCAGCCACAATAGATCTTCTATCAGCCACACTCATTGTCTCCTTATTTTCCTCTAGGGTATCGGGGGGGGGGGAAATCTCTGTGTGAACACATGTGCTTTGTACATCCACCATCTAAAAATCATATTTTTCTTTTAGTTGCATCTTTAATTAGTATAAAGCACTTTTACAGGGGTGGCTGCTTATAGTTCTCCTGTTTTATTGTTTTTTAAGAAGAAGAGATTGGATTTATACCCCGCCCTTCACTACCCAAAGGTGTCTCAGAGCGGCTTACAAACTCCTTTCCCTTCCCCTCCCCACAACAGACACCCTGTGAAGTAGGTGGGGCTGAGAGAGCTCTTGACAGAAACTGCTCTTTTTTCAAGAACAGCTCTTTATCAGAACTATGGCTTGCCCAAGGTCATCCAGCCAGGTGCAAGTGGAGGAGTGGGGAATCAAACCCGGTTCTCCCAGATTAGAGTTCACGTACTTAGCCACTACCCCAAACTGGCTCTCAGTTTAAGCATCCTTCATCTTAGAAACATTAAAGTCCTTTTAAAAGTGCCCTTCCTTTCCACATGAGTGGCAAATCACTCCACTTTTACTGTTAATGTTCAAGGCTGTTTGCTCAAAATTCTGTTCAGTTTTATTACTGCAGTCTTCAAATCGTTTATGTTTATAAGTCTCTTCAAACTGGTTTAAAACTTCAGAAAGACAATTTTCCCTTTGCTTTGATTTGGGATACAGCATTCTAATAATTCTTTGGCAAGCTTATCAAAATGAACACAACTAAATCCTGTTTTAAAGGAAGAGTTAACATATACCCATTCTAGTTCTGACCAAACCTCTTTTGCTGTTTTTATTTTGATGGCTCTCAGTGTCTCTATCTGCCAAACCTTTGATCAGCATTCCTATGGCTTTCTCACTGTTGGAGTCCCAAGTGCTTTAATCTTCCGGCTGGTCATCTCCCAGTCATGGGTCTCTAATGGCATGCCAGAGTCCCATTTCTAGCAGGAGGCTTTTCATCCTCTCCTTCCAGATCAGGTAGTTCCCTTCTGAGAGCCTATCTTGTAGGTAGCTGTGCAGGATGTTGCAGGAAACCATTTTCCATTTCTTCTTCTTTACTTATTTTACTATCTATCTTTTATTTCACAGCTTTAAAGCTCAGACTGGGCCCAGAACCCTGTTAGCAGAGTTTTAAATATGCAAAAAGGAATGGAGCTCAAGCTGCTGAAAGAATAAGCAGTTTTATTTAGAAGAGAAACAACTGTGCAGAGAGAGAAGGTTCTAACTCTCTAACCTTCTAACTGTGTAATGAACATCTAGGGAGGAAGTTGGTTCAAAAAGAGGAAGTCTCCAACGAGCCAATCAGGAGACAGAAGGGGATCATTTGAAAATACAGGAAGTCTTTAATTTATTGTCAAGTTCTCCAGAAAGTCAGTCAAACACCAGGCTCCATAAAGAAGATAGCGTTTATTGAAAGCAGTTCTAAGAGATACGTTAGCAATACATTCAGTGATAACTAAAGCTTAACGGCACCCACGGTTATACTAGCTTTGAAATGCCCCCCCCCATCTATCTACCAATAGTTGCCAAGCGTGCACGTGGCAAAAGGTGCAAAAGTTGTAAATAACCAAAATGCCAGAGCTGTCCCAAACAGAGGAAAGAGTCTGTGGGACCTAAGGACATCTGGTGAGATAACAGATTGCCCAGGCGCTGTAAATCTGGGTTCCCTAGGCAACCTGTACACCTCCCTACATTCCAGAACATGAAAAGCTGCAGACCATCCCTCCCTCCTTCCCTTCCATCCATCTCATGTCAGGATTACCTGACATTTATGCTAGCTACTTAACCCCTCCAATGGCCCTTGTAGGATATTCTTATCCTTCTTGCTTCATGCACACAGCAGATCTTGTGTATTCTAGCAAGACTAACACAGTGACCCATCTCGATCTAACTTTGATACAGTAGCATCATAGTTACGCAAGTCCCTGGGGGGGGGGATTTATTAAATCAATGGTCCTGGCATTGTAATCGTGTTTTCCCCCCCTTAATTATAGGCCCTGGTCACATGGGTGGATTTGCCCCGCGAAATGGATGGGTTGAGGGTGCATCAAATGGGTGCGATCATACCGCAACATCTGGGAAGCATAGCGCACCCATCATCAACCCATACCGTCAGCCCAAAGAAGCGGATTTTAAAAGTACCAGCAAAAGGGTAGTAGCAACCGGAAAACGCGGGTCACAGGCGAGCGTCGGATCACGGAAGCAGTTAATCTGGCGCATCTGGGACGTACATGCGTCCCGTTGCACCGGATGTGTTTTTTTCAAGCCTCCACAGTATGCGAAGCAATGTAAGAGTGCGCATGCGCAAGACCCTTTGATGCACTTCAACATCGCCGTGTGATAGTGGGCTATTGGCGTCTGCAGGGCATCTTGGGGATGCATCTGATCGCGCTACTGCGTATCTTTTTGCTCCGGTTCTAATTTGCCTCCCTTCAGTGGCGCGGTATCCCACTCGTGTGACCGGAACCATAGTTTCTAATTAATGCTGTTGTTAGTGCTGCTATTCAGTGAGTGTGTGGGGAGTATTTTTATTTCTGTATGTATTGTTAA